>CAMTDV010000030.1:53949995-55149995 GCA_947069175.1 Scalesia atractyloides
TCCTCTATACACTAATCCACAAATCAATCATAATATATGAAATAGGAAGTGAGTGAAGAAGTACCCGTCTTCACTGAGAACACCATGAGGAAACGATGCAGAAGCAGATGCTAAACTGTAGATATAAAGCTTGTTCTCTTGAATAACACTGAATTCACAGATCGAAGAAACCGATTGAATTGCAACGACTATGTGCAGGATCAGTAAACCGAGACCAATACGCCGTAATTGCATATTCTGATGGTTGATTGTTCTATGTTAAAGCTGGAGATTTGTTTGAGATGGTGCAATTAGATTGTGGAAATTGAAGAATTAGGGTTCTAATCAACTTGTGCAGTGTGTGACCGTTGTTGGGAACTGGAAGTGATCGGTGAGATCTGATGTGTGCTAATTTGGACTGGACCTATGTATGAAGCCCAATAATCAAGCCCACAATGAAACATGGTTGTTTTCAAAAGACACTGGTTGTTGGTACGGGTTGGGTTGAACCGATAAATATGACAAAGATAAGAACTCTAAATCGGACATGTTTAAACTCGTGAGATTGATTCCGTGTGAGTTATTTATCTAAATGAGTCAAACGATTTGTATAAGGGATGGAATCCAGTTGTAAACGGGTTGGAGGGTTGTAGTAAATGGGTGAAACTTGTCGTAAAAGGGTTGACGACTTGACCCTATAAAATATTTTATTTTTTATTCTAGTTTAATGGGACAACGGGTCAACATGTTTAATAAGTCAACCTAATTATGATATGTTTAAGTAATGAGTTATACATGTCATGTCCAAACACGACATGTAACATGATAGATATGAGGCCCCATAATCTGATTTCGCATCATATTAGGAATTACGAACCCAAAACATTAACAAAAAAAGAAGAAGAAAAGATGATAGAACCTATGACTCAAGTTCGACTCTCACTCTCTCCATTATTTTCTGCGGCATCCGGGTGAAGGGCGAATACGGGTGGCGCTGATTCGTCTTGGATGGGAGGCGATGTTTTACCGATTATTCCATTGTCGTGTCTTCGGGCGGGTGGAGGTCGGGTTTCCACGCATCTGTGAGAGCCAAGGGCTGACGGCGGTCGAGTAGTCGACCTTGGCCACAGCGCCCGGTGTCACGGTGGTTGTCGTATCCTTCCTTGGCGTAAAAAATGAGTTTTGAATATAAAAATATGTGATTAATACGGGAAATGGGAATTCCTAGGCTCTCAAATTCCAGTTGCAACATGCCTACAACTCTACAGACTACAAGACAAGTTGTTTCCATTTTTAGGACCTTTTATCATCGATATTTTCTAAATATTTAAACCTCGTTAAATAAATATTGTTTCCTAATTTTGTTATTAGGCCGGAGGGTGTGGGAGCGCTATAAGGCCACATCATCGCCTATAGCGCCACCCCTCCACCCCCGCCAAATTAAAAGGGGGCGATATAGTTAGCTCTTCACCATGCTAACGGGAGAATTTTGTGTGGATCGAGAAAAGTAAATATATATAACCGTTGATTAGCGGTTAAATTTAAAAAAAACAATTTCTAAATTTAACCTTTAAATACCCTACATTCTTCACCCAATTTTTATACCTTCTCCACAATTTTTATACCTTCTCTACAAACCTTCTCTATACCTTTATAATTTTTCAAAAATGTTTCCCAACAACCAAAACCCATGGGATCCGAGCAATACGTTTTGGCAAAATCTACAAAACAACGAGCAAGAAGATCGTTATCATCGAGACCCGTGTACGGGTGAGCTTATAACCCAATGCCACCTAGCTCTTACAACAATTAATCTGAACGACGATGTTGAAGAATTTGAAGAACCAGAAAAGTTGCCTCGACCAAAGGGTAGGGACAAAAGTAAGGCAGCGGCACGAGGAAAGTCTTCTACAACACCATCGGATGGCCCGTCAAAGATGAGCGACTTCGAGGCTAGTCTCAACAAAGTAATCTCGCTTAAAGAAAAAGAGCAACAAATGAAAGAAAGACATGGATTTTCTCGCGAGAGATTTGTCACATCTAGCGGAGGAGGATCGTGTCACACCCCAACCAATGGCGGAATCATCAGGGTAGTGGCAATAGGCGACCAGATTGTCTCGTGAGAATTCCATAACAATCATTTAACAATATAATTCAAACATTAACGCCCCATACCATTAACATGACATTTTAAACAATCATTACAGAATCTACGTTCTCCCACAAAAACAACAAGGTTCGATATCCCCTAGATTTATTACAATTGGAAACTAAACAAAATAAAGTCAAAACAAAACTACGCTAATCATGCAACATCCAAGCATCCATAGCTAAAATCCTCAACCTGTTACATACGTTAAAATACAAGTCAATACAATTAAGTAAATGTGAGCATACGAGTTTGAATAATACTAGCATAGTCAAAAAAGCGTTTGCAAAACAATCTAATTACATATCATGATACACCAAAACAATTAACATAACATAGGCTCATTTCTCATGCTAACTACCGTGAGAAGGCTTGCGCGTCTATCCTAACTAGACCCCGCCCGGTGTAAGCCACACTATAGTACCATACTAGCTAAGGAGGCAAGTTAACGAAAACAAGTCACATGTTTCTAGTATCACGTATAGAGCATATACAATCAGATCATTCGCGTGTGATAAAACAGTTTTGATTTGTGTTGTGATTTTGATATAGGAACGTATGTAACACCCAAAAAGTGTGTTAAAGCGAAAATGGGTCAAGTATACTCATTGTGGGTGCGTTTTAGTTAGCTTAGGGATTCTGAGGAGAGGTTGCGGAGTGCGCCGGATCAGCCTGTAAACGAACAGAAGTGCATCAGTCTTCCGAAAAGCTGAAACGGTTAAGTTTTGATAGGGTAATAGCCAAGTTCGGTGTAAAAACACAAGTTCGAGCGAACTTGTATGAAGTTTATTGAGTTGAGAGTTAAGTTCGGGCGAACTTGTAAGTTTCTTATGGAAACTTGACAAGTTCGGTCGAACTTGTGGGGTTTGATAAGAGAGGAGACAAGTTCGGCCGAACTTGTGAAGTTTCTTGAGAAACTTTGCAAGTTCGAGCGAACTTGAGGGCTTCTGAAGTAAATCTTGGGCATTTCCACTCAAGTGCGGCCGAACTTGACCCTTAGAGGGCAAGTTCGAGCGAACTTGACTTCCCATGCTGTCAAAATCAGTGCAATCTCGAGCGAACTTGATGTTTTCGGGTCCAAAATCTTGCGTTTTCGCGTCGTTTGCTGAGTAAATCGAGTGTTCATCCCTCCAACCCTGTGCTACTGAGCAAACTCAGGTCCGAGAGGTCTTTTAGAGCAGTTTAGCCGTTTTACAAAAGCGTGGGCTAATCCGGGCGAACTCGGGGTTCGTTCGGGTTAGTCTGGCTTGTGTAAACCAACATAAACGTCCTTGTGCTTCCAGATCTGGGATCTTGAATGATAGATGCTTCGTTTCATATCAGAAAATGAACAAAACATCCTCAAAAGTCCGTATTTTGTGTCAAAATCGATATTTATCAAAGGTTTTCTCAGATCTAGAACTTACAAGCCGAGATCTTGCAGATCTCGTGTTTGGGAAGCCTCTGCTAACACCAAATGAACTCGTATTGTGTAGATCTAAGTTAAAAACAGAAGTTTTGAAGAAAAAGATGAAGATTTCGTAAAAGAATGGGTTTTTTATGAAAACGAAGGTAGATCCTTGTGCAAAATCGTTGTAAACCTTTGTTGGTTGTTGATAAACGTTGTTGTAGTCGAAATCGGGTCGTTTCTTACTTAGAACATGTGAGATTTGGAATGAGGGAGCCCTGAGCGAACTTGGTCAGCAAGTGCAAATGAGATGGATGAGCTGAGTATTTATAGGAGAAGTCAAGATTCTCAAGATCTGGCAACCAGTTCGACCGAACTTGTACAAGAATGTACAAGTTCGCGCGAACTTGGGGAGTTTACAAAGGAGAATGGCTAAGTTCGTCCGAACTTGATGAAAACAAGGGATCCTTGGTTATCAGGCAAGTTCGGGCGAACTTGTGGTAGGCAAGTTCGGCCGAACTTGGCCTGGTGACCAAGTTTCGTTTGCCGATTTCGCGTTAAGTGTTCGTTTGGTTATTCGGTTCGCATTAGATAGTTATATTAAGCGTTAAATTAAAGCGTTAAGCGTTATAGTTGATATAATAGTGTGATTTAGCGATTCGATAGTGCGAGAGCGATGCGATAGCGATTGCAAACATAACCACAAACACACATAACACATAAATAACATAAAACCACATAAATAACTACGATTTGCGATGCGATGAGATAGGTGATGCGATTTATTAAGCAGTTAGATGCGATAATAACGTAAAGTACCATAATTAATTAAATAAACTTTATTACCGAATCTCGGATTTACAAAGGATAGAAAACGGGAAACAAAATGAAAGATAACAATCGAATTTTCGAGTTGTTACAGATCGAGTCATTTTGGAGGCTCGTAAGGCACAAATTCGGGCGAAATATATGTAGGAGACGACGAAGAATCCGAGTGTCTTTTTTTAGTTATGAAGTTGTATTGTTTTTTTTAAATTATGGCATTTTATGTATATTATTTCAATTATGGCATTTTTTTATTATTTAAAAAAATAATAATTAATTAATGATGACGAGGCTTTATCCCACACCCTGCAAGTTAAAGGAGGGGGTTATAGAGCCCCCAGGCTGACATTGATTCTAGGTGACGCTGACGTGTCCTGATAAAGCCCTTAGAGGCTTCATCCCACACCCTGCATCCTTATTGTTACCATCGTCTATAGATAAATTAACTCACTGAATTATGAGAGACTGAGAAGATTTATTTATTGCGATTTTACTTTAAACAAGTTAGCCACTAATATGGTCAGATAAAATTTAAAATGTTTGTATACAAAAAGTGAGTTTCTTATTATTTAGAGAGAAAGTCGATTTTAAAAGGGTTTTATTCTTTTTCTTATGGAATGGTTTAAGAGAAAATTATTTTTTAAGTCCCTATATTTTAGGTATGTTAACCATTTGAGTATAAAATCAAAATGTTTAACGCCTCTAGTCTCTATCTGCTTTTTTGTAATCATTGAAGTCCAAATTTTTTAGCACCATCTAAATTTTCTGTGAATTTATCATAAAAAGACTAAAATGCCCCTATATTTAAAAAAACATATAAATCTTATCTCTTAAACACACTCACTCTCACACTCTATATCTATCTCTCTCTCTCTACAAACACCTACAACCACCACTTTGGTTCATCCTCATTCCAAACATCATCAAATACAATAAGAAACCTCTGTGTAAGATATGCCAAAACTTGGATTGGATTACATCCGTCTATGATTAATTGCACATCTCACCAGTTGCAGACTCGATAACTTGCCTCAGGATCTTCTCCACATTAAAATTTTGAGAAACAAGAACCCGCAATATCAAATAAAAGTGTTTAACCACCTTATCTTCGAAATATACCAACTGGGCAAGAGTAGTCTTACCCATGCCTCCAATGCCAACTATAGTAACTCTATAATCCTTTCCTTATCTTTGTCCCTTCCAAAGACTTCAGATTCAACAACAAAAGATCCATTAGCCTATTCATCAGAAACCTCGTTAGCACCATAAACAACTTCTTTCAGATGCAGGTTTTGTAACGTTCAGTTGCAGCCATCTCTAAAACTTCTGGAACCTTTGATCCCAACGAAGTTCCCTGATTTAAAACCTTGATTGAGATGAGTTCTAGACACACCGAATTTGCAGGCCAAACAACCCAACAACCAACAATTTTTGTTCAGATCGGTGTATTTAGTTCGGATCTATGATTTTGGATAGTGGTGCGGTGGTGGTGTTCTGGGGATAGTGGTGGGCATGGTGGCGCGGTGGTGGGGATGATGGGGGTGTGTGTGTGGTGGTAGTGATGATGATGGTGCGAATGGTGGTGGTGCCATGGGGATAGTGGTACAATGGTAGGGAGGATGGAGGTGAAGTGGTGGGGATGGTGGTGGTGCGGTGGTGTGGGTAGTGCGGTGGTGAGGGGTGGTGGGTGGTAGGATGTTTAGTAAGAGAGAGAGAGAGAGTAAGTGCAGTGTGTTAAATTGTTTTTATATATAATATAAAAATATTTATGCGTTAAAGGCTTGTCCCTTATACTCTTGTGCATATAAGACTTGTACTTTGTGTGTAAATGGCTAGATTGCGCTCATAGTTAACATACTTGTTGGATGGTGTTAAAAACTAGGACTCAAAGGGTTACAAAAGGAGCGGTTAGGGACTCGGGGCGTTAAACATTTTGGTTTCGGACTAAAGTGGTTAACATCACTAAAACACATGGACTCAAATGGTAATTTTCTCTTGGTTTAATAACAGTTTTAATACAATTGTCCATATAACGGAGATCTTGGGTTATGGCGATTGTGTTTTCGCATCGAGCCTCGATTATAATTAATGGCTCGCCTACAGTGGAATTCGAGTGCAGTTGTGGACCCCGACAAGTTGATCCCTTTATCACCTTTCTTGTTCCTAATCGCTATGGGGGCGTTGAGTGGTATTACAAAGAGGGCATGCCAAGTTGGTCTTTTTCGTGGTATTCAATGTATGATTAACGACAGGGTCGGTCCTAAGAATTAAAGTGTCATGTACGAGCCAGAGAAAGGCCCTTAGGCATAGAGAATTAAATTATATAAACTATTTTTTTATATGTCGTTATTACTTATGAGGTTAATGGATCAATATCAAGCATTTTATATTGGGGCTAAACTTTATAGATCAATATTGCTAATAATTTTTTAGGTTTTCAGTTTTTTAGAAATTGGGCCAAAACTATATTAATAAAAACAAAACTAACCGGAATGCAAAGAACTGTGAACGATGAGAATTCATTTAACAAAAACTTTTAGGTGTTTTGAGCTTCATTTAGAAAAAAAAAATGAATTTTATTGCCAATAAGTTTTTAGGTGTTTTGAGTTTATTTAAAAATAATAATTACATGAAAAGTCTTCGTAGTTCATTCTCTTTTTAAAATACGAACAATTTGCCTACCCATCCAATGCACATGTTATTTAGTTAAAAAAAAAGCACACCAATGAATTATAAGAGCCTCTTTCGGTTTTGTTTTGCCTTAATTTACAAAGGAAGAATAAAAAACAACCAGAATAAGAGGCATTAGACAAAGTAAAGAATACAGCTAGAATCGAACCTGACTATACCACAAATTAAAATGCAGCCAAGAAGCCAAGAACCATTAAGCTAAGCTTAAGAATTTATTAAAAGTACAACTTAAAATGTATATATATAGACCTTATTTTTCAAATGGTGATATCCCTGGTTAAGTTTGGGGGGGGGGGGGGGGGGGGGGGGGTTATGGGTTAGGCTAGCTCATAGATGCTACCTTGTCCTTGGCTATGCTTGCCAAATGGTGGTGCCACTTCAAGGTGGAGCATAACGGGTTATGACGGAAAGTGGTTTGGGCAATCAATAGTAATATAAGAGCTTGGTCAGTAGATCTAACTGAGATGTCTATTCCAGGGTTATGGGTTAATGTCATTAAAATAGTGGATGAGCAGTGGCGGCCCCTTTTTACGTCCCCATGCCGCTCGCAATTTTATCAAAAGATGAATTTAATTTTTGGGGGTGGGCGGGGAGGACCACCGGCCAGGGCCCGTGATTTCCGAGGGGCACGTTCAATATATATGTGTGTTATATTTTTTTTAAAAAGAATTCGTATATTTATACAAACACCAAGATAGGCTCATTCATAGAAGAGAAGATTGCAGTTTGAATGACTGGATTTTTTGGTCAAAGCCGACTTCGGCCGACGGTAGTGATTGCTCTGTTGTGATGCAGCATTACTCTGTTGTGGAAGAAGAAACAAAAACGACGGTTGCTAATTGCTAGATGTTAACCTAATATTGTTGTTATTTGGTATGGGCTTTTGAATTGAATGGGCCATAATCACATGAGTTTTTTTAATAGTCCACTGTCTAATTAAATCTCTCTTTGAAAGAAAGAAAATGGAAAAATCGTGAGCAGGGGAATAACTAAGGACTCTTTCATTTGTGAAAGAAAAAACAGGAAAATCAGCAAACTTAAAAAATAAAACTTTATAAATTACTCATTAATGGTTAGTTTTATTGTATTAATTTATTTGATTAGGTAATATTGACCTGATTCGACCAGAGCCGGATATGACGTTGGATAAATGACCCCTAAAGATTCCCACCCCCATGAAAAAAAATTCTGGTTCCACCGACGTTATTTAGGCGTTAATTGTTAGAAACTTTGTGGACTATTTAGGCGTTAATTTTTCGTTAAGGCATAAGAGCACTTTTTCCGAGCTCGAACAGGGTAGGGCCGGCCCTGTGGATGAGTTTCTCAAAGTTGGTATCAATCTCATATCGCTAATTAAGGGCAATTTGGGAATGGAGCCCGAATTTGCTCAAGGCCTGCTAGTGTGGGTTTTTGTTGGGCCTGGAAACTGGTCGTGATCTTCTCGCAGGAACAAATAGATCTGGCTCCGTTCTCGGCTTTAATCAACAACATTGTTCTAGCCTTGCACCCCGATGGCTGGTCTTGGGCTCTTGAAGATGATGAAAATTTTTGGGCTCTTGAATATAACGAAAATTTTTTAGTTAGTAGTATGAAACAGTTTAGTTCGGTTGACTAGGTTGAGCCTGAATATGTGCTTAAATGGAACAACTGTGTTCTAAAACAAGGTTGGTATTCTCGCCTAGAGAGTTAAGTAATATAGGATTCCGATGATAAAGGTTTCCCTGGCCAGGAGGAACATCCATTTCTGTTCAGTGGTCTACGCATTTTGCGGGGAGCACCAGGTGACCAATGAGCATGTTTTTGTCTCTTGTGTCTTTGCTAACGCGGTATGGCAGAGCATTTCTTAGTGGTGCAGGAGCCATCCCTTCTATGCCTTTAATCTTCAGGATCTTTTAAACCAACACAAGTTCTTTCGCGATTCAGAGACAAAGAAGAAAGCTATTCAAACCATTATCCTTACAGTTACTTAGTCTAGCTGGAGAACACGAAACTATTTGATCTTTCAAGCTAAACCTACCTCTATGGCTAAAGTGGTGGAAAGTGTTAAGGGGCAAGGTTACATTTGGGTTAAAAATTAAGCTAAGGAGCATAGTGTATCATGGATCAAGTGGAGAAGATTTGAATCAAGATTTGATTTCTTGATGTAATTATCTTTTTGTTTAGTTGGTGACGTATGTTTTTTTTTCCTTTTATTTCGTTGTCTGGTGATTTTGTTATGTACTTTTGCTGAGGACTCTAACACTCGTTAGCTTGTTTAATAGTTTTTGTTGGCCTTTAAAAAAAACTTCTTATCAATTATATATATACTTTTTTTTCAAAGTTACTAGTGGGATCCCCATGTGATGCGTCGGGAATCGGTATCGGTTCGATTCGTTTAGAACACTTACGCTTTAGTGTCGTACTGATGCTATATTGTTTCAAACAAAATTTATACTGAAATATTGACGAAGTAAACTAAACAAACCTGCATATTAATTTTTTTATAAAAGTTTTAGTGAAAAAAAATTAAAACCAAATTAGGTAGGAAATTAAAAGAACTAGTTATTTATTAAAGTGCGATCTTATTATTTTGTAGTTAGGAGTTCGATTCCCACAAGGATGATTTTCCTATATTATTAGGTTTTCTTCTGAATTGGTGTATAGAAATTGTGCCTATTGAGATGGATGGTTTCGCTAATAGCACGATAATACTTCAGTGGTTTGTCAATAATCCAAATTTACCGTTAAAAAAATTAAAAAATATTCCCGTTTAAAAAATATAAAAATTAAAAGTACTAGTTATTTATTAAAGTGCGATCTTATTATTTTGGGAAAAAAAAAACCCCTCCTCTCAGGTGAGGCAGTATCGGATTCCACACCACAAAACCCAAAAGAACAAAATATCCCAGATACACCACAAGCCAACCACACGCCATTCCTCCCACTCAATCTCACCCCTCCACGTGTCCCCCATCTAACGGCTCCAATCCCTCACTAAATCCCTATATACCCAATCATCATCTTCTTCTTCATCACTCACTCAAAACCCTTCATTTCCCCTGTTCCATAACCTCACAATTCCCCTAACTACAATGCTCCTCAGAGCCCCACCCACTCTCTCTTTCTTGACCCGACCCACCGCCAATGAAACCCTGTACCGGTCTCTGCCGCCGTCCACCGTTATCTGTGCGGCGGCGAAGGGTGGGTCTTCAAACCATGCCCCACTTGCTGGGGTTGTGTTTGAGCCGTTTGAGGAGGTGAAGAAAGAACTTAATCTTGTACCTTCGGTTCCTCAACAGTCTATTGCTCGCCAGAAATATGCTGATGCGGCTGAAGCTTCTGTTAATGAACAGATTAAGTGAGTGTTCTTTTTTATTATTCAGTTGAGGGTTGATATTTCCAAGCCCCTTTTTTACTGTTAATTTATGTAATTGTTTGCAATTAAAGCGTGATTGGTTATTGTTAGTCTATGTTTGCTAAGTGAAATGTCAGTTGTTTGGGAAAAAAAGTCGAAGTTGATGTGAAGATAAATTGCCCACCAAGTGTTTGATACAAGTCCTGGGAGAAACAGTGTCATACATTAATGCTGGGAAGCCGTTTTTAGAGATCGGCTATTGAGCTTAGCTTAAAGGAGTTCTTGCTCGAGCCTAAATTAAGCTTGTTTAACAATGAGTCCGAGCCCATGCTTCACTTATGGGGCTCGAGCTGGCTCACAAGCTTGAACCTGGCCTATTATTTAATATTCATATGATTAAAAAATCTAAATAATATATATTGTGTTATATATGTAAAATTAATAATAATAATAATAACAACAACAACAACAATAATAAACATATATAAGTTTATTAACAGATTAATAAAAGAGCCGAGTTCAAGTTTGAAAAACTACTCATGAGCCAAGCTCGAGCTTTATAAATAGACTTTGAAACGGACCGGCACAACCTATTTACACCCTTAATTATTGCTCAGCATGTGTATGTTAACTGTTCTAGCAGAACTTTAACTGAAAACCAATTGACCAAGATTTGCATTACTAATGTAGTAGAACAAAGACAAGATCCAGTTGTACATCTTTAAAAATTAAGAAAGATTCTTCTTGTGGGAGTTGGTTTTATAATTATCAGACAAATGCTACTGGAATCTGATAAAGGTTTTTTTTTTAAATGTTTTCTTTTTGTTTGATTAGCTTTTGCTTATCACTGATGAGTTGTTGTTTCTTTGGTCTCATTTCAGTGTTGAGTATAATGTTTCCTATATGTATCATGCAATGTATGCATACTTTGATAGGGACAATGTTGCTCTCAAAGGCTTAGCCAAGTAAGTTACTACTTCCATCTTAATATTTTTTTATAATAACCAAGTGAAACGCGGTTTTTGTCTGGTTTATTTATTGACTTGTGATACATTCAATGTTATAGGTTCTTTAAGGAGTCTAGTGAAGAAGAAAGGGAACATGCTGAGAAGTTAATGGAGTACCAGGTTTTTGAGCATTTATCAGCTACCTCTAGTTTAATTTGCTTTATATGTGAGAGAACGGGTAGTGGCACTTGTGGATAAAACTGATAGATTTTTTTTTATTATTTGCAGAACAAACGAGGCGGGAAAGTAAAGCTGCAATCGATTATAATGCCATTGTCTGAGTTTGATCATGAAGAGAAAGGAGACGCTTTGTATGGTAAGTTTTGTATATACCTTTTTTTTAGTAGCAAATATCAAAGGTATGGTTGTTAACTTGTTTTTAACTGCTTTTTTCCTAGCAATGGAGCTTGCATTGTCATTGGAGAAGTTGACAAATGAGAAACTTCTAAACCTCCATGAGGTGCAAAAAATTTACAGAGATTATCAATTTAGCATAACCACAACTAAATTTTTGTTTGATATGCAAATTTGGAATGAAACAGATAGCCAATGAGAACAATGATGTGCATTTAGCCGATTTTGTGGAGAGTGAGTTTCTTGGTGAACAGGTGAATATCAAGTTTCACTTTAAATTAACCGTTGGGCTTATAATGATTCTAATATCTATTTTTTTAATAAAAGGTTGAAGCAATTAAGAAGATATCCGAGTATGTTGCTCAACTAAGAAGGGTCGGCAAAGGGCATGGTAAAAGTTTCGAAATTTCAGTTCACATTTTAATTTATGAAGGTCTAGTTGTCATTTAATTGAGGTACCGTTGATCATAGTCTTCAAAAATAGTAACCGTATTCCAATTTCAGGTGTTTGGCACTTTGATCAGATGCTCCTGAATGAAGGTGCTGCTGCTTGATGGAGTGATGTGCTGTTTTAGTTGCAGGTTTAGAGATTGTGTGTGATTTTAGTTGTCTGAGTCCTTTTGTGACTTGGTATGCTAGTGACTGGTTAAAACCGGGTATGAATGGTATGCGAAATCTTGTGGGTTAGGTTGTGTCTTTCTCTTTTGTGTATCGAGTTGACTCGGTCTTTTTGGTGATTTTATGTGAATCTTTTAGAGCCAGAAAATTGGTTTGAGGCTCATAACCATTGCATGGTCAATTAGTACAAACAGGACCATAAGCTATATGGTTAGGGGTCACCTTCACACAAGATTTAAGGGCCCCTAAAATCAATGTTTATGGTGTTTATGGTTTTGAAAGAAAGGTTTAGATGGTCCTTGATGTGCTATGAAAATCGCTATATTTGACCCAAAAACCTTAATTTTAAAATTATGGCTTTTAAACAGACTTAACATAATTTTTTTAAGGTAAACTTCATTAAAAGACAGGCCAACCTCAAACTAAGGTGACCAAACAACTACAACATTACAAATTTACACCAACCTTGTCATGATATTTCTTTGAATTTTGACCATTTTTTTACCATAAAAGGCCCATTGCCTTTATTTCGTTAAGAATGCCTTTGATTTTGGCATCTTTGTTTTTAAATCCAGTCAGACGGAAGTTTGTGTTGATCCCGAAAGCGTTACAATATTGACACTAGAATTACTTGTTACTCTAAACCACATGAACATTTATGTATTTAAACTCATTTTAGATGTAGCTGAAATTATTTTAAGAGGTCTTGATTTCACCATTTTAGTGATAGTGAAGGGTAGTCCTTGCTCCTTACTACTACTTTATTGATGCCAGATTTAGGCCTTTTGTTTATTATTTATAGAGTTAAATGCTTGGTTGGTCTTTATGGTTTGCTATTTTTTTGCAGATTTGGTCCTAATGGTTCACTAATTACAAAGTTGGTCCTCATAGTTGTAATTTTTGCACTCGAGTGGTCCTTATCACTAACATCTGTTAAATTTCTCAGTTAAGTTGATGTTAAATGATTAAATTGCCCTCAACAATTAAAAAAAAGAGTAAATTGCCATTTTAGTCCCTGAGGTTTGTCCCAAATTGTCATTTTAGTCCAAATAGTTTTTTTTTTCTCCTCTGGGTCTCTGAGTTTTCTATTTTCTTGCCATTTTGATCACATTGCCTAACTTCGTTAAAAACCTCAGTTTTAACCAGGGGTATTCTTGGCATTTCGTAGTAATTATAATACTAATAATATAAAACACAAAAAAACCAACTTTATTTTTTGTTTCTATAAAAATCTGATTAACACCTCCCACCCCCACCCCATTCTCTCTCGTTCTTCATCCCTTTACTTTCTTTCTCTCCACAACCATCGGTGCCAGTGCCACCGCCACCGATCCACAGTCATCACCAACCCCTGGCACTCACCTTCGCTAACCACCGTCACCGTCACTGACCTCTGCCACCAAAATGTCCACCACAACGTCAGTTAACCTATGGGCACCTCCACCACCGTCACTGACCTCCGCCCCATCACAACGTTAGTTTTTTGTGTTTTGTATTATAAATATTATTAGTATTATAATTATTACGAAAATACCAAGAATACCCTGGTTAAAACTGAGGTTTTCTAATAGAATTAGGCAATGTGATCAAAATAGCAATAAAATGGAAAACTCGGGGACCCAGAGGAGGAAAAAAACTATTTAGACTAAAATGACAATTTAAGACATTTACTCAAAAAAAAAAAAAAAAAAAAAAAAGAAGATGCCCACCCCATCATCTTCTTCTTCAACCCCCCTCCCTCCTCTGTCTGAAACACAATAACCACCATCAGCCATCATCTTTTATAAACAACAAAGAATCTACCTCTAAACCACCAGCTGCCTATGAAGCTCAGAAATTTACATCAAAGTATACTTTCGCAGCAAAACAAGTTTTTAACATTAACCAGTACATCTGCATCCAAAATTCTCATAAATTCATCTTCCCAGTATATTTGTCATCTAAAGCTATCAATTAATATTTAAACTATCTCATTGATTAAATCCAGATAACAAAAATGATACAAAGAACATAGATCATGATTACAGATGTACAAACAGAAGTCAATTTAAAACTTGATCGCCATCAGAAGTTGATTTCTTCTTGTTCGGACAGAGGGGATGGGGATGAAGAAGAAGATGATGGGGTGGGCCCATCTGAAGTTGATTTCTTCTTTCCGGTCGTCGGAAGTTATGAAACATATTAACGTGCACAACTGACTAGCAGTGGCGGACCCAGGAATTTTTCCATGGGGGTGCGGAATTTTTCCGCCTATACATAGAAAAAAATTTCGGTTCGGGTCGGGTCGTTTCAGGTCACAAAAGAACATAAATCCAAAATTCATATAACCATCCAAAACACGTTAAACGTTGTTACAAATTACAAACATATCTAAAACGTCGCTCTACGGGTTTTCATTTTTTGAAATCTATCCAAAACATCATCTAGAGGTACTTTCTTAAGCAAGTCCTTCTCAATATAACCTATACAACTATCACTTAAATTCTCATCCCCAATCCGATTACGTAAGTCGGTCTTCACAATCTTCATTGCCGAAAAACATCTTTCAACGGTTGCGGTTGCGACGGGTAATACGAGAACAAGCTTTAATAAACGGTATACCAATGTATAAGTTACATGAATATTTGTTGAAACCATTAACCTTACAAGACTCGACAAACCATCCATTCGGTCATACCATTCTACCTTGAATTTTCTCAACTCTTTACCTACAAACGTTGTTTGTGGGAATTTAATACCCGTTGGTTGACATGGACCTCTTAGTAGGTATGCCTGCCCTTCTAATATGATCCTGTTGATTCACGTTGTATGATGTAATCGAGTTGCGATCATAAGGATCCGAGGGAAGATTATTCAAATCAACAAAACCGGAAGATGATTCAATTTCAACCGCATTCCTCTTGTTGTTGTTGAGAAATCGTGCCATAACTTCCTTACTCATCGCGCCTATCACGTACAAAATAAACAATGATCTGAATCAACCATCAATATTTTCTATATTTCAAGATAATTCACATCAACAACTTTAGAATTTCAAATATTCAAACCCTAAACTAGAATCATATAATCAAAAAAGTGATTAAGAGACAACCAACCCACCCTATAAAGACTAGAACATCCCCAAAATAAATCAAAACACAAAAAAGTTTAAACTTTTTTAACCCAAAATCACAAAAACTAAACATCACAATAACTCATTAAGTACCAAAAAGAGAGCAAATACCTGTATAATATTTGCGATTAGAAGGTGATTTTGGCCGGAATTTTGCAGCAGCTGCTGTTGTCTTCTCAGTCGAATGGGGTCAGGGGCGGAGGAGACCAGTTGACGTCGCTGGGCAGTGGCAGGGAGGGCGGGAGTCGCTTGGGCAGAAAGCTGGACTGATATGTTTTTTTTTTTGAATTGGACCTGATTATGTGTTTTATTCAAGTTGTTTTTGGGTTGAGCACTTGGGCTTCATTTAAGAATAATGATTTTGGGCTTCAAGGGTGAATAGAGGTGTAGTTAATTGATCAGTGGGCTAATTTAAGATATATTTTGGTCGGGTTTTAATCCGTGTTCACAAAAGTATTTTGATATATAATTTCTTAACTTTTTTTCTAAGGGTGCGGACGAAATTTCCAAGGGGTGCGGTCGGAATTTTCCAAGGGGTGTGGAGATGAATTTTCAAGGGGTGCGGTCGGGATTTTGCGCGGAAATTAACACTAATTTTTTTTCAAGGGGTGCGGCCGCCCACCCACGAGCTAAGGTGGGTCCGTCCAGTAAAAATCTAGACTTTTACATGAGATTTACACCTCCACATGTTCTAGCGAGCAGCTTTTCCGGTCGCCGGAAGTTATGAACTGGTGGTGGTGGGTTGAAGGTGGAGGTGGATTGATCGTGGCGGTGGAGGTGGGTTGATCGTGGCGGTGGAGGTGGTGGTGGATTGACGATGGAGGTGGCTGTGGGTTTGAGAGAGGAGGAAGAAGATGGTGTTGTTGTGGTTTTAGAGAGAGAAAAGAAAAGAGTGAGAGAGTGAGAGAGAGAGATCAGGGTGAAGAAGGTGTTTATTTATTTATTTATTTTTGTTTTTTAAATGTAAGGGCAGTGAGGTAATTTTACATAGACTTAACTGAGAAACTTAACATGTGTTAGTGATAAGGACCACCCGAGTGTAAAAATTACAATAGTTAGGACCAACTTTGTAATTAGTGAACCATTAGGACCAAGTCTGCAAAAATAGCAAACCACAGGGACCAACCAGGCATTTAACTCTTATTTATAACTCTTATTTATAGGATTAAAACTAGGAAACAAATCTAAACTAGTGTTTCAACTCATTTTACTTCGAGATTAAATTTGGGGCCTTTTGTTAAATGAAATTTTTTAGATATCTTTGTTTGGGTTTGTTATCCCACACTAGGTAGGGGCAGGGTTTGTCTTTGGAAGGTTAGGGTTTGTAATTCAGAAAGGGATGGCGGCGTAGCTTGTTGCCTGTCTACCTTCTGTTTTGATGTAACTTGACAAGTTTTTTAGTGAAAATAAAACGTCATTATTCACAAGAAAATTTATTTATTTTTATTAAATTTATATAAAGAAACTTTGCATTTCACATTCATTAGAGAAGAGAAACTTATACCAAAGAAATGTACATGAAACAAACACTTTCATTCAGACTGGGCATTGGTCATAGAAGAAAGTTAAAATTTAAAGGAAGTTTAAACAGAAGTTTTGAAGTCTTTTAAAGGTAAAGAGTTTTCAATAAATTTTTCAACAGTCCTTGTTTAGGTAAAGAGTTTTCAATAAATTTTGCAACAGTCCTTGTTTATATGGCTGATGTTTCAAATGTGGTTAACCTCCGTATTATTATTACAAAATCAGATACATAAATATGCACCTGTAAATAACGAAGACTCGATAAAAATCTATAATTAAATTACAGATAACTTAAAATCAAATTTATTGTTTATAATCTATTAATTAATGCATTTCAGTATAAACATAATTTCATGATTAAACTAACTTATAAATCACTTTATGATATTTTATTAGGGAGTAGGGAGGCTGGGGCACCATACGGGTAGGCTTTCACGGGTTGCTACCCAGGCTAGCACACCGCCGTCAATCATGGATTTGGCTTGGCGTGTTGACTGGGCTAGCTCCCGTACCCGCCAACCATCGCCACATCGAGAAAAAATTGACCGTCTGAATCGTTTTTTGACCGTTTGGTTAATTTAAAAAAATAATTCATTTCAAATAATTTATTCACCTCTCTATATAAAACCATCCATACCACACAACCAAATCACAAAGTTCTCTACGTTTTATATTCAAATTCACCAACAGTTTCAAATTAGTAATGTAATGTTTTAAATTTTAAGTTTAATTATCTATGTTATAAGTTTATGTAATGTTTTAAGTTTAAGTTTTAATTATATGTAATGTTTTAAGTTCTTTAATCTTAAATTTTAAGTTTTAAGATATTTATTATGAGAATATAATTAAAAAAGAATTTGTGGCTAGGGTAGGCGCCGTCACCATTTACTAGTAAACGGGTACTTGGTACACCTTTTGAGTTGGTGACTGGTTGTTGGTCAGGGCTAGGGTACTTACCCTAGGGTGCCCCTTCCCCCCTTTGTAGACTTACTATGGCTACTTCATTGATCTAAGACAGTGCTTGGTATGCAGGAATAAAAGGTGGAAATGGAACATTACAAGGGAATGAAAAAAAACGTATTTGATTGATCAATGGAAAAAAATCATCCATTACACAAGGCATTTCATTCCCTCAAAATCATTTCATCCACCACCCTTGTTTTTTTCCATTTCATTCCCTCTTTCACCCTTCAATAACAACACTACAACCCATTTCCTACCACCACAATCCACCACCGTCCCACCACACACCACTGTCACCCACCACCGTTGCCGCCACCCACCCACCATTGTCGATATGGCGTCACCACCCACCACTGTCGCCACCATCCACCCACCATTAGAAAAAAGATCTGTGATTAGTTACTTTACAACCGGAACACCCTTCCGTGTGGTAAGCTCTGTTTTAATAGACCATGCATCTTGTAATATATTGAAATTTGAAAGTCGAGTTTATATTTACATAATATAAATTAGCAACAAGTTGAGGCATTAATGTGTTGTACTCTATGTTTTTGGGGGTTTTTCAATTTTTCTTTTTTGATATTTCACTTTAAACCCAAAACTAATTGATTTTGTAGTTTTAACCCAAAAGTTTTTAGTTTTTCCAATCTAACTTCACAACTTTTTTATTTTCAACTTCGATCCCCTATGTTTTTTATATTTTGCAAAATTTTTCGTTTTACGTTTAGTTTTAAATTTTGCGAGTTAACACGGCACAATGTGTGTGTATGGTTCAACGATTTTACATTTTGTTATACGCTTCGTTCTAAATTTTGCGAGTTAACATGGCGCAACGTATGGTTCAATGTATTTACGTCGTCTATTTTTTCCCATTTAATAAGTTCGTCACAACTCCCGAGTCATAAATTGAGTTAGTTATTATTTTCTATGTTTTATATGTCGGTCTAATTTCTCCACGTTAAGACGCCATTATTTCGAGGTTGGTGGTCGTTAGCTATAGTGTGCCATTGGTGCTATTTGTCAAGGTTTTACGCCCCCGCTGCAACGCGGGGGCTTAGTACGATAGGTTATTTATATGGATACAAGTCATGTAATGTAGTAATTATGATACCATTAATTGTATTGAGCTTATTTGGTGAATTACTTATTTGTATAAGATATTTATACAGACTTAACCAACAAAAACATTTTTAACACGTTGTAAATGTGAATCTGATCAACAGCATGTCAATTTCATTGACCGCGACGCAACACGCGCGAATCAATCTTCTAGTTTTTTTTAATTACCAAGGCTAATTTATACTAAGATGGGTGGTGTCGTAAGCTTTGCTTTCTTTTATTTTATTAGGATGCATTTAAATATCTGCGAAGGGATTTCTTCCATTGGTTCCTTACTCATTTCCATGTAGACCGTAAGTGCAATCCTACTGTTATATTGTAATTTGCTAAAATTCTGTTTTATAAAATTCTATATTTGTATGGTTCTCATATTGATTTTGTGCATTTGTAATTATTTCTTGCAGTGTTTTTGAGAAATCATTGTCACCAACCACCACGACGCCCACCACCACTATCACCGCCGTCACCACTACTGCCACCACCACCGTGACTAACCTGCTACTCATCAATGATCTTATTCGTTCTTTTTTTCCTGCCTATCAAACAATACAAGTAATGATTCATTTCATTTCTACATGGTAACCAAACATGACACGGAATAGTAATGATCCATTCTATTACCTCGTTCATTTCATTATCCTATCCATTTCATTCTCTCGTCCATTTCATTACCATATACCAAATGTTTAACTTCCTTTGGTCCTTTTGAAATCGTTTCCATTTATGTTAGTAATTAACCTAATCTTTTGGTGATCCAACATTCCAACTTAGTTTTTAGGTAACTAGCCCAAGGTTAGTCCCTCCACCACTCCAAAAAGGACACTTTTCGAGCTCAATGTCATGTTAATGGCTCGAAGGGTCTCAAAGGCAGGCCTGACCTACAGGGTGTACAGTGTGCCACCAAACAGAGCCCAAAATTTTTTTGGGCCTAAATAGAAAAAAAATCTTTGTACTCATATATAAAACATATCGTCTCAAACTAAAACAATGATTTTGCTGCGGCTGAATGGTTTCATGCGTGTATGCTGACGAACCGGTCCCTGGTTCGAGACCTTTTATCAATTTTTTTATCCTTGTACTTTTTTGTTTTCATTTATTCTTAGGTGTAACACCTTGTAAAAATCGTATCCGCTAATATACCGACACGTGTGCGTATTCTCAAATGTGCCACGTGTTGGACGAGAGGGACTAATTTTGTTGTTATGTCAATTTAATGACGTCTGAACGACATTTGATATAGTCAAGGGACTGAATATGTCAACATGCCATTTATTGGCCTCTGAGTGGCCCTTTACGGACCGTAAAGCCTTGTGCTGACGGACCGTAAAGGAAATAAAATAATAGTGGCTAACAGGCGGTTACGGACGCAAGGTTTAATCCTTACGGTCCGTAACAAAATTCAAAACCATGGATGCCAAAAGGTCCTTACGGTTCGTAAGGGACTGCCAGTGGCAATTTTGTTTGGAGGCCAAGAAACTCTGTCAAGATGCCACCTTTCACGGAAAATGCCACCAATTCTCAGCTCTTGCCACGACCCTGGACACTTGGACTGATCTACAACACCTCTAAACACCTGGATTGATTCCTTTGCTATAAATAGCCCATCCTTTTCACTTGTTCAGTGCTCATTCCATCTTTCTCCTATCAATCACACTCTTGGAAGTTCCTGATCATAAAGGATCATCCCTTTGAGTTCTAATATTCTCCAAGGATCACTTGTAAGTGTTCCTTTCCTTTGCCTTTTATTTTATAGGCTTTTAATAGCCAAAAGTCAAGCATTTTCGATAAACGCTTTGACTTTCGGTTTAGACCTTAATGGTCCAACCATTGTTCGAGACGAACATGGCTACGTGATCGTGATAAGGTATGTGTTAACCCCTCAAAAGGGCACCTCCTGTAGATCACGTTAAGTTGGTCAATTGACGGGTCAAAGTTTTAATACTTAAAAAGTTAAACGGATCAGTTTTGAAAATAATCATAATCTGAGTTTAAAGGAATTCGAAAATATGTTTTAACATTTAAAAAATTTGGTAATAATTATTAGAACGTGTGTAAACATGTTCAGCTCATAAATTCCAGTTTTATGGTCGGTTCGCAACCGAAAGTCGCGAAGTTTGACTTCTGCTTTGACTTTCGATTATGACCTGATTTAGATTAGTTTGCTACTGATCTAAGGTTATATTATGATCACATTAATATATAGCATAACCCTCTGAGGTTATATTACATGATCATAATAGTAAGATGAGTTTTATGTAAGTTCCCGTTAATATGCTATACTTTGACTATATTGCGCTTTTTGTTAAAACTAAGGTTTTAAACATTAATGAACTTGCAAATGGATTATATATTGATATGTTAATTAACATATTATGATGTTATTATTCTGATCATAAACTGAGTTTTATTATAATATCGTAAATTATGCTTTAAAGGACCAAAATGCCTTTTCGGCATCTAAAATGGTTTTAAACATGATTTCTTTATAAAAACTCATTACCTACTGATGTAATATTATAAGTAGGATTATTTGGGATGTCAAGTCAGTTTATATTCTGAGTTTAAGTACAAATTCTTGTATTATGTCGATAAATGACGATAATACCTTTATGGCACATAAAATGGTTTTAATCATGCTTTTTGTATAAAACATTTTTACCTACTGATATATTATATTAAATACATATTTTGATTATATAAACCTGATCATAACATCATATTTTATTAAACATCGCATAAATCATCATTTAGCGACTTAAACGCCGTTTCGGCGCATCGTATGGTTTTAGACCATATTTACCAACCAAGACTTGTTACCTACTAGTTTTATAACTCATTTAAAATGTTATAACAGTAGGTACATATTATAAACTCAGAATCCCAAATAAGCTATCTAAACTATTTGCGAAATGAACAAAATGCCCATACGGTGCATAGTTTGGTCTTAAACTATAAACCACACATATGTTTGATATCCTACTGATATATATCACAAATTAAGTATTTTTCCAGAATGTTTATGATTATAACATCAGAATATATGCAAGTTCCTTTTATACGTCACATAATGACCAAAACGCTCATATGAGGCATAGTTTCATTTTAAAACATTAACGGGCATACAAGTTGATATCCTACTGATATTATAACTTATTTAAAGTATAATGACATATGGAACTTGTTCATGACTCATCTGGTTACCCGGTATCGCTTATATGCGTACGGTTAAGCTTATGTGACAAGTTTGCGTAATTTAACCGAAACGGGTTTAACCTTATCGATTTAATCTCAAATTCAAGAATGTTATACGTTTACCCATATCATACAAGTCTTAGTACTTGTCAGGTTTAAACTACATTCTATTCCGTTCATCGCTTAATCTAGCGTATCGTACCGTTTTCATTTATTTAAGCTAGCCGGTCTAAGTCTACGACTTAAATAGCATTCTAATTGGTAATTTATACCATCATTCCAGACTAGAGCCTTCCAGTAAATGCTACATACACTTACCTATTGATTAAACGGCTAAGTTAATATAAACTTTGCATTTTAAAGTCAAGTACTAGCTAAGGTAAATACTCTTAACCTATTTTCCCTATACGGGCTTGGGATACAGTATATTATTACCGCTTGGTCGGGTATGGGATCATATGTCAGATTGTGACTACAAAATCTGCATAACCCGTTTTAATCTATTTTGTCTGATAACTTAAACATTAGGGGTTAACATGGCCGTGTCTTGGATATCATCGGCTCATTTAATTTACTAATGGCCACAACCTAAGCACGGAGTGTAGGCATACACCTGACAGATGCTAATGCTAAATTATTTTTATATACTCATTCGTGGGTTTAAGTGGCGTGTCGGTTAATCATGTTATTCGGTTTCTGCACCGGACCCCGTATGTATTGACAGACCTGTAAAACTGTATACAATATCATTTTGAATTGTCCCAAGTTATTTATAAAATTATGTGCCTTTTGCACTTAAAACAATTTTGAAAGATTTTCAAAATGAGTCGGTTATTTGTATTTACCAGTGTAAACTGATGTATTTTCAAAAGACTAAGTTACGGGTACAACAAGTAATAGCCTGGAAGCTGCTCGGTATTGATATAAGAGGATCTTGCAAATCCTTAGATCTGCCTAAAATCTGTTGAACATCTTTTGTACATTTTTACGATCCGCCTGTTGATCTTTTATTACAAACCGTCTGTATATTTATTTTGAACATTTGGACATTTTCGGTTTGCAATAATATTCTAATTCCAAGACTTTCGTGGTGCTGTGTTGTTTGACTATGACGATACCAATCTTACGTCACGATACTCTCCACCCAGGCCACCGGGATTTGGTTGGAAATTCAGGGAGTGACATTGAGCCTGAAGCCCATTCATATTATGTTTTACTTGATGGTATTACGTACACGTGTATGTAGATTTGTTAACAAAATTTACATAAGCATGAACTAAACTGCATTATTATACTTACAATTAATGTATGGGTTTAATAAATTGGAGTGCGTCATTATTGTTAAAACTAATGTATCTTATTATTACATGAATTGCTTTATTTATATTAAAATGTTTGTTTAAGTTAATTTTTTTATATTAAATTATTTAATCGTTTGTTTATGTTAATTCTTAATATTTGTTATTGAAATTAACACGTAATTACTTGAAAATACATGGACTTATTTTTCCTATTCATACAAGGCCCTTGACTCCGCATTCTCAGGGACGACCCTGACTATGCATGGTTACCCAAAGATCAACTACAACAAAGAATCAACGACTCTTGAATTGAATGCTATAGACGGACAACGATTCACCAGACCTTTGATAAACAGTTAGATAATATATTTTTTCAAGGCCGGCCCAAAGCAAGTGTCGGGTGGGCGACCGCTTTGGTTCCAAATCGAAATAGCGTCCGAAAAATATTTATAATTTTTTTATATGTATATTAAAAAAATCGTATGTTTTTAAAGAAGAAAATTAAAGGGCATATATTTATAAACCAAAAACGTTAAAGTCTAACTGTTTTTGCGAATCAAATTTAGAAGCCTGACTGTTTTAGGGGCTGTTTGGCAATTTCTGAATGGTTAAGTGCTGAACTAATAAGATGTCTGAACCATTAAGTGTTGAACCAGAAAGAGGTCTAAACCATTAAGAGGCAGTATAATGCTTAACCGTTCACAGGTAAATGTCTGACTAATTCAGATTAGAGGTCTTAACCATTCAGACTCAGTATAATGCTTAATCATTCAGAGGCAAATGTTTGAACTATTCAGACATCAGCTCGCGAAACAAACAGTCTGAACCAGTAAGAGGTCTGAACCATTAAGAGCTTCACTAAGAGGAACAAAGAGCCCCTTAGTGTGTAATGGATTAATGACTTGGCCCGAATCAATAAACAAACATAATAGATTAATGAATAGGGCCCAATTTTTTTATCTCGCACATTACAAAATTTGTTTTGTGATTTTCAAAGACGGTCCCGCTCAAATGTATCTTCCATATCAACAAACATTTTCCTCCAAACACCATATCCTCAACTTAGGCCTCAGGGTTGTGGTTATCAATAGGGGTGCGTCTTACATTTTACTCTCTTAATGTTTTTATATTTGTAATATTGATACTTACAAAATTATCAAACTATAGAAAGAAGATTTCGAGATAAATTGAGAAAGTGAAAAAGTATCGTATTAGCATAAAGTCATAAGTATTAAATAAGCTATATGTAACTAATATTTAAGCTATAAATTTATAACCTCTAACATGCCATCATGGATTAAATATTACTCTTTAATATTAGAAATAAACAAAATCCCGTCTAACACGGTTGGTAGAGCGCACGGCTTTTAACCTTGTGGCCGTGGGTTTGAGCCCTACGGTGGGGTTTTCTTTTTTATTTTTTGTATTTTTATTATAAGTTATATAATTACCTTGTTAATAAATGAATTAACTTTACATTTATTGTTGTTATTTAATACTAGCTTTCTACTCGCGCGATACGGCGACGAAGGCGATTTTTAATAGGATACTCGTTTACCGTTAGTTTATCATTCGTTTCGTAATATATTGTAGGGGTGATCACGGTTCGGTTTAAAATCGTAAAACCGTCAAGACCGGTCTTCGCTTTGGTTTCGCGGTCACTTTCTTTCTTTAACTTTTGGCTTGTCGGTTTCAAAATCTTCAAAACATAGCGACTGGTTTGATTTTCAATTTTATACCAAAACCGGCCATATAAAATCAGACCAGACCGTTGATGCTTTAACCGTGATCAAAATCTTCAAAACGTAGCGACTGGTTTGATTTTCGTGATATGTTGGCACTTGTTTTTCTATTAGTTTATCGATTCTTTGGTGTTATACTTTTATTAATTTTTTTAGCTGTTAGTTTATCAATCTTTCCATCAAATCAATCATAAGTACATACTGCTTTAACCATAATTCATTAATCGATACAAATACGAAATGCAATATGTTGAACATTATAAATTTGCTAACAAAATTACAACGATAAACATTAATCGATAAAAAATAAACATTATAAATTTGTAACAATAATTACAACGATTTGTTTCTGAGGATTTCTCATGATAATGTTTTTTTATAATTTTTCTTTGCTTTATAGGAGGAAGATGAGTGCTTCTCTCCATAGGGCATACAAGACACATGTTATTGGCGGGAGCTCGCCATATTTAACATATAACGTTTTTTTATACGTTAAATATGGCGGGCTGCCGCCAATCTTGTATGCCTTAGGAGAGAAGCACCTATCTCCCCCTACAAAGATGAAAAGTGTGCCTGCAGAGGGTTACTTGCGGGTTTCTTAAGCCATTTGCTATAGTATACTACTCTACGGGCTTCCCCACAATATGATTTTGAAGTTGTTGAACTTTCTAAGGTACAACATAGAAGCGTTGGATCAGGTCAGCTGAACTTTCTAAGGTACAACATAAAAGCGTTGGATCAGGTCATCTGTTGAAGCGAACGGTGACCATTCAAAAATTGTCTTTAAGTTAGACAACCAGTCCTCTTGAGCGCCGTATTTATAGGATCTGGCCGGTTCTTCGAGATATCGAAATCAATCTACAATAAAGATTCCACATAAGAATTAAAAAGATATAAATTAATAAAATAAACAAAAACATAAGAAAAATATCACGTATTTACCATTGGAACAATAACATCATCCTGTCCGGTTTAGCGTCGAAGAATCAAACAGAATTAAAACAGCACCCATTCCGAGATGAACGACTGAAAACCATCGTTGCGGCTGCGCTCGTTTTCAGCCGTTCATCTCGGAATGGGTGTTGTTTTAATGCTGTCCACCCCCATCATCCCATTAAACACATTCACACCGGGACACCTCCCATAACCAGACACGGTTGTAAAGTTTTGTCCCATGCCCGACCTATTACCCGTCGGGTATTTGGTGGATATTTACCCATTGGATATCGTGCATACCCGCAGGTATCGGCTATGCCCGTTGCAATTTTCATGTATATATATACATATTTTACGTTCCTTTATAGTTTTATGTTTTAAAAATCTATATAACATATTAAATTATGATAAATGGCATACATATATCATCACCACAATAGTATTTTATATATTTAAAAATGTAAATATATTATAATATTAATCTTAAAAAATAATTTTGTATTTCATAACATATAAATATGAATAATGCCATCAAAATATATATTTAAAATGAAAAGTTTATTGTTCAAACAATAAAACTACAAGAACGAAACATTACTAAAATATAGTTAAAGGAAAATAATTATAAAACTTAAAAGTTTTCTGGTATATATTTTGGGTAAACAGGTGTATAGTTTCGGGTAATTGGGTCGGGTATCATTTAATTCCATACCCGCGAAATATTTTTTCCATACCCATACCCGGCAAAATACCCGTCGGGTATCGAGTATATCCTTCTCAAATGCTTCGGGTTTCGGGTATACTCATCGGGCTCATCTATGTTTACATCCCTAGGTTCCCTATAGAATGTTATATTTTTACAAGCCAACAAAGACGTCATTTTAAATATTTACTTTTCAAACTAAAACCCGATAATTAGTACTTTAAATTATGCTCGGTTTGATTAAATTTTATTGTAAAACCCGATAATCTGTTGATTTGATATTAGAATCTTGATGGGTTACCAGCGAACCCACCCGATTATATCCATCTCCACTAGACAATAATGTCTATACATCATTCAGGAGTAAACCTAATAAATCTAGGGAAACCCACTTGTAGGAATTGAACCTAAAACCTAATGGTCCAAAGCCTGCAAGTTATGCTCGGTTCGATTCACTTTTATTGTAGTTGATTAGTTGGGCTCTTGTAGTTGAGTGGGCTTAAAAGGCTTATACGTTTGGGGTTCAGCCCATTTGATATGAGCGCGTGAGACAGTGAGAGACAGTGATGATGGGATATGAGAAGTGATGATATGATATAATACAAGGGGGGCCACAACAATCTGTTGATTTGATATTAGAATCTTGATGGGTGGCGCGTGGTGATTAAACAGTATGGGAGAAGTTTAGCAATTAGCATCCAACAGGGTCCAGGATCCAACCCAAAGCCCATTATCTTTGTCTTCTTTATATACCATCCATCTAGAGATGGGCATAATCGGGTTTTATTATTACTCGGAATCGGTTTTAACCCGAACCCGGTTCTGCTTGGATGTCATTGGAACCGGGTATGGTGTAGAACCGGTTCCAGTTCCTACCCGGGTTCACACCCAAGAATATGGAACCGTGTAGAACCGGGTACGGGTATTATGGAACCGGGTATGGTGTGGAACCGGGTTTGGTGCGGAACCGGTTTTTGATAGTGTTCAGAACCGGTTCCTGACAGTAAAAACCTGACTTTTACTGTTCAGAACCGGTTCCTGACAGTAAAAACCTAACTTTTACTGTTCAGAACCGGTTCCTGATAAAATGTTACCATTGGAATCTGTTCCTGATTAAAAAATCGTTTTTTTTTATATAAACCCCTTCCTACTTACCGGTTCCTGATAAATGTTACCGTTGGTGTAATGTCTCTTTCTATTGTGTTTGTTATGTTTGATTTTTATTATTAGTTACATTGATAAATAAAAATAGTAACAATAATCGGTTAAAATTAAAAAACAAATTAATCGGTTACAATATATAAAAAAAATTAACCGTTTACAAAATAAAAATAAAAAATTACTCAGAACCGGTTCTAGTAAGATTTTATTTCTTTGATCGTTTACTAGCGGCAGGTGCAACACTTTCCGATGAGTTTCTCTTAGGTGCGGGTACCTCGGTACAATCGTCGTCCGAATCGTTAGTCTCCACTTCTTCGTCCTTCTCTTCGTCAACAATTTTATGCTCTAACTCAACTTCATCTTCTAGACTAGTTTTATGTTGAACACGATCAACGGCATCCAAATGGTCCTTTAAGCATATTGCCATCTCTAGCGATTTCGGAGTTAGTCTTGTTCTTCTAATTAACAAAACCCTGCCACTAAGAGAAAACACACTTTCCGAAGCTACCGTGGAAGCTTGGACCGTTAGTATATCACGAGCCATGGTGGCTAGAATCGGGTATTCGGATTCTTTCGATTTCCACCATGCCAAAACATCAAATTTCCTATACTCCTCGGTGGTCATAGTAAGCGAATACTGATTTTTTTTATATCTCCCAAGTCCACTTGTTGGTTCATTACCCCCTTTGTTGTCTAGCGGTCTCGTCTCTAACGATATTCAACATGGTTATAAGTGGATCCCCGCTTGTTTCATCGTTAGAGGCCGTGGACCGAGACTCAAACAAATTGTTTGATTTTTTTCACCATATTTTTTAAAATAATGATCATAAAGTTTGGCCATACACTCATTGAATATTTTTTTTGTTTTTGCTTTTAAAGTTGGATCCTCCTCATGCATATCCAACTTGTCATAAATTTCATCAATTAAAGCTTCAACACCCGGTACGTTTAAAGCTGGATTTAAAGCAGCAGCACATAGAAAAACGGGTGGTAATTCTAAAAAAATATTTTTAAAATTTTTGAATCATTGGTCTCGTCATATTCCTTAACATGTCACTAGAATTTTTAACGGTAACATTTTTAACGGCTAGAACCGGTTCCAACGGTAACATTATAACGGTCAGGAACCGGTTCCAACTGTAACATTTTAACGGCTATAACCGGTTCCAACGGTAACATTTTAACGGGTATAACCGGTTCCTTCTAGAACTGAATTTCCGGGTACTGGTAGGAACCGGGTACGGGTAGGAACCGGTTACTACCCGATTCAAATGGTAAAATTGTGAAACCGGGTTGGAACCAACGGGTATTTTGAACCCGACCAGTTCTACTTAATGTCGGGTAGGAACTGAAACCGGTTCCAGTTCGGTTCTACCGGTTCGGGTTCGGAACCGGTTTTTATGCCCATCTCTACATACATCATCTCATCTCCGTTCCCCACCCCCTTGAAATGACCATTTTTATTTTTCATTTTATTTTGTCAACTTTTTCGGTTTTTCCTAATTCTATGTCCACCACAATCAACTATTTTGCAATTTCCAAATCTTTTATTATTAAGTAGTAAATGATCCAATTTTTCTGATAAATAGATGTTGCCTTAGAGGTGCACAAAACATGTTTTTTTTAGAATTAGAACCGGGTAGGAATCAGGTCCCGATTTGGTCAACAATGTCAAGAACAAGTTTCGGGCATGTTTGAGATTTTTACCTGGGTTTGACTAGTTTGGACGAAGTTTTTTGGGTTTTGGTTGGTTCAGGTCGGGGTTTTGACTAAGTGGAGGTGGAACTGATTTCGGTGGTTCCGAGTCAGTTCTTTTTTCTTAACCCGGACCTGGAACTGGTTGGTACATGCGAGTCACGTAGGTTAGGAACCGATTCCAGGTCGGGTCAGAGCCGGGTTTTCTTGTGCACCTCTCTGTTGATTAGCGCAAACGAGTCAAGCTTCGTTGAGTTCAACTACATTTGATTTGTATACATAACATTATACACATTATTTAGTTATTGTATCATGGTTATATACCGAACAATATATTATATTATATTTTATTATATTATTAGTTGAATTCATGTTATGTTTATATAGATAGGAGGTGCGTTTGGGCTCATTAGTATTGCAAATTAAGTCTATGAAGTTTGGGTTCGAGATTGTTTATTGAATAAAGTCTAAATTAGTTTTAAGCATAGGCTCATGCTTTTAAACTTGGCTCCATGGAATATCTTATTATCAGTTCTACTCGTTTACGGGATATCTAAACCCTCTAATTGTTTGCAAATTAGGTATATGAAGCTCGGATTCAAAATTGTTTATTGAATAAAGTCTAATTTAGATTTAAGCATTGGCTCGTGTTTTTTAAACTTAGCTCCATGGAATATCTTATTATCAATTCTACTTGTTTACAGGATATCTAAACCCTTTAATTGTTTCAAAGGATATTTGCTATCATTTGAAAATATAAAAAACTCACATGTGTAGTATTACATTATGACTAGGACTTGAAATGAATTTGTGACATGTTGCTATACAAGAAGCATTTGATAAAGAATATTATTTTTTTGGTAAATAAATTTAAATTGTGTAAACAAGCTACACGATAAAATCCCTAAGAAAATAACACAAAACTTAAGATTCTGAGGTATCTTATGAAGTTATCTCAGAGTTCAAGCTCGGATTGATTCGAGAGCTTTAAGCTAATGCGAAATAGCTAATGAGCAACTCGGTTGGTATTTATTACCCTTTATTAGTTCAAATAATATGGATTAGTTCAAATAAACCATCACTAGTGCTCTAGTGGTGGTCACGGACTCACGGGTATTTAAGTTCCAATTATGGCGGGCCCGGTGAGTTTTTTCCTCCAGGTCTCAAGTTCGAGTCTGGGTGATAGTGGTTTCTCATTAAAGGGTTTAAATTGGGTTTCTCATTAAAGGGTTTAAACTGAGGATCTATTGTCCGGGAGAACTCTCTAGTGCGAACTGGATTAAGACAACGTATGCTAAACCTTTTGACCTTCGTGACTTAAAAAAAAGTTTATCATATATGCGTCATCTCTTTTGATAAGGAATAAGTTTTTTAATTATTTTTTATAATTATATTAAGTTTGTAAAGCGCAAAGTAAAAGATAAAAAAGGTTTGAGTAAAACGACAACAATCTATTAGAACAATTTAATGATTTGATAGATCACTTTTATGATGTGGTTTCCAATTCTATCACCAACAGTGATATAAGAAATACAAAATTAAATCAATTCTTTGGTTTTAATTTGTGATATAAATACGCACCTCATGATGTCTAATACCAATAAATTATGTTACAACCATTTGAACCAAGCTCATTTAGGTTCGAGCTCTTCGTTTTGAGTTCTATTTCAAGAATCGAGCTTAAATCCATAGATGGATCCTGTGGTTTATAGTTAATTTCGCCTTTCGGTACTAACTTTTTTTTTGTAACACGTTCAGGTCTTATGGTTTCAATTTTCTAACACATTTGGGTACTAACACCAAATAATGACTAAAATGACCTTCCATGCTTTATATTAATAAAAAAAATTAATCAATTTTACAAAAAAAATTAAATGAAAATTATTTTTGCATATAACAATTTAATTAGTTAATTACATGTAATAGGTGAAAATTATTTTTAAATGAAAATTATTTTTGTAATTTAGTTTTAATAAAAAACAAAAATATTTTAATGTAACATTTTAATGTAAATGTTTCAACTTATTTGTGTCAACTTGATCTATTTGTATTCGACTTGTCCATCAATCTTAACTAACTAAAATAAATGGAATGTGAACCTTCGAATATATATAAGAATTCTTGAGTTTTAAATATTAAAAATAATATCTCTAAACATATTAAATTTAGCCATACTAGTTTTACATATTAAAATTTAACCATATTAATTTTCTCTAATATATTTATTTAAGTTTTAACATGCTCTTATCTTAGAATTTTGAATGTTATCCATTAGATATTGCAAATGTGTCGATTATCATAAAAGATTTCAAATCAACGTTGCTTATGTTTGTCTTCTTATAACTGAACTATACGTTGAGTTTTCATTTTAGTTTTTTTATACGAAATAAAAAACCACGTATTACACAGTTTAATTATTTAGAACTTCATTTTTATTTAAAATAAAAAATAGATCGGGTTGACACAAATAAGTTGAAACATTTATATTAAAATGTTACATTATCGTTTTCTTTTATTAAAACTAAATTACAAAAATAATTTTCCTACAAAAATAATTTTCATTTAAAAGTAATTTTCACCTATTACATATAATTAACTAATTAAATTGTTATATACAAAAATAATTTTCATTTAAATTTTTTTGTAAAACTGATTTAATTTTTTTTATTATATACAAAAATAATTTTACATTTAAAATAATCTTAATATAAAGCATGGAAGAGCATTATAGTCATTATTTGGTATTAGTACCCAAATGTGTTACAAAATTGAAACCATGAGACCTGAACCTGTTACAAAAAAAAGTTAGTACCCAAAAGCGAAATTAGCTATAAACCACAGGGTCCATCTGTGTAATTAACTCTAATTGTTTTGTTTAAAACAAACACATATATAGTGAGAGTGTAAAATAAAATATTTCTTAACATGCGATGGTACGATATGAAATTTCATATCTTATAAAACTCAAAACTCTAATCACGCATGAACAAAAAAACATAATCACGCATGAAGAAAAACCATAATCACGCATTGTTATGATTTTTTATTCATGCGTGCTTTATGGTTTTGTTTATGCGTGATTAGGTTTTGTTCATACGTGATTAGAGTTTTGAGTTTTATAACGTGCGTAATTTCATATTGTACCATCGCACGTTAAAAAATATTGTACGTTAACATTCTCTTATATACATAAATATTATTTGTAGGTATAATTTTTAACATATATTATTTATTTTTAGTCCTAACTTTTATATATAATACATCTTAAATAAAAATAATATAAATAGCACGCTCGTTTAGGCTTGCAATCCTAATTGAACTCCATAAGTAAAGATTGGGCTCAAACTTGTTAATTAAATTAGTCTCAATAGAGGCTCAAGCACATTTAAGATGACTTGATTCAAGCTTTTAGAAAGTCGATCCCGAATAATTCATGAGCGACTCAACTCATTTACATCTTTAACCAATTTACCTTTTTGATCACTTATACAAGGTTTTAGGATATAATAGGAAAATGTGTTAACGTAGGAATGTTGGGAAGTAATTTTGACCATCTATGAGTAATTAAGGGTTTGCATTGAATGAGTTGAGTTAAACAAAAATTGGAGGCACATGAGGCTTTTTAGGGGTATTCTAGCTCACCAAAAGCAATAGTTTCTCTCTTCTTCAATTCCTCCCATTTTTAAAACATTAATAACTCTTTCATACGACATTGTTATTTTTTATAAGAATTGCACCATAAAAGCGAGCGATTTTTCCTTTAAAACGAGTATACTATTGTTATACTCTGAAAAGAAAATTTTCGAAAACCCAGATGCGTAAAACACAATGGACGTCACAACATATTAATAAAGTGTGTTTTTTCATTATGTTCTAACACAACGGACTAAAAACCCCAAAAAATGTGTTTTTCATTGGAATATAAAAACAATGGACTAAGTGTTATAAAACGCAGCGGACTGAAAACACAATAAATGTGCTTATTTATTGTGTTATAAAACGCAATATACTAAAAACAGAAAAATGTCCTTTTTTTGTAAAACGCAATGACTTAAAAACACAAAAAATAGGTTTTTCATTTTTTTGTAAAACGCAATAACTTAAAAACACACAAAAATGTGTTTTTTTATTTTGTAATAAACCGCAATGGACAAAAAACAAAACAAATTATGATTTTTCGTTGTGTTATATAATGCAATGGACTAAAAACACAATAAAATGTGGTTTTTTATTATTTTATAAAATGTAATGGACTAAAAACACAAAAAAAAGTTTTTCACGCAATGGAAAAAGGCACACAAAAATGTGTTTTTCATTGTTTTATAAAACGTGTGGTCAATGCGTTATAATACATAATTGACTAATAACACCAAAATATGTGTTTTTTTCATTGTGTTATAAAACCTAATAGAGTAAAACTAACTTTTTTATTGTGTTATAAAACACAATTCAAAGACATAATGAACCAACAACCAAAAATTCATCAATTAACATAAAACACAATAACCTGGGTTGTCTAAGCTCTTGATGTATATGTGTTTTAAAACACAATGGAAAAATGCAATTATTCAATGACGTTCATCAACAAACAAGTTGAAATCTTATCATATTGTTGTAATAGTTAGTTATCATAGCAATGAAACCCACAATAGAGGTTGTGCCCTTTGGAAGAGATAAGTATGCATCAAAGTTCCATTTGGGTCACCAGCTCACTAGGTCAAGTTCGACCGAACTTGTACCAATTTGGGTCAAGTTCGACCGAACTTGAGTGTTTCTTCACAAAAATTCTTGCAAGTTCGCCAGGACTTGCCTGGTTTCTTAGGAAACCATACAAGTTCGATCGAACTTCCCTTGTCAGTAAGGTTTTTCCTACAAGTTCGCCCGAACTTGACAAGTTTCTTAGGAAACTCATCAAGTTCGACCGAACTTGGCTATAAACTCACTAAGATCATACAAGTTCGCCCGAACTTGGCTACTGCCCAACCAAGACTTAACCGTTTCAGCTTTTCGGAAGACTGATGTACTTCTGTTCGTCTACAGGCTAAACCGGCATTCTCTGCAACTCTCTTCAGAATCTCTAAGCTAACTAAAACGCACCCACTATGAGTATACTTGATCCATTTTCGCTTTAACGCACTTTTTGGGTGTTACCTACGTTCCTAGATTAAAATCACATCACATATCAAAACTGTTTATCACACGCGAATAATCTGATTGTATATGCTCGATACGTGATACTAGAAACATGTGACTAGGACTTATTTTCGTTAACTTGCCTCCTTAGCTAGTATGGTACTATAGTGTGGCTTACACCCGAGGGGGTCTAGTTAGGATGGACGCGCAAGCCTTCTCACGGTAGTTAGCATGAGAAATGAGCCTATGTTATGTTAAGTGTTTGGTGTATCATGATATGTAATTAGATCGTTTCGCAAACGCTTTCTCGACTATGTTAGTATTATTCAAACCCGTATGCTCACATTTACTTAATTGTATTGACTCGTATTTTAACGTATGTAACAGGTTGAGGATTTATAGCTTGGATGCCTTGGATGTTGCATGCGTAGTTTAGTTTGTTTTAGAAAGGTTGTAATAAAATCTAGGGGAGATTGAATTGGATTGTGTTTAAGAGATTTTGTTGGTATGTAATGGTTATTTTGAAGGTTATGAGTTTGATAGTATGGGATATTAAATGTTGATGTTTATATTTGAAACGGCTGTTATGGAAATTCTCTTGATCAATTGGATTCGCCCAGTGCCACTACCCCGATGATTCCGTCATCGGTTGGGGTGTGACACATGGCCTGCTCAAACAATAAATATTTAGAAAAGAAATAAAGTATAAAGGAGCTTAAAATATGAATTTAAATACTTCAAGTTGTGTGTATCTATTTGGAGTAAATCTCAAACTGATATTCTTAACTAATGGGTGAGTTCCGCCAATACTGATGATTCTACAGCAGCAAAGAAGTTAGGAGCTGCATGTGGACCAAAAACCTACCATGCCCAATGTGGAGTAGATCCCATACTCTTCTCTATTGTTGTCCCCTGATTATGGCAAGCATTAATGTACATGTTTTGGAGTTAATAGATCATTATACATTCATGAATACAAAAAAAAATCGTTGAAGTTACCTGGTCAACAGGATATAATCCGGAAGCCACAACACCGCTCAGGTTGAGAAGATGGGCCTGAGCTGTCTGAGTTCCCCGTGTCATATGTGTGCAATGCTCAACCTGAAATGGTACAATGAAGATGGCTTAAGCCGGTGATCGAGATCAAGTACGGAAAATGATTAAAAGTGTACTTTCTAGTTATCCTTGTTCTCGTATCATCATAAGTGTTTCCTAAGAGATAATTAACTTGATGCAACATCCTAAAGTGTTATTCACATTATTACCTCATGTTAAATGATACATTTAAGTTTGAAAATGATAAGAGACCATATAGAAAAAAAATGTGCTGCAACTTTTATTTCCTTGTTAAACAATCCAAGATAAATGCATCTAAGTCAAAACAATGTAAGGCAAACACAAGTATACACTAAATGATTTATATTTTCCAAAATCAGGGTTAATATTATAAGCTACATTCATCTAAGTCAAGGATCTTAATATACTTCATATTTAGTTATTATTATCAACCATAAATATTAAAAACACATTTTTTATGTTTTTTAAGAATATTAATATATTCTTAAAACAGACTTCTAATAATTAAACTGATATTAGAAACCATACCAATACTAGCATCTTGAGGGACAAAATCATCTAAAATAGACTGAAAGTTCAAAAGTCAATATCGTATCTATTATATTAATGATTTAAAGCATATATGGTAACAGCCAATAAATGTTTTTAAAATGATTGTTGAATAATTTGAATCTAATTAGTTATATCGAAACCTATAATTGTTGATTAGAGGTTAATAAAAATTAGGATAATTAGCAATTATAAAAAAATAAATGTAGTCAAATTCTATTTCAAGTAACTTTATTTAAAAACAAGTCAAATAGAATTTAAATTTAAAATTACTATAATATTCTGGAAAAATTTAATCAAAAGTTATATATAAAATTTTAAATTTTAAACCATAAACATGTCTAGGTACATTAAACTCACCAAAAAAGGCAATCCAATTAATGTTATTAACTACAAAATGTTGACTTCCATATTATCCTCCAAATCAAATTTTGAATTTAAAATCAAGTTATTATTTATCCTCTAAATAAGGAAATAATAATTTTGTAACAAACAGATGGATAATACCGAACTATTCTCATGATCCTTAAGTCAATTGTCAAACATTAATGATCAAACCATTAAACTACAAGAACGCATATGATATTCAAGCAATTTTCAAACAAAACAATAGAAAGGTGGAGCAAAGATTCGACAACACAATGAAATAAAAAACAACCAAACACTTCCAAATTTCCACAAATTTATCTAGCCTAACAACAAATTACAAACACAACAATCATAATCCGATGATCAATCACAATATCAAATCCTTAAGCTCAAAAACATCATTAACACGAAAAATCAATTATCTCGAACATGAAACATTACACGGGTAGACCCATTCTATGAAATTGTTTATATCAATAACATAAATCGAGTAGATTTTTAAGATTTTAAAAAACGATATAACAAAAATATCAATTACCAGCATAACCTCATCAACTCGTGTCATATGTTTACACCAAGCAGAATAAATCATACTGATTAACATAAGAACAAAATTAATTTACATAACATGTTAAAGAGTAAAGGATCAAACGTCAACTTTGAAGAAAACAATACATGCAAAAAAGTTTCTCTCTTTCTCATACAATCATATCTATTACGATAGATCATTAATATATAACATTTTCAAGATAAACTTAGTAAATCAAAAAGATAAAGGAAGAATAAAGATCAAAAGTAAGATTCAATCGAAAAAAACTGTATACAACATATTGAGAGTCCAGGAAACGACGGGATTAGACGGAAGTTTGGACGGGATATCACTAATTTAGTAGAATGTTATTAAGAAAGGAGCAGAAGCAGAATTAAGCAGAAGCTTTCCATCCATACTGAAAGAGTATACATCTTTACAAAGCATTTCCCCTCTGGGATCTCCAAAACTTAACTAACAAATGAAAACATGACACTATATATAGACTTTTACCCTCGTTCGAAGTGAGCGTTTTACCTTCGTATGGAGTAAGTCAACTTCGTACGAAGTGAAGCATTCCACCTTCGTACGAACTATACCAACTTTGTACGAAGGTGACTACCTTCGTAAGGAGTGGGTAGTTCGTACGAAGTGACATATACAGACTTGTCACGTCCGCACTTAAGTCACGTGTTCGTATCTCATCTATACAATATTCAACATGCGCTCTATCTAGCCTATTCGCACAATTACATACATAATATGCACCAACAATTTCCCCTTGGCCTTCACTGTCGAAGCTTGATCTTGATCTTGAAATATGAGAGCGGTGTTTGAATATTCTGCAACTTCAATTAGGTATCTGTCGATGTCGTAGAACGCGTCAACAAATTCCCCCTTGATTGATTATTCGGGTTTGCAATTTCACGAACATGTTCCGCTTGAAATGATTCCCACCGGATTGACACTTCAGGTCTTTGTTTGCACGATTCCCGACGTCCTCTGATTTGCTTAAGAGAAATCTTCACGAATTTCACCAACTCAAAACTAATCAATGCAGCTTCCCAGTTTCGACTGTAACCACATCCGAGTTTGATTTTTGATTTACACTTTAGCACTTGAGCTGAATCTCTTAATCTTCAAAAATCCAACCGGCTATTGACAGAAACTTTGAATCACCACATTGGTAAACTTCAAGTCAATGAACACCCGCAAAAAATCTGAAATCCCGTTTTCTGTAATCACTTTTAAGCATACTCGTGAAAGATAAACCAGCAAAACGGTAATCTCTATAATCAGCAAATCTTCATCGGATAACAAATCATCTGGTACATATCAGATCTGAGAAACATTCTTCCATGATCAGAATCACATTCTTCCTCTTTAGTCACGATAACATATATATAGTCTTCTCCGTTAGATCCGACAACAACTTAATCAACAAACATCGTCATTCCCCGACGGTTAGTCCGAACAACAACTCATCTGCTTGAAGATTAACCGTTCTGACACTTTAGACTATCACAAAGTTGTGATATCTTTTAAGTATCCACAATACTGTTGCATCTCCTAATGCTAATCCTGCTTACCGGCTTGACGAAGACCCGAGACTCAAACCCTAAGACATCAATCTGGTCACGATCTTGAAAAATCTGAATTTCCTATGATCACGAACTAACAAAACTCTAATCAAATGCATCCCCTAACAATCTGAAGTCAGAATCACCCAAATACTGTTGCAAGTCACGAATTTCAAAAATGTCGGAATTTCAATATATACTTTATTCCCCCTCTTTTTGGCAAATTCTGACGTCTCTAATCTTTATCACTGAATTCCCCCTCAAATTTAGCGAATTCAGTTCTCTCTAACCTCTGAAAAACTATACTATGTGGAAAATGTGTCATTTTGGTCCACAAAAGTCATTTTTTCATCAATGAGGATTTTACATTTTGGCCCATTAATAGTCACTTAACCCAGAGGATAAACATTCTACATAGGTATCATGACTACCCCATCATCTTCAACCCTTTGTAATCATAACATCAAATCTATTCTCTGAAGCCCTCGATGGTGTCCCCGAACAACCCATATTAGACATTAAAATCTCGAAAAAAATTCTATCACTAATTTTTTTCTGGACACTTGTCTCATCAATACGATAAAAAATTCAATGCCTTATTTTAGGAATTTTGGGTTAACTTCGTACGAGGGTAACTTAACTTCGTGCGAAGTGAATCTCTTCGTACAAACAACTTTGATCACATTTTTCGATATAAAGTCTTTATTTCTATGAATTTCATGATGGTTCTTGCACGAATATAGTCAAAATTCAATTCTAAACAATCCTATGGTTTCAATTTTAATTTTTGTCCATGGATTGTCTGATTATTTGATTATTTACGTCTAAAACCCCTAAATGTCCATAATTCATAAGCGTAGGTGATCAATCGACGATTAGTTCGATTAAATTGGTACCGTAGCTCTGATACCAATTGAGAGTCCAGGAAACGCGGGATTAGATGGAAGTTTGGACTGGATATTGCTAATTCCGTAAAATGTTATTAAGAAAGGACTAGAAGCAGAATTAAGCGGAAGCTTTCCATTCATAACGAAAGAGTATACATCTTTACAAGCTGGAGAAATTGGAAATTCTCCAGCGTTTCCCCTCTAGGATCTCCAAAATTTGACTAACAAATGAACACACGACACTATAATAGACTTTTACCCTCGTGTGAAGTGAGCATTTTACCTTTGTACGAATTAAGTCAAATTCGTACGAAGTGAAACATTCCAACTTTGTACAAATTGAACAATACCAACTTCATACGAAGTGACATATACACACCTCTCACGTATGCACTTAAGTCATGTGATCGTATCTCATCTATACAATATTCAACACACGCTCTATCTAGCCCATTCGTATAGTGACGAACATAATATGCACCAACACATATTAAGATTTACTGAAAGAACAAAGATCTTTAAAACCATAAAAATGAATCAATGGATACAAACTTACAAACCCTAAAAAATCAATCGATACAAAAGTTTTACCATACAAAGAGGAAATCTATGGAACCAAGAAAAAAATTGGAAGATGATACAGATTACATACACCTAAAACCACAGATTACACCAAAATAGCATATCAGTTGAAATATAAACACAGATCGATGAACACAATGATGAAATTAAAAAGTTTAATACAAAAAATTAAGGAAGTTAATCGGGAATCAGAACATTATTTGAGAAACATATAAGTTTTACCATACAAAAAGGAAATCTATGGAACCAAAAAAAATCGGAAGATGATACAGATTACATACACCTAAAACCACATATTACACCAAAATAGCATATCAGTTGAAATATAAACACAGATCGATGAACACAATGATGAAATCAAAATGTTTAATTAAAAAAAATTAAGGAAGTTAATCGGGAATAGGAACGTTATTTGAGAAACATATACCTTCAGATTGTTTTTTTTTTGGAACAGCAAGCTTCAATAAAACAAAGCCAAACCCCTTGCTAGTAAGAAGCTACACAAGGGATGCAACCAACAACTAACACAAACCATTACAAAGCAAATGACATCCAGCTATTCCAATCTATACATAATGAAACTCATAGACTTGATCTCTCCCATTATTTGACCCTCCTTAACTGGAATATTGGAAAAAAAATATGGTCCTTCCTAGCCCTCCAAATGCTCCAGCACGCTACCAGAATAACCATTTGAATCACTTTTCTCTTCAACTTGTTGCCCGTCACGAACTTATGCAGCTGAAGAAGATCAGCCAACTCGCTAGCGCAAAGCTGTGGGATCTTGACCCATCCGCTAACGTACTACATAACTTTAGTCGCCACAATGCACGATGTGAACAAGTGATCCATCGATTCTCCCGCTGAGACACACATCCCGTAAACATTCAGATTGTTTGATTGGAAGAGAAAAGAGAAACCCTAATTGGCAGGGTGAGATTGTGAGGTAAAAAATGAAAAGAGCGAGGTTATAAGTTTACATATGATAGCAATTTTGACCTGTTTTAGTCAAGTGGATAGTCCAAATAGGATACACCAAAGGGATTTCTAGTGATTTTTGGCGGGGAAATAGAGAATAGAGGTCCTAGATGGATGCCATGTGTCCCCTAGGTATGGACTTTATTAGGTAGGATAGATAAGGTTTTGGCGAGGAAAAAAGAACGTGATATGGGTTTCGAAAAAAAAAGGACCAAATTATCCTTTAATCTACTTTATAAGGAATGTCACATGTCATAATTACATTCCTTCTTACCCTTCCTATCCAAACACAACTCCCTATTTAACCTTCTCCCTATATAGATACAATTATTATATAATTATTATGCTTTTAAATATTGATATAATAATAATAATAATAATAATAATAATAATAATAATAATAATAATAATAATAATAATAATAAACCAGTTCAGTAGGTTAAAACAAGGTGGTATTATTATTATTATTATTATTATTATTATTATATAAAAAACTACCATTATTATTGTGATCATTATGTGATTACTTACATGGATCTATCCGATCCATCTATAACTTTCACTCTTTTTCAATAAGCACACCATTCGATTTTTTTCCATTTCATCTTTTCCATACTAAAAGAAGGTATCTATCTTTTTCATCCCACCCATACCATAACGAATTTTTAAATAATTAACTTAAACCAATAAACTCCCACAACTCTTGGCATGATCGGTGAAACACTCACCTCCAATCCTAAAATATCTCTGTACCACACAATACGGGATGGTGTTGCATGCAGTATCGTTTTGTCACGTCTTCATTTCGTGTGGTGCCGAATTGTGTTTGAGTCCCATACCGTGTGCCCTAAGAGAAATAAATGTCATTGTAGTAGAAGTCCACATCACAAAATCTGGCTCATTGAAAACCAATTTCAATGAAGGTAGCTGAACGCTAGAAAATGGATTGAGAGATCATAAATATGATGGTGAGATGGAGATATTTATGAATTAGGCTTTGAAAATGGGGCTAACATTGACTTGTTTGTTAGGCATCATGATAACGATGTAATGGGTTATGTTCAAAATGAGATACACGTTAATCACTTGGAAGTACTCGACTCTTATGTTAATACGTCAAGGAAAATATAGGTATGCTTGTTGACTTTAGTGACCCACTCTTATCATAGTGATGGCGGTTTTTTTACCCACATAGCTATGCCATAAATCAGGGAAAAAGTGTACGTTTGTGTTGTCTATATTTTAGAACAATGAAGACTAAAAATATAGGTATGATTGTTGACTTTTAGAACTGAGTATCACCTATGGAACATCACTGAAGGACTGAATTCATCAGTAATTATTAATAGATTAACAACAAAATTCAATAAAACAGCAAACCATAATTGAAATTGGTAAATTAAAAGGTTGTCAGTAATCCTTAGTTGATTACCAACGGATACCCTAACCCAGGGAAACCAACAATCACCGAAGTGGATACGTTCAGATTTGATCAGTTTTATGGAGCTTGTTGCCGACGGATAATATACTTGCCCATACCATTTAGTCATTTTTTTATGTGGGGCTTCAATTGCGATGGGGTAATTGTGGGATCTTTTTAGCCTAAAAATAGCAACCTACTTGTATTTTAAATACATCAAATATATACCAGGGCATAGTCTATGTGAAGAGTTTTCCATCACATTAGCAAACGTGACATTGAATCCAATATGTGAGTTAAACAATGTTATCAGGTTTGTTTGGAATATTTGGTATCATAATTTAAATACTCTATCATTAGCACACCTATTACCCTAGTTCTGAATGAAATCATATGTTGAAAAGTTATTAGATTACGACAGAGCTAGGAATCAACGTGATAAGCCAATTAGATTCCCCAACTCTTAGTATGGAAAATAGACTTGTACGAGGAGTTGGTTTCTTATCTGTGCATTATACACCATATGCATACATTTATCTTAATTAAGTTATTTTATGTTGTAACATCCTGTATAGAAGTATGTATGTAAATATAAACATATAAACAGGTACTCGTGACACACGTATAAAATAGTAGACAAGTCATTATGAATTTAGGAAAGTCAAGGGACTAAAACTGCTAAAATTGTAGAGATAAAGTCCAAGAACTAAACTTTCAATTTATGAAACTTACCATATGAGCCGTATGCTAACCATACGGGTTGTATGACAATTGTTGACCATCTTCGTGGAAACCACGATTCCAACCACTTATTTTACTGCCCACGGTTATGGGTCATACCGCTGTTAAGACTAACCTGCATCATCAACCACGTTTCAAGTGGCGATTGCACTATCAACTCGACCATTCATGGCCCATTTCATCCACCAAACCCTTTTGGATGGGATATCCTACCCGTAACATATTTGGAATACTCATTTTTGAATTTACACACATACACAATATAATTTTATATAAAGAGAGAGAGATAGAGATGTAGAAAGGGTTGTGTTCTCAAGATTTCGTGGTGTTCTTGATTTCTTGAGTGCTAAAAATCATACATCTGTTGGTAGGATCCGATTCCTTGTGTCAAAAGGGAACTTCTTGGATGATTCTTCCTCAAATCAGTGGCAAAACATAATCCATTAGATATTCACCAAACCGTCCACAAAAGTTTGTGAGGAAGATTGCGAAACTAATTCTCATGAAACCTAGCGTGACTCATCTTAAGAGGGTTTTATACCGAAATCCATAGCCAAGAAGCGAGAAACATTAGAAAACTCTAAAACTTAATAACAATAAAAAAATTGTATGTAGGAATCAAGACACTAGAGGTAAACTTTTTGTAACCTTGGATCATTAAAAGAGGTGACTTTTTAAACTCGAAGCAAAAACAAAAAAATGTATCAGTTCTACCCAACATCACATATTGGCTTTATCGCCCTAAAGCTTTCTTCATACGAGCCTTATAACCTCAAGACTTTACAATTGTGATGACGTCATCATATGAACTATATGGTCTTAGAAACATAAGCAATATAGGTCGAAGGAAACTTTAATAAGAAAACAATACACGCTCATTTAATCATTTTAACCACATTCAAAACTTGAAACATTTGATAATAAGACTTAATGGGACTAAATTAGGCTTTCCAAGGATTAGGAAACTAAGAAACAAAATTCTTGTGAGTTTATGTCTGCTTCATTAGACATTTTCCCGTGAGACAACTAAGACATTCAAACACGTTATTGCCTTAAACAAATAGGTAACTTGATGTTAACTACTCAAAACTAAGACATGCTATGAAACTTGATACATAATTTGTGTGTTTATTCATGTTATCCATTTCAACTGATTTACGCATATGATACAATAATTGTTGTATTCCGATGTGGCTGGTGTAACCCTCCAATAATAGGCATGCGTAAACTTGGTTTTGATATGTAAAAATCAACTAACCAAGGAGCTTAACTAGAAGAGAAATGTGACCCGAGCTACTAGACTTGCCCAAGCTTAATATAATACACACACTTGTAAACTACAAAGTGGCGCATAAACTATGTGATCAATTAAACCCCTTGTCATATTATTTATTTAAAATGTTTATTAACTAAACTCATCAGCCAAAGTTGATGTATACTTTTTAAGCATGTTTCTTATGCAAGCGTTAAAAAGCTTAGGATTAAGGTTAGGGATTAACTTAGGATTTTTAAGTTCCTTTGTATATTTATGCTTTAAGACAATGTCACTCTAGTTATGATTGTACTATAAGAGTTAAGAATTTTCCTTTAATGAATCATATTACTTTTTTGACGCTAAGAAATGGTATGAATCGGTCATGTACAACCCGACTTGGTGGTATCAATCGGTCATGGCGGAAAAAAGATTGGTACCGATGGTAATGAATATGTTTTCGGTCTTGGTACACATGTTTTTTATACCAAAATGACTTGTTATGACCTAATCTGTCTTTTTTTTTAACCTAAGCACTCACTAACACAAGAAAAGGTCCAATAAGGCCCAAAAGTGTACTAGTCATCGTAAGCATGGCTCTAACAACAAAATAAATATAATTTGACTATGTGTTACCAAAGCCAAGCCATTTAACACATTATATGGCCCAAAATATAACATTAGTCACACACATGTATTTAACACCAAAAAGACTTGTTATGAGCTAATGTGATTGTTTGTAACCAAAACGAATCCGTTAACACATGTCAAGGCTATTGAGTCTCACAGGTACTAGTCACCATACATATGTCTTTAACACAAAATGACTTATTATGATCTTATATGATTTTTTGTAAAATGAACCCACTAACACATGCGAAATTATTTCACCGAAATAATAAAAATTGTGTTGCCATTTAGTTCAAACATACTTGAAATGCTTTTTAATAAATGATTGGTGTCACCTTATTTATTGTGTATGATGATATAGGATCGTTCTTTTCTGTAGAGTAATCTATTGTGGCTTAGGCTTTAAGTTCCAATAATGTTTCGCTTGCACAAGATATCAAACAATGTTGAATGTCTAACATGTCGCCATCCAAGATAACCATCATTTAAAGCTCTCAAATTTCAATACGTTGTTATATGGTAAGACATCATATTCCTTTGGTATAAACATTTTGTAAAATGTGATACATGAAACGTGTGTAGAAACCTAGAAGGGCGGGGGAATGGTTTCTTTTTAATTTGATTTTGTCTAAAACATTTTGAATTTATGAATAACTTATACGAACCCAACTAAATATATAATAAAGAAAAGAAATATATTACCACACAAACACAAACACAAATTATATATAGCGGCTTCTATTATGGTTAACAATTTTATCGTACACCCACTCGTTGACATTCGGTTAAAAGTTTTCTTCAGTATCAAGTTCTCTTTTTGATTGGAAGATATACCAATCCTAAAGTCCCGCTAAGATGGTAGTGATCGCATTCAAAATATTCTTACCTAGTAAGATGATGATCACATTTTTACTCTATAGATATAGTAGAGATCACATATCCTTGTCTAATTCGAAGATGGATGTGATCACCAATAAACTTCTCACCTTGATCAAATGAGTAATTACCTATTACAAACTATCTATCCGGTGTAAGAACGATGGATGAGTTTCGTTCTTCCTTAGATACCCTTTTATTCATTCTTCTTGAGATGCATATCGAATTTTGTTACATATATTAATAGGTGTTTGGAAGGCAAAAAGTTAAGTTTCAAGTGTCGGAAGAAGATTTCTTTAAAAGGATGTGAGTAGAGAGATTAAAATACTGTAATATCTTTCATGGTCGATGATACGAGCACAAAGCATCTACACTTCTTTTCCCTGAAAAATTTACCAGTTAGTATAAGGAGTAAATTGCACAAAACGTCCTTTAAGTTTCACCAATCTTGCTGTTTTCAGACTTAATCTTTAAAAGTTGCCAAAACCAGCCTTTAAGATTAATTTTGTTGCATGTTTAATCCTTTATCACTAACCCAGTTACTAATCCATGTTAAATGGCCTCACATGCATAGCATGTGAGGGTAAAACCGTCTTTTCATATCTCTCTCATAAAAAACAAACTATCATCTTGTTCACTTTTAAAAACCCTAACTTTTCATAACCTAATCTTCTGCCATTTCCTTCAAGCTTAAAACCTGGCATTTCCTTCAAGCTCAAAACCTGGCGTTTCCTTCTCACCCATTTATCTATGTCTTTGTACCACCACCCAACACAACCAGTTGCCACCGCCACCTCCGGCTGCCATCACCACCATCTCTCTCTAATTCAAAACTAGATCTGAAAAAGGGATTAATTCCCAAAACCGCCGCCGACGAAGTCACATAGATCTAAAAACCAGATTCGGTTCACACATAGACAGATCGAAAACAAATAACCGACGAGGACGCGAATGGGAGCCGGTTATGCTTGAACAAAACTCTAAAACTCAATACACAAATCTGGTGATAGCTGCCGTCGTCATTGTAGCCGCTAGACACCACCGTTATCATCATGCTAGTGGTTGTTTATGTTGTAGGATGGTTAGGGGTTCAATGTTCATATCCAACATCCAGATTTTGGATCTGGAAGTGGTGACCAGAAAAGATTTGGTGGTCCGATGGTTGCAATCGTGTGTGTGTGTGTGTGAGAGATAGTGGTGGTGGTGGCGGCGGCACCTGGTGGTGGTGGTGGTCCGTTTATGATGAGAGACAATGAAGAAGATGGTAGTTTATTATAGAGGGAGATAGTGTGGTGGTGGTGGTAATTTCCATGAGTTATCGGCAGATAATTCCCAACCCTAGCCGCCGATGCCTCTCCCATCGGCTGCTGAATAATCCCCCCCACAGAACAGAAGACCACTGGTGGCAATTTCATCAAATAGGTGGCGATGGTGTGGCTTTCGGAAGAACAACCATGTCTCCGTTGGACGCGAATAGTCGGTGTCAGGTTCCATGAAAGTGGCGATGGCTGTGTTTTGAGCCTCGGGCCTTAGCGGCGGCTAGGGTTTCTCCGTAGCATGTTACAGGTGTTTTGGAATCCGATGGCGACAGTGACTTAACGGGATAAATTAAGTCTGATTAATCGACTTGATTGAGTTTTGTTTTATCAGTTGTGTAGCTGATTCCTTTCTAAATGATACACAGTTGACGTATACATATAGGTTTTATCAGTTATGGGTTTTGAGCATCGATTTCAGATCTTATTTATTTGTAACTGCTGAAGTGAATTTGCTTTCCCTTTTCGTTTTGGCTGCTTATATACTCCATTCTGTTTGTTAAACAATTATTGATTATCAACAATTAAAGTTGTAGTTATTTTATTTGGTTATTGTTTATCTGGTGTAATGATATGTATGAAAGTGGAGAGAGAGAGATGAAAAGACGGTTTTACCCTCACATGCTATGCATGTGAGGCCATTTAACATGGATTAGTAACTGGGTTAGTGATAAAGGATTAAACATGCAACAAAATTAATCTTAAAGGCTGGTTTTGGCAACTTTTAAAGATTAAGGCTGAAACCAGCAAGATTGGTGAAACTTAAAGGACGTTTTGTGCAATTTACTCTAGTATAAGTCAAAGCATTGTTTAAGCTCATTAGTAGGAAATTTATTCCAAGAAAGTATTTACTGTCCTGGTAGGTTGGAATGCTATATTTATTGATAAGTAGTTCACCAATTTATGAGAGATACATTCTTCTATTCTCCACTTGATTTATTGAAACATCATGGCTTATCTTCGCTTTTGAAAAAAGAAATATGTCGATCATTTGTGAAAACTAGGATACTAGTTACTAGATCTTTGATTCAACTAAAGAAAGGACCCATGAGGCTCTCATACTCTTATCAGAATACATAAGACACTAAAAGGGTTTGTAGCTTAGTGAAATCATTATATGATAGAAGTGTATCTCTTCCCATGAGATTGAGGGTTTAAGTTTTATGGTGAATAATGCATAAATTCAGAAGTACGATTAAAGAGTGTGTGATTTAGTCGGTAAAACAGTTAATTAAAATGCATTTTATTAATTATCAACCCACACCGTGTAACCATCTTGGCTTAGATAAGGGTATATTTTTAGATATATTTCATTTTCGCACAATCCCTGTAAACATGGGGAAGGGAGTTGGTTTTGTGTGGTAGGGGTTTCCTCATAAGATCTAAATCTGGATGATACATTTGCAAGGCCTATAGTCAAGTTGTTCTACCCAGTTCTTTATCTCAACTTTTACAACCAACGAATTTTCTCAATGTTGACACAAATTATTTTATTAAGGTATTAGGTGACAAATTAATGATAACCACATTATAAAACAATAAAAACTCTAATCAAATCGTATTTATAATTATGGTTGAGATAATTACAATACCATAACTTGTTTTTAACGATAAATTTGGATCACTGACGGACCACTGGAGTATTATCGTGTCACCAGCGGAACCATCCGATCATATCCATCTCCACAAGACATTATGCCTATAACCCAATTCAGGAGAAAACCTAATAAATATGGGAAAAATTTGTATTGTGGAATTCGAACCCAGAACCTATTAGTCCTGAAGTCTTATCCCACCAAAGATGCCACTAGGTTATAAAGCAATGAGCTACAATAAACCATAACTAATATATTCTATCTAATATATAAGAGATAATTATAATAAGGGGAGGAATAGAAGGAAAACTCACTTGAATTAATAAAACTTATGTGACAATTTTTTTTTATAAAAAATTAAGGGAACGTAAGTTACATGTTAATGAACGTTTTGTAACAAAAAAAAAACGCCAAGTGGATTTTTTTGTAATTTTTTTAAATTCAGTTTTTAGCATATATATATATAAAAACAATGTTATATAACGTTTTCTTGAGTTTTGTTAACTTAAGTGAATTTCTCTCTATAATCCTCATTAATAAATGCTAACTAATATAGTAATATGTTATTTTATTTGATATATTTAATGCTAACATGTTCTCTATTTAGTTGATTATAATTATAATTCCAATAAATCTCAACTAATATATTTGTAGCTAAACACATTTTCAACACGGACGTCACGTAAGCACATTTAACCAACCATGTTCATAATCACATAAAATTTAAAAATCTAATGATGGTATCACCAACAAGAAATTAAGTTAGTAATATATAAAACAATCTGAAAAATTATTGTCATATATATATAAATTTAAAGAAACCATTTACTTTTCAGTCAATCATGTAATAGATGTTTAAAAAGGTGAAAACCTACTATTGAATTAATTATGACAAACAATTAAGCGGAGGACTATAAACAAAATAAGAATAAGAATTATTGGAACGATCTCATCCACCCAGTCTGTCTAATCCAAGGACCACAATTACAACTCACACTATATATAACGTTACAAGTTGTTATATGTCTGTGTTTAACAATTTATTTCCTACAAAAACACATGCTACCATAAATATACTTTAATATTTTTTTAAATAATAAATTTGGATCACTGACAGATCACAAATCACAAGAGTATTATCGTGTCACCAGCGGAAGCACCCATCATATTCATCTCCACTAGGCAATAATGCATATATACCAACTCAGAAGGAAACCCAATAAATCTGAGAAAACCTTCATGTGAGAATCGAACCCAAAACTTAATAGTCTCTAAGTCTTATCACACCACAAGATGCCATTAGACTATATAGTTAGTCAATATACTTTAATATTAATGGCTTTTTAATTTAATCAGTTCTTTTTTGGAAAATAAATGTTATTTTATATATTTTTAGCCGCACAACTTAAAAGTACCAAAATAAGGAAACTATGTTATTGAAATAGTAACAACCATCACGTCATTTTGCTTATAAAAAGTAACCAAATGAGGAAACTATGTTATTGAAATAGTAACAACTATCATGCCATTTTGCGTATAAAATGTATTACGTTAGACACAAATTTAATGATCAGTGACGAATCTAGAAAAAATTTATTGGGAACGTTTAAAAAAAGAGGGTAACGAAATCGAAAAATATTGAAAAAACGTTAACTTTTTTTCAAAATTTACACTATCGCCGGAGCGTTAAGGGGTAATAAGAACTACCTCTATTTATTAGCTATTTGTGTCTCCAGATATACAAATTAAATATATTATGTATGCAATTTATTAACAACATTAATTTTTTATTATTTCCATGAAAATATGTTTAATTTATTAACAACATTAATTTTGTATTATTTCCATGAAAATATGTTTTTATTAAAGATAATAAATGAAGGGACAAGTATATCGGATTGGTGGGTTCCAGTTCACATTGTTAAAACCTAAATAAATTCCTTACAAACTTAAAATTTCGTTAAATGAGTGTTTTTTTAAAGATTATAGGAATAATGAATTTTAATAATTTTAATCATTAGTCGTTGGTCGATAACGGTTTTAACTTTTAAAATAACCAGTGGTTGTCCCATCTTTTCATATATTGTAAACCAATAGAACTTTACTAAACAAAAAATGATAAGGGGACAAAAAGAAATTAATGTTCTGTTAGTAAAGGTCTATTAGTTTATAATGTGAAAATGTGGGACCAACCACTAGTTATTTTTTAAGTTGGCATCATTGTCGGCCAACGACTAATAGTTTGGATTCACTGGTACATAGTTGATCAAAAGATGCTATGGGTATTTGCAAAAGATGCGGTCTTCCTCTCTAACCGCATCTTATGGGTATTTTGAAAAGGATTTGTGTTTGTTTTGAAAAAAATGTATGGGCCAAAAGATGTGGTTCTTATGTAACCGCATCCTATAGGTGTTTTTAAAATGATCAAGAGCCAAAATATGCGGTTCTAAAACCTCATCTTTTAATATAATGGTAATAAATAAAAACTAAAAATAAAAAATAAGTAAATACTAATTGTATATGTAAGATTGATTTTTTTTGTTATTAATGATACTAAATAACAAAATATAAAGAATGGTTTTCATATATAGTATTAAGTATAATAAAAAAATAAATAACTTTCTTATTATAAACATATTACTTTTTGTAATTAAAAATATTTATTTTTTATTTATTGATTTATTGTGTATACATGTATATACTTATTTATTTATATGTATTATGTATGTATATATATGTGTTAGTGTATGTATACGTGTGCACAACGACACATCGTTAAATGATTAATAAAATAGGGTTTAAACATATATCGATCATCACGTGCATGTTGTTTGAACATATAACGACGATGGTCAACTAAGGTTGTTCATACTACATTTTTTTGTCAATGAAAGCAGATTAGGATGATTATTGATCCATTAGGGTGACTGATATGTCAGTAAGGGACATCCGTGCTCAACTAGGTTTGTTCACGTTCCATTTTTGTCAATGAAGGGCGTTAAGGATCATTAGTGGTCTATTAGGATGATTGATGGACCAATTAGGCTAATAATGGTCAATTAAGGTTGTTCATGCTACATTAGTGTCAACGAAGGTTGTTTAGGATAATTGATGGTCCATTAGGATGCTTGATAGATCAATTAGAACGGTGGTGGTCAACTAGGGTTGTTTTTGCTACATTTTTGTTAATGAAGGTTGTTTAGGATAATTAGTAGTCAATTACCATGATTGATACGTTAATTAGAGCCAGTGATGGTCAATAGGGTTGTTCATGTTCCATTATTGTCAACAAAGAGCGTTTAAGATGATCAATGGTCTGTTAGGGACAATAATGGTCAGCTAGAGTTGTTCATGCTACATTAGTGTCAATAAACACTGTCTAGGATGATTAATGGTCCGTTTGTAACATCCGCCAAAAACCGGATTTACCAAACCCGCTTCGTTTATCAACCGAACAATCAGTTAAAAATTTCGTTGCGTATTTAATGCCCAAATTAATTTTAAACGATACATAATTACTAAGTATATTAGAATATAAAATTTATTTTAGAAAATGTGCTAAAAATAATGAAATAAAAATAAAATACTGCTGCCGGGTTTCGAACCCGGGTCAGCCGGAATCTAAATCCAAAGACTTAACATACACCCACATCACCACTCCGCCACTTGATCATTTTGTGAAGTTCTGGGGAACAATTAAGTCATATATGCAACTGAAAGTCAACCTGTTACGCCAACTGAAACCGATATCGGCTTTCAAACCGATCAAGACATTTGATCTCTCGCGGAATCCTGATCATAACCGATAAAACCGATATCTTAAATCAATTCGACGTTAATGAACTTAAATTCAGGTGTTGTTTGGTTTTTATAACCGAAAACTTTTATTCTGAAATTACTTCAACAAAACACTCATTTCGCGATCCAATTTCATTTCCAAAGCTTCTAATTCTGTGTTTATTCTATTTTCTGGTCGTCGGAAGTGCTTTCTGATCATCGCCGGAATTCTCTGCAAGTCACCGGAAAACCGAGACTCAACTAAAACCGGTAAAATACCTCGACTTTACTGTTTCAATCAATTGTTAGAACCTTACTAACATTAACCCATCGCTCATAATTAACCACAGACGACGTTGCTGGACTTTCTGTTTTCACCGAAAAACTCCTGGATTTGTCGGAAACTCGATGATTACCGGTATGCTCATTCAAACATACTGATAATCATTACTCATTAGTTCAATTTCACATCTAATCCCTCCAACCTGTTAATTGATTCTAACAGCCGAAGGTTCCAAAACAGAGCCGACGAGCTTCGCCGGATTTTCTGAAGAAGACGATCTGTTCGGTATTTTCTTTCCCCAAACTCTTCGGTTCAATGTTTTCAAATTGTTCATCTTGTTCATTAACTGAATTAATCACGTATCAGTTGCTTTGATTGATGTCTGTGTTTGAAACGAAGAAGACGAGTTCAAAGATGACATAAGATTAATTAAAATCGGAATTATAAACGGGTTAGACACACAGTCCAGCGGTGGACTGTGTGCAAATAAAAACATACACGTCCCGAGTTCGATTCTTGATACACACCTTTGCAATAATAAAATGCCTTTTTTTTGTTGTTTAAAACTGAACCGGGTTAACTCCGCTATATGTTAAGTATAATAAAAACTAGGATATTTACCAAGATTGACACACAGTCCAGCGGTGGACTGTGTGCCAAACTAAACCACAGGTCCCGGATTCGAGACCTGTGGAGCGCACCGAATCGTTATGTTAAAATCTTTTTAAATAAATGATTTTCGGATTAATCTAATTAGTATATAAATATAATTAAAAACAGAAATAGTTCGGGTTAGACACGTAGCTCAGTTGGTAGAGCTGCGTGCACGCGTACGGGAGGTCTCGGGTTCGAGTCTCACCCAGCGCATACATTCACACTGACCGAACCGGTCAACAGGTCAACGGTCAACGGTCAACGCAAAAATAAACAAATTTTTTTTTATTTTATTTTTTTATTTATTTAATTTAATTTAAAAATCAATTAAAAATACTTAAAAATAATATTTTTAAAGATAGAAAATAGCCTTAAACTCACAAAAATCTATCTAAAAATTCCATTAAAATCCTTAATAAAATCCACTCATTTACTATGTTTTCCGTTATTATTTAGGTTAATTATTTCTCGTTGTTCCGCTCTTCCATTTCGTGCGCATCTCATCATCTCCAATCAAACGCACCCAATGTGAGTGAATCTTACAAATTCCCCGTTTTAAACACGTTTTGGGGTGTATCATGTGTCTTGCTAAGTATTATATTTAAAATCATTGTGCATACATCATATCATGAACATGTGTATTCAGTTTGTTTCAACTGTTGTGTAGTTATTGTTAGATTCAATTTATTATTTTCAGTACATGCAATTTCATAGGCCGCCGCTCCACATTATCAGCGTTGAGCATGTTCCACATTTCATTATGAGCGTGAACCTGGCGTGCCCACATACGATCGGCTCCGTTTGATTGAGCCTTGATCGCACAGACATTTTTCATTTTCAGTACATGCATACGATCGGCTCCGTTTGATTGAGCCTTGATCACACAGACATTTTTCATTTTCAGTACATGCAATACGATCGGCTCCGTTTGATTGAGCCTTGATCGCACAGTTTTATTTATGTTATTTATTGTATGATGTTGGTATGTTAATATATGCTATCATATGTTATTGTATGTTATAGTTGTGATTGCAAATTGCTACTGCCTGATTATTTACATTTGCTCATTTATGATTATGCACAATTTTTTATTGATAAAATAACAAGTAAATTAATATTAAATGTTTATCTAACAAGGTTCACTCGCCAACTTATGTTGACCCAAAAACCCCCGATTTTTACACATGATGGTGAACCAGCTGCAGCCAGAAACACATAGGATTGGACTAGAAGAATAAAATGATTTAGAGATTGGAATTATTTTGTTTGGTTATTTCTTTGTATTGTATGGACATGTTTGGATTATTTGGAATGTAACTTTGACTTTAATAAATATGAAACATATTAGTAAATGTCATGAGCTTTGGTGATAACCCAATTATGCCCCGACTCTTATTCCGCTGCGGGTCGGGGTGTGACACCATTAGGATAATTGATAGATCAGTTAGGGATAGTGGTGGTCAACTAGGGTTGTTCATACTACTTTTGTTTGTTAACGATGGAAATTTAGAATGATTAGTGGTCTATTAGGATGATTGATATGTCAATTAGGACCACTGGTGGTCAACTAGGGTTGTTAATGTTCCATTATTGTCAGTGAAGGGCGTTTAGGATGATCAATGCTCCATTCAGACGGTTGATTGGCCAATTAGGCTAGTGGTGGTAAACTAGGGTTGTTCATGTTCCATTATTGTCAATGAAGGGCGTTTAAGATGATTAACGGTCTATTAGGATGATTAATGGGCCAATTAGGGCTAGTGATGGTCAAGTAGGGTTGTCTTGCTAAGGGCGTTAAGGATGACTAGTGGTCCATTATGATGGTTAATGGACCAATTAGGGTCAGTAATGGTCAACCGGGGTTGTTCATGCTACAATTAGTGTCAATAAAGGTTTTTTAGGATGATTAATGGTCCATTAGGATGATTAATAGATTAATTAGGAACACTAGTTGTCAACTAGGATTGTTCATGCTACGTTTTTGTTAATGAATGGAGTTTAGGAGGCTTAGTGGTCCATTTGGATGATTGATAAGTCAATTAGGGCCACTAGTGGTCAACTCAGGTTGTTTATGTTCCATTACTATCAATTAAGGGAGTTTAGGATGATCAATAGTCCATTCGAATGGTTGATGGGCTGATTAGGGCCAGTGATAGTCAACTAGGGTTGTTCATGTTTCATTATTGTCAATGAAGTGCGTTTAAACAACTATTTGTAATGGTTCGGTTTGTTGCACTACTAGTATGATACAGACACTCGATATAACAATCAACACATGTTTTACATCACTCGAAAACGATAAAAACGAACATCGGTACTGATGTTCGAGTAGAAGTGGGTTTTCCCACACTATCATGGTGGGTTTTCGATTGACACATGTCTAGTCAGTTACACTACCTATACAATGTAAACACTTGCTATGAAATCAACTCTTGCTCTACAATCGAAAAACTATAAAAAATGAACATTGGTACCGATGTTATGGATGGTATAGGTCCGTTAATCGATGCATATTCAAGCATTTGGAGAAAAATACATTAGAGACTAATAGTCAGGTAAGGTTAATTATGATCACCAAGAGTCAGTAAAGGTCAATACTAGTCAATTAGGGTTGTAGATGGTTGACCAATGTCATTCATGGGTTATTAAGGTCATTCATCATTACTGATGGCCAAGTAGAGTCACTAATAACCTATTAGGATTTTTGATGATTAATTAGAGTTAGTGACGATCAACTAGGCTCAGTTAGGTTAACTGATGGTCAATTATGGTAATTGGTGGTCAATGATGGTCAATAAGAGCCATTAATGTTCAGATAGTGTTTTTGATGATCATTTTGAGTTAATTATGGTCACTAGTCATCATTTTGAGGTAATATATATATAAAATTTGTAATGTAATTCCTTTTGAAAATGAGTTCTAGATCAACTGTTTTGGGAGGAGGCACCTCATGGTCTTTCAATGTAGAGGTTATGGGTCGGCGTTTCACTTGGTGCAATATTTTTAAGATGGACCAAGGATTTTATCACAGTGGACCTTCAGGTAGTGGGTTTTCCCTAGAATGGTGGGTAAGCCTGATCACCAATGTTGTATGTGTTCGCAAGGTGTGGGTGACCTTTCACCAATGGATTTGCTCGGATGACCGGATTGCGTCATATTTCCTCGTTAGCCATTAAAAAATCATTTTGAGAATAAATAAATATTTTTTTGCAACAAAACAATATATACAAAAAAAGCTGATTATATTAATTATCTATGTATTATATATAGTTTTTATAATAAAATTATATTTTGAAAAAAATTGTACATATTATATATTTTTATTTTTTAAAATGACTTAAACCTCACCAGATGTTTAAAAGTCCCCAAACACTTCCCTCCCCTATTTTTTTTTTGTAATTTTTTGAAAAGCATTCAGCAAGTTCATCTTCCCGCTCCCTCCTTCAAATCACTCATGTTCCCGGTCATCCCCCAACCTTTAATCGATCACTCACCACTTTCTCCTATTTTCTTTCAATGGGCAGAGCCTTCCGATTTCACTTCCTCTCCTAACCAAAATCGATTGATCGATTTCACTCATTTAGGTATTTTCATTGTTAGATCTAGGTTTTTGTTTACGAGGAATAGATAAGATTGAATTGCGAGTTACATGATCTGGTTGTTTGTTTATATAGGTCGAGGACGGGAAGGAGCAAAGAAGTTTACGAAGTTTGACGTGAGGAGTGGACTAAAATCAATCACACCTTCTTTTCGTTTATGGAGGTTTGCTACATTTGAATTCATTGATATACATGAAATGCTCGTAAGTTAGGTTTGTTATAGATGAAAAGCACTCACAGATGGTGACCTAAAAGCAAAATACAGGTTATTTATTTCCCCTGCTTTGCACTTTGCAGACTTACACATAATGCATGGATGATATGATTTGTATTCTTAGGTACAAAGATAATTTCATTTCTATGTTTTATTTTTTTACTAGACTAGCTCCTGTTCACTTTCATTTAATTGGTTTAATGGTTCTTCATTCTATTATAATCCGGAAATAAACGCCAACTGCGGTCCAACACTGAACTGATAAAAATCGTCAATAAATTCAGTTTTGTGTGATATGTGTTTAACCACAATCACTAGCTTTAGCCTTTTTTGTATATTTATTTATTGTTTGTGGCAGGTGGAGTGTTTCGGTTTGTTAATTCGTAGATGTGCTGAACTTGCTGGCAATACTTTTTCTTGCTGGCATATTTTTTTTCTTGCATATATTCAATCAGTCCGTTAGATTTATATGTATCTATGCAAAGATTACATCTCATGGCCCATGGTTCCATGATAGAAACATACAGTAATTATGAAATACACTCATTATTTATTAATACGTTCCAAGCCATCATAACATGATATATGAATAAATGCATGTGTGCATATATGTTTACTTTTGCAGTTTGATTGTTACAGAGTGTCAATCTAATGGATATTTACTTTTTGCAGTTAGATTGTTACAGTGTGTCAATCTAAACTATTTGTTCGTTCTCAGTTTTGTTACCATCAACGATATTTTGGACTTGATTAATTATCACAATGTTAGTATAAACAGAATTCACTATTATGCAGTTTTATGCTTAATTTTTGTTCATTCCGTTGCAGGTGATGCGGCTCTTTGTTGATGACCCGGTTTGGACTCCTTTTATTTGACCACGTATGCAAGGTATTTCTCTTGTTTATGTGCATTAATAACTCATTTACAACTTATTCTGCTTTCCAAAGTTAAATTGACGATTTAATCAAATCTTAATAGTATTTCAACCTGGATTCATTTTAACTTGTTATTGAGAGGTGTAAATGGGCCGAGCTTGCCTAGGTTCAAGCTCGGGCTTGTTTAACTTGTTAAACCTTGAGCTTGGCTTGGTTTGAGCTTTGTTTATAAAACTCAAGCTGAGCTCGTGAGCAGTTATTAAAGCTCGGGTTCAGCTCAGACTTGACTCGTACTTTATTAATTATTAATTAAATTATATTAATTATACTTTTCTTAGGTCTTATGTGTATGATAATATTTTAACACTTGAATTTAAAATTTTTGTTTTATACATATGTACACTTACATATACATTTTAAGCTTTCATTTTATTAGTGTGATGTTACATTTTGTTAGGCAAATTCTACGGCTCTGGTTGCAGTATGATTGAAGATGTCGGTTTAGGTTGAAAGAGTGAAGACATCGATTCATGAAGTTATCATATCTTTCATCTTTAGAGATATATGTATTTGTGTTACTTTGAAACTCTTGTAATTTTGTCTTACTTTGAAATTTTTGTAATTTATATTCTTGGGTTAATTTATATTGGTTTTAATTTAATTTTGTTATTTTTGTATACTTTATTTTCATTTTTAAATAATTTTGTTTATAATGGAAATTTATTGGGAATTTTTAATAAAATTTCTTGGAAATTGAATTTTTTTTTAGCTTAAACACCAAGAGATGCGGTTCTAGAACCATATCTTTTGAATATATGAGAAAAGTAGTTTTTACTTAAATCATGAAAAGATGCGGGTCTGAAACCGCATCTCTTGAAACCGCATCTTTTGGCTTATAGCCATAAGATGCTACGCCATAAGATGCGGGTCTAAAACCGCATCTCATAGCCAATTTAACCGCATCATTTGATCACTTTTGTACTAGTGATTATTAAAATCCATTATTTTTATAGTATATTTTATAATATGAATTAGTAACATGTTTGTGCAACGTGTGTTTGTACATTGTGATGTTTGGTCTGTTTGTGTTGTTCGATTTTGTAAGTTTGGCTTTATGTATTGTAAATTTGTTTTGTATTCAATGTTGTTTTTTGTAGGTGTGTGGCTTCATTTGGATGTCTCATCCCTGTGTTTCTTCCCCTCTCTGTTAGCCGACCACCGCATAACCGCCACGTCTCCGCCTCCGCTACCTTCTTTTGTGGTCTTTCTACTAACCAGTATGCGTTGGTTTTGGTTTGACGAGCATTGTTTGATGGAATACTTTGTATGGTGATTTAAGAGTTTATATTGTTTTTGGGTTTCCAATCTTTGTTTCTTTGGTGCCTTTGGGTTTTCTGGCAACCAGAATGTTTAATTTTGACTTCCTTTACCGTTTATATTTTGCGATTATATGTTTTTATTTAGTTGTATATTGTTTTTTTTTGTATTTGTTTTGTACCGATTGTGTTATTTTAAGTGAGTTTTTGGAATGGTTTTTTTCGATTGTTCTCTTTGTATGTGGGTGTTTATGACCTGGTAGTTGTCGATGAGGATGGCTTTTATTTGTTCATCCAAGACTTAATCTGACCTTCATTTGACTACGATTTAGTCGGTTTTTGAGTTGGTGGTCTTGAATTTTGTAGCTGGCTCTTTTAGGCAGTGTTTGTGTCTATGATGATAGTGCATGTTTCGTCATTGGTGACTTGTTTCATGACAGTCGTGTTCTTATTTTTGTATAAGATTTTTATAGTTAACTGATGTTCGTATTGACTCGATGAAGATGGTACCATTGTCATCTGAGAGCGTCGCTGTGATGGCACTTTGTTGCAACTAACTAAAGTTTCTGAGCTTCAGTTTTTTGAAGTTGTGTTCAGAATGTTCATGTGCTTTTGGATACCACTTGTTAGTGATATGTTTGTGCATCTGGGTTATATTGTTGTGAACTAGCTACATGTTTGTGCAATGTGTGTTAGTACATTGTGTTGTTTGGCTTGTAAATTTGACTTTATGTGTTGTAAATTGGTTTGGTATTTAATGCTGCTTTTGTGGGTGTGTTGCTTCATTTAGATGCCTTACCCTCTCTCGATTGGCTTGATGTGGAATGTCTCATTGTTTTGATGAATGTGGTTTTGTATTCATCTGAGAATGGTCGTACTGCTTCAGTGTATTGGCTATGATGGTACACGTTATATGGTGTGGCATTTTTTTCCGTTGTGTCGTGTCTTAGCCTCTTGTGTCTTAAGAGACAGTTGTAGGTATTTCAAGCGGGGCAACTACTACTGTCACACCCCAACCGATGGCGGAATCATCATGGCGCGGCACTAAGCGAACATATTGCTCAAGAATTTCCACAACAACTATTAGTTGACAATAGATAATAACATCCAATTTCCCATACAATCGAACTAAATATTCATATTAAAAGTCATACGGACTACATCATTCTCAAACAACACAGTTCGATAACTAGGTTTTTATTACAAGTTTCTAAAGATAATCCTAAGTCCAATTGCAGCAAAATCCATCAACCTGTTACATATGTTAAAATACAAGTCAATACAATAAGTAAAGGCGAGTACACAGGTTTAATAGCATAATAATAGTGATAAAGTGTTTACACATAACCAACATGTACACGTAGAGAAATTGAATCTAAGTAAGCTAACAATAATGATACAAGCTAACCAACACGACTGTGAGGTGGAGTATGCGCGATACGTGTTCACAACAGTGAACACGCACGTAAAGTTAATATGCGAGCCTTAACAACCCCCGAACCAATCGGGTGCTGAGTCCAAACTATAGTACTATCGTTGCTAAGGGTGGTCTGCAAGTCCTCATTATTCACACATAGCAAACAAACATTCAGCAATTCACGTATAACATGCGAGAGCGGTTAGAGTTAAAAGAGTTTAGCATTGTGTGTAGCGTGTTTTGATATAGAGAACGTATGTAACACCCAAAAGTGCGTTTTAAGCGAAAAAGGGGTTCAAGTATACTCACAGTTCGTGCTTAGCAAGTAAACATAATTCTGCTATGGATTGAAGGGAGCGCCGGGACAACCTGTAAGCGAGAACAGAAGTGCATCAGTCTTCCGAAGTGCTGAAGCGGTCGAAGCGAAGTGCGATGAGGTAACAGTCAACTTCGAGCGAAGTTGCGTTCGAGCGAAGTTGCACTCGAGCGAAGTTGCATTCGAGCGAAGTTGCACCAGACTTTGTCAGGTAACAATTTCAAGCGAAGTTGCACCAGGCTTTGTCAGGTAACAATTTCAAGCGAAGTTTCATTCGAGTGAAGTTGCATTCGAGCGAAGTTGCATTCGAGCGAAGTTGCACCAGACTTTGTCAAGTAACATTTTCAAGCGAAGTTGTTCCTTTTGGTGCGAAGTTGTCTGTTTTGGTGTCCAAAATCGTGTGTTTTCGCGTCCTTTGCTGAGGAAATCGAGTGTCCATCTTTCCAACCTTGAGCTACTGAGCAAACCATAGGCTGGAGAGGTCTTTGAGAGCGAGTTTTAGCCATTTTACAGGAACTTGGGCTAATTCATGCAAACTTGGCAATTCTTATGAGTTAGTCCAGTTCATGCGAAGTGGCTGTATCGTCCTTGTGCATCCGGATCTGGGTTTTCGCTTGAAACAGACGTAATTTCAAATACATTTCAAGTATGTTGTTGACAATGCCCCGTTCCACTACTTAGTGAATGAAATACACGTCGGTTAGTCCGTTTTTGGTGTAAAAATCATGGCTTTAGACAGTTTTCTCAGATCTAACACTTGGTGAGTCGAAATCACCAAGATCTCTAACTTGGGAAGCCAAGGCTAAGCCCAAAATACTCGTTTAAGTGTAGATCTAAGTAAAAAGTAAGAAGTTTTATGGAAAAAGATGAAGGTTTTCATAATAGAGAAGTTTTGATGAAATCGAAGGTAAACCTTGTGTAAAATCATAGTGGAAAACGTTGTGGTTTGCATCAAACGAGTTGATTCTTACTTGGAAATCAGAGAAATGCGGGTTTAGGAGCTTTGGTGCGAAGTGGCAGCAATGGGTGAATGAATGGAGGTGTTGGGTATTTTTAGGTGAAGAGGAAATAAGGTGGCATACAGCAAGTTCGGGTGAACTTGGCACTAGTTCGGGCGACGTTGGTCAGCTCTCCTGGTTCTGGTACAAGTTCGAGCGAAGTTGCATTCGAGCGAACTTCGCCAGTTCTCCTGTTTCTGGTACAAGTTCGGGCGAAGTTGGCCTTTTAGCTAGGTTTTGTTTCCCATTTGTTCATTGGTTGCTTGTTCGGTGGTTTATTCGTATTAGATAGTTATGTTAAGCATTTTGGCGAGGAGTTAAGCGTTGTTTTACCATGATAATGCGAGAGAGCGAGTTGCATGAGCGTTTTGGCGATAGTAACACAAAAACATAAACAAGTATGACACATATATAACATAACCCACATAAGTAATTGCGTTTGCGATGCGATGCGATGAGCGTTGCGAGTAGTTTAAGCGAGTAAATGCGATATATATATAAGCGACATAATAGTGTGTTTCCAAAATAATTTAACCATTACAATAAAACTCAGAGTACAAAAACGGGTTCGAAACAGTAATAAACGGAACTAACGGGATTCGGATAACAATCCGAAAGATTGGGTTGTTACAACTACAACTGTAAAGACAATAGTCTCACATTTGGATAATGGTTACATCATTAAGACCCCCTTGAAGGAAACAACTGGTGAGACAATAGTCTCTTTATCAGTTGGAAGTCCACAATACCAAGATAAAAGGGCATCTGGTTCAAAATCAAGTACAACCATCTCTGGTGGGAATTCTGATGATCATATTAGGTTAGATGATGTGTTAAACTATCCAGAATAAAATGGAGAGTCACCAAGTTGGAGTCATCAGTTGAAGAAATCAAAGAAAGGATGAAAACTTTGGTATAAAACTCAAGACCTCCACCAATAGATGCAGAAGTTGCAAAAGAAATATGGTACATGCACAAATGTATCTACATCTTTAAAAGCAAGCTGCACAAGAAAAACAAAACATGCATATGGAGTTGGTACGAACATTGGTGGATGCTAAGTACCAAGAGACTCAAACAGAGGTTAAAGCCATCAAACACCGGTATAACTCTAATTTTTTCCCAAATCTCAAGATGATGCCAAAAATGCGGAAGAATATTGCATGGGGAAGCACCCACCTCTGGTCAAAAAGGCTGGAAAAAGGCCTGGCATTGCTACACTAAAAAGGCAAGACAAGAAGAGATTGCTAAAGTAGTAGAAAAAGAAAAGAGGAAAGATACAAGGGAAGCCAATATGAAGATAATAGTGAAGGAGATTATTGAAAGGAAGAAAATGCAAGATAATCAAGGTTCTTGAACAGAGGATCTAGAAAGCACTAAATCAACTACCATCCAAACCGTTGTCACTTCCATCAAAACACATGTCATCCAAACCACTGCTCCTATATCCCAAACATTTGTTGCCACAACAAAAGTGACAATAGATGTTACAACCACAACACCACCACCACCAATACACAAGTCTCCTAAAGGAGTTCTCATTCACACAAGAAAACCAACAACAAAACTTCCACACCCACCAACAAAAACACCAACACCTCAAACAAGAACTAGGAGAATAAACTTCATTGTTCTAGATGATGATGATGATGATGAAGAAACTCCTAATGCATCACCTGTTAAAACCACCGCCACCACGACTTTATCCATCACATCTCAACCATCTACCGCAACAACCAAAACACTCACCATTACATATCCACCTAAGAAACCACCCACTACCATACTTGATCCATTAGAGTTAGAAAATATATATAAAGAGAGTACAATCTCTCTACTCTACAACTGACATCAGCCAACTTACATTTCCATCCCTTTGAAGATATTCAAAACTTACAAATGTACAAGAGCACCTATATTTAAAGAGCATAGAGGCTGAAAGAATAGATGCTTTCAAAGCAAGGGCAAAAGTGATAAGGAGGCACAACAAATTCTGTCTGCAGAATTCACAAAAGTGAATAGACTAGAAGATTTTACCAATGATGTCAGCAAAAAGTCTTCACAAGGACCGGTACAAAACCCTGAGCTCAGAAGAGCGTTAAAGGAACATTACTTGGAATTTATTATGAAGAACAAGCCTTACACAGCCACAAGGGCTCAATTCTCTGATTGGACTATAGAAGCCATTCTGGAAGAAATTCCAAGGATTGAGAAGTTAAAGCTCATTCCAGATATCAAGCCCACTCCTCCAAACTGGAAAGTAGGTAAAAGGCTTGTTGGCCAAAAAGCTATTGAGCTTAGAAGAATGAAAGAGGAGATGGTTGCAACATAGTTTGGGTCTATGCAGTCAATCGCTAGATGGGACGAGCCAACAATCAAAGAAAGCTACAAGAAACTAGAAGAGCTAAGAGCTATAGATCCCTCAGTCCCCAAAAGACCAAACTATGAAGACATTAAAGTTCCCATCAACACTCTGGTTAACCCTTCTAAGCTTCCCACTACAAAGAATGTATCCTCAACTGTTAGAAGCTACCTTAAAAGGCAAAAGTAGATGTCTGCAGAAGATCCAGAAAAGTATGAAGATGATATAAGGAAGGAAAGGATCAGAAATGAACTAATTTATGGGCATCCAGATGCCAAACTAGAGGAGCTTCTTGGGCAAATCTTGGGAAAATAAATCCCTTCACCTCTTCCAATAAAATTAATCCTAGTAAATCTATCAGCCTCTAAAATTCTAAAATGGTCCTCAGATAGAGCAAGCCATGAATTGAAACAGTCAGGTAAAATTGATAAGTGAAAAAGCCTTCAATGAATAGTGTGATGAGCCTAAAAGTTGAAGATCTGCAAGATCTACTGGATATTCCATTCGAAAGAGATGCTGATGACTTACTCTCTAAAAGATTTGTGAAGCAATTTAAAGCCCAAATCAGAGATAAGTTGAAGAGAAATAAAAATTGATCTAATAAAAATCTGTTCTGGCATCATCTGTTCTAGGAGGAGATTGTTGGACCTACAAAAGAACAAATGATATTCGAAAGCCAAAACATGGTCAAATGATCAAGAAATAAATAGATTTTTGAACTTGATTCCCCCCAATGATAGTGAATCTTAAACACCTAAATCAGAGCATCTGTTGAAGACAAACAAACATCTGCTCATATCCTTGGAACCATTGTTTATGAAGAAACAAGGTCTGTTGAAGATCTAATGTCTGTTAAAGTAGAGGTCTGATGAAGAAGACCAAACATCTATCTTGCAAACAGATGTTTGGAAGAAAGCAACATAGGAAAGTCTAAACAAATGTTTCCCAATGTAACATTACTTGCTTTGTATCAATGTTTAGCATAGTTAGATCAGTTTGCAACATCTCTGGAATCTTTTCTGTTAGGAATGTTAGATGTCACTATAAGGGTGATGTCAGCCAATCACAAACAGAGCTTTCGTACTTAGTATAACTATTCTCACCTGTTAGAGATCAATTTATCACTAACATCACCTTATCTTTGGTACGAACATAATTGTTATAGTGATCAGTCTGAGGGGGAGTCTGTATCAATCATTCTGTAAAAATTTTATATTCATTTGATTATCAATGTAAAACAGATATTGAGGATGATTTCTCATTTATGATTATTTATCTTTACTTAAAATACAAAATTGTTTTGAGCTTAATTGTTGTTTAATCACAAACCGTGTAAACTCAAACTTAATAAGACTTTCCCACAACTACAACAACAGAACCTATGACTACTGCAGTTTTCACAAAACCATTTGCTAAAGAGCCTCCTTCTTCACCAAATTTCATCAACTCACTTCAAAAGCTGCCATTGCTAAAAATAGATGAGAAGCTTATTTATGAAGAAAACTAAAAAAAAAAAAAAAAATAGAAGAGTAGGCTATCCAAGAATTCACAGCAAACCAGGACATGATGACTTATAGGAAGGCCTAGTAGTATATCATGGATAGGAGAATGAGAGAGATTAGAGACTATGAATAACACATGTATCATGAATCACAAAGGCTCTCTAAAATTTCTCCATTCAAACAACAGTCTCTGGAAAACGCTTCAAAGCAGAAAGCATACAGTTGCTCAAGAAAAATGTCCCTTATCCTGTGAAGAACTTTTATGTATTTCAAAACTGGGATGCACAAAATTTACTAGGATAAGTGGCCAGGGTGAAGAAGATGTTAGCAGATTCAACCATAAAGCTCACTCCTCCAAATTGGAAGCCGGGCAGTAAAAGACAACCAACACCAAAAGAGGCAGCAAAGATCATTAAAATGAGGCAAGCATTGATACATGTTGGATGGACTTCAAAAGGTTCAATTATAAAATGGAAAGACACAATTGTGTCAAAAGAATTCATGGATTATCTTATGCAAGGAAAAGGAATCCTGAAAAATTCCGACCATGGCTATCTTGGTAGAACAAGAAGATCTACCTTGCTCAAAAGAAGGAGTCTGCTCTTGTTCCTTTTAAACCCTAAGAGATATTCTCCTACAATCCCAAAATCATGGAAAGTTATATGAACTACCTCAAAGAGAAACATGGTTTTGCTAATTGGATTGTCGATATAAAAGAATAGGAGAACATGATTCTTTTCGATGGCATGCCTGATGTAACATATGTGTTCACAACAACTGGTGATATAGCTGATGGAACTTATCCTGCAGATCTTGAAGAATCCCCAAAAGAAGATTCATAAAGATCAATCACTTAAATCAATGGCTCCCATTGAAGCTTAAGACCTGCCTCATAATATCCTAAACCCAAGGATTGCGAGATAATAAGCAATGAAGGACTAGAATCCTGTGAATATCTTTTAGAGAAGATGGCTCTAGAATCCAGGTGGATGGGTATGGAGTATTATGTTTGAGCCCAGAAGATATCAAGGCATGACCAGGAAAAGACTCAAAGATTTCACCAAATAAAAGAATAAAAGATTGGCTTCAATAAGTGTGATTTTGGCATCAGCAGATCTAGGGGGAAATTGTTGGGTTACATAAGATCAGCGAATGATGAAAGCCAAAACCCAAGGGAACCATCTTCCCTGCCTAATGGAATAAGTTAAGATACATTCACAAGACCAGAAGTTTCCCCTTGAAGGCTTCCTAAAACAGCTGCCAAACTACTTGAACATAAACTACTGCCTTCAAGATTAAAGAATAAAAGAACAAAGTGCTGGATTATCGAAGTGTTGGCAACAAGTCAACGGTCAAGTCTACTAAAGTCAAGATTGAAGACTAGTAGATCAAGTCAACAAGTCAAAGACCATAAGTTCTGGAATTCTAGAAGTGCTGATTCTCAACCAACAGTTCCATGAAATCCAGCTGTTCTATCTATCACACATCAGAAGCAGTAGTTCTACGTAATAGTGTAATTATCGAGTACTTTTGCTAACAGCTGGCAGTTACATCATTTAATGAGTTGTTAAGGGTTGCTTTCATGGTGACGTCATTTGTAGTTCTCTCCTCGTATATATAGTTCTTCATTCTTGTTGTAATAGTTAACACTTAGAGCATTTGAGCATAAGAACTAAGTGAGAGAAAGTGCACCTGGTAAGGGGGCGTACGTATGTACCTTGTGATTGTGTTTCATTCTGATTTGAATTCCATGAAATAATTTGCAATCATTCCCAAATCCAGTTGTGATAGATTGATGTGTTTTTTATTACTGTTTGATTAAATTTTTATTTGATAAATCTGTTTTATCAGAAAAACACACACCACACACACTCTTAGATCCAACATTATGAAGTATGGATGATCAATAATCAATGTTAATGCACAAGAGTTATCCTCAATTCACCCTTGAACTTCTTGGATTTTTAACAAACTAGGTTTTAGGGGGTTTCCTCTTTTCTCTCTCTCCTCGATCGACACACACACCACCCTCTTTTTTTAATTATCTAACTTCCAACAAGTTCATTTCCTGCCACTTATTTTCCCTAATAGATAACTAAAGTTAACTAGGTTAAATATTCCTAGTTACAATACTTCATGTTAAATATCATAATAAAGGTGATAACAAAATTTAGTAATTTGTGGTGCTACAAAAATAAAACCTGAATACACAATTATGTTTGATATAAATTTCATTGACAACTGAGTCGTATTAGAAATACAATGTTTTTATTGACTGCCGAAACCATACCCATACCTAACGAAGCGCACCGTTCCGATCAACAACATCTATATATTATTATTATTATTAACTGATTTATTTACCTTTTAATATTTCAAACCCTTTATACCCTCCATTTATTTTTTAACCCCTTATTTTATTAAAATATACATTTAAACCTATTTAAATTGTGGTTTTGGTCCATGTGGTTTAGTTAATTATTGTTATATTTTACAAAATTCAAATGTCTTGCAAATTTCATGTCACACCACGACGACACAGGCCGGTCGGGAACTATTGGTACCATCGCAACACAGCAGAAAGAGTTTGTCTAAGACTTGTACTGAATCTGAACGCCTTTCAAACCAAGGTTCCACCTATTCCAACTGTGCCATTGCCAAAATAGCTGAAAAAATATGCTAAAAGTGTCAACACCAAAGTTAGTGAGTTACATGTTTAATTTACGTAAAATAGCCAAAATATTTTTTAGATTTGAAAGACATGTCAACCCTAGACTAACATGTAATATTGTAATCTAACAAGGAATACAGAGGTTCACAGCCAAGAGCCCATAATCAAAATGAGACTTTCATTGTTTCCCTTATAAAAACCTATTCCCCGTCCCAAGGACCAGAGTGACCGCTTATGAGCTTGGGGTTCGTCTTCCCTCCCTCGAAGAGGCTAATGTTTATGGTGGCAGGGAAAATGTCCATGAATACGCCCTCGAAAGGGAAAATAAAGGTCCCTACTCAACGCCAATTATAAGCTACACTATATCATTGTCTATTAATAATGTCAACTAACTTTTTACATTATAAAGCATATTTCTCCCCTGGTTATAAAACATAATTAAAACATGGGTCGTGAAAACTCACACATTATTTAAATTGGGACAATTTAATAATCGCACCACAAGTCTATCATGCAAGTTGTTCTCCCAACTTATTGGACTTGATTACACATTTGTTTTTAGAATAAAACCCATTACACAAATGATTCATTGGTGACATGACAACCAGTGTATCATAAATTTACAAGTGATGAATCTTTCTAAAAATCTTTGTTACTATCTAGCACCCTTTTATGTAACAACTACAAGCACACATTATATATAAATATACACTTAGTTACATAAGTATAAATATACACCTAAATACACATAAGAATCCATAATTTGTATTCCATACGATAAGTCATATAATTCAATCTTGATTTATCATAAACCACCAAGATTTCAACATTGGCACATAAGCATTTTTAAGCATCAGTGGCTCACTTTTCAATAACCGAACACATCATGCAAGAAGTGTATTAGAATATTCCAAATAAACTCACATCAGTCATCTATATATCAACCAATTTCAATCATTTCTAAGCCTAAAAGTGGAGTTTTAGAAGACATACACCTTATATAGACACAAAATCATAACATAAACTTTTTATTCACATTACGACCTATTTACAGTTTTTTACGCCTTTGTAAGCCTAGAATGACTATGTAAGCACGCCCAATCATCACAATTAAATCCATACTTTACAATATGAATTTTAGATGCAAAATAACATGCTTATATCATCATATTTTCAGATCTACAAATAACACCCAGTTTGTGTACAACATTCCCATTTATTCAGCTTCTCAAGCATGCTACACAACATAGTTGTATGAGCAGGATCGGATCACCGAAGAACATAAGATCTGTGTATAACTCCATTTTTACGTATGGAATCCGTATAACAAAGCGTAATCGTGTATACGATATGTAATTACAAACGTTTCTTGTCTATTACGTAACAATCGACAACCGGATAGAGTTTCGACTCAATCTAAACAATTTTCTATACTTCGTTTTTGAAATCAGATCTTGAAGTTATGTGCTTGAATGGACGTGATCTTGAACGAAGGTGATGCATGATATATATAGTTGTAGCTACTTCTGTACTAATGTATTACTTCACATCCGTATGTATGAAGATCTCTTGGTCCGTGCGTATGTAATTGCCCTCATATGTTGCATGTTGACTTCCTCATCTCCAACTTTGCATATTTCATGATGATGTCATGCTTGTGTAATGATGATGCAAATTATATGAAGTCAACATGTAGAATGATGATATCATATCTAACTAAATCCGCTCCCTTTGTATGGTAACGAATCCTACCTGATCTAACCAATCCTAATTATACCCAGCGAAACCTTTGTCCGGTATTTTACAAACTCAAGGCACTTGACATTTCATGTACAAATAGATTTCTAACTATGGACATACAAATAGTGCACTAACAGTCTCCCCCTTGGACATAGCTAGAAATCTGTGTGTGATGTTAAGTCTCGATCTGCCTTGGATAACATCTTCAAGTGAAACCGCAGTCCCCCCTTGAATGATGCTTTGAATCTCGAAGATTTGACTTTTAAGAACAATCACACGTATCCACACACATATAGTATCTTAACAGTCTCGTTGGTTCGGCTCACATTCAACATTATAAGGTTTCCATGGAAGATTTTGAAAGAAAATCTTTTTAGATTTTGAATTTTAAATGCATAAATGTAAACAAACTAAAATGTAACATTTAAAATTTATATTTTTTGTGAGAAAACGTGCTAGGGGATCATATCGATTTTTGAGACATATCACTAACACCGTTGATCTTTGATAAACTTTAAGCCCTAAACAAGTTCACTTAGATTGTTAGGATTGTTTGTCCACTTAAACCTCTACACAAAGTTCAATTATTTCAGGATACGATTATTAGGTGTTTTTGAACTTGACTTAACTGTGTTCCACACCTCAGAATATACCCATGTATCAAGATTCCCTAGATTTCATCTTACAGGTGAATATACCTAATTGATATCTGTATTTGGGTTTAGTTCGAGCCTTGAGAGCTCAGGTTAATACCGCCATACAGACAAAGAGATGAAGGCTTGACTTTGAGAGTGATGTTTCATATTTGGAATCTTTTGACTGTAATTGTCATATCTTTCGATATTTTTAATTTTGATGCAGTTTTAGGGTTTGCACACAATCAGAGTGCTTAATAAAGTATTCTACAAGTTCTAGGCTATTGGTTATGCAAAATTAGAAGAACTTGTATAATACCCCAGATATCAAATAGTTATAAAGACCAAGTATCTCAGAATCAGGCAATCTCTCAAACGAAATTACGGTACCAAGACCATATATCCAAGAGATGGTTAACCACTAATTAAGAAGTTTCATCATCTTTATATCCGTGAGACCGTTTAACAACTTTTTAGACTTTACATTTCTTTAGCATGTTGTGACAGTCCACTGATGTACTATCATTTCCTCTTTTCGTACAAGTAATCTAATTTTTAGTTTTAAATGTTTTTGACATTTTGATTTTTTTTATTGTGTTTGCCTTTTGAAAAATTTATCCATCTGAAATAGTTTGAAATGATGGTTTTCAATTTTACAGAAATTTTGGATTTTGACAATTTAAAATTCCCCCTCCCTAAAATTGAAAACATCTTTTCGAGATTGAAACTATGAATATTCCCACTTCTAGAGATGAATGGAACAATCTAAGGTTCCAAGATTTTAAAAAGGTGAATGAGTACACCTCTGCTTTGTTTAGAATATGCTCAACGCTCCGATTTGTGGGAAAACTGTTACAGAGGAAGATATGTTGGAGAAAACTTTCTCCACATTTCATGCATCAAATATAAATTTGCAACAACAATATCGGTTGCAAAGGTTTCAAAGATATTCTGATCTAAATTCATTTCTCCTCGTAGCAGAGAAAAACAATGAGCTACTAATGATAAATCATCAAGCTCGTCCCAATGCATCATTAGCCATTCCAGAAGCAAATGTTGTTATTAATGATGATACTAAAGACTCTGGAAGAAAATGGGGATGAGGCCATAGACGTGGCCATTTTGGTAAAGGTAATTTTAATGGTCGTAACCATTCCTTCAAAGGAAATAATAATTTACGAGGTAATTCCCATGGTCATGGACGTGGTCGCGGTCGTGGTCAGAATCAAAGAACCACTAACTACCACACTCCAAAAAATACCAATTCCAACCAATATAACAAAAGGAATGAAGCTGGTAGGTCCGAAAACAATAGCACTTCTTGTTTCAGATGTGGAAGTACAAACCATTGGTCAAAGGCTTGTCGTACGGCTTCATATTTAGGTGAACTTTACCAAGCCTCTCTCAAAAGAAAGGAAAAGGAAGTCAACCATGTGGATAATTTTAATGATATCAACGTCGAGCTAAATGTCGCCGACTATATCAATGAGATGGAACTGTGAAACAAATGTTGCTAAGCCATAATAATTATATGCAACAATTATGTACTTTCCTTTATTATAACTATCTCTATTATGTTTCATTTGTCTTTCTTTTCATGTAACGTTTTCAACTAATAAATAAACTTCTTATTAAAATAATTCATAATGCCTTCGTTATACACTTATTATTATTTCTCTGTATATTTTCAATATTAAAATGAATACCACTAGAGCATAAGAGCAAACGAATGATGCAGATATATGTATAGCGGATAGTGGAGCCACACCCACTATACTTAAATCTAAGAAATATTTTTATGAGTTGAAACCAACAAAAGGAACCGTTGATACTGATGTGTATAAAATGCAACATATAAATTACATCAAATGAGGCATAAAAATAACCTTTTCTAGTACTAATGTTGGAAAAAACACGTTTCTTTGTTCCTTTTGAATTTACAGGACCAATTGAAGTTAAAAAAACAAAAGAAGCAAATAAGCAGCCAAAACCAACATAAATACCAGAAGAAGGAATAACGCAACATGCCTAACCCCTCAGCAGCACCCCAAAGACAAAAACAAGAAAACAAAAGCTGACCACGGGGCCGTGCCCAGCCAGGCATGGGGCATGGTCAGACCTTACACTTAAAGACAAAGCCTGTAGAAGCTTCTATGCCCACCACAGGGCCGTGCCCAAATCACCATGGGGCGTTGTCAGACTCTAACATTTGCAGAATCTTGATAGTACAACGAAGAGTTGACCACGGGTCGTGTCCAGGAGCCATGGGGGCGTGTGGGGCTCTCTGCTAACAGATGCAATTAATGAAGAAAGAGAAGATGCTAGCCACAGGCCGTGCCCATTGGACATGGGGCCGTGGCGGGGTACTGTTCTGACTATGAATATGGGTGCTTGGTTCATTTCAAAGGCATTCCTTGGCTAACCACTTCTCTCACACTTTGCCACCATTCCACCACCACTACAACACCAATACCTACAACCATCATCCATCTATCATCTTTAGAGTGTGTAGTAGTCTCGGGATTCAAGATTGATTGTAAGAGTTCTTGTCAAACAAAGGCCATGCTTGGCTAATCTCTTACATCACTTGGTTAAGACAAGTTTTTAATGTATTACTTTTGATTTTCAATCTTTCGGCACTTTTTAATTGGGTATGTATTAATGACTTCAATAACTAGTTTCTTATGTTGAAAGTGAATTTTCCTAACCATTTCTTCATGATGTCATTGATTTGCTCATTTGTATCTTTACAGTCTATATAAAGTGCGTTAACTACTTGGAATGGGGTTAGAATGGTGGTATGGTAAAGTTCTTGTCTCTTTCAGTGTATATATCATGCGAGGACTTGATTCAAGCTTACTAGGACCTCCTTCAATGCCCCAAAGTTATTGGATGGCGGGGGTGCGAATAGCTTGAACCCCTCATATGTAAACTACTATTAAAACACTAAACCGGATTCTTGGGATTGTATCCTTGCTGACTCAAACCACTTAGCCTAGAGTAACGTCACCTTCAAAAGAGGGGCCTACCACTTTTCGCATTAATAACTTATTTAATTATATTTCAATATTCCGACCCTTTGGGATTGTATTCTTGCTGACTCAAACCACTGGGTTGAGGGTAACGTCACCTTCAAAAGAGGGGTCTACTACTTTAACTAAGATAATCTCTTGAAAAGTCCAAAAGTGCAAAAATCATCAAAGGATACATTAAAGAGGAGTTGGATCCAAGTGATTCTATCTTGTCTATTTGTATTTCATTTTATTTATCTTTTCATTTTTAGATTTACTTTTATGTTTAAAACTTTTATCATAGATTTAGAACGATTAGACGTTGACGATAAACCGGTATTAAAAGCTCTTATGTCCTTGGACGACCTTGGTATCTTACCAACACTTTACTACGCCCGCGATGAGTGCACTTGCCCAAGTGTGTGTTTAGTGTTAGTATAATATCGTGTTTTATAAATTTAAAACTTGACTTACGCGTAAAGCGGACTTAAAATATTAATAAAATCATATCACACTTAACGCACACCAATACAATATTGGGTCCTACAAACTTGATAGAATGAGTGGGAAAAACGAATTTAATATTACCAAATGATACAAAGCTCTTAATAGAAAATGCTTTATTTTCCCCAAAATCAACAAGAAACTTGTTGAGTTTCAAAACCATATATCATAATGGATATGATACTCAGTCAAGGACTGTTGATAATAAAAAATATTTCCACATCATGAGCAAAGATCATATATTGGAAAAACTGCCAATGCTTCATTCTGGTTTGTATTATACACACATTAGTGTGCCCCAAGCACATATGGCAATAAAAGAAAGTTTTTATGTTCCTGAGACATTTAGCTTATAGCATGAAAGATTAGGCCATCAGGAAAAATTATTGAAAACACACATGGACATCCATTGAAATATCAAAAGATTTTCCAATCAGATAAAATGCCTTTATGTACCTCTTGTTCACTTGGAAAACTAAATACAAGGCCTTCATCCTTAAAAGTTGAAAAGGAATAACTAATGTTTCTTGAAAGAATCCAAGGTGATACATGTGGACCAATTCATCCACCATGTGGACCGTTTAGATATTTTATGGTCTTGATAGATGCATCCAGCAGATGGTCTTATGTCTCTTTATTATCAACTCGTAATGTTGCCTCAGTAAAATCTCTTGCTCAAATTATAAAATTACGAGCACATTTCCCTGATTATACCGTTAAAAGGGTGAGACTTGATAATGCTGGTGCATTTACATCACATGCTTTTATTGATTATTGCATGTCTGCGGGGATTGTTGTCGAACACCCTGTTGCTCATGCACACACACAAAATAGCTTAGTTGAGTCAGTGATCAAACGTTTACAGCTAATAGCTAGACCATTAATAATGAGAACAAAACTTCCTGTGTTTGTTTGGGATCATGCAACTTTACATGCCGAATCACTGGTTCGTGTGAGACCAAGTGCAAATCATAGATACTCCCCACTACAACTTGCTTGGCCAGACATTTCCCACCTTAGAATTTTTAGGTGTGCAGTGTTTGTTCCTATTGTACCACCATAACGCACAAAAATTGTATCTCAAAAAAGGTTGGGAATATATGTTGGATATGAAACAACCTCCATCAAACGATATCTTGAACCTTTAACAGGTGACGTATTTAAAGCACGTTTTGATGATTGTCATTTTAACAAGGCAATGTTCCCAGCATTAGGGGAGAAAATAAAAAAAACAAGAAACGATGTCTCATGGTATGTGCCTTCATTGTCCCATCTTGATCCTAGAACAAAATAATGTGAGACAGAGGTTCAAAAGATAATACACTTGCAAGAAATTATTGTTTATTTGTTAAACTTTATTAATAAGTATCGTACATATGCTTTGATGAAATGAATGCAAATGCAAATGAAAACTTAAATTTGTTAAACTAAATAATTTACTGAATATTTTATACTCAATGGTTATTAATTTATAAAATTGTTTTTCGTAATAATATAAAAACAAACTCTTATTTCCTTAATGTTTTAATATTTCAATCATACCAATCAATATAAATAGAAGTGTCATATTTTTCTTTTTGTTTTTAGGATTTTTAAAAACGCAACTTTTTATAATATGTTTATTATAAATTTAACTATTACCAATCAATATTAATGGAGGTGGTGTTTTTGTTGTAATAGCATTTTATAATAGGTTAATTTTATAAATTTTCATATCTGTTTCTGTTATCTAAAGGACCATAGACACCATCCTAAATCATCATCCTTGCAACCAGTAAGGCCAGAGGTTGTGGAGACGATGGCCACCTCACCCCTATAGCACCATCCAACGTCATCGATCCACACCCAGCAAATTAACTAGGGGCGCTATGGGCATGGCTCCACCATGGTAACGAGCTGCATTCGTGAGGATTGAGGTGATTTATTGTTAATGTTACCGTTGAACGGTAACAATTAAAAAAATTAATTTCCTATTTTATAAATTTAATCTATAAATATCTCACATTCTCTACACTTTTTATACCATTCATTACACTTTCTCTACACTTTTTTATACCATTCTCTACACTTTTTATATCATTCTCTACAATGTTTCCCAACAACCAAAACCCGTGGGATCTGAGCAATCCATTTTGGCAAAGCATGCAAAACAACGAGCAAGAGGACCGTTATCGACGAGACCCGCGTACGGGTGAGCTTGGATATTATCCAATGCCACCAAGCACCCCAACTTCTCCTCATCCCACCACTCCACCGATGCCCGGTTTTTACGGGTATTATCCTCAACCCTCATTTTTTACATACTTTTATAATTTACTTTTTAAATTAAACATATACTTTTGTAAATATACTTTTTTATAGGAAACGACTAAGACATAAAGATATTTTGGGCTCGTATACGTGAGAAGTTTTTCGCCGCAATGGGTCGTGGCGAATATCGAACGCACGACTCTTTTTTGAGAAAGTGGAGCACTATGAGGACGAAAGTTAGCAATTTCAAAAGTATATATACTAATCTCGTCAACAATAATCGAAGAAAAAGTGGTTCGAACGACGTGTACGTCATGTCCCAAGCCCACACCGACTATAGATTGTACCATGGGCATTACTTTACGATGGTAACAACATGGGAGCTTCTTCGCAAATCTTCCAAGTGGCATCTTGTACCACCATTCGACCCAACCCGCCCTAGGTCTAAACGGTCCAAATCGACATCCACTACCGAACCATCCAGGTCCGGTGCTCGTACAACAATTAATCTAAACGACGATGTTGACGAATTTGAAGAACCAGAAGAGCTGCCTCGACCACAGGGTAGGGATAAAAGTAAAGCAGCGGCACGAGAAAAGTCTTCTTCAGCGTCATCGGATGTCTCGTCAAAGTTGAGCGACTTTGAGGCAAGTCTCAACAAAATAATCTCGATTAGGGAAAAAGACCAACAAATGAAAATGGAGAAACAAATCTAGAAAGACATGGATTTTCTCGCGAGAGATTTGTCACATCTAGTGGAGGAGGACCAAGTCATTTTGGAGGCTCGTAAGACACAAATTCGGGTGAAATCTATGTAGTTTTTTTTTCTAGTAACTTGTGTTTTTTTAATAAAATATATAAATAAAAAAATAATTAGGTAATGATGACGGGGGCTCCATCCCAAACCCTGCAAGTTAAAGAGGGGAGTGATAAAGCCCCCTGGCTGACGTGGATCCTCTGTGACACTGATATGTCCTGATAAAGCCCATAGGGGCTCCATCCACACACTCTAGCCTAACCACTTCCTTAACCCGAAACCAATGCTTCAACTTCCTTATAATACTTTAAATACACGCTACATACATTCGAACGTAAGCATAAGGGCAGAGAATGGAGATCAAATGTGATGACAATGACAATTACTATAGATGATTAGTAGTAGAGTTGGCGGTTGCTACAAGAAAAAGATGGATGAACTGACAATGATGATTACTACGCTTGGGTGGGTGGTGTTTACAAGGCCATGAGTGTGGTATAACGTCTCTAGCCAAATCAATAATTTTAGTGTCCTTTAGCATCCCATAGCCATCCACTAGGCACCAAAGGGGGGGGGGGGGTCATGGAGAAGAGTTCACTCCAGTAACGAGCGCTATTCACATGTGCTGGTGGTGCTCATTCTTTTCAACCAATCAAATCTTTTGCTCCTTTTTTCTATTTTGTTTAATAAAGGCTTTAAACCATTGCATGCAAGTTAAATAGAGGAGCTTTAAAGGCCCTATATGACATGGCATTGATGTGACATTGATATGACGTAATAAAGCTATACCGCACCCTCTAGTCTAAGTGTAATCCAAGTCTAAGTGTAATCCAAGGTGATAGAGAGGCTAAAGAAGATGATAATGGTAGCTAGAAATACCTATGTGGCATTGGAAGGACATAGGATGCATGTATATCCATAGCGGCGTTCATTCTTATCCGTATATACAAAAATTTTAAAATTTTTTACATTACAAATGTAACGTTGAAATAGACATAATATTAGTATCTTTTCGCTGTACCATTTTCGTGAGGCTATTGCTAATACAAAAATCACCGAAACGGAGCGTTACAGTTTTAATCTCCACACACAGTATCTGCGTTTCAACTCGTCACTGAATGCGGGCATTTACCACTAGTTTATATTAAGATGGACTTTTTTTGTGTTGATAAATAAATAACAAAAATCTTTTATGATTTATCCCATTTTAATCTTTTATACGTATTTAAAGTTATAATTTATATTAAGAAAAAAGAAAACCTACTAAAAATCTGATAGTCACATATCAGATAAAGGCAACACACAATATTTCTTTGGGTAGGGAGAGGGTTGAGGGTTTACTAAACAAAGCTCAGCCCCTATCAAACGCTATATATATTTTGCAAACAAAGGAGGAGGTTAACAAAACAATCCATGAGAAGTCAAGAGCCACGATCAAGTTATTCTTGTGCAGCTTGCAAGCTCATGAAAAGGAGGTGCACCTCCGACTGCCTCCTGGCACCTTATTTTCAAGCCGACGAACCCAAAAGGTTCGCCACGGTCCACAAGGTCTTCGGGGCAAGCAATGTCACCAAGATCCTAAACGAGGTCCCCAAATCACAAAGACAAGATGCGGTTGATTCCTTGGTGTTTGAGGCCGAGGAGCGGCTCAAAGACCCCGTATATGGGTGCATTGGCGCAATAACGTCTTTGCAAAATAAGATGTTCCAACTACAACATGACCTGGCAGTGGCTAAAGCCGACTAGCTCGATGCTCCACCAGAACATCTTATGCTTCTTGTTCCGCCACTTCACCGTTGTTGATGCTGGATGGTGAATTTGGTATGTCGTCTTTTGATGACTTTGTGGTGGATCAGGGTGGTTTGACCACCGAGTTTTATCAACACCCTTTTCCGTGACACTCGATCAAATCTCGTGTTTGACTTTGTATATGAAAACTAGAGCCTTACGTTCTCCTTACCTCTTCTATCATTATTGTATTAGGCATTTAAGACATGATCTCATAGAATTTCGTTGTGAGATTATATGTTATGAGTTTCATTCTTGCATAAAATTTGATTTTTATGTGGATTAAAAGAAATACAAATGTGAATTGATGGGCTTTGGTGTAATTATTGTTGTTGAAAAAATGTCCAAATAGATGCTATTCTTTTGTCCCCTTCCATGTGCTTTGCAAGTGCAATTGTGCTCTTCTATGCAAAAAGCAATGAATATTTGTTTGAATATTTTCTGTGGTTAAATGCTTGATCATTATCTTTTCTTTAATCATTTCAGAACTCTAAATATTCAGAACTTTCAGAACTGCTAATAAACAATTATTTTATTTACATATTTTTATATTTAATATTATTTAAGAATATATTATATGTATTTTAATGATTACGTATATGAAAAACCAAATTATTTGTGTTATAACTAATTTACATATCTGTAAAAGAAGTAGTTTACATATGTGTAAATGAGCCAATTTACGTATATGTAATTATAAAATTACACATGAAGAAAAATGATAAACTACTCTTAACATACATGGAATCATAATAAATAATAGAATATACCCTTAAACAATGTTAAATATAAAAATATATTAGTAGAATGACTGTTTATTAGGAGTTCTGTAAGTTCTGCAATTATTTAGAGTTCTGAAATGATCCTGACCCTTCTTTGATCAATAATCACTTTAAAAATCAACATTGTCAATTTTCGGTTGAATATTTGTAAAAGTATTTGATAATCATAAAAAATCTTCAATTACTAAAATATTGTAGTAATTGTTATATATACATATACATTCTAAATAAAACTTTCAATAGGTTGGCTTTTTATGTTATTACAGGAGGTATCAACTCAAAATAAAAAATTAGTTGTTTGTTATATATACACTGCATTAATGTCATAGTTACTTTTTATTTAAATATAAGACTATGGGTGTATACGGTTCGGTTATTAGCATTGTCTGTAACTATAACCGAAATCATCGGTTAATCGGTTCGGTTAATTTATCGGTTTTCGGTTCGGTTTGTTAATATTCGGTTAATAGTCAATTCAAACAAGGGCTAAATTTTTTGCTTAGAAATACATGTAATAGAGGTATAAATACATGAAACAGATGTAAAAATACATGAAATGGATGTATGAATAAATGAAATAGAGGTATAAATACATCAAATAGATGTTTAAATACATTAAATGAAGGTATAAGTAAATGAAATGAAGGTATAAATAAATAAAATGGTATTATTACATGAAATGAAAGTATAAAACTTGAAATAGAGATATAAAATTTAGAAATATATAAAAAAATAAATGGTTCGTTTTGGTTCGGTTAATTTTGGTTAGCCGATGGTAAAAGGATATATCCGTTAACCGACTTTCGGTTCGGTTTCGGTCAACGATTCGGTTATTACACATCCCTATATAAGACTAAGGGGTGTGATTCCCCCTTCCTCAAGTTTACATAGACGTCACGTCACCCTTCTTGAATCATTTTCCACTAAGAATGGGGTGGGCCCCTTCTACCCCCTTCAATTTTTTAATATTTTTTATGTAAATATGTTTTTTAAATACATCTTTTATTCATTTAATTTATTTTATTTGTAATAAATATGAATATTTTGATGAAAATAAATATTTCATAAAAATTCTACAAAATTACAAGTAAAAAAATAAACACAAATTGCCATCTAAAATTACATATTAAAATCATAAAATAAATTTTAAAACTTACGAACATCACTACTCGTCATCAACGGGATCGACACGGAAGTTATTCCAGATATAGTCGATTAAATCCGCACAAAAATTTCCATGCACATGCTCACTACGTAACGCATATAATTTTGAGTCTTGTTGCACCTCGTAAACCGGCTCAACATTCTCATCAATTTCATTTGGATTGTTTTCGCATATTGCTTGACCATCGCTTTCAATAATCATATTATGAAGTATTAGACAAGCGTTTATATTGTATCTCAATTTTTTTGGTTCATATGCACGAGCCGGTTGTCGTATTATCCCCCATTTTGCCTGTATCACACCAACCAACTTCATCATTTTTTCTTGCCGATTGTTGGCACTTTGTAAATTTTTTCCGTTTTTCATCACCGAGATCTAGAATAGTTTTAACAATAGCTGTATTAACTTTTTGAGTTAAAACACCTATTTCAAAACTAACTTTTCCTTCTATACAAAGAGTTGTTTCCAAAAGTTTTTTCAATTACCCAAACATTATTTTGATTTGAAAAAGCCAAGTAGTCATTAAGTTGTTTCAAAAAGCTTAGCCAAACATGCCCTAAATTGAAGAAATCAACATTTGTGTTATACCTAAACTACACTTCGTACCTTTCACTATAAAATCGGCAAAAACCAACATTTATGTTCATGTTTTGCTACAAAGTATAACCTTTAACACAAACGATGTTAATTTTCGTGGTTAATTGCCTGCACATGCATTGCATGCGAGGGTATTACTGTCATTTCTCATTTCCCATGTGTATTTTATATTAATTATTATTATTAATGTTTATATAACTCACCTTACCTACCCCCACCCCCCTCACTCTCCTACTCTCTAGACTCTGCAACCATCGCCTCCACCACCATGGCTTCCGGCCAGCCACGACTCCACACACCACCTGCAACCACCCCTACATAACTACCACTAGCCAGGTCCAACACCACTCCTCCTGACCAACCCCCACTCTCTCTTGTCTTGCATCTTAACTGGAGACGAGAAAACAAATCGTCGGACTTATGCGGCTCACTAATCGAGTAATTGGATTTTAGGAGTCCGGTGGTGAATTATGGGAGATGGTGGAATGATGAAGGTTCCCAGGTAGGTGATGTTGTAAGTGGCGGTGGTGGTGGGTATATATGGTGGTTAGTTGCAGGTCGGAAACATACATGTCTTAAATACATGAAAGATTGGGTAAAATACTTTGAAGTATTTTTTTCACCATCCAATTCAGTATTATCAACTAGAAGCAGGTTCAATTTTGCTTGAATTCCGTTCTCATCTTTAGTCTCTACTTTGGCTTTTTAAATATTACCTAAGCTTGAACTTTTTGCTTCCATTATTTGATACTCGCAAAAATAGCCAATAAATATGGGGAACACTTTAACAGTTGCAAGTGGAGATAACAAGAAAGCCATAGTAATGAAGATCGACGGTCAAATCTTTAAACTGAAAACACCTATAAAGATGTCTAAAGCCATCAAAAATTACCCTGGTCATGTTCTATTGGGATATGTAAATTAAAAAAGAAAAGTCTTTTCCCCCAAAAGCAATGTTTGATTGTAGGGTTGGCCGGTTCCAAATGTAAAACGGTAGAAGAAAGGATGAAAATGTGGGTTTTACGTTTACTTATTTGCAGGAGAGGGAGGAAAGGTGTGGTTGGTGGGTTGGTTTATTATATATTTTGTATTTAAATATAATGGTAGGATCCATTTGAAATTTAAATTATTAAATTTTATTGTGAGATAAAGGGAAATTACAAATTCAATGCATGTGATGGCAGTTAACCAAGAAAACTAACATCGTTTATGTTAAAGGTTATACTTTGTAGCAAAACATAAACATAAAGGTTGGTTTTTGCCAATTTCATAGTGAAAGGTACGAAGTGTAGTTTGGGTATAACATAAAGGTTGATTTCTACAATTTTACCTAAATAAAACAATATCTATATTACAATTTCAGGTATTCCTACATTAATTCTACTATTTATTTTATATAAACAAAATATTACTAAATATCAAATATCCAAAAAACAACAATCAAAGATTTTTACCATTTTAAATCAAAACTATTTATACTTGTTGATATTGAATCACGTAACCTTTTAAAATAAAATTTGCATCTGGGTTTTAACAATGTAACATTAAAAAAGAGGTTGTATTTTTTTAATAAAATTTGAAACTTTTGATTAAAAAGGTTGCAATTTCAAAGGAATTTTGCAACTCTTCATTAAAAAAGTTGCATTAGATCTTCTAATGCAACCTTTATGTCGAACGAAGTTTCATTAGAGTCAAATACAACACAATTGAAAAGGGTTGCATCTAAAAAGTTGCATTATTTTCTAGTAGTACACGTGGACCGTATTTAAGGAAAAAACCCTAAGAAGTGATGAACTCGGAAGAGAATAGCGAAAAGGGGCTGTTGAAGAACAAGAATTCAAAATTGGATCATTCGGAGGAAGATTCAAGGAAGAATATCTTACAGGATGTCGAGCAATCGATCCTTACTGAGTTAGATCCTTCGTATTATAGTTTTCCTTTTGATTTCAATCATGTATTCACTGAATTCAATAGTTGTTTTTTTTACTATAAGTAGCTAACCGCACCATAGCCGGTTGGGGTAGGATGATCTGTGACAAATGGCAAAATACCCGATAATTCCGTACAACTTAAATCATTATTTAAATTATTTAATTTTCGCATTAGACTTCATTTTTATTTTGATTAAGTCTCATAAGTCTAGGGATATACATTTTCATATCATATTAGGATATCAAGTTCCCTACATTGCGAAACAATATAAACTATGTCCTAGACAGTCAGTAAAAATGCGAACACACAATTCATGTCAGGATAGTCGCGGTAGAGCCCGAAATGACAAAAACAGGATATGAAAGCATAACCACAACAACTTATTCATAAAAACATTAGTTGGAAACAACTTATGAATCATACTTTCCGGAACCTAAACAATAAAATTGTCCAATCCGGACTAGGAAATCAGCAAATTAATCATTTCCGCAGCGAAACTTCAGCATCTAGCAATAATAACAACAACCATTGATGATAGTAATTATCATAAACAACATCAAAAATATCTCGAGGATACTTATGTGTATATTACCATATAAGTTTCACAATTCATCCAGTAATGATCCATTAACGAAACTAGTGCCAAATTTATTATCAAAACAACAATTTAACTAGTCTAGTGAACTATTTAACATGTTTTTAGTATCATAAACTATAATTAGCATTACTAATTACTTACAATTATCATACACACCTGATTAACCAAAATTATTAACTTCTAAACATTATAAGACTTAACATTGTTTAAAAACCCAAACCAATACCCCCTCATTACAGTTTTCATAGGGCCCCACCAAGGCCCCATGTTTTGAGATATTGTTAATGGTTTAGTGGGATGCTTACATTTTTATTCATTACAATTTTGGATGAAAGTTGAAGTCCATAATCATATGCAAAAAGGGCCTCACCTCTTACATTTCCTCATTTCATCAAAAACTCAAAACACCTACTCCTTTTTCTCTCCCAAAATCGGCCCATAACCACCTCCAACCACCTTCCATTTTTCTTGATCAATCACCTAATTTTATAACATGCATGGCTACATCATGAAGATCGAAGATACTTGCAAGTGTGGAAGCATCCTTGGAGCTTGATTCTTGGTGTTAGAGCTCATAATATTCATATTTTCTTCATCTTTTTTATCTTGTTTAAGTGCAAGTAGTAAGCTTCTAAACCTATGTTATAAGTTTCTAATATCATATTGATCATTAGAATTACAAGTAACCATCTTGAAGCTCATCTAAAACTACTTGTAACCCTAACTAAAACAAGATAAATCTAACATATTTATGTGTTGTTTTGTGATTCTTGATGTCTAATTTGGTATTAGTTTGTGTAGTAGACTAGATCTTGCAAATTTATATTTAAAAGTATGATCTAAACACATGCATGTTTAGATAGCAAAATCTACCAACAAAAATATTATGAACTTAATATTCATACTTAAAAATGGTTTTATAAAACATATAAAGTATGCATTTTATATAAAAATCATGTTATGAACTGATGTCTTGAAAAAGTATATAAAAGTTTATATAAACATACTTTAAAATGTGGTTTTTGAAATATATATAAGATTATATACAAGTTCATAATATTTCTTGTGAGAGATTTGAAAGTTGTTGAAGTTGAAAAAGTGTTTAAAAATAATGTTTAAAAACAATGGAAAAAGTCCATAGTTTAGGGGAAACTATGGCAAATTTTTTTGTAAAATCTAATCATGATTAAGGTGTAATTAACTAAGGATTATTTTGGTTAAATAGTGATTAACAACCTTAATCATGATTATACAAAGTTTTTGGGTTAAAAAGTTTAAGTTAAATTTACTAGACTTTCTTAAACTAAATGGATGATTATATATATAGGGGATGGATCATGAGAATACTAGTTTAAATGAGAAAACCAAAAAACTAACTAAAAAACCCAAAAAAGCATATCAAACTTTTTTTTTTGATTTTTTTAATAAAAAAAATCGCTATAAATATTATATAAAAACTTAAAAAAAACATATAATGCACATGTGCAGCATATACATATAATGCACATCTGTAGTACACATGTAGTGCACATGTGCAGTACAAGTTTTTTTTTGAAAAAAAGGTTTTTTTATACATAAAAAGCAGCGATTTTTTTATAAAAAATTATAAAAGAAAAAAAATTGTACGTTTTTATGCTTTTTTGGGTTTTTTAGTTAGTTTTCTAGTTTTCTCACATTTAGGTAGTTTTCTCATGATCCTCTCCTTATATATATATATATATATATATATATATACATATATATAGGGTAGGGTTATATAGAAAACCCTAAAAATTTGAGAAAACCCTAAAAAACATAACCTTCCGATATTTAAAAAAAAATAACACATGTAATATACATGTTTTTAAGAGTTTTGGGTAAAAAAACAAAAAAGCGCCAAAGGATTATTTAAAAAAAAATAAACAAATTTCAGCAACTTTTGTGACTAACATGTGTTAGACAAAAAATGCTGAAACTTGTTTATTTTTTTTAAATACATGTTTTTTTTTTAAAAAATGTGTGGTCCAGATTTCTTCTCAAGTTTTTCAAATAGGGTGCTCTTTTATTAGGATCCCTATATATATATATATATATATATATATATATATATATATATATATATATATATATATATTATATATATATATATATATATAGGGGAGGGTTTAAATGAGAACGCTAAATATCGCGAGAACCGTGAGAACGAATGAAAAAATCACGAAAACTTGGTAAAAAACAATTCAAATTTAGAATTTCTTTTTACACTCTTCATTATTATTCAAATACAATGTTAAAAATTTAATTTACACGTTTAAATTTACGTGAATTCGTAAATTCTTTTTTACAAATGTGTAAGTTTGTCATTTACACATGTGTAAATTTGTTATATTTACACATGTGTAAAAAATCTAATAAGAGTGATTTTGAGGGAAGAAATGAATTATTTGATGTTGTAAATTCTTATTTTGATGTTGTATTTTAACTAAAATGAGGTTTGTATTAAAAAAATGGTTTTGATTGGTTTTTTTTCATTCGTTCTCACGGTTCTCGCAATATTTAGCGTTCTCAAGATAACCCTCCCCTATATATATATATATATATATATATATATATATATATATATATATATATATATATATATATATATATATTTAGATCACTTTACTTATGTGTATATAATATGTATTAATTGTATGTATTTAGAAAACGTAGGAAAATACATGACTAAATACTTACATAAAAATACAAGATACAAACACACTTGAAATATGACAAGTATAAAAATATATAGAAACACATACATACACATAAGCATATTGGATAAAACGGACAAAAGAAAAAAGACTTGTGGATATTAATATATATATATAAATATAAACCGACATGGTAAAATATATATAAAGTTGGACAATAAAAATTCACCTATAAGTGGATTTAATATATATTTTATCGACAATACATATATATATATATGTGTATATATATATACATACTAGTATGATACCCGCGCGATGCTGCGAAGACAACAATTTACATTTTGATACTCGTTTATGTTAGTTTATCAATTCTCTATAGTAGTTCTGTTAATTTCTTTATTCATATAAAATTTTACAAAAGTGTATTATGTTAATTATTTTTATTTTTAATTAAGATTTCCAAAGTGTGGTTTTGTGCATACAACATCCAAAATATGTTTTTATTCAAAGTTGTATTATTATTATTATTATTATTATTATTATTATTATTATTATTATTATTATTATTATTATTATTATTATAACTTTTGTAATCATACTGAACAAGTTTTCATGTTACCTAGTTCGTCCATTTTTTCCATGCTTATTTATACAACACACCAACTACGACACGTGATTTTCAAATGTTTGCGTGTCATTTTTCAGGGACGTGACTGCATTCCTTGGGTGCAGAAAATGATTACCGGGTATCTAGTGAAGTTGTAAGGATTATACTTCATGTATAATAGTAGTCTATGTTTGTGTCTTTTCCAAGGATGTGGCTGCTTTCCATGGGGCAGAAAGCGAGTTCTGGGCGCCTAGCAAACTTGTATGGATTGTACTTCATCTATAACTATGGTGCATGTAAAGTGCACTTTTCTCGTTCATTTATTTCATATCCATTCCATTGTTTCCAAATGGTATTTTTTTTATTGTCCATCCCTTAATGAATATTAAAGAAAAAAAATTAAACAAATTTACATGTTCAAAGTTAATTTTTGGGGGGTTAGTTTTATATCTTGTGAGATCATTATTGTCCAGTTGAATTTAAAGGTAAGGGTGGATATAACAACTATTTGAGGGACAAAACAAGTTATTCCTCATCTCTAAGAGGTTAAATGAATAAATAGAACGGATTGAACTCATGCTATATCATTTAACATCATTTTTAAAAATAAGACAATTGTAGGAAAATACACGACTAAATACTTAAATAAAAATACAAGATATAAAAACACTTGAAATATGACAAGTATAAAAATATATAGAAACACATATATACACATAACCATATTGGACAAAAAGGACAAAAGAAAACAGACTTATGGATATTAAGTGTATATATATATGGTGGGAGTTGGCTACAAAGTCCATTTTTTCCTACAGAGTGTACAAAGTCATAAAATACCACAATTTCAGCTATAAACACACTCAAAACCCACAAATAACAAAGTGAAGATTACTAAAACGCCATATTGGTTTTGTGTTGTGTTTTGGATAATAAGGCTTTGATTTTCGATTGACTAAAATTAGTGTGTTTTATGTTGATTATCATGTTGTGTTTTATATTCATAGTTCTACGATATTGTGTTTGAAGTTTTTAGAGACTGTTAGGGTTTAGATATTGTGTTTTAGTAATCTTCACCCTGTTAGTTGTGGGTTTTGAGTGTGTTTTATGGCTGAAGTTGTGGTGTTTATGACTTTGTACACTTTGTAAGAAAAATAGACTTTGTAGCCGAACCCCACCCTATATATATACTTTTACCGACGAAATCATAAAATATATTATTTATAAGAATTCTATAAATATATATTTTATCAATTATTAAATTCTGGAAAAAATCTAAAAATAACTAAGTACAAAGTATAAACGTATACTTATACGTATAAATACGTACATTTAGACATTTAGTAAAATACAAGTATTACAAGTAATATACACGTATAATTATATACGTACAAATACGATATGAATACCGAATCTAAAAGTATACAAGAAGTATACATTAATACGTATACGTATACATATAAATACTTGAATACACAAAGTATGATATACACAAACAAGAACATGTATACATTTAAACTAGTACAATGTTAAAAATAATAATTTTGTAACAAAATATATCTAATAAAGATATAATAATATATATATTGGAAACAAAAATATATATACAAGAACACACATACATATATCCGAAGAAACTAATGTACATACAAGAGAAACCGACGAATACAAATATATATATTTGGAGGCAAATATATATTGTGAGAATATATATATATGGATCATGAGCTCAGACACTCGTGCGAGACATCAAGGTATATGAAGGGCTAGGCCCATTCATACATAACAAGAGCATTTTATATATATGAAAAATATATATTAACAATAAACAAAAATAACCAATGTCAGGATCTAAGTTTGAATCACTTGTGATTTTTGTTTCTAAAGATGGAAAATTGATTGAATTTGAAAGATATGCAGCGGAATTAATGGAAAACTTTTACTACAAGCAATCGGTAGTTTGTTTTCATCATCATCATGCTTTCAAGTTGGTAAACTCGCATGTGATTCACAAACTCCCCCTTAGCCAATTACAATCGTTTAATAGTAAGAAATGTAGAGGATAAAGTGCGAATTGATCTTTTTCAGGAAGACAAGTTTAACTGGTACATCGATCGGCTATTTATACTAACTATCTAACCACTGAGCGTCTTTTATGACGTCATGGTTGATAGTGACAGCTAACAAAGTCATAACTAACTAAAACACTGCTAAACTAACACCATCAGTGCATAACACTGTTACATTGAATAAACTATGACTAATCTAAGCACTGATCTCTATCATCTGATTTGTTTCTTCTTTCAGTCCTTTGCTTCTTGTTCGATCAGATGGTAGGAACAGTTGTTTACGAAAAGCAGTGTAAAGGTAGATCAGAGGTTGTAACCTCTGATAGTTGGACCAAAGCTCCGATAGTGTATTTGGCTTTGATATCAACTGTTCCTTTGTTAGGGTTCAATCCCAACAATCTCCCCCTGGAACAGATGATGCCAAAACACTTTTTTATTCTTGGTCTTTATTCCTCAACAGAAATTCTCTGATTTGGCCTTTAAACTGTAACTCAAAATTCAGAGAAATTTCACCATCATCCTTTTCGAGTGTCAGATTCAAAAGATCTTGAAGGTCTTCTGCACTTAGCTCATATGCAGCCTCCATGCTAATCTTGACAGCATCACCATTAGACTTGAGCAATGTCAATTCGTGGGAGTCTTTATCGACTTTCCACTTTAGAATTTTTGGGTCTTCTGGCTTTCTAGGACAACTTTTATTGGTTGAGGTTTGAAGAGCTTTTTGTTGAACTATCTTTGTCAAATCTTCTCTGAGCTTTTCACTAGCTTCATCTGTGTGATAGTCAACCATGTTTTTAATTCCCTCTTTGATGTGTTCATACACTCTCTTTGTAACATTCGTCAAAAAACGGGTTTCCAAACCCGCTTCGTTTATCAGTCAAACATTCAGTTATAAAGTTCGTTGCGTATTTATGGTTTATATTAATTTTAAACAATACATAATTAATAAATATATTAGAATTTAAAAACTATAGTTGATAATTAATAATAAACAATGAATAAAAAAATAAATGGAGACACCAGGTTTCGAACCCGGGTCACCCGGATGAACAAACACACAACACACCACTCCGCCACACGCGTTTCTTTGTAACAATACTGAATTAAATGATACTTAAAGTAAACCCGAATTCAAACAAGAGAAATCACGCGCACTCAGAGCTCGCAATCACCGGAAAATCCGGCAATCCGCGATTTTGGCCAAAATACGTTTCGACTAAACCGCCCCAATTGATGTCGACATCGGTTATAACCGTTGCCGGCAATCAATTTCCGTCATAACCGACGGAAATCCTAACTCGCGGACCTTGACTCAATTCAGCCTGTTTTCACTATAAATACCCACTTGAACACTCTGAAAATCCTTTCGCTCAGAACCACGATCGTTTCCGAAGCTTAATTCATCTCAAAACACGTCGCCGGAGATATTTTACAGTCGCCGAACTTTCACCGGAAAACTAAGACTTACTTCAAATCGGTAAAATTCTCGACTCTTTTGTTTGTAATCCATTATTCGACATGTATTAACTTCAATCCTTCAACCAGAATCTGTCCCAGACTACGCCGCCGGGAAATCCCACACTCACCGGAATTTCAATGAAACATCGAAGTCTCACTGTCGATCGGTATAATCATCTAAAAACTCTTGATATCTCTTACTCAGTAACTTAATTTCATAACACAAGAATCTAAACTGTCAAACACTTCACTCAGCCGAGAGTCACAAATCAGAGCCGACGAATCCTGCCGGAAATCTGAAGTAAACGCGCTGTCTTGGTACATTCTATTCTTTAATCTCGTTAACTATTTCATTCCAACCAACTATAAGTTTTGATAATCGAATAAAACAAAACAGTCGGATCTCACTGATCTGAGTTCTTGTAAATGAAGAAGATGAAGTCGAGAATAGGTATTAGTATAATTAAAACCAGATATTCAAACGGGTTAGACACACAGTCCAGCGGTGGACTGTGTGCGCAAACAATACGCACGTCACGAGTTCGAATCGCACAACGTACCGACTTTCAGAATTAAAACCAACATTTTTAGAACTGAATCAGAACAATGCACAGAATGTTTATAAGAGTAATATAATCCATAAGTTACACAGATTAGACACACAGCCCAACTGGTTGGGCTATGCGCATTCGAACCGAAGGACCCGAGTTCGACTCCGGGTCCCTGCAACCGGTTCGGCCATATAAATCCTTTTTAATAAAAAACCAAATAAGTTTAAAAGTAATTAGTATATAAATATAATTAAAATAGAGAATATTTCGGGTTAGACACGTAGCTCAGTTGGTAGAGCTGCGTGCACGCGTACGAGAGGTCCAGAGTTCGAACCTCACTCAGCGCATGGTTAAACATAGTCCGACCGGTCAACGGTCAAAAAGTCAAAATTTTTTTATTTTTTTATTTAATTTAAAAATCAATTAAAAACACTTAAAAATAATATTTCTAAAGTTAGAAAATGTCCTTAAACTCACAAAAATAAATCTAAAAAATTCCATTAAGAACACTAATTAAAAATATTAATCCCAAATAAAATTTATTTATTTACCGAACCATTTCGTTATTATTTTAGGTTAGTTTTCCTCGTCGATCAAATCCTAAAATTCGTGCGCATCCAACGTCATCAAAGAACGCACCCATTGTGAGTGAATCTCTACCAAATTCCCCGTTTTAATCATATTTTGGGGTGTATCATGTGTCGTTTAATTCCTTATTATATTTAAACACTTGTGCATCCATCATATCCGTGATCAAATGTGTATCAATTGTTGAGTGAATTATGTTTAGATTGAAGTTATCATTTTCAGTGCATGCATTTCATTAGGCCCATCAGCTCCCCGTGGGATACGGGTTGAGTATCAGGTGCCTCATTCGATCGGCTCCGTTTGATTGAGCCTTGATCTCACATACATCATCATTCATGTCACTCGATCGGCTCCGTTTGATTGAGCCTTGATCTCATATACATCATCATTCATGTCATTTACTCATCCAATGTGGTTTGTGTTTTGTTATATATATATATATATATATATATATATGTTTGCTCACATGTGATTATTGCACAAATTTTCAATATTAAATACAACAAGAAATTAATAACAATATTTTATCAAGGTTCACTCGCCAACTTTTGTTGACCCAAAATATCCCCCGTTTTACATATGATACAGGTGATCCAGTTGAGGCAAGAAACACATAGGAAGGCCTAGAAGAATAAATCAGTTTAAGCTTTGGATTGTTTTATTTAGTTTCATTTCCTTGTAATTGTATGGATGTGATTTGAATATTTAAGTTGTAATTTGAATTTAATAAATATGAAACATTTTAGTAAACATCATGAGCTTTGGTGATAACCCAATTATGCCCCGACTCTTATTCCGCTGCGGGTCGGGGTGTGACACTCTTGTCTTCTTCATCTATCCTTTCTTGCCTTTCTAATTGATTGAAAGCAAGGATGGAGGGGACAGATGATGAGATAGACTTTTTAGAGTGTTGAGCTTTATGAACATCATCTGATGGAGGGTAAACTGGTTTAGGAGGCATGCTTGGATCTTTCTTCCTCCTCTTTTCTAACATCTTATAAGTATCAATCACCCTGACTTCTCCCCACCTTGTCACTTGGTTGCTTGAACCATAGTGATTCTGTATCAATTCTTCTTTCATCCTTTTAATCTTCAAAGCTCTGTCTGGCATGTTTTTCTTATGTTTTTCCCAGTTAGGAGGAGTTGGCTTCTTGTGAGGATCTTTTAACATTTCTTGCATTCTTACAATTTCTTCTCTCAGCTCATCCACACTCCAATCCTTGAACTGTGCCTTTGTTGCCTTATATTGCTTGTTCTTCATGATATGTTCAATGAGTTCATGTTTAAGGTATTGATCTTCGCTTTCTGACAGCTTATTACTCAGATCTTTGACAAAATCTTGCAATGCCCTGGCTTTGCTTAGCTGAAAGGACATGTTGGTCTGTATCTCTCTATCACTTTTACCAGTTGAGTCTCTTTTTGCTATATCCTCTGCTTGTTTCAATTTGAGTTCTAGATAATCATCAATATTTGCAGGTCTTGGGTAGCCATCAAGAGATAATATGATTCCTTTGTCAGGGTCTTCCTCAGAATAGAAGCTTATAATTTCTTCCCGACTGCTGGTAAATCAAGAGGATAATGCTTTGCTGCATGTATAACTTTAAGGGGATCAGTGGTTGGAGTTGAAGATTGTGGAAGCATTGATGTGGAGGTCAGTGGTTGTGATGATAAAGGAGTAGGAGCAGGAAATATCTCTCATTCATTCACCATCCTTGTAGTCCTTCTCCTCTTAAATTTGACTTCAGGTGATGATGGATGAGTTGGAATTCTGGTTGGTGTTGGTAGAGGTTGGGTGGATGTATTAAAAATGACCATGGCAGTGGATGAGATTGCATCTGCTGCAACCTCTGTTGTGTCAACAGATGTTGACGCAACAGTTGCTGTAACATCTGCTTTGGTGGAAATGGGTATGGAAGTTGAAGTAGGTGTGCTTGATTTTTGGAAAGCAGAGGTTTTAATGGTTGGATTTACAGTAGGCTCAGTTTTGGAAGGTGTGGGAGTTGGTTGCCTTACTTTTCTAGCAGGTCTCCTCTTTGCTAAGGTACCAACCTCTTCCTTTTCTTTTTGCTGCTTAATCTTTTGCTCAACCATTACATTGCCATCAAGATACACTTTTTTCTTCTGCTTCTCTTTTTCTCCGGCCAAGATATCATCTATTAGATCCTTTTTCTTTGAACCATCTGGCCTGGGAATATCCACTATTGGCTTTGCCATTTGATCATCTATTGTAAGCTTCTTCTTTCCCAAAGGTTTCTCCCCGTTTTTGGTATCATCTTTAGTGTTTACAAAGATTAATATAGGCGGAGCGTACCAGTGGTTTGGAGAAGATGAGCTTTTATCGCTTTAATGTCTGCCCTTGTATCCATGAATCGAGCTTCAACCATGTATCATACTTCCTGCATTTGATGTTTGTGTTGTAGATCAGAGAAGTGCTTTTGTTGCTGAAACAGAGGGTCTAGGGCTTCTTTTAGATCAGCAATGGTTAAGACAGATGGTTGGCTCTTTGTAGCTAACAACTGCTTCAAGAGATTTTTGATCTCATCAACAGAAGTTTCAATCTTTGATACTCTCTCCGTCAAATCTTTGTATTTTAGATCATCACCTAATTTAATAGGATCATCTGAACTCCTACCTGAGGTGGTAGTTGTATCTAAGGTATCATGAGCATGTGTTTTGATACTAGCTTCAACCTTAGATGCCCTTTTTTCTTGGTACTGGGGACTTCCCACAACATCAGAGGTTACCTTGGTAGCCTCAGCAGTGGTTGCCTTCCACAGAGACTTAGTAATGTAACCACTGTCCAAAGGAAAACTAGGTAGTTTTGCAATTGTAGTGGCTGCTCTAGTTGAACTATCACCAAGGGTTACATGTAACCCAATGGATGTAGCCTCTTCATTTGCTGATGGGCTAGAAAAGAATAGAGATTCAGCCCAGCATCATGTTGATGTATATTCTCAGTGATAAGTTGGTGAGAAGTGCTGATAATGTCTTCTCTAGTTCTATTGCATCCAGCAAGGATAAAAAGGTTTGTGGTAGTGATTTTATTGGAGAAGGGATAGGTGCAGAAAGAGACAATGCCCTGGGAGATGGGCTGTGGAAGATAGAATCAAGTGGTCCTAGAGCTTCATAATTTGGTGTCCCTGTGTTTACAACCTGATCCTTTTGTGAGGATGCAGGAGGAGTTTCATAGCCAGGTGGAGATCTGTCAACCATCTGCTGTGAAGAAGTAGCAGTAGTGGTTTGTGACTTTGGTGTTGTCACAAGGTTTACCTCTGGGATCTCATCTTCAAGAGGACCCTTTTTGAGTTTGGTGGGTTTTCTGGATGTTTTTGTTGGTTTCTTTTTGGTGATTTTAGGTGTGGGTTTCAGAGTAGTGGTTGTAATGCTCTGATCACCTCGAGAAGTGGGCTCAGTACTAGGAGGAAGAGATTGAACATTTTTTTCTTGTAAAGCTAGCTCATCCTCCTCTACTTCTGTTTTGGAAACCTTTTCTTGATTTGTTATTTGTGTAAAAGTTTCATGAGTTAGGCAGCCAGGTGTGGTCACTACGCCTTGTTTACTTGTTGCAGATCTGATCTGGTCTTGCAAGTAAACACACAAGAATCGAGGATGTATCAAGAAAGCTTTTCTTTTGGAGATATTTTTAAAATTATTTACCAAATCATTGAACAATACATGGGAATAGTTAAAATCAGAATCAGTCAAAATTGATAACCCAGATATTGCATGTTCAATGGAATCTCAATGAAAGCAGTAGATTTTGCAGAGAGACATGTTAAAAGAGTATGAAAAAAGAATTTCTGTTGATGCACTTTGTGTTCGTCACTTGTCGAGTAGGCTAGATAGAGCGTGTGTTGAATATTGTATAGGTTAGAATCAAACACACGACCGAAATACGAAGATTTCAGTGTAAAAGGATCAAGTTCACCCGAACTTGACCTGTATTGGTCAAGTACGCTCGAACTTGATGTGCCTTTAGTCAAGTTCGCCCGAACTTGTCCTATGAAGGACAAGTTCGCCCAAACTTGACTATAGCACATCCGGGCGAACTTGGCTCCCTATATATATGTGTGTGTTCATTTGTCATTTAAATTTTTGGCATCCCTACGGGGAGGGGCTGCCGGATTCTCTCCAGGAATTCCGGCAGCTGGACTTATAAAGATGTATACTCTTTCGGTATGAATGAAGACTTCCGCTGCATTTTGTTTCTACTCCATTCTTAATAACATTCTACCGAAACTGTTATATACGTTTATCCACTAACTTCCATCTAGAACCGCCTGATCACAGACCTTCAATTGGTATCAGAGCTACGGTCATCACCTACGCTCATGAATTTGGACATTTATGGACATTAGTAGGGTTTTAGACGTAAATCATCAAATAAACATACAATCCATGGATAAAATCTAAAATTGAACGGATAGGATTGTTTGAAAACCATTTTCGACCAGATCTATGGTGGAATCATCTCGAAATTCGAAGAAATAAGGATTTTTGATCGAAAAATATGGAAAAAGGATGATTTGGGAGACCAAGTTCGGCCGAACTTGACCTGTGAAGGTCAAGTTCTCCCGAACGTGACAAGGTTTTTCAATATTTCTCTCAAGTTCGCCAGAACTTGACAAGGTTTTCAAGATTTCTCTCAAGTTCGCCCGAACTTGACTGATTTTCTTTGAAATTAAGCACAAGTTCGCCCGAACTTGTCTATTTCATGCAAGTTCGCCTGAACTTGGTGGTGGCCAACCAAGTTCGCCCGAACTTGTCACAAACTGACTAAGTTCGCCCGAACTTGTCAGGATGCCTAAAAAAAATTTATTGCTCGGTTTGATGAGACGGGTGTCCAGAAAAAAATTGGTTATAGAAATTTTTTCGAAATTTTAACGTCCGATACTGACTATTTGGGGACACCGTCGGAGGCCTTAGAGAGAGGCTGAGATGATGAGGTTAGAGATGGTTGAAGATGAGAGGGTAGGCATTGATACCAAAGCAATTTGGTGATCATTAGGGTTGAAGACTACCAATGGGCCTTAAAGTAAATTCCGCATTTGTTAAATACTGAAAATTCCGGACTTGAGGGGAATTTCAGTGAAAATTTCAGTATGGTCAGAATTTGCAAAAATGGGGGGGGGATAAAAAATTTTCAATATTTGAAGATTCCGGCATTTTTGAAATTCGTGACACTGCAACAGTATTCGGGTGGTTTCCGACTACAGATTAACCGGGAAATACAGAGATTTGAGATTCATTTGTAAATTGATCAAGTTGATGGCTAGTTTGAAGCAGGTGGTTACATAACTAAGTCTTGGAGGGGTTGTTTATCAGATTCTGCGGTCATGGTTGTGGATTGACACCTAGGTCGCGCGTATGGTTTGGAAGCACACACGACTGCCTATCTTTAACTCTGCTTTGCACATGAATTATTGACTGGACTAATCGCCAGGAGATAAGGATGCTTTGTAGTTTCAGTTGCCCTAGGTTGTACGCGGTACCATGATTAAGGAAGATGATTTATGGGATCGGATCTTCCAGACAAAGAAGTGTACCAGTTGCTGACGAAAGAGATTATCCATTTGGGATTCTGTGATCACAGGAAGTTCAGATTATTCAGATCATGATTCAGATTGATGCTTAAGGGTTAGAGTCCTGATCTCCAGTGAAGGAAGAGTTAGCTGGATTAGCAGTCGTTAATACCAGTGAGGAACTGAGGACATTCAAAACGTTCGGTGATGATCTTAGGAATTAATGACTAGCTCCGAAGACGGATGGTTTCAAAATTACCAAGGAAATCTGATGATAACCTTTGGTGGCCATTATTTTTAGTCTTCAAGCATATGAATCATTCTTCTCTTTGTACTAACCGCTGTTGGATGATGATGTTTGGTGATTAAGTGGCACTGGTCTACCGGAGATAGCTATATATCTGACATTGTGACTGAAGAAGAAGAATGTGATTTTGATCGCGGACGAATGTTTCTCAGAGTCAAAGTGTTACCAGATTATTTGGTTCCGATGAAGATTTGCTGATTGAAAAAAATTACCGATTTGCTGATCTGGAGTGATTACGGAAATCGAGATTTCAGATTATTGCGAGTAAACATTGATTTGAAGTTAGTGTGGTAATTCGAAGTTTCTATCAATTGCCGGTTGAGTTTTTGAAGATCGGAAGATCGAGCATGGGAGATATGCGCTAAAACTGAACGCGGATGTGGTTAAAGTTGAAATTGAGAAGCTGTATTGATGAATTTCAAGTTGGTGTCTATTCAAGATAATCTGTCGGTCAAGTAAATCAGAGGAGGTTGGAAACTGTGCAACAAATATCTGAACTGGAGATTTAAGGGGGAATTAGATGTTGATAATGCAAACCCTTATCATCAATTAAGGGGGAATTTGTTGACGCCTTTCGACGATATCGGCAAACACCTTGATTGAAGTTGCAGAATATTCAAACACGGCTCACGTTTAAGGACCAAAATTCGACATTAACGAACAAGGGGAATCTGTTGATGCACTTTGTGTTCGTCACTTGTCGAATAGGCTAGATAGAGCGTGTGTTGAATATTGTATAGGTTAGAATCGAATACACGACCGAAATACGGAGATTTCAGTGTAAAAGGGATCAAGTTCGCCCGAACTTGACCTGTATTGGTCAAGTTCGCTCGAACTTGATGTGCCTTTAGTCAAGTTCGCCCGAACTTGACTATAGCACATCCGGGCGAACTTGGCCCCCTATATATATGTGTGTGTTCATTTGTCATTTAAGTTTTTGGCATCCCTATGGGGAGGTGCTGCCGGATTCTCTCCAGAAATTACGGCAACTGGACTTATAAAGATGTATACTCTTTCGGTATGAATGAAGACTTTCGCTGCATTCTGTTTCTACTCCATTCTTAATAAAATTCTACCAAATCTGTTATATACGTTTATCCACTAACTTCCGTCTAGAACCGCCTGATCACGGACCTTCAATTTCATCTCTGCTAGAAAATGGGGTTTAAAGATTGTCATACCTTTCAATTGGCCGGTGTAACCCCTTTCCACAAACTCTGCTTGCATCTCTCTTAAAGAAAATGATATAGGATGTGCCATATCATTTAATTGAAAAACTTGCGAGATCGATTGTGGACTAATTTGCATAGAAGTACCCCCAACCTTTGAGATTATTGCATAAGGAACACCATCAATGTTTTGACCTTAGCATTTTTCCAGAAATCCCGAAGAGAATCGATGTAAATATGGGCTTTGACTTCGAGCATATGCTTTTACACATGGATCACAAAAAAAAAATTGTTTTTAATCCATGTTTAGCATTCCAAGCCTAGATATCAAACTGTCAAAAGTGTGAGCATCAAGTGCTTTTGTCAACACATCTGCCAGTTGATCCTTGGTATGGACATGTTGTAAAGAAATCAAACCTTTTTCATAGCAATCCCTCACAAAGTGATCTCTGATGTCAATGTGCTTGGTGGTAGAGTGAGAGAGGATTTTTGATGATATTTTCTGCTGCTTGACTATCAATTTTGAGTGGAGTCTTTAAAGTAGTGATACCAAAATCCAGCAATTGATTTTGAAGCCACAGGAGTTGAGCAGTACAACTTGCAGCAGCTATATACTCTGCCTCAGCAGTGGATGTGGAAACTGCAACTTGTTTTTTGCTTTGCCAAGACACTAAGCAATCACCTAGGAATTGAGCTCCTCCAGATGTGGACTTCCTTGTTGTTTTTACATCCAGCAAAGTTACTATCAGAATATCCTGCAAGCTCAATATTACCATTAGCTGGATACCAGATACCAAGTGTGGGAGCACCTTTTATGTATCTGAATATCTTTTTTACAGCAATAAGATATGATTTTCTTGGCACTGACTGTGATCTGGCACAAACACATGTTGCAAACATGATGTCTGGCCTTGATGCAGTTAGGTACAGTAAAGACCCAATCATGCTTCGATACAATGTTTGATCAACAAGGTCATCTTTGCCATCAAATGTGACTAGCTTGGATGTTACCATGGGTGTGCTGCAAGGTTTACGATCATCCATATCAAATTTCTTTAGTTCTTTCACATACTTATTTTGATGGATGAAAGTGCCATGTTGCATTTGTTTGACTTGTAAACCAAGAAAACGTTGCAACTCACCCATTGCACTCATCTCAAACTCTGCTGCCATGAGTTTTCTTAACTCTTCACACATGGCAGTGCATGTGGATCCAAAAATGATGTCATTCACATAAATTTGGACAAGCATCAAATCATTTCCTTCCCATTTTAAAAATAGGGTTTTATCAATCCTACCTCTGGTGTAACCAATGGATAAGAGAAAAGTGGATAGAGTTTCATACTAGGATCTGGGTGCTTGTTTTAGACCATATAGTGCTTTGTTTAACCTGTAAACTTGATCAGGATGAAATGCATCTTCAAAACCAGGAGGTTGACACACATACACTTCTTCCTTGATCTTTCCATACAGGAAAGCACTTTTGATGTCCATTTGATACACCTTGATGTTGTGGTTAGCAGCAAAAGCTAAGAACAGCCTGATGGCCTCCAACTTGCAACTGGAGCAAATGTTTCATCATAGTCTATGCCTTCTTCCTGTCTATAGCCTTGAACCACGAGCCTTGCTTTGTTCTTGACAACAATGCCCCTTTCATCTGTTTTGTTCTTGAAGACCCACTTTGTGCCAATAGGACATACATCTTTTGGCAGTGGTACAAGTTCCCATACTTGTTGTCTTTTGAACTGTAGGAGCTCCTCTTGCATGGCTTCTACCCAACTGTTGTCTTTTAGTGCCTCTTGGTACTTGACATGTTGTGTGAGTGATAGAAAACCAGGAAAAAGACAAATGTTTTGGGATTGGCTTCAGGTGAGCACTACCTCATTGATGTTGCCAATAACTTGATCCAAAGGATGGCTTTTGAGGAAAATCAATTCACCTTGATATGGGACAATGGCATTCTGAGGTGAAGCTTGCAAATGTGTATCATCTGAGCTATCCTCTGTTGGTGAATTTGATGGTCTTGCCTCTGATTGGAATGGTGGTGGAGGAATTGGTGGAATGGATGTGAAAGTGGGTTGACTTATGTCCATTTGTTGTGGACTTTTATCAACAGATGTTTGGTTCTGAGAGTTTGCAGAGGTTTGAGTATTAACCACTGTTGACCTGGCAGAGCTTTCACCATTGCTACTAACATCTGCTCCTCTGCCTGAAGGATTGATTTTGAAACTTGGAAGAATGCAATCATATCCTTGCTCTTGACTTGATGACTGTGGGGTACCTGCATGGTTAGTCTTGACAGACACATCTTCAAATGCAATTTTGGATTGGTCAAACAGTTTAACAGGATTTGCTGGGATTTTTAAAGATGAAAGTTCATTGAACTTCACATTCAGAGTTTCTTCAACACACTTGGTCCTAGAGTTAAAAAATCTGTAGGCTTTGGCAGTGGTTGAGTATCCCAGAAAATAACCTCAATCAACTTTGGCTGCAAACTTAGATATTGAATCCTTTAAATTTAAAATGAAGCATGGGCAGCCAAAGACTTTAAAATAAGAGAGCAGAGGTTTGATTTTATAAAGCAATTCATAAACAGTCTTTTGATGCCTAGGGTTTATCAAAACTCTATTCTGAACATAGCAAGCAGTGTTTATAGCCTCTGCCCAGAAAGTCAAGGGTAAACCAGAATCTGCTAGCATAGTTCTTGCTGATTCAATCAAAGTTCTGTTTTTCCTTTCAACAACCCCATTTTGTTCTGGAGTTCTAGGGATGTTATATTTCCTAACAATCCCTTTTGACTCACATAAGGCATCCAACTCTTTGTTTCTAAACTCTATCCCACTATCACTCCTAAAGATTTTTACAGGTAAATCAAATTGCTTTTCAACTTGTTTAACAAAGTCTTGCAAAATGTTTGCTGTTTCATCTTTAGAGTGTAAAAAGAAAGTCTATGTGAACATGGAAAAATCATCAACTATCACCAGGCAATACCTTTTGTAGGCAATACCTTTTGTGTTTTAAGCTCATGATTTTCACAGGTCCAAACAAGTCCATATGAAGTAATTGTAAGCACTGACTTGTTTTGGACTCTTCAATTGACTTGTAAGAACTCTTATGTTGTTTACCTTTTAAACAGGAAACACAATGTTCTTCACAAGTAAATTGTTTGTGAGGCAAACCTCTAACAAGACTTTGTTTGAGAGAGTGGATATGGTTTTTAGATTTGTGTGACCTAGTCTTTTATGCCATAATTTCGTTTCTTTGCTTGAAGCAACTGAGAACAAACATGCATTTGACATAGGATTATCTTTTACCATGTCTACCACATACACATTTCCTACCCTATTAGCAGTAAGTTGTGTTTTGCTCTCTGCAATTATTTGATTAATCTTTTTAACAACCTCTGGGCCTACTAGCTGACAAGTTTCCATTGTGAAGAAAGATCCATAACCCGTGTCACTCATTTGTGAGACATTCAGAAGATTGAATTTTAGATTATCAATGAGATTCACATTCTCAAACTTGAGTTTTCCAGGTGAGACACATCCTGGCCCTAACACCTTCTCTTTTGAATTATTTCCAAAGGATATATCACCTCCTCCATGAGCTTTAAAATCTCTGAGCAGGGCTTTACATCCTCTCATGTGCCTGGAGCCCCCACTGTCTACATACCAAAGACTGTCAAGGCAAATGGAAGCTCCCTGCACATGTTTTGAAATGATTAGTTCAGGTGAGTTTCCAAAGCCAGAATGGCTTTGGTGGGGTATCAGATGATCCAGACTCAAGTTCAGATAAATGAGCAGTGGTTAGACCAGGTTTTTGTAACCACTGCAGCGAGCCACTTCCTATCGATTGTTCGTAACTATGAGGATGCCTATTTACCCTTGGCTTAGAAGACTTTTTGTAAGTCTCATAAACCATAGGCACCTTTTGATAACTAGGTTGGCTTTTAACTCTTGGAAACTGGTTTGATGGAGGTGCATCTGTCACTTGAATTTCTCTGTGAACAGGGGTTTGATTTAAGGCTTTTGTGACAGATGTTTCAATTGATTCAAAGTTCTGTTTAGATTTGTTTTCAGAAAAAGCTTGATCTTTCTCTTTCAAGAGATTTGCTCTAATCTCTTTTACCATTTGATGATAGATTTTGAGATAGGCACACTCTTAGGTCATATGATTGTTTTGTTGCAGATGGTGCATCTAGGAGATTTGGGTATAACACAAGTTTTGTTTATGTCAAAGGTTTTAGAAGAAAACAACGCAGCCACATAATTTCTCTTTTCACAAAATTCACAAAACAAGTATTTAACCTTTTCTTTCCTTTTTCTATCAGACATTTTGAGAGCTGTGGGTGTAACCTCTGCTAGCAAGTATTTGATAGGGATCACCAGTGCTTTTGGTGCTTTTATACCATCAATGGTTGAAAAGTCCATTGGCTTGAAGTTTTCCAAAATATCACATTCATCTGACCACGTTGGTATAAACTGATATTTTTCAATTTCTTTATCTTTTGCTGAAACCTCTGGTTTTTCAAGAATGATTTTGTTTCCATTTTTATCTGTGATTTTAATTTCTTCACCAGCCAAGTTTGTTGGGACTATTTCAACCGGCTCAGAATCAATTTTTGCAGCATTTTCACAAGTCTGGTCATAGTCTCTAAAGCCTATTCCAAACTTTATGTTGCTCTTGATTTGAGCATCAAGCATAAGCTCATAACCTTTACAAGACTCTACCCATTTTTGATAAGTGATCTGGGTAGATTCAAGCTCCTGTTTGCAAACTTGGTATTTTTCTACCATGGTTTGGAGCTGGTCTTTGGTTATGCTTGATTCATGCCTTAGGCTACTCATTTAAGAATCTTTTTTACTTAACTTTGTTTTCAACTCTTTGATAAGTTTTTCAAAATTAAGTTCATCTTCTAAATTTTTGTTTCTCAGGTTTTCATTCACCTGCTTTATGTTTGCAAAAGCAATAATGCATTTGTTAGAACATAGATCTTTAAGGATCTGAGGTGATACCTTCGAAGCAGCCATAAGAGCATAATCAAACTCTTCTTCCTCACACACCTTCTCATCCCAAGGGTCAGATAGAGTGTCTTTTTCAACATCAACAGCATTCACTTAAACCACTGGTGCAACTTCTGTATAACCACTGCTTCACAACAATCAACCACATCAGACTTTAACTCCTGCTCCACAGATTCATCACCTTCAACAATGGTCTCCAAAGCCATTAAAAATATATTTTCATTTTCAAAATCATTTTTCGCTATGAGAGCAAAGTTTTCATCTGTTAAATCTTCAGGCAAACTACTCCAATCAACAAAACCTTGTGTGAAAAAGCTTTGTTGATTAACCTCTGCTGGTGTAGCACTAGTTTGTGTAGGTTGAGTAACTTGTGGCACTTGCTGCACATGTACTTGAGGTGGTTCTTGGACATATTGAATCTGTGGTGCAAGTGCTTGGACATAATGGATAGGAACTGTAGCAACAGGATGTGCAAAGTGTGTAGTGTTTTGCATTTGAGCTGCAGGGGTATATTTGGAATATTGGACAGTGCTTTGAGGTCTGTTGCCAGGATGTGTTACAATTGGTCCTGCAGATTGTGATCTACATTATCTGGCAAAGTGACCTATCTTGTTACATTTGTAACATTTGATTTTAGACTTATCCAACCCAACTTTTAACCCCCCCAGGCAATCCTGGAAACCTTCTACCAGTTCTATTGTAAAATTTACTTGTTGTAACACTTAAAAGTGCCAGCTGATGCAAAATGTCCATCTCTTCAAGGTCAGTGGGTGCAAAATGTCCATCTCTTCAAGGTAAGTGGGTTAAAAATGTTGTAAATCATTCATTTCAAAAGACAGATTGTCAGAGGTCTGGCTTTCACAATTTGCAGCAAAGGCAAAATTGGGTGTACAGGGATCAGAGTTGAAATTGTTTCCAGATGTTATGTCAATGTAATGATCATAACTCCGATCCTTTCCACTGCTAGACCCCTCCTCATGACTATATAGAGCAGTATTTCCCAAAGTATAATCATCATTCATTTTCCCTGATTCTTGCAACTTCTTTTTCTGGTTCAACTCTCTCTCATATGTGAGGAGTCGTCCATGAAGTTGTGTCAAGGTCATTTCCTTGTACACAACAGTTGTTCTAGTGACATAAGCTACAGTCTCGCATTTCTCAGGTAAAGATCTCAAGAAACGACTATTGACAGTCGAATTTGGAAATTCCACATTTACCAATTTGAGCTCACTAATGAGACAGCTATATCGTTCGACATGTTCGGTTAATGACTCACCCTTAACGTGGCAAAATGTTTCATACTGTTGATTTAAGACCTCTCTATTATTCTTTATCACTTCTTCAGTACCACCGAATTGCTCTTTAAGAGCATCCCATAACTCTTTATCACTATTACAATGAAGTAATCCCGCATAAATCTCATTGGGCAAAGCCGAAGCAACAATGCTAAAGGCCTTAGCATCCAATTCAATTTTGAGGAAATCCTGTTCAGAGTAATTTTCGAGTTTCTTAGGGACCTGCGTATGGGGATCCTCTGTACTTGGAACCATGGGAACATGAGGTCCAAATACAACGGATCTCTAGCATTCGATGTTATGTTGGGCAAGAATATGACCCATCCGATGTTGCCAAATAAAACATTCATTTCGTTTCAACATCGAAGGTTTGAACATGGATCCAATATTGGATTTCGGTGTGTTTTGTGCCATTTCTCTTGTTTACAACAGATTTGTTAAAAACTTTTGTAGTAATAAAACTCGGTATTCAAGTAAAACTATCAAACGAATTAGCACAAAGAGCTGATCTGTTTAAATCAATTTGACTGTTAAATCAAAATCGATTGACCAAGCTCTGATACCAATTGTCAGGATCTAAGTTTGAATCACTTGTAGTTTTTGTTTCTAAATATGGAAAATGGATTGACTTTAAAAGATATGCAGTGGAATTAATGGAAAACTTTCACTACAGACAAGCTGTCGTTTGTTTTCATCATCATCATGCTTTCAAGTTGGTAAACTCGCATGTGATTCACAAACTCCCCCTTAGCCAATTACAATCGTTTGATAGTAAGAAATGTAGAAGATAAAGTGTGAATTGATCTTTTTCAGGAAGACAAATTTAACTGTTACATCGATCAGCTATTTATACTAACTATCTAATCACTGAGCGTCTTTTCTGACGTCATGGTTCATAGTGACAGCTAACAAAGTCATAACTAACTAAAACACTGCTAAACTAACACTATTAGTGCATAGCACTGTCACATTGAATAAACTATGACTAATCTAAGCACTAATCTCTATCCTCTGATCTTGTTTATTCTATCAGTCCTTTGCTTCTAGTTTGATCAGATGATAGGAACAGTTGTTTACGGAAAGCAGTGTAAAGGTAGATCAGAGGTTGTAACCTCTGATAGTTGGACCAAAGCTCGGATAGTGTATTTGGCTTTGATATCATATGTTCCTTTGTTAGGGTTCAATCCCAACAACCAACATATCAAATACAAACAAGGGTTCCAAACATTCAAACAAATACAAGCCTAAATTAAACATTCAAGATGAGAGACTGTACAAGGTCAAACATAGACATATGTGTCTAACGTGATTTGAACACTTGTAGGTTACGTCACATACACGGAAAACAGGGATCGCTAGTTATTAGCACGGAACGCTATTTGTGAGTTCATGTCCCCCTTTTCTTTAAACGCTTTTCAGTTTTAACTTACGGGGGAAATAAATGTTACAATGGTATGGTTAAGCTAGTTAATGAAACAAACATAAGATCATATGCGACTAGGATAGTATCAAGGGATCATTAATGAATATCCAAGTACCGAGGAATGAAAGTGATAGATCTATTGAGTTTTGGCGAGCCCCACTCTTGTCGGCACAGTTCAGTTCGTTAGAGTGCTTTTGTGTCGTCTAGGTTTGGTTGCCTCTTATGTCGGCACACATAATAATGTCCTTCCAAAACATTAATGATCAATGATTTCATTAAGGCTTTACTTACCGGTTTTCAAAGCTTCAAATGTTTTAAAGATTCAGATTATTCAAAACAAACACATGAATTCACCAACTTTTGTTGACGTTTACAGACTTAACATGTATTTTAGGTAACTAGTGAGCTGCATTTGGAAAACGAGTTATGATGTCATGAAGTCAAGCATAGATGTCATCTACTTTTGATAGGATTTGGTTTACATGTCGCACCCTCATGCGAAACATGGAATATAAAGTCTTGTTTGTTTTAAGAACTTTGTTTTGTAAACTTATGTTATTTTCAAACAACGTAACTTTATCTCTTTGGTTATCTTTTTTTGAACAACATGTATGGATGTAAACTTGTTTTAAATTAACCATATTGATGAAGATGTTTACTTGATTGTATGCAATGATTAATGCTCTGATCATACCTCGCGCTTTCTACGAGCGTGTGTAACATGATTCTTAATACTTTGCATTGAATTTGTTGATTTTCTTATGAAAATTTGTTTTTAGTAAGGTTTGCTTATGATTATGTGATAGTGTAATCTAGATGTTGATTATTGATGTTCAAATGAGTTTGTGTGGATGATTTAGATCTTTCATGAGGTTATGCATTTTAGATCTACTTTGTTTTTCTTTAGGTTATATATCGATCGTTAGTCTAGGCTGGAAGCTTAGTAGGCAAATACTTGTTTGGGTGTTGGTAATTGATACGGGTCACCTATGGGAAAATCCTGATTAAAAAGATTTAGAAATTAGTTAAGGTTTGCTTTAAATTGAGTAGCCTAGATAGTAATTCGTTCGATTTGTTAATCTATGGTTGCTAGAGAAATATAAGAGAATCTTAGATCACAAGGGATTTGTAAATAACTTAGTTAGTTAGATTCAGATAGTTGGGTGCGTCTATAGCCTGGTTATTTGGGGACATGGGGTTAACCTGAGAGGTCTCTAGCTTTTTAACACTACACCCTCATCACTAGTGTCAACTATGACTTTTTAATAAAAACCATACTCAACCGGTTTAGCAAATGTATTAAGATGATTCTGAACCTAATTGGTTATTTTCTCATCATTATTTCCAAACTTAATTAAATAGTTTGTTTAATGTTTTCTTGGTCATTAAAAGTTAGATAGGTAAGATATTACGAAAGAGATACATTAATAGATCTTAGTGTCCACGGATTGATACTTGGGACTTACATAGGCTATACTATATACTGATAGGTATGATTTCCTAGAACATGTGTATTTAGTATTAGTGTTTTATGAATAAAACTAGGTTGTGTTCTGTGTCAATTTATTCGTTACTTTCTAAGCACGTCAACTTTTTGTGTAACAACCCGACTTTTCGGTTGTTTCTATTATTACTGTTTATTCCGCTTTGTAACCATTGTACTACGAGATTCGATGATAACAAGGTTAACTATATTTTAAAACGCATTTTATCTCGCTTATTTATCGTATCTAAACGCTGGATACTCGAACGCTCGTCGCAACACAAACTAAACACGGATATTAATGTTGGTTATGTTATGTTGTGTATTTTTTATGCTTTACATGTTTTATATATGTTATATACTCGCTCAAACGCTCTCACTCTTGCTCGCTTAACTCGATATATCGCACCTATACGCAACACAACACTTAATGTCTCGCTAAAACGCTTAACACAACTAACTAATACGAAAGGAAACGCCAAACGAACAACCAACGCGTGAATTGGGAACAATTCGCACGAATCTGGACAATTCATACGAATTTCCCAATTCGTACGAATTGCCACCAAACTCCACCTCCTCCTCTCCTATAACTACCACACTCCCTCACACGCACTCCTCCATCTGACACTCGCACGAAACACTCTCTACCCAACCTTCCTCTGTATTCCAAGTAAGTAATACCTTGTTTTACACAAAACACAACGATTTTAGACGAGATTATCTTTGATTTCATCCAAATCATTCTGTTTATGAAAACCTTCATCTTTTTTCATAAAACTTTCTGATTTCACCTTGGATCCACAGTTGAATGAGCATATTGGGCTTAGCCTTGGCTTCCCAAGTTAGAAATCTTGCTATTTCAACTCACCAAGTGTACAAACCCAGGAAAAGCTGTTTTAAACTTGATTTTTTCACTAAAAATGGACTAAAACCGACACATGTTTCGTTCACTAGATAGTGGGATGAAACAGTGTCAAAACCTGCCTGAAATGGACTCGAAATCACATCTGTTTCAAGCGAAAACTCAGTTCCGGATGCACGAAGATGCAAGACAGACAACTCGTGCGAACTGGACTGGCTCGCATGAACTGACCAATTCGTACAAACCAGCCCAAGTTCCCACAAGTGACTAAACTAGCTCCAAAGACCTCTCCGACACTAGTTGTGATCGGTAGCTTAAGGCTGGAGGGATGAACACTCGATTTTCTGAAGTAAGACGCGAAAAACACTCGTTTTGGACACAGAACAGCTCAATTCGCACAAGGCCCAATGCGTACGAATTAACCAATTCGTACGAGCTGGACCACTTCGCACCAAACCCAGTTCGCACGAACTGACTGTTTCCCCACCCGACACTCGGTTCCAACCGTTTCAGCACCATGGAAGACTGATGCACTTCTGTTCCCACTTGCAGGCTGATCCGACGCTCTCCTCACTCTATCCCACTCGCGCTTAACTATTTAAGCACTCACTGTGAGTATACTTGACCCCTTTTTGCTTTATTGCACTTTTTGGTGTTACATACGTTCTCTATCAAACGAACACTACACACAACGCTAAAACACTTTAAAATGCAAAACCGTTCTTGCATGACTATACTGAAACGCTGAACTGCTATGTGTTATTTGTATGCCTTTATTTTAACGTATGTGACAGGTTGATGGATTTTATGCTGCAATTCGATTAGGCCTTTAGATACTCGCTTAATCTAGTTGTTGAATTTTGATTCATTGTTCAAGAAACTTGTAATCTGTACCGATTATTGTATGGATGTTTGTTTAATTTTATGAGAAATTGAACCTTGTTTAATGTTGTCATAAAATAGTCGTTATGGATTATCTTGAAAAATCTAATCGCTTAGTGCCGCATCCCGATGATATCGCCATCGGTTGGGTGTGACAGATTGGTATCAGGGCCATAACTATAGGGAATTAGGTAGAACTGCATGATTCGGCCTAGTCTATAGTCTATGCACCAAAGCCACTCGTTACGAACTGGGTCAGCCCACACAATTGACTAACTCGTATGAATTGTACAATTCGTACGAAGTGAGTCACCCTCGTACCAGGAGGATCACCTCGTACGAAGAGGGCAATTCGTACGAAGCAAGTCAATTCGTACGAATTAAACAGTTCTTCGATCGAAAGGACCGAATTTTTCCTATTCAGCTTCTGATCTAGCCCTGTTAACTAAACTATATATGCTTTTCCTAAAGCTGCCACAATACATGCTTGAAGACGCTCGTATAACACAAATGAGTGATTGTGTCGAGAATAGGTGTTTAAACCAAGAACTCTCGATAATATCACTCATCCCGTGTATCATTCTCTGCACGAGATACTTTTGTTGAGCTAGGAGTGATATCCATATCTCGACGGAAATCTCCATTTCTATCTGGTGGAACTCCCGATTTGTTCGGTGAGAACAACCATAGTTAAGGTACGAAGTTGATAAGATAGGGGTCAAACTCGCATCTTAATAACTAGTTCCACTCTTTGATTTTAAACTCTCACCAAAGTCTCGATCATTCCGATGTATTTGTCTATTAGGCCAAAGCGTGTGTCCGAACTCGTTGGAATGGTCGGATCACTTTGGGTAGTCGATGTCTCAAAACCCAGGACGCTCCCTTGATTTAAATCCTACAATCGCCGTTTTACGCATTATCGAATTTTATTATGTTATTGTGTTTTAAATCTGGGGATTTTAAACTTTTACGCTTTATTGATTCCTTGTTTTATCGCTTTTCGCTCGATGAATGTACGCACAACTCGCACAGCTCTCGCAATCTAAAACACTAACTAATCACAAACAAACTAAGACGCACCTTTCTCTCACGCGCATGTCCTCATACGCAGTATTACTCATTATGATTACGCTATACTACACACATCTCATACACGCTATGCATGATTTAATGAAGGTGAATACATGCAAAATATGTATTTTGTGAATTATGTGAATACATGCAAAATATGTGATTAAGTGCTTATGTGATTATTTGTTTATGTGATTACGTGATTTTGTGCCTTACATGAATAAGAATAATAAGTTATATGGTGTAAAACGCTTTGAACCAAAACCCGTTATAATCGAATCTCATCCAAACATCCTTCTGTAGATGGCTTCCATGGGATCTCACACTCGCAAGACTGTCCAGCGAAACAACACCGGCAAAAGAATCGCCTCTCTCGTGGCTAAGGAAATGGCTAAGGTGATTCCCCAGATTGTCAGTGAGATTCAAGCTGTCAGCAGCAACTCCTTCGTCGATTCCAAGAACGATGCGCCAAAAACTTCATTCAGCTTCAAACAGTTCAAAGCCTCCAGTCCTATGACTTTTACAGGCGAAGATGGTCCCAGGGAAATGTTCCAATGGTTTGACTCAATCGAGGTTAGTTTCCGCCAGAGCGGATGTCCAGAGAACCTCCGCACCGTTAACGATACCGGTGTATTTCAGTCGAGGGCACTTGACTGGTGGACCACTGAGCGCAACAGGCACGGAAACGATGCAGCCTATGGACTCGCTTGGGAGGAACTGTAAAAGCTCATGATAAAGGAATTCTGTCCTCCCCATGAGGTTCAAAAGTTGGAAGACGAGTTCTGGAACATCAAACAAATTGGGGGTGATAACGCAGGTCTAACCGCCCGATTCAAGCAGCTAAGTATCATCTTCCCAAGCCAAGTTGATACGACCGAGAAAGCAACCAAGAAATACCGCGCGCTCTCCCAGATTGTGTCGCTGATTTTGTGCATGCGAAACCAAAAACTATCGAGGAAACCTATCAGCAAGCCGCCGAGATCAACGACAAACAAGTCTTGGCTGGAACTTTTAAGGTCCCAACCAAGAGTCTTAGCCAAGCCACAGTTGAACCAAGCGCTGACACCACATCGTCTCAAGTCTCCAAGTCTAAGGGTCGCAAGCGAAAGAATCCAAACAAGAACTGTGCGGTAGTTACACCGTAGAACTCCCAGTCTCTCCAGCTTACTACTCCCAACACACCATTTGCTAAGCGTGCGTATACAGGTCCTCATCCACAGTCCCCTAAGTGTAGTTATCACCACACAGTCGGAGGAAACGGTCGATTCTGCATCTACTGCAACTGCTATGGTCACTTCACCGTCAACTATCGTACCGGAACTCGTCAGCAAGCTCCACAGCCTATTGTAGCATTGCTAGCTCCACCTCGCGCTCCTCAAGTCAACCTGACACCATAAGCACCAGCTGCTCCTGCACGTGCTTGCTACACTTGTGGCGATTCCAACCACTTCAGCAATGTTTGCCCGCACCGCATCGTGAAACAAGAGTCGTAGCAGCAGCCACAACCACCACAGCAGCAGCAACAACAACCACAAGTTGTGTATGGAAGGGCTTTCAACATCAACCATCGACAGGCTAAGAATGACAACATCGTAGTCAATGGTACGTTCCTCGTTAATGGTATTTACGCTTCTTGCTTATTTGATACTGGAGCCGATAACTGTTTTGTATCGCTTAAAGTCGAAACGCTTTTAAAATGTGAACGCGCTAAACTCCCAAGGACCTACGATGTTGAAGTCGCTACCAGAAGAACCGTTACCGTTAACTATGTTCTTCATGATTGTATTCTCAATCTCAATGATCACTCTTTCTCGATCGATCTCATACCTATGCAATTAGGTAATTTTGGTGTCATAGTAGGCATGAATTTTCTCCGTGAGAACCGTGCTGAAGTTGTTTGTTACGATAAGATGATTCGCTTTCCACTTCCAAACGGTGATCAACTATATGTTTATGGAGAAGGACCCTCGAAAGAATTGAAACATATGTCGTGTATTCAAGCGAACAAGTACTTACGCAAGGATTACATCGTTTTTCTAGCCTATATTGTGGAGACGAAGAACTAGAAGAAAACTTTAAAAGACATACCCGTTGTTTGTGAATTTCCCAAAGTTTTTCCGGACGATTTACCTGGTTTACCCCCTGCTCGTGATGTCGAGTTTCGTATCAATCTAGTACCCGACACTACACCTGTCGCTAAAGCTTGCTATCACCTTACACCATCCGAAATGTGCGAGCTATCTAGCCAACTTCAAGAGTTGCTTGATAAAGGCTTTATACGCCCGAGCACGTCTCCATGGGGCTCATCGTTCTTTTTGTGAAAAAAGAAGGATGATTCGTTTCGAATGTGCATCGATTATAGGGAACTTAACAAGCTTACGGTTAAGAACCGCTACCCTCTTCCTCCAATCGATGATTTGTTCGACCAAGTTCAAGGTGCTACTTGTTTTTCAAAGATTGATTTACATTCCGGATATCATTAGCTACATGTACATGAGCAAGCATTTCGAAAACCGCCCTTCGTACTCGCTATGGCCATTATGAATTCGTGGTCATGTCTTTTAGTCTCATTAACGCACTCGCGGTCTTCATGGACTTGATGAACCATGTGTGCAAAGCCTTCTTAGATCGTTTCGTCAATGTGTTCATCGATGATATTCTTATCTACTCGAAATCTAGAGGGAAACACGCGCAACATCTCCGTTTAGTTCTCGAACTTCTCCAAGGTGTGAATTTTGGCTTAAGGAAGTTCAATTCCTCAGTCACATCGATAACAACCAACGAATTCATGTCTATCCCGCGAAGATAGAAACTGTAAAGAGTTGGAATACTCCGAAGACTCCGTCCGAAATCCATTTTTTCTCGGATTGGCGGGTTACAACCGTCGATTCATCGCTGACTTTTCAAAGATTGTTATACCTATTACCCGCGTTAACGTACACGGATAAACCTTTTGTTTGGGGTTCCGAGCAAGAGGAAGCCTTCAAAACTCTCAAGCGTATGCTTTGCGACGCTCCCGTTCTCGCACTTTCCACGATTTCGTTGTTTATTGTAATGCCTCTAACCTAGGTCTCGATTGTGTTCTTATGCAACGAGACAAGGTTATCGCGTATGCATCTCAAAAACTCAAGGTTCACGAGAAGAACTACACTACCCACGATCTCGAACTCGATGCAGTTGTTTTTGCATTAAAGATATGGCGACATTATCTGTACGGTACAAAGTGTACGATCTTCACCGACCATAAGAGCTTACAACATATCTTCAATCAGATAGAACTAAACATGCGCCAACGCAGATGGGTTGAACTTCTCAACGACTATGATCGTGAGATACGCTACCATCCCGGTAAAGCAAACGTCATAGCCGATGCCCTCAGTCGACGAAGCTATGTGTAGCATTCGTGATGTTCAAGCCCAGAACGAACTCGAAACCCTGATTCGCGAAGCTCTGCACGCATGTTTCATTGAGAATCCCTTATATGAGGAAATGAAATGTGGTGCCGAAACTCAATTAGTGAATAAATCTAACGGCATCAATTATTATCTCGATCGTATTTGGATTCCCAGCCGCAATAACCTCCGAGAGTTATTGATGACCGAAGCCCATAAATCTCGATATTCCATTCACCCCGGTGCTGACAAGATGTACCAGGACCTCCGTTCTAAGTATTGGTGGACGGGCATGAATATCGCTCTGTATGTTTCGAAATGTTTAACTTGCGGGCAAAGGTTAAAGCCGAACATCAACGACCCTTTGGTTTGCTTGAGCAACCTGACATTCCGATGTGGAAATGGGCAAGTATAGCTATGGACTTTGTTACAAAACTCCCTCGCACAACCTCTACTCACGATAGCATCTGGGTTATCGTTGATCGTCTTACGAAATCTGCTCATTTTATCCCGATACGAGAAGACTTTAAGGTTGAACGATTAGCACAAATCTATACAGACGAAGTCATTTGTCGACACGGGATGCCTCGTGACATCATCTCTGACCGCGACGGTCGCTTTACATCACGTCTCTGGGAGACATTTCAGCCAACACTCGTACTACTCTTAATCTCAGTACCGCATTCCATCCTCAGACCGACGGTCAGACTGAGCGCACGATTCGCACCCTCGAAGACATGCTTCGATCGTGTGTCATAGATTTTGGTGGTAATTGGGATTCGCATTTACCCTTAATAGAGTTTAATAACAATTATCACACTAGTATATAAATGGGACCATTTGAGGCACTATACGGTAGATAATATCGATCACCTATTGTATGGCACGAGATCAGAGACGCACAGATCACCGGTCCCGAGCTTATACAAGAAATGACAGATAAGATTCTCCAGATTAGAGACAATCTCCTAAAAGCTCTTAGTTGTCAAAAGAGCTACGCCGATAACCTACAGTTCGAAGTTGGGATCACATTCTCTTAAAGGTTTCACATTGGAAAGGAGTAATCCGATTCGGCAAGAAAGGGAAACTAGCTCCACGATACATAGGTTCCTTTAAGATTCTGGAAAGAATTGGCGAAGTGGCATATCGACTCGAGTTACCGGTGGAACTCAGCAACGTACATCCAACTTTCCACGTCTCAAACCTCAAAAGTGTTTGGCCGAAGAAAATCTTCACGTACCCCTTGAAGATTTGCAAATAAACGAGACTCTGCATTTCATGGAAAAGCCAATAGAAATCATGGATAGAGAAATCAAGAAACTACAACGCAGTCGCATTCCCATTGTGAAAGTCAGATGGGAAGGCAAACGCGGCGCCGAGTTCACTTGGGAACTTGAAAGTGATATAAAAGCTAAATACCCACATCTCTTCGCTACGTCTGCAACTTGAATTTCTGGACGAAATTCCCTAAAGTAGGGGAGACTGTAACAACCCGACTTTTCGGTTGTTTCTATTATTACCATTTATTCCGCTTTGTAACCGTTGTACTTCGAGATTCGATGATAACAAGGTTAACTATATTTTAAAACGCATTTTATCTCGCTTATTTATCGCATCTAAACGCTGGATACTCGAAGCTCGTCGCAAAGCAAACTAAACGCGGATATTAATGTTGGTTATGTTATGTGTTTTTTTTATGCTTTACATGTTTTTATATATGTTATATACTCGCTCAAACGCTCTCACGCTCGCTCGCTTAACTCGATTTATAGCACCAATACGCAACACAACGCTTAATGTCTCGCTAAAACGCTTAACACAACTAACTAATACAAATGAAAACACCAAACGAACAACCAACGCGTGAATTGGGAACAATTCGCACGAATCTGGACAATTCGTACGAATTGCCACCAAACTCCACCTTCTCCACTCCTATAAAAACCACACTCCCTCACACGCACTACTCTTGCTGCCACTCGCACGAAACACTCTCTACCCAACCTTCCTCTGTATTCCAAGTAAGTAATACCTTGGTTTACACAAAACACAACGATTTTAGACAAGATTATCTCCGATTTCATCCAAATCATTATGTTTACAAAAACCTTCATCTTTTTCATAAAACTTTCTGATTTCGCCTTGGATCCACACTTGAACGAGCATATTGGGCTTAGCCTTGGCTTCCGAAGTTAGAAATCTTGCTATTTCAACTCACCAAGGGTGCAAACCCAAGAAAAACTGTTTTAAACTTGATTTTTACACTAAAAACGGACTAAAACCAACACATGTTTCGTTCACTAGATAGTGGGACGAAACGGTGTCAAAACCTACTTGAAATGGACTCGAAATCACATTTATTTCAAGTGAAAACTCAGTTCTGGAGGCACGAAGATGCAAGACAGTCAACTCATGCGAATTGGACTGGCTCGCACGAATTGACCAGTTCGTACGAACCAGCACAAGTTTCCCCACCCGACACTACGTTTCGACCGTTTCAGCACCATGGAAGACTAATGCACTTCTGTTCATACTTGCAGGCTGATCCGACGCTCTCCTCACTCCATCCCGCTCGTGCTTAACTGTGACACCCGGCTATTTAGACTGTACCGTACAATGTAACACGTGTCATGAATGAATAAAAGGCTGTATTTGGTTATTTATGATGTTTATATATGGTATTTGATGTGTTGGTAAATCCAAAGTTGATAAAAATTATGTTGGCAATTTTAAGATGAACGCTTATCGCGTAACGGTTAAAATGCGAAACGAACGTCGGTGACCGCCCGATTAATGTTAAAATCCTAAAAATAGTCTGTTATGATTAAATTAATATATTAATTATATTCGTGAGGAAAAATAATTTAAAATGCTAAGAAACTCTATTTTTCGAGTTTAAGCGCGTACTGCGTGATACTGCGCGTATCTGACAAAATACTGTCAACACAGCCAATCTGGGGAAACTGATAAATATTTCAGTAATAATATGACGAGTTTATTTTTATAGAATGATAAAAATAAATTAAAACGCTAAAAATTCCTATTTTGCGAATTTAAGCGCGTACTGCCAAATACCGACAACGTAGCCGGACCAGGCAAATAAAATATTGTTCAATAATATTTTAGTGAATTGTTTTTATAGAGCATTGAAAATAATTTAAAACGCGTTAAAACGCAAATAAAACGCTAGATAAAATACCCGGTATTCAGTTATATACCAGTGTTTAGCCTATATATGTGTAAGTATATGAAATGGGTGTGTGTATGGATGGAGGTGGCGGCTAGGGGGGGATTCCTCACACTCTCTCTCTTGACAATTGTTGTGCATGGAGAACACAAATGATGATTAAACCTTTATACAATCTTCCATATCTTATCAAATCCAACACAAATCAAATTAAAACCACTCTCTCTCTTTTGCTTGCTCTTGGCCGAAACCACCCAACAACATCACCATTTTCATTTTTTTGTTAAGTTCTTGAAGATCAATAAGCATTTCAAGGTGTTTTGAAGGTTCAAAGGTGTTTCCAAGTAAGAATCAAGCTCCATATTATAATACCTTGCTAAAAACCCATCAAAAACAAGAAGGTATAAAGATTTCTTTAAAAACTTTGTTCTTGATTCTTGATGAGTTTTGATAAAGATGGAGGTTTATCTTGTTCTTGGATTTAAACATAAACATTGAACTAAAAACAAATGGGTTTTGAAAGAAAATAAAAATGGATAAGTATATATATGTATGTATGGCCGTATGTATGTATGTGTATATATACACATGAGATTTTGAGTTTTGATGTTTGATTGATTCTTGTGTGATAAGATGTTAAAAGGTGAATGCATGTAATCTTTAGAAGGTTCTAAAAGGGTTTTTAAATAAAGTTCATATGATTAAAGTATGAACATGAAAAGTGGAGTTTTGGAATCATATATATGTATATGTAGCCGTGTATGTATGTGTGTATATATGCATACACATGAACTTTTGTTAGTTAGTTCATAAATAATACATGCATGCAACTTGTGATGATGATTTACATGATTAGATGAACTTGAATCTTTTGGATTATATGAACATGCATTAAGATGAGAATATATGCATTTAGTTCATGTGAAATGATGATGATATGATATACATGCATTAAGTGCTTGTACTTAGTCATGCATGTGGGTGTTTGCACATATAATGATGAACAAAATTATGTTGTGATAAAAATAGTTTTAGATCAGATTATACACCTTAAAAATAAGGTTATTTCATGTATTAAAGTGGTATGAAACTTGTCATGAAGTTTATTAGCTTTGCATGTTATACTTAGTGATTAAAGAGTTGTAAAATACGTGAAATTCCATGATTTGTATGACTTACACAAAAACTGCACTAATCTGAATATAACCACCATTTTAATCAGTAAATAACATGTATTGTGTTAAAATATCAAGTCGTTTCGATTTGGGATGGTTATGGTAATGTTTGATGCAAAACTATGCGGTAAAAATGGTAAAAATCGTCTTTTTAAGAGGTTTTTACGAAACTGTTTTAGATCAGTAACTAAACTGATATTTTTGATATAAATATAAGTATTTTAACTTATATTAAGTTTATTTGGTGTTCGGTTAGTAGGGCTGTTCAAAAAGCTCGGAGCTCGCTCGGATTTAGCTCGGAAAAAGCTCGCTCGATTTAACTCGGTTTGAAAGTGAGCCGAGCCAGCTCGGCTAGGTTAGAAAGTGAGTCTAGCTCGGCTCGGCTCGAACGAGCTGGATTAGCTCTGTTTGGCTCGTTTGTTAGCACGGCTCGGTTTGCTCAGATTATTTTACTTATAATATATTTTATTTTTCTATACATTATAATAATATTACAAAAAACTAATTATTATTTACATGTATTTAGGTTTGTATATCTATGACTTATTGGAATGTTTATTATCATGCTAATGAATTAATAATGTATTTCGTCGAAGTTTAAAACTTATTTTGTATTGTTTAACTTGATTTTGGCTTGCGACGATTAGGTTGAACGTATTTTGGATATCTTATTTTAAAGTACTGAATAATATTTTAGAGTAATTAATTTTTAGAGCTATATATTAATTTTTATTTTTAAAATCGAGCCAAATCAAGCCGGGCCGAGCTAGCTCGGTTTGAAACCGAGCTGAGCCCGAGCTTTGATTTTCAGCTCGGTTTCGAATCCGAGCCGAGCCACTTGGTTTATAATCGAGTCGAGCCCGAGCTTGGCCTAGCTCGGCTCGGCTCATGAACAGCCCTATTGGTTAGTCATACGTGACTTTCGGCACCTGAAAACGTTACCGAATCACTAAAATACGCATTTTTCAATGTACACTAGAATGAGTTGTTCATGGGTGAACATTATGTGTTTAAATGTGTTATGTGATTTAAATATGTGTATATGATAATATGTTAAGTGTTGACATGATAATGGGAATTAAGTCTATGCATGTACGCTTGTATGTTTAGAAACGATAGAATCGGTAAAATCGCGTTAAATGTGCAACTTATTTGTCGAGCATGAAATTGATACATAGGTTAACTTAATAAGTTATTTCATGTATGCATGCTTTAAAAATGATAAATGTATCAGTTAATTAGTTTTCGCGTGTTATGAAATTATATAATTATGTACGTTTATGTATATATATTACGACGCGCAAGTCGTAGATATATAGTACTTATAAACGGGAGAGATAACGGATATAACATATTAAGGGTCACCAATAAAATCTTTCAAGTCGCAAAATCTTAATATATATATATATATATATATATATATATATATTAAAGTGCCAACGTAATAAAAAATAATGACTTTTCGAGAAAATCTCAAAGTTATGTGAAAATTCCAAGATATGGAGAAACTTAGAAATTTTGTAATGTATTGTTTGATAAATCGTTCTTACATATATTAGGACGTGTAGAATCAAAATGTGGGATCGCGCTAATTTAATTACGCACCCAAAGCTGAGCGTCACTAAACCCCTCTTTTTACTGTTTTGTATATGTTTTGAGGGGAAGAACACGCCTTAAAAGGATAAGTATACACTTTGTATAAAATATGCCTTTGATTAAACTATGAATATATTTTCGTGAAAAATATGATTTGGAAATTATGTGATATGTTTTTAGAGAAAAACATGGTTTTGATATAAATATGTTTCGGGATGAAACGGATTTTGGAATAATGATATATGCGTTTCGGGGATGAAATGGGGTTTATTACGGTGTTTTGGGGATAAAACGACCGTATAGATTTAAAAATGCTTAAATCTAAATAGCGACAAATTTGCGTGATCTTAAGAGGTGTAAGTAGTCGTACTGGCTTACATTTCGGTGTGGATTTACGGGTAATTTGTACAACATGATATATTAAATTTATCAATATTAGTAGGATATATATATTGTTCATGAGGCAAGTGATATAGATGGCCTATATGGGTGCATGCGCAAGTATTGCTGTTTAATCATTGAAGTATTGAACACGTGGAATTGTTGGTAGATCTATCGGGTTGACTACCCCGTCGTGATCGGTCGCTCCGATCAAGTTAAACGACGAATTGATATTCTATTATAGTCTAGTCTTGATTATACCCTTAATGTTAATATATAGTTCGTAATGTCTTGCAAACATACGAGTCTGAACATTTGATGCTATAAATTTGATATGTAAAACTTGGGAAAAATGCTTTAGATCGAAGGTTTCGGGGAAACGTTTGCGACGGCGGACCCATGGATTTTATTAAGGAAATAAATTAACTTTCGAAAATATTATTTGAATGTTTTGATAATAAACACATAATTAGAAAGTTTTCCATGTTTTAAATTTGAATATGTGAGCTCACCCTCATTTGTGTTGACACTTGATTTTAACGTGTTCTTCAGGTACTTGAGCATGGCTTCGGGAATTATGGCGTATTTTGTGGTTGTTGATGCATGGTGGTTTTGAAAATGTTTTGGACAAAACTTTTAAAACTTTGGGACCTATGTAATAAGATCCATAAGGATCAAAACAACTTAACTGTGGTGTGGTTGTGACGTACTTTAAACCTTATGCTTTAAAAACTATGTTTTAATTAAGTTAAATGTCCAACATTAACAATGCATCGTTCGAAAAGATATTTGTGGGCACCAACTTCCGTCACCATTACGTTTGTATTTCCGTTGTGACGTTTTTGGGGTGTTACATTAACTATTTAAGCACTCACTGTGAGTTATACTTGACCCCTTTTCGCTTTAATGCACTTTTGGGTGTTACATACGTTATCTATAAAACGAACACTACATTCAACGCTAAAACGCATTAAAACGCAAAACTGCTCTCGCATGACTATACGTGCAACGCTGCACTGCTATGTGTTATTTGTATGCCTTGAGATTTGGCTACCACCCTTAACATGATAGCAGCTATAGGTTGACCCGCCACCCGTTGGTTCGTGGGTTGTTAAGGCTCGCTCTCACTTTACTTTACTTGTCTCACTCGCGATCGTGTTGGTTAGCTTGTTTCGGTGATGATAACATATATGTTCACATGACTACGTTAGTACATGCTGGTTTCACTAAACGCTTTATTACTATTACTATGCTAAACCTGTGTACTAACCTTTACTTTTGTATTGACTTTATATTAACGTATGTGACAGGTTGATGGATTTTATGATGCAATTGGATTAGGACTTTAAATACTCGCTTAATCTAGTTGTTGAATTTTGTTTAGTTGTTCAAGAAAGTTGTAATCTGTACCGATTATTGTATGGATGTTTGTTTAGTTTTATGGTAAATTGAACCTTGTTAAATGTTGTCATAAAATAGTCACTATGGATCCTCTTGAACAATCTGATTGCTTAGTGCCGCATCCCGATGATTCCGCCATCGGTTGGGGTGTGACATTTTGTCACTGTTGCTGGGGACACATCACTATTTCACATTTATCTTATTAGTAGTAGTTTAACCACTATCATTTATTAAAGATGAGAGATTTGGTAGTGTTTCTAATGATAAAAGACCAAAAAAATAAAAAAATTGGAGGTAAATATGCATGAAAACATGTACAATTGATGGTACATCAATAAACTGCTTCCTTTTATGAAACATGCTAGATCAGGTAAAAAATTCAAGGACAACACAATCATGGAGCATTATTCAGAAACAAAAACCAACCAAAACACTATATCAAGAATGTGAAGTATGGAAATACTCTTTCATTACTCTCACATACATCAAAACTCACATGCATAAGTATGGAACACTCGTTCTGAAAACTCAAAGACTAAAGTGATCAAACTAATTAATGCATTTGGAAAGAATGTAACAAGTTCATTCGAGCCAAATATAGACATAAGCATGATGCATTTAACAATGAACTTCAAGGTATGTAATGTTTCATTCATTTGTAATATGTACTTGAACTCCTTTAAAGTTTGACAAGGGTTCATGTTGTGACATTTTCTTACAACACTTAAAGGGAGATTGCTAGTCGTATTCTAATTAAGTGTTGAAGAAAACTAGACTGAAGTTAGTTTACAGATCAACAAATCAGTGTCGAAACCAGCTGAGACCAGCTAAGCTCAGATAGAGCTAACACGAACCAACTGAAGACTTTATCGCACATCTGAGGTCTAGTGATTAGACTGGAGACCATAAGATTAATCAAGCTTGTTGCTTGGTATAATAATCATACCTCTTAGTATCTCCACTATGATGAGAAAATACTAAGGGATAATTCACTTGATACTAAATGACATTGGCACAAGTTGACAACATATGCGCGAACATCAAAGAGACAACATATGCGCGAACATCAAAAAGATAACCCCAACAACTTGGTCAGTTCACAGCAGTGGTTGGGTGGTGGTAAACAGGGCGGTAACTGTCCGGGGTGGACTGGCGGTGGTGACCAGGGATGGTGTTTAAGGCTGCAGGGTGAAAACAGACGAAGGTGCCGGATGTGATAATAGAGAGTGGTCGGGGATTTCGTACATTTTTGTTGAATTCAATAACGTTATTGAAGGATTTTGAATTTATTCATGTAAATAAATTTAATAGAATTATATTCAGTTACAATTGTTTTTCCAATCAATCACATTAAAAATGAAATTCACATTTTAAGAGTTAATTGCCCGGATGATCCTTATGGTTTGTCATTTTTTCACGTTTGATTCCCACCTTTTCAAAATAGCATGTTTCTCCTTGTGGTTTAAAAAATTGTTACTCGCATAGTCCTCTCAATGGATGAAGGTTAGTTTATCCAGTTAGCTATATGTGAAATGACTTAAATACCCTCACTTTTATTATAATAAAGAAAACAAATAAAACTGATTGGTCATTATAAATGCTAGGGGGCCCCATAATTGTTCATCACCGTCAATACCTTTTCTCCACCTCCTCCGGTGACCTCCCCAAACCTCCACCCTTTCTGGCCGATGACCTCCCCCCAACCTGCACCCCCTTTCTGACCACACACCACTACACGCATCCACCTTTCCGGTCACCCTGTCCAAACCCATAACCACCTCCACCATCGCATATCACCTCCGCCATCATCATCACGATCGACCAGAAATTGTAGCTACTAAAACCACCTTAAAAAATGATCTCAATCACCATCGCCGGAAGTTTTTTTCTGATTCGCATCAATTGGCTTCAACATCGTTTTGTTTTAATGATGTTAAGGAAACAAGCAACAATTTTCAACTTGCAGAGACTAAGAGTCTTACTTAACATGACCTGCTAGCCTTTACCTTGAGAATGAGTATATAATTATATCATTAATTAATTAGAGTAACAAGCTTACCTCGTGTGGGTTGTGAGTCGTTTGAATTGACGGCAGTGAATGAGACACAAATTAAATAGCTTTGATCTGAAAGACACAAACTGAATAGATGTCGACCTTTTGTGAGTGGTTTGAATTGACGACAGTGAAGCAGATCTGTATCAGAATGGACGCGTCTCCGGGAGTGAACCATCGGATGAAAGCTCAATCACTTGTCGGATCACCGAATACTGGATATACAGTCGGTAACTGACCGTGACGGAAACGAAGAGATCCGGTAACCAATCGACGCCGAATCGGATCCGGTCAGGTCGGGGAGGATGGTGTCAGATTCAATCAGTTGTAAGGGGGAGTTGAGGTGTGTGGCGGTGGAGATGGTATTTCCGGCTACAATGGTTCGCCGGTGCATCGATGGGGATTATTGGTTACCGGTGGTCTGGTGACTGGTTACAACTTTCAAGTGGACGGGTGCAGGTGGTAGTGGGAGTTGCAGAGTATGTGACGAAGAAGGATAGACGAGGAAGATATAATTAAAGTTTAATTTATTTCTTTTTATATTTAAGTTATTGTTTTTATGGTAAGAGTATTTTAGTCAATGTATATATACTTAACTGGAAAACTAACCTTCATCCATTGAGAGGACTATCCGAGTAACAATTTGTTAAAACCACAGAGAGCAAACATGCTATTTTGAAAACGTAGAGACTAAACGTAAAAAAATGGTAAACCATATGAAATATCCGGGCAATTAACTCAAATTTTAATTCAAGAATGTTTTCGAACCAAAATATATTAAGTGATTAAATTCACTAAATTATTTCACAAACCAATCCCACACAGCCACACTAAGAAAAAGAAGGATATTATGCTTCTTTTATTTTGGCTTAGGCTAGTTACATTTGTGCTTCTTTCAAAAAGAAAAATTATTCAAGTGAACCAAAGGCTTAATCTACTCCTGCTCAAATTTTAAACAAGCCAGCTCTACTCCTAGATTACTTGTTTCAACGTTTAGCAAACATGACATTCAAAATAAACAAATAGCAAGAATAACTCACATCTTTGTCCATTTCGTGATCAAGTCCCAAGAATATACCAGATAGGGCTATCCTGAACGAGCAACTGTGGAATCTCCTCTTCATACGTGTCGGAACACCAGCTTCCTTACAACCCGCCGAAATTTACGTGGCATCTCCACCGCCGCCATATCATCTATGGTCCATCTATATATACATATCGTTAACCATCGATCATCTCATATCATATCATATCATATCATAGTTCAATACAAAAGAGATGACGTCAGAGCAGCAGCGGAAGGAGCTAGACGATAGAGCCAGGAGAGGAGAGACGGTGGTGCCTGGCGGCACCGGTGGCAAAAGCTACGAGGCTCAACAACACCTTGCTGAAGGTAAAGTACTTAACAATACAAATGCATGGTTTCTGTGATGATGAGAAATTAAAATTGTGTTTTTGTTGTAAAAATATTGGTTGAAATTAAGGGAGGAGTAGAGGAGGGCAGACGAGAAGAGATCAGCTGGGAACGGAAGGATATCAGGAGATGGCGCGGAAGGGCGGTCTGAGCAGCGGTGATCAAGGCGGCTGGAATCGTGGGAAGACTGGTGAAGAAATGGACGTTCATGAGTCCACTGGCTGATCTTCAGTTTTTGTGCATATAAGATGGAATAATAAACGAAACCCCCTCTAGTTTTTAATCAATGTACATTATCTCTGTTTGTTGGTTCTTACAGGGATACATTAAGCTTATATAGAGATACGTTTAGGTCACCTGGAACAAAATGAGTGCTTGGTCTAATTTGTTTTGTTGTGGATTGTAATGTAATTGTAATATTAATCCAATCAGCTATGTAACATAGTCCGTTCTGAATTCTATATAAAAGGAATGATGGAAAAGATATCTACACTAGGGATTTAGGATAAATTATGTGACCATATTTTACAGCTTTAACCAAAGCATGAAGGATAAAGTACGTGGAAGTTAAATGGGATAACTTAATCATGCCGGGTGTTCCATGACACAGCAAGCAACCGTTTATAAAACCAACGTTGATCATCGCATGTATGTGTGTTTATAAAACCAACGTTGATCATCGCATGTATGTGGACCTTGTCATGCCGTTGGACAATTATACCAATGTGATTGATGATAGTCCAAATTATCAATCATACCGGGTATTCCATATTTTCTATATACACTTCGTATATTTATTTTCCAAGTCAAATTTCACAAGTAACGTTTTCCATATAACTGATGTATACCTAAAAATTAAAATATTTATATAACCGTATTTTATTTGTATTGTATTTTAAAATAATAATTAAATATATAAAAGTGAGTAAAAATATACATAAGCAAAAATGTTCCACGCTATCGCGTGTTTTTTCTCCCCATCTTCAAATACTAGTTGTTGACATCGTAAGTGTTTCCGTAGGCGAGTATACGTAAGGTGGAAGTTACCTTTTGAGTTGAGGTAAATCCTAGATATCCTCTCACATCCATCCTTTGCTTGAAGTAGTCATACTTGGCTTCCAAATCATCATTAATGCGTAAAAATAACCTTTGGCTCATTCTAAACCGGCGCCTAAAAACGTCCGGGCCGTGAACAGGTGTGGGATCAAAATAATCTTTCCTCAAACGTTTGTTTGCGGCTTCACGGTCTCGCAAGGTAAAAGTGCGCCTCAAAATGGTGCGTGGCAGAGAACGGCTAACGTGTTGCATGACTTGAATCGCGAGGGCACATGCACTCGTAACCGCTTCTTCCTCCTCCGTGATTTCTTCGGGTGAAAAAAAATCTTCGGTAAATATTGGTAAACGAATCTTCCGAAGACGAGACCATTGTAGAAGTATTATTTCTATAAGAATGTAGGATTAGAGGGTGTTTTTAGATTTGGTTGAGTGTAAAATGTGAAACTTTTAGTGAATATATATAGAGATTTTTTAGGAATTTTTTTTAATTCATATGACCGTTCAATGGTCATTTTTTTTAAATCTACAACTTTACCGGCGTTATGTATTTCGCGAGGAGACAAAAAACCCAACCCATAGCGCCGAACGTAACGATGTGGCCGGAGGCTGTGGAGCGCGATGATGGTTTCCGGTGGTATTACCGTCCCATTATGGACGGTCTAAGATTCCAAGATTATTGTAGTTACATGGACATACCTTCTCCATGTGGTATGAGAAGGTTGAGATATAGGTACGTAAATCTTTACCTCCATTCCTATAGGTAGAGAAATTGCTTTTAAAAAGACCTTCGTCTCCAAACAAACGGCACCGAGTGAAACAAAACTAAAATACATATGCATAAAAAGCTACAAATTAAAAGATCGGTGATCAAGGGGTAACATTGTAAATACAAGAATAGATATAACATGATATTCACCATATTGATATGTAAATTCAAATTCACATATAAGTTTCCAAGTGTATAAAATCTAAGTTCCTGATGCAAAGCTAAGACACGTCTGAATCCACGATCATCTTTAACCATGACCGCCATATGAGTATTATAAAATTCAAAGTGTGTATAGAATGTGTTTTTCATAAAACAAACTAATTAATCTAATAGAATTTTATTTATAAAAATCTATAAAATTGGTAGCATTTATACGTGGTAAAAAAGTGACTTTTAAATAACGGGAAGTATTTATAGTCAAAACGGGAAGTATTTATAGTCTTGAACATTTAGTATATGTTTTGGATTCCTCATTGCCCCGAAAACTTCTCCAAATTGGATTTATTTTAATTTTTTTTTAAAACGTCATGTACATCTTGATGATTTGAACTCTTAAGGTAAAGGCGTTCCGCTAGTGATGATTTTGCATCACTCACAACCAAAATCATTGTCTGCCACGTCAATGAGCTTGATTCCATCACTAGTGATGAACTTTACTAGCGCTGCCCATCACTAATGATGAGTTTTTTTTTTAATTATAAACTAATAATAACAATTTCCTTTAAATAAAAATTACATTAAATAAATCCTAAATTACAAACTAAAAAAATAATATTGAAACCCAAGAGCCCAAAGGCTTTAAAGTTGAGTCCATAATGAACCAAACTTAAGTGTTTGGGTCAAGATTGATGGGCCATCATCCGTTTAAAACTACCAAAGCCCATTTAGTTAACCAAAGCATACGAGAAACTGTCAAACTGATAAGATATAAACATTATCAACATCTACCACACAAAGCCCTAGCCACCGTGAACAGAAATGGTGTCGCTAAAGCTCCAGAAGCAAGGTCTAGCTCGATCCCAATGAGGCAATGAGATCTCCATGGCTAACTCTCGTATGTTACTCCTTTCTTTTCATTCAGCCCATTTAGTTAACCAACGGTCATAATCTTCAAAAATCAACGCGTCATAACTATGACGCATGTTGAAGTCCACGCGTGAAGAATGTTGGCGGCGGCGATGTATCACGTCCATTAAAACGTGGTGAAGGCTTTATAACGTGGCGTCCCGGGTGCCCTAATTAGACGTGATTGAAAACATTGCTACAACTATGTGTTGAATAAGAATACCACTCCCAAGTAACTGGTTTAATGCTTCTTTAATTAATTGTTATTGTTATAACTTATAAGTAGTCAATAAATCCTTTTAGTAGTTAATAAATCACACTCGCATTTAATGGTACATCAAACTTAACGGATGAATGGTTTCATCGTCAAGAACTCGACCTAAACTATATTACATCTTTCTGGACATGTTCGTCAAAGTCATATTACAATGATATTAAGCCATTTAACACAAAACCAAACAGTTTAAACTCGTTGAGTAAGTAAAAGTTGAAAACATATCAAAATAACCCAAAATGTTGCTTCACTTGAGGATTCAAATTCAACATAAAACCAACACAGAATTAGTTGTTCCAAAATAGTGTAAAGGTGGATTAAAGTATTACCAATTCAACATCCTTTGGTTTTCTTAGTATATTTGATTAGTATTGTAATAACATAAGTATTGTAGTCATATTTAACGAATTAACTATTTACAAAAAAAAAATGTTTGTAGGCCAAACCTACCCAATCCGTTTCAATCCAAACAAGTTTTGGGCCTATTGGCACATTTCTGCCCTTTTAACCATTTACTAAATGGGTTGAAAGTTGTCCTAAGATGTGTTGTAGTAACACAAGTCTTCTAAGCATATTTATTATTTATAAAAATGGAGAGAGAGATGTATTAGGCCAACCCAACACAGCCCATTTCAACATAAACCCAGACCTGGCACATTAACTAATCAGCCCATTTTATCGCCTTGAATATTCATCAAATTAAGAGAAGACGTACAAAAGCACCTTGAAAACAAAATACTAACGTACCTCTGAAGTCTGAATGGTAAATATAGAGATTTGGTATATGTTAAATGGAGTTATTCTATGAATGAGTATAAAAATAAGAAGTGTAAGAAGGAACTATAGAGTGAAAAGTGTCTATAATCTTCTCTATATGAGAAAAAGAACATACACATGCAAAAAACCTAAACCCCCACCCTCACCAAAAAACCTAAACCCCCCACCCACTCCAATATATATATATATACCTCACCAAACCCCCCCCCCCCCTCTCCCCAACCCAAGCTAAATGCTAAAAACCAAACCCTCCAAAAACCTAAAAAAAACACCCCCCCCCCCCCCCCCCCACTTCTAAAAACCTAACCCCCCCTCCCCAACCCAAGCTAAATGATAAAAACCAAACCCTTCAAAAACCAAAAAAAAACACCCCCCCCCAAAAAAAAAAAAAAAAAAAAACCAAACTAAATATGCTACAAACTAAACCCCCAAAAAACTAAAAACATTTAAAAAGCAAAAAAAAAAAAAATAGTATTGTTTATAAAAAAAGCTACTTTATCGTCACAAAAAAAAATTATTTTTTAGTGATGATAAATTAGCGATTATTTTAATAGAATATTGAAAAAAATTGTGTGTTTTTTTATGTACTTTTTGTTGTTTTCACGTTGAAGAATAATTCTAGAATATTCTTTCTTACACTTCTTACAATAAGAGTCTTTTATATTTGATACTTTCTTATGTCAAATAATACAAGAATTGTTCCACTACTTTTTAGATTTACCAAATCTCGTGACCCGTTAACTGATAGTTGTTGAAGAGCCGGACAACTTGTTAGAAGTTTGGCCATGCATCCTTAATCACATTATCAGATTTCAGAAAAAAAAGAGATTTAAGAGACCATATTTCCAACTCGTTGACAATACATAAAGTTTTGGAAGAATTCAAAGCGTGTCGTTTGATAGTCAACCATAAACTTTCTATAATCGTGATGAAAACGCAGTTTCACAAATTTTAATAAACTATAGTTTCTTACCAGTCCATATTATATAAAAAAAAGATTACGACGTTTAATGAACCATTTGTACAGTTCGATGGAAGGTGCGTTTATTCGTTCATTAAATAAATGAATGATATTATATAAAAATTGATTTGATCTTTAAAGTATGGTTTTACAATCATAGCAATCCATATTATATAAAGAAAAGGCTAGGAGGTCAGCCAAAATAAACAAAAAACAAAACTTGTCCATCTTGACCCGAACCGGCCAACATGTTTCCTCACATCTACGCACTCTCATGACAACTGCAATTTTCTTTCCTGTTTTAGAAAATATTTTAACTATTTTATCTTTTAGCCTCATCGTCATCGTTGCTCATATTGATTCACAATGTCACATAATTTGGCCACTTCGTCTCAGTTGAATGAAGTTTTGGGTATTTGACAAATGCTATAAGATTTTATTTATGTGACAATTCAAGCAATTTTTATGGGATGGAAGAAGCATTCCTCTTTCTTCTTTTAGAAATTTCAAAACTGTCATGCAATATGGTATTTGTTTTACTATTTGATATAATTAACAATAATACTATCATTATGTATATTCTTACAGAGGGAAGTACTTTCATAGTTGAGTGGAGTCAGTGGAACAAAAGGAGTCAACACACAGTTGACTAAGGATGTTGCAACCAGAAATGAACCTACCTACAAGTAAAATAGACCAAGTTAAATTAGCTTTAGAAGCTGGTAGAGTAATGGTCCCAAATGGGTTTGGATCGATATGGCAACTGGTTGGTATTTTGAACCCATTTTTTCTTTTATTTTTATAAATGCTTGATAAAATTGGATTTAATGAAATCTAAGGGTTATGATATAATAGGAACTTTGTATGGATAGAAAGGCTAGAAAGTAATCTTGACCATCTATTTATTAATCAAGGGCTAAGATTAAAGGGGTGAAATTGAAAAGAAAAAGAGGCGCGTGAGTTTGTTGATGAGTATTGTATTCAATCCAAGGTAATAGTTTCTCTCTCCTCCAATTCTCCCCCATTTTTTAAACGTTAATAACTCTTTCATACGACATTATTTTTTATAAAAATTGCACCAAATAAACGAGCGTTTTTATCTTTAAAACGAGTATGCTATTGCTATATTTTGAAAAAATAATTTTGAAAACCCAGTTGCGTAAAACGCAATGAAAAAAAGCAAAAAAAAAGTTATTTTTTTGTAATAATATACAATTTAAAAACGCAGTGAACCAACACCTAAAACGCAATGGCTGAAAGGTTTTTATGTAAAACGCAACACAGTGAACCAAAGCAGCCACCTACAGTTAAAAAACGCAGTGATTTGTAAAACGCAACTGCAGTCTAAAGTTAAAAAACACAGCGAACCAAACCAGGCACCTACAGTTAAAAAACGCAGCCACCTACAGTTAAAAAATGCAATGATTTGTAAAACGCAGCTGCAGTCTACAGTTAAAAAACACAGCGAACCAAACCAGACACCTACAGTTAAAAAACGCAGCGAACCAAACCAGACGCAGTGATCTGTAAAACGCAACTAACAGTTAAAAAAACGCAGTGAACCAAACCAGACGCAGTGATCTAACAATAAAAAAAAACCTGTAAAACGCAGTGAACCAACCGAAAAAACCAGCAACACGCGGGCCCGGGTTTCCGGAACTGCATTCGTGTCCGCAGGACGTGCGGGTGCACACGAGTTCGACTAAATTCCGGTCCCAATTGGTAAAACATGTCATAAAGTTATGTTGGTTAGGCAAACGTTTTCACCTTATAAATAACCTTATACTTTGTCTCCACACCAATGTGGGACAAGTGGTTTATCATTTTGGGACATCCATTCAAACACACTTAATTTCCAACATTATTATCATATAGTTTCATTTCAAGTTCAACAAACCATCATAAAACACAATGGACTAAAAAACATAAAATAAAGTGTTTTTTCTAAAACGCAATGGACAAAAAACACAAAAGACAATGCTTTTTATCTAAAAAATAACGAATTAAAACACAAAACAAAGTTCATTTCTAAAACGCAATTTACTAAAATATAAATGAAAGTGTACTTTCTAAAACGCAATTTACTAAAATCACAAAAGGAAAGAATCTTTTGTAAAACGCAATTGACAAAGAAAAGTGTGTTTTTCATTCTTTTGTAAAACGCAATAGATAAAAAACACCCAAAAAGTGTGTTTTTCATTTTTTTGTAAAACGCGATGGATAAAAAACTATGTTTTTTTCATTATTTTGTAAAACACAATGGACGAAAAAACACCCAAAAAGTGTGTTTTTTCATTCTTTTGTAAAACGCAATGGACAAAAATCTAAGTTTTTTTCATTATTTGGTAAAACACAATGGACAAAAAACAGCAAAAAAAATGTGTTTTTTCATTCTTTTGTAAAACACAATTTTAAAAAAAAGTCTAAACTGAAAAGTGTTTTGCAATTTTTCTTTGAGACATTTTGTCAAACACCTGGTGTGCAACTTTTTATTAATGATTTCTCAATTAAATTGGAACAAATGATGTTGCCCAAATGCATGAATACATCAAAAGAAATAGTAGAATCAGAGATATCTTCACTTTGAATACAAAATGTTTGAGTAATTTGAGAAGAGGAGTACCTGTTTTAACAGAAATCTCATGTTCCATCGCATCATGTTAAATTGAAAAAAACGAGAAATTATAGAAACATAAACTGGGTTTTCTTTAAAGAAATCGAAGAACATGTTGATTGAGTGTTCGAACCATTCATTGATGAAGAAAATCGCACTGTGATGTAGTAATTCTAGAGAGGGAAAAGGAACGAAATATTGAAGATGGTGGGTTTTGAACATATGGGTTTTGAAAATACAGAGAAGTGAAATAGAAATAATAGATAAAAGGAGATTTACTAAAATACCCTTCCCACTTGTATTTCTACTTTTCTAGATGGACGGCTAAGATTACTTCATATCCTTTTTAGCGAATATAAACTTCCTATTTGATCCTCTCCCTGAAATCTAAATTTGACCAAATTGATTTGTTTTATTTTGGGTTCACTTCTTTAGCTTGACCTAATTGACCCGTTGTGATAACCAAAAGCCTAACTTCTAGGTAATAAGTCCATGCGTCTGGTATTTTTTTTTAACATTGTAGAATATGAACCAAGTTTTAAAAGTGTTTCAGTTAGATCACTCAAGTTTCAAAAGTGTTCCAATCAGGTCACTTAACATTCATTTTTTATTATAATTAAGGTCATCCAATTCATAGGTAACCGTGGTGATGCGGATTTTTGTTGATTTTTTATCTTTCATTTGATGCTAACATCGAGTGATGACATGGATTTTAACCTGTCTTTTTTAATTTTCAATGTAATTAAAGTGTTTTTATTTTTAATAAATTATATTTCATATATTAAAATAATCTGACCCTAGCATCTTATGCTTAGTTTTTCCCTTGACACATGGAAAAAAAGGACATAACTCGATTTTGAATGTTAAGTTATCTAATTGTGACAAAAATGATACTAGTGACCTAATTAGGACACATTTGAAACTTGGTTACTATTCTGTGACATTTTCCTTTTTTTTATTTTGTTTATGCAACTGTTTTGTTTGGAGCTAAAGTAGCTTTTGGAGGTGAAGATGACCTTCCTTGCTTTCCTATATTTATTTACCAATTTCAACTGTTTAAAGTTTATTGTTAATTTCTGATTTGGATATACATGCATGGTGTCTACTAAAGAAGTTTGCTTGCAGATGGGTAGATAATTCAAATGGGTTTAATTTCACATGTGTTTTAAGCAATAGTACTGCTGCTCCATAGCCTTCATGTCATCTTGAACTTTGGTTTAGTTAATTGGATAGGAATTCATTAAGTTGTATATAGCCAATTAGACCATGGGGTGTGGTTCCCCTTCCTCCATGGTCACACCATCTCCAGCTCACCTCTACATCATCACCTTCTTCTGCCTCTTTCTCTTCCCCAACCCTAGGAAATGGTTTCCCCATCTATCTCCATCCAATCAAAGCTAGAGAGAGAGAGAGATTCAAGAGAGAGATAGAGAGAATGAAGAGAGAGGGAGGTCGGGACGAACGGGGATGGAGTCCCAATTGCACCGATTGAAGGACGGGGTGGGGGGGACAGTGTTCCCGTCGGGGGAGGAACTTCACCTCAGCTCCCCGATGTGTTTCCCCGATACACACCCCATCGTCTTATGATGTCTTCTATTTCCATGAATTTGTATATATGACTAACTTTGCTTTGATTTTGGGGATTTCTAGAAAGGTTATAATTAGGGCTTGAAACCATTGTGAAACGGCTAATTTCATACCTCTAGGTGTTTAGTACTTGGAAATTATATCACATGAATATATTGATAATATGCTTATTATATGATTTAAGTTTGGAAAGTTTTTTATTAGACAACCTTTTATTCTCTACTAATGGTTTTGCGTCTAATGGAAGCCTCTTTGGTAAAAAAAGAACTCACCCATCACACAAGTCTATAACCAAGGTTAATATGGTTTGTGTGATGGTACTTGGCTACATGTCTTATTGCTTGATAAATGTCATTACCCGTTTTGGTATGTACCAAAACTACAAAACTAGTTTTTTATTAAGAAAGTAACATAGTTGCTTTATTTAATTTTAAATGAATTAAATTTTCAGTTAATATAGAATTAAAGGTTATTTAACATGTGATTACTTTGAACTACCTCTAAAGTCATCAATAAGTTTGACGAGTGAACAACTAGTACAATCAATATTATCACTGGCCCAATTTACAAACATCCATTGGGCTATACGTAACCAGGTAATAACTCGTCCACGTCACAGGACTGAGGAAGTTACCAGATGGTAATAGGTGGGGGACGTTAACCGGCTAACCAGGTCGGGGCATGGAGAACGGTGATGATGACTGTTGGTTGTGGCACCCCATTCCACTTCCAACGATAAAATTCAAATTAAAAAAAAAAAAAGTTAAGAGTAAATTATTGTTTCGGCCCCAGTGGTTTAGCTAGTTTAACTCTTTCAGTTAAAAAGAAATCTTTGACATTTCAAACCTTGAGGTTACATTTTATAACGATTTTGGCTCCTAACACTAGCTTTGTTACTTTTTGCAGTTAAATATAAAAGTAATTAGGTCATTATATACCTTAGGAGCTGTTTTTAATAATTACAAAGTTCTTTTAATATTTAATAGATTATTAAAGCAATTACTCAAGTTTATTTTATTATTTTCACGATTATTATTTAACAAAACACGTTTTTACAAATAAATATGCATTTTCTTTAACCGTTTGTATTTTTACAAATATCGTTCTTAAAATCATTTGTCTTTTAACCCCTTTTTTAAACAGTGTATCGTTTTAAAAAATTGTTCTTTTTTAAACCATTTGTTTTATTTAATCGTTCGTTTTAAATTCGTTTGTCTTTTACAATTTTTTTAAAGAATTCATTTTATACCGTTCTTTACAAAATCGTTTGTTTTTTAAACTTTTTAAATGGGTCGCCTTTTTTTTTTAAATCGTTCATTTTGAAAAATGACGCGTATAAAATACAAAAGAAATGGAAGATTTGAAAAAAAGATGAACTATTCTAATAAAAAGTTTACAAAAGATCGTTTGTTTTTCAAACTTTTTTTAGAATAGTTTTTCTATTTTTCAAATCTTTCATTTGCTTGTTCCAAATTTGTTTTTTTTTACTTTTCGTTTATTAAATTCATGTGTTTTCTAAAACCTTACACTTGTTAACTTATTTTTTGTAAGGTTTTGTTTCTTTATAAACGTCATTTTTTTAAATCTTCATTTTTAAACACTCATTCGTTTAAAATTGATCGTTTTGAAATTCCTTCGAAATCATTCATTTTTTGAAGTTGTTCTCACCTAATGGCTATAAGTAAACTGAATACAAAGTTTCAAACGATTTTAAAAACGATTCTAAATGGAATGGTTAAAAAATAAACGCTTTTAAAATGAATGACTTAAAAAAAACGAATTGTTTAAAAAAGTAAAAAAATTGATTTAAAAACGATATAAAATGAATGTTTAAAAATCTCTAAAGGACAAACCACTTTAAAAAAAGACCGAAATTTAAAAACAAAGGGTTTAAAAAGCAAACAATTTTAGAAAAGATAGACTGTTTTAATGATTTTTAAAACGACATTTACAAAAAAATAAACGGTTAATGAAAATGCATATTTATTTTTATATTTAAAACGTGTTTTGTAAAAAAATAATAATCATGAAAATAACTAAATAAAAAAACTTAAGTAATTGCATTAATGATCTTTTAAATATCTAAAAAACTTTGTAATTATAAAAAAAACAGCCCCTAAGGTATATAATGATCTAATTACCCTTACCCTTAACTGGAAAAAAGTAACAAAGTTATTATCAGGGACCAAAACCATTATAAAATGCAACCTTAGGGTCTGATACGTCAAAAGATTCATTTTTTGGTTGAAAGGGTTAAACTGACTAAACCACAAGGGTCAAAAGAGTAATTTACTCTGTTTTTAATTTAAACTATATATATACCAAGCTATCTCTACATTTTACAGACACCAAAAACTCTCTTATTTTACTTTCAAACCATATCCACATTTAAAAAAATGAACAATCTACTATACTTATCATCTGATTCAAACTTGAAATATGAAATAATAATTTCTGCAACTCGTTTAGAGATCCAGATTTTACGTGAGCGTTTTGAATCCACACAATTACGTACAAGAGCAAAACGAGTCATGCGGGACTGTGGTGGTGCTCATAATCGTTTGGTAGGTAAACGATTGTTTTTCTGAAATCCAGTGTATAACTAGGTTACATTTTGACTTTGTTTTCGCACGAGCCGACAACTATTCTTATGAATTGTGAACACTCTAGAGGGCGCATTTACACTTTTTTCAACAAAGGAAAGATTCTCAACGTCTTTTAGGTTTCACTGCGTTACAAAAATGAACTTCTGCAATTCGTCAACTGGCGTACGGAACTTCACACGATGCATGGGACGAATACTTGAAAATGGTCGAAAATTTGTGTAAGGGCAGTCTCCATAATTTTTGCGTTGTTGTTGTTACTATTTAATATAGTCTCCACAATTTGTGTCAGGGTAGTCTCCACAATTTTAAAGTTGTGGTTGATCTATATGTCTAGAGATATATGAGAAGACCTACATTTAGTGACATCAAACAAATATTCATGCTTTTTAGTATTTTCACGAATAATCAAAGGGCATAGTTCACTAAAAACAAGAATCGGCGAGTAAAATGCACGAATAGTCCTGTGGTTTGGTGAAATTTCACCTTTAGTCCTCACCTTTTTTAAAAAATTACATGTATAGTCCCTGTGGTTTGCTCGATTGTTATTCGGATAGTCCCTAAAGTGGATGGACGTTAGTTTTCTCAGTTAAGTGGTGAAATGACAAAATTACCCTTAAGATCTGTTGGTGCACAATGCCTATTGCCTACGTCTAGGGTTATGCCAATCATGTAACAGGGCTTTACAATTGTAAAATGCACGAATAGTCCTGTGGTTTGGTGAAATTTCACTTTTAGTCCTCACCTTTTTAAAAAATTACATGTGTAGTCCCTGTGGTTTGCTCGATTGTTATTCGGATAGTCCCTAAAGTGGATGGACGTTAGTTTTCTCAGTTAAGTGGTGAAATGACAAAATTACCCTTAAGATCTGTTGGTGCACAATGCCTATTGCCTACGTCTAGGGTTATGCCAATCATGTAACAGGGCTTTACAATTGTTAGATCTATATTTTTGTATGTAAAAGGGTCACTCGTACGAGTGAGACCTCCCTCGTACGGGGCACCACTCGTACGAGGCAAAACCCACTCCCTTGTGCGATCCATGTTGCCTATATATAGAGGTGCTTGGGTGTTGTGTTAGTTAGCTGTTTTGTGAGACTGAGGCGAAGCCCTGTCTGTTTACCGTCTGTAATTCTTACACGTTTATCAATACAAGGAGCAGTGACGTTTAAACAGTATACTCGATTGTTTGTCAAACTTTCTAACAATGAATTCCGCCTCTGTTAGTTAAATCAAGTCAGCCCGGTGCTTTCGGAGGAGAGCCGGTCCTCTCACAACATTAAAAAACAATATAATAAACATTAAAAGAAATATAAATAAAGTTTAAGAAATTTGAGTGGACCCACTTCATTTTTAAACATAAAACACCTCACCCGCCCTCTCCCTCTTCCCTACCCCACCAGCTCCGCCACCACTTCTGCATCTTCACCCAAACCCTAGTTATTAAAACCCACATATAATAATAATAATAATAATAATAATAATAATAATAATTATTATTATTATTATTATTATTATTATTATTATTATTATTATTATTGATTTTAAAGGTTAAACTATAAATGTGAAACTTGTATACAAGGTTAGGAGGTTATCTATGGATGGAATCGAGTTATGGTGGTGAAGAGGTTAGTCGAAAAATCGTGATGGCGGCTGCGATGCTTGTTTTTGAAGCTTGAAGGGGCAGGGAGTGTTGTAGGAAGTCGGAGATGGCCCATGGTGGTCTCTAGGGATGTGCGTGGGTCGGTTTTAGCTCAAAATCATAACCATAACCGTAATGTCGGTTAATGAATAACCATAACCCGATCGGTTATGGTGGTTATGGTTAAACGGTTTTGAAGATTATAGTTGGTTGGTTATGGGTGGTTAACCGTTAATTTATGCCAAGCTAAAAATAGCTCACTTTTTAAACATGAAATAATTTGTTATTAGATTTTTCTATATGTTAGCATATTACATAATATGCAAATACATATAATTTATAATATTAATACTGATTATTACTAAATATTCAAACAAAGTGATATTATGTATTCCATAAATTCATATAAACATTCAAACAAAATGATTTGAAATAACCCATAACTACAAAAAAAAACGTTGAACCAAAACATCAAATATTAAAAAAAGGTAAAAAATCCTAAATCCGACAAAGATTTTACTAAATGTTGGTTCGGTTCGGTTATGGTGGGTATGGAAACATTGATAACCATAACCGACCCGATACTTTCGGTTTTCAGAAAAACCATTAACTGACCCATCAGTTTTTTATTTGGTTCGGTTTTTCGATTCGGTTTTATCGGTTAATTCAGTTATGGGTTGGTTAATTCGGTTTTTTTCACACCCCTAGTGGTCTCTTTTGGTGATTATAGGTTTAATCGAATGTATGGAAGTCTTGTTTTCAGGTCACCGGAAAACAGTTATCGCGGCGGCGGCGGTGGTGTTGTATCGCAACCCGGTGATTGGTTGGCTCTGTCCAGGTGATAGCGGTGGCATTGTATCGCAAGTGATTGCCTTGTAATGTTTTTTTTTCATCATTTCAGCGGGGTTTTTTTATGGTTTCCCTTTATTTGTGTTTTTCCCTTCAAGGATGCCATTGAGTCAGTTGCATATGGAGTAATTGTTTCAATAATTCACTTATATCAGATCTTATTTAATACAAGTTGACCGTTCCCGGAAGTTTTAGGTTCATCGGAGAAGTGGCGTTGCAGCTGGTGGGGTGGGGTGGAGAAGAGGGGAGGGTAGGTGGGTGGGGTTGGGGTGTTTTATGTTTAAAGAAAGTAGGCCCTACTCAAATCTGTTAAAAAAAAATTATATATTTCTTTTAATGATTATTATGTTGTTATTTAATATTAAGGGTAATCTTGTTATTTTACATCTACTTAACTGAGAAAACTAGCGTCCATCTATTTCAGGGACTATTCGAGTAACAACCGAGCAAACCACATGGACCATATATGTAATTTTAAAAAGATATGGACTAAAGGTGAAATTTCACCAAACCACGTGGATTATCCGTGCATTTTACTCCTAGGAAAAATATTAAACGTGCCATCGTAGTGTTGAAGAAAAGATGGAATAACATTGCACCACAGGGAAATATTAAGGAACATCATGTATACTTGCATCATCCTACACAATATGATATTGGAAGACGAAGGAAACGCGATTTGTTAACATTACAAAGAGAATGTCGTACTGGGTGATAGTCTACTAATAGTCGATGTGAAATGTGTTATCCAGGCTTAAATACGCTCTGAGGAAATATGCACCCATCTTAAAACGGACTTGGTAGAAGATCTTTCATCAAACCGTCTAGAGAATTGGTATGATGAAGATGATACCAATGACCATGACGATAGTGAAGATTTTGAGTATATTATATTAGTGTATTTTTAAGTATTTATGAATGTATTTTTTATTTTTTGTTTATTTAATTAATTTATTTTTATTTAATACTAGTTTTGTGATAAAAAAATAATATATTTGTATAAAAAGTGAATGGCTGAAAAATGATTAGGGTGCAGTTAAAACCAGTGAAACTGTTACGTGGTGTAGTGAAAAAAAAAGTAAAAAACGGTGGTTCGGTCACATGTCATTAATGTGGCGGAAACTTTATGATGTGACGGTTAAAAAAAAGAAACCATTACACATGGTCTTAAACGTATATAATTTTAAAATATATTAGTTTAAAATGTATCACGTGTCTAGTCATTTTTTTCAATTCAACTTGTGATGATAACTTACAATTTTTGTATTATTTTTAGTGCTACTTACAGATAAATAACCTAATAATAATTTAATATTTTCAATAACACCTTGTCCGATCTAGAATTGACATGTCACTTACAGTAATCAAAATTTAATATATCAATCGAATCCATAACTAACAAAAGCTTTACAATGATTTACAATAATTACAAAAAGATCGTGTGCCACAGTTCTTAATATTAACTATGAAAATATTACAACTCAAGAATTATTTTGATCGATGCTAAGTATTATAGTGGTTGCAAGTGTGAAATGAATGTGTTTTTAATGAGTGACCTACAAATAGAAGGTGTTAGCGGTGATTGAAGTGTTGTGTGGTGTGTATGATGTGCCTAAACCATCAGATAGCCTCGTTATTAAAAGTATAACAATCTAACAAAATATACCGACATAGAAATAGCCGGGATACAACGAATATGCCTTCATGACCGATTGTAGACTTCTTCAACCACGTCCAACGTTCACCTTTAATCAACAAGTCCGAGTATTTCGCTTGACCAAGTCTTGCATTAATTTCCCACGTTCATTAAATAACACGTGCAATAAATAAGTTAGTAAAATATAAGGAATAGGTTCAGGATATCAAACATATCCATAATTTGGAACACCTAGATGAATTTCGGAATATTGATAAGAATTTCCACCCATAACAGAATCCTAACTGAATTAGCAATGCACTTCATGCAGCTCTTCCGGACAATATGACCCGGAAAATGCCATCACTGAAAACTTTCAATGTCTGGTCAGCCTAAGCGGTAATCTCCACACTATACAAACCTTCATTGGATCTAAATAATCTAGTAACACAATGTTATCATCAAAGTATAAAGATAAACATTCTTCGAAGATCAATTATGTAGTTTTCTCCATGAACATCATTCGGTAAGTAATATGATCTTCAAACATCCTTGTTCCCTGATAGTTAGTATAGTGAATAGATCATCTACACAAAATCCAATATGTAGTCTTTTCCATGTAGAGCCATGATCAGTACATTTTAGGTACAATCTTGTTTGTATTAATTAATTATAATAAAAACGTACTAATACTATTAGAGATGATACTAGTTTGATCGGTTTTATATTTTGTTGGTTAAATAATAAAATGAGCTAAAACGATTAACATTTAATAAGTTAGTAATTAAATTCCTTAGTTGGTTTATAAATTAATATTAAGTTATAATTTAATTTATTATATTGACTTGATGAAAAAATAAGAAACAAATCATATTGTTAGTGATATGTGTGATGCAAAATCAAGTATATGTTTAGATTAAATTATGTAGCTGTTTAATAAATCATGGCTAATATAAATAAATTGAAATCAAATGAGATTTAGTTATTATGTGATTTAGTTATTTGTGATCATTCCGGGCGTAGGGTTGTAAGTTTTATAAGGTTCTTACTACAATAATTAGTTTGTGGATTGTTTGATTTTGTATTTGTGTATTTGAAGATTATGTTAATTGCATTAATTAGTCTAGTTTTGAATTCACGAATTGTCGAAAGAGTTAAGAATTTTGACTTTGTGAAATGAATTCGGCTAATTATGCTTTGATAGAAACTAGGGTTTGTTCATGTTCTTGAGTAACGAAGCGTATTCTTATCCATCATTTTGATGTTGATAGTTACTCAAGCCTAAGCCTTGAAACTCAACCCCATTAATACTAATTGCTTATCCTACTTTCATATCTAGTTGTGTTCGATAACCTTAGTTGCTTATTAATCCGAACATGGATGTGACTTTTTCTTTACTATTGTTCATAAATCAATTTTATTAATCAATGTTTAAAATTATTCTAAACAAACTTTTAAAAGAAAATTAGCAAGGTTCATAATTATTTTGAACTTTATAATTTCTTTTTACATTTTTTGTAAATAGTTTAGATGATCAAACAACTTGTGCAATACAGACTACATGCTCTTTGTGGATACGATACTCGACTTACCTTAGCTACCTAGGTTAATTGGGTTTTTGACTGATCGGGACGACATAGTCTGTCAAAATGGCGCCATTGTCGGGGAGCTAGTGCACTTACTATTTCATTATCTGTTTTATTTGTTTTTATTGAATAGTTTTAAATCTTAAAATAACAAAAAAAGAGAAAATTGATTTTAGTTTTTAGTTTGCTTTTTTTTTCTATTTGATTTTACGTTGGATAGTTGAGTTTTATTTGTACAGGTACATGTTTTGTAAGCACCTTATTTCACTATGAATTGGGTAGATGATGACCCATGTGAATGTTGTGGGAGCCGAGAGCATCTATTGCATGAATGGTCATTGTTCCATGATAAAGTTTATGCATACAAGGAACGTGAAGGCTAACTCATCAGAAGGTATGAATATAATAGGATGGTGGATTATGAAAATTTTGAAGGTCCATCCTCGTATTATCCTTACTTGGGACCACCTCCACCACCAGAGCAAGAAATTGAAGCTTATCAACCATGCCCCTTGTGGAAAAATTTACATATATGAAGATTGCCCAATATTTTGGAAAGATCCAGTGTTTTGAAAAGGAAAAATAAAGTTAGGATGTTCTTATTGTAAATTATTTTTTCCCACTAATTAAAGCAAATAATATATCATTTGGTACATGTTTTATTGAAATTGTAAAATAAACAAATTTATGAGTTTCAATTGTTGTGAGAAGCTTGCCTCTACACCTGTTTGAAGTTTGTAGGTACCTTCATGCTTGTCTATGGCGACCGTTTTGCTTTGGAAACAAGGATGTCATGGAATATGAAGAAAACTAGGTGTATCTATTTCTAATTCTTTGAGCTTTGATTGTTGTATTTTTCAATTTTAATAGTGGTATTCTAATTGTATATTATTAGGGAGGAGGTCATTTTGGTGGTGGTTAAGTCTTGTGCATCCCGGTACGCTTAAAAAGTTTTCAAAAGTTAAATTCGAAATCTTATCCTTTATTCAAAACACTACACATCAAGGACAATGTCAATCTCAAGTGTGGGATGGAGAAAATTTGAAAATTTTAAATTGTTTACCTTTAAGTCGACTTAAGCGTGTTTGAAAACCGATTTTTCAAAGTAAATCATCAACGGGTTCCAAACTAAACCACATGTATATGTCCTTAGTCATGGTCATATTCCTTGTGATTATAGTAGAAAAGGTCATTCTAGCAAATATTTTTGAAAAACAAAGAATAGGAATGCCTAGCTATTAGTTACAAGCTTTCGGTAAAATAAATGCATGCTTAACATCGGTAACCCTGTTCCCCTACTCGATAAGATTTTGAGCCTACTTTAAAAGAAAAAAAAAAACAGTATCATATACACATATGTTTCATTTGTTTCAGAGTAGGCCTTATGTTAGCTTTATATTAGAACTTATATGATACACTCCGAGGCCACAGGCTACACATTAGCATATAGATGATAAAGGTAATTCAGGACCACCTTTTTGTTTTAACACCTTTATTTATATTTACCAACTTACCCACAAACCACCCGTTAGTAGCCAAACTTGAAAGAGTTTGCTTGAGGGCAAGCTAAAAATGGTTGGATAATATCGAAAAAGTTTGCTTGAGGGCAAATAAAAAATAAGTGTGGGGATGTGATCAGGGCCGTTCCTACGTTTTTAGAGACCCTAAGCGAACTACGAATCGGAGGCCCTTTGGTAAAATTAACCTTTTCATATTGAGGAACAAAACTCTCCTCCTTTACCCGGGCTTGGGACCGGCAATTATAAACTAGAAAGTTTATAGTTGGCGAAGTTAAAAAAAAATTTTGTTGAAAGTTATATGTTTTGTATAGGTTAAGTACATGTTTAAATAAAATCTATTTTTCTAGCTTTAACCGAGGCAAATTGTTTGATGAAAGAATCGTAATCAAGTTCTTTTAAAAAATCTCTTTCAATTGACATAAGCTAAACCGTTTAATCTTTCTTGTGACATTGTTGATCTTAAGTAATTTTTTATTAGTTTTAATTTAGAAAAACTACGTTCAGCAGAAGCAACGGTTACAGGAATGGTTAACAAAATTCTATAGGCGATATATGCGTTTGGAAATGAATTAAAGTTTCTAATATAAGTTAATAATTAATAAGTGTGTCGGACTCTACATGTATTATATCTCTTAGCATTTTTAGTTCTTGATATAAATCTAAACCATTAACATCAACATGATTATCATGTTTCCAAAACTTTTCAAGATGAATGCACTTTTTTTCAAAAGTTTATTCATTTAAGGATTTTAAGTTTTTTATACTAAACATAAAACCAAAAATATTATCAAACTCTTTAAATTGGTCAAATCTACTTTTGAGTGAAACACAAGCTTGATCTCCTATGTATAAAAAGTAATCCGTTCTAAAAGATTCTATAGGAGTTTTCAAAGTTTCATTATCAGCATTTTCATCAAATCTTCTATTTCTAAGAATAATACGTTTTTCACGAAAACTAGGTTCAATTCCCATCTTTAAAGCAACTTCTTTAGCCGTATTCATAGCCTTTTCAAATCCTTCATCCCTATACTTTTTAAAATAACAAATAAGTCCTTATAATTGTTTTATAGCAATGTCAATACACATGTCTTTTGATTGTAAGTTTTTACTAACTACATTAACAGCATGTAAAACATCATACCAAATAACCATCGCTAATAGAAATTCAAAATTTTCCAACTCATTTTCAACTAAAGATTTAGCCTCACTTTTAACGTTAAGCTCGTCACTATCACGATACAAATCCATCAATGCATCTCTTAGTTCTGGAGCTTGAAACCTAATCGCTTTAACACTTTCTAACCGACTTTCCCAACATGTTTGTGATAATGATTTAAGAGTTAAATATGGTATATTATCTTGTAAAATTTTCCATCTTTAAGTGGATGATGCGAACATAGAATAAATACGTTGTAGGGTTCCAAAAAAATCCTCAACTTTCTTACAAGAGTTAGCCATATTAGAAATTACTAAATTTAAACTATGACAACCACATGGAGCATAAAAGGCTCTAGGATTAACATTTAACAATCGTTTTTGTACTCCATTATGTTTTCCTTTCATATTTGATCCATTGTCATAACCTTGTCCTCTAATGTCATCTATAACAAGTCCTATTCTATTAAGTTCTTCAATGATAGAATCAAAAAGGCCTTTACCAGTTGTATCATTCACTATTACAATTTCTAGAAAGTATTCTTTAACTTCTATTGAAGTTGGCGAAATATCTAAACACCGTAAGATAATAGACATTTGTTCCTTGCGGCTTGTATCAGGAGTGCAATCAAGAATAATTGAAAAATATTTAGCTTCCTTAATTTTTTTAATAATTCTGGTTTTGACCTCATTTGATAATAAATCTATTAGTTCATTTTGCATTTTGGGTTCAAGGTAATGGTCAAGAATTTCTTTATTTTGTATGCGTCTAACATGTTCTTGCATTACCGGATCAAATTCTACAATCATCTCAATATCAGCTAAAAATAAACCATTGTTTTCTTCATACAATTGTTCATTTGTCCCACGAAATGCTAAATTATGTTTACCAAGACCCTTTACAAGGGCAATAATTCTTTTTAGCACATTTCTCCAATGTTCTTTTTCTTTATTTATTTTATCTTGATTTTGTTTATCGATTGTTTTGTTTTTCGCCAATCGTATCTCTAATTCCATCCATGTTCTCATATTATTGATATGTACATTACTGTTTTCATGTTCTTTAAGTTTACCACTAATATTTTTCTAATCATTATTACCTTCTTTAGCTAAGCTACTTTACATTGATTCACGTTAAACAACTTACAACAAAAGCAAAATGTTCTATCTAAATCTATAGAATATATCAATCATTTTCTTTCTAATTTTCTCCATTTGGTAACGTTCGCATATAGTGAGATGTATTAAAGCTTCTTGAGTGTTTATCTTTTGGAAAACCGTAATCATGAATTTTAATCGGACCTTTTTCTATAAGTATATCTCTTAGATTAATACTAATATTATTCCATTGACTTGGATCAACAAAATTTGTAGGCTCTTTAAAATGATTCTCAATTGTAGTGTCACACCCTGACCCGCAGCGGAAATGGTAGTCGGAGCATGATTGGGTTTTCATCAAAGCTCATGACATTTACTATAAAGTTTCATATTTATTATTTCTCTTTAAAGAAGAAGTTACAATAGACATACAAGCATAACATGTTCAAATACATTTTCATTACAAACTAAAGTATTAAACAAAAATCATACAATTACAAAGGGAAACTAAACTAAATGTCCATTCCAAAGCATTAGCTTGTTTATTCTTCTAGGCCATCCTACGTGTTTCTTTTCTCAACTGGATCACCTGTATCACTTGTAAAAATAGGGTTTTTGGGTCAACAAAAGTTGGCGAGTGAATCTTATGAAAACATTTGAACGAATTTATTATATTGGTTGTAAAAAGGTGCATAACCACATATCAGTAAACGTAAATGTAAATTTAATCACAAAACACATAATATCAATTAATGCACAAGCACACACAACAAATGATGAACAATGAGATCAAGGCTCAATCAAACGGAGCCGATCTAATGAGGCACGCGATGTTCAACTCGTCTCCCACGAGGAACTGATGAGCCTAATGAATGATTTGCACGCAACTTGACAAAATGTAAACACGCATCACAACAAACAATATTTACATCATAAGTTTAGGTCATATAATGGTAATAGCACAAGTTTGAATAAACGAAATAATTAAAGCGACACATGATACACCCCAAAACATGAATAAAAAGGGGAATTTGTAAGGATTCACTCACTGTGGGTGCGTTCCTTGATGACGATGAATGCGCACGAATATTATGATTCAACCGACGAGGGAAAAACTAACCTAAATAATAACGAAATGATTCGGTAAATAAATAATTAATAATTTTAATTAGTGCTCTTAATGGGATTGTTAGGTTTATTTTTGTGAGTTTAAGGAAATTTTCTAACTTTAATAATCTTATTTTTAAGTATTTTTAAATAATTTTCCAATTAAATAAATAAATAAAAAGAAATAAAAAGGTTGACTTTTTGACCGTTGACCGGTCAGACTGTGTTTATTCTATGCGGTGAGTGAGGTTCGAACTCGTGACCTCTCGGTTGCGTGCACGCAGCTCTATCAACTGAGCTACGTGTCTAACCCGAAATAATCACTGATTTTATTATTCTTATATACTAGTTAAGTTATTTAGAAATTATTCAATTTTTAAAAAGGATTTAAACTGTCGAACCGGTGTGAGAGCTTGGACTCGAACCCTCGTTTCCAGTGTTGTGTTGCACCCAGCCCTACCAACTGGGCTGGGTGTATAACCCATTAATAATAGGAATTATATTATACGTATTAACTTATTGAGAGATGATATGATTGCTTAAAAAGAAACTGGTAACAAAACAGACTTGTTAAAGACTCGAACCCGGGGCCATATGTTTCAAGTGCACACAGTCCACCACTGGACTGTGTGTCTAACCCGGTATTTTATCCGATTTTAATTATACATATAAACTGTTTAATCTTCATCTTCTTCACCGAAGTAATCCAGAAACATAACTCGTCTGTGTTTGATTTAAAACTTTTTGTTTTAAATTATGAATGGACGATTACAAGACATTAAAGAAAGGATTCAACAGGGTTATACCAGACAGTCGTGATCTTCACTTCTCCAGTGGAATTCCGACGACAACACAAAATTCCAGCGAAGTATAACTTGCGACAGAGGCTCTACCGGGAGTTTGAGGTGAGTGTGGGTGACTTCTATCGGAGCTCTAGAAGTCCTATTTATAGAGTAGGGCAATAATGAAATGATTTCTTCGGTTTTCCGGCGAGTAACTGAGGATTCCGACGAACAGAAAATTGTTTTCCGTAAAGAACAGAGTGTTTGAGCAGAGTGATTTTGTGGACGATTTGGAATGATTGGAAGATAGTATTTATAGGCAGAGGCGGTCTTCATGTTGGTTTGTATTTTCAGTTACGATTTCTATGAAAAAGCTTTAAGGTTTCGGTTATAACTGATGTTGACATCAGTTACATTCATTCACCGGCAAGGAAGAACGTCAATTTGCGGAGATGATTTGGTTTTGGCGGTTACAGACTCTGAAATTTGAACTTGCAGGTTGCTTGTGGGTTTGACTATAACACCAATTTATTTTTAAGTTTAAACACAAGTGAGTGTGTGGTGTAGCGGTGGAGACGGTGGGTGTACGAGTTGGGAGACCCGGGTTCGAGACCCGGCTACTCCTTTTGTATTTATTATTTTATTCTTTTATTGATTTAAGTTTTTATTTATTATATTCTTTTATTAATTACCATTTTAAATTATGAAGTTTATTTAACCAAACAATATATATATATATAAGAAATACTATTAAATAAATGCGTAACGAATTATTTAATAATTACATGAATTCTCAAACAGAGCGGGTTTTAGAACCCGTTTTTTGACGGATGTTACAGTATCCCCTACTTTTAGAAATTTCGTCCCGAAATTTAAGTAGTAGTGGTATGTCTGACTCGAAGGGTGGGTGGTTTTAATTTGACAATTACATAATTAGAAGGGGGTGAGAGTTTAAATTTTATTTGAGGCGGTAACGTTCCTAGTAAGGGTTGAATACCCTGCTACAGGAATCGCTTTTTGATGCCTAAGATAAGGAATATTGATAAACAGAGTTGATTAACTAGGTATGATCTCATGCATAAGAGTTTTGAGAGAATTGATACGTTTGGAAAGATAAGGTTATATCATAAAACAAAATTCAACCATGTCGATACTAAAACCTACACGGAACTTCTCATAATCTCCTGGTAATGCTTTTGATCCTTTGCCAAGAATACTTATATATAGGAAGTACCAGCGGCGTATCCACCATATTCGTGTCAAATTTTCATTGGCTTTATCAGTAAATTATGATTAGTTCTATGTGACTCTAAAACATAAACAAACACAACAACCAAAGCTTGAGTCTCAAATCTGAAAGAATACATGACTGAATGACGACGGTATCTCCCTTGTTTGTTATGATGAAGGGGTCGGTCTATGAAAAAATGAGACACAACCAACTTCTTTAAACGATGAGATCGAGATACGTCAAGATGTATGATGATATGAGAGTTAAATCAATGAGTAAAGGTATAAAACAAAACTGTAATATCAATTCGCATTAAAATTCTTGGATACACAAATTCCCATTTTACAACTGGGATACGTAAAGATTGAGATAACATAAGAAATATAAAAACTAGACGGTTGGAGTTGAGTCTTGATTCTTGGTGAGGGAAAGCTAGTTGAGTGGTTCGTTTGGGCCGTTATTATCTTCAACAGGATTAGCGTTGATGTTGTGAGCTCTTCCTCTTGCTGGTGGTGGAGCTGGGTTTGCTTGATTTCCTTGGTTAACTGGGTTTGCTTGAGCTTGGGCGTTTATGATGTTAACCAATCAAGGGCACGTGTTTCTAAAATGGGTAGGGTTGCCACAATTAAAACAAGCTCGAACATATGGAACTATGGGGTATTGAGGTTGTTGATATGATTGGATCATGGTTTGGGTAGGGGGTGAGGCTTGGTTTTGAGGGGCACGACAAGTTTTGCTCCAATGACCATAACGCCCACAATTTGCACACAGTCGACAAGGTACGGTAGATGGATGGTGATAAAAACAGCTGTTGCATTGAGGGTGAGGTCCAATGTAAGGTTTCTTATTTGGGTAAGTAGAGTTGGGTGCTACTTGAGTGATTGGGATGGCTTGGAGGGGTACGGCTTGTGAAGCTGGTTGATTGCCTTGGGTGATAGCGAAATTTTGCCCATCTCGTTTTCTCTCAGGAGTGAGAAGAGGATTCGGTCTGGGTTGGGTTTGAGGTTTCGGTTGATGCTTTATCCTTCTTCTTCTCCTCCGCGAAATCTTTATTCCGTATGCAGTTTTCGGTGAGCTCTGTAGCTAACTCCATTGTTGCTTCCAAAGTTGCAGGTGTGGTACTTATTACAGGGTCCTGAATTTTTTAAGGAAGACCTCGAATGTAGTGCTCGATTAAACGGTAGAGGGGAGTGAACAAGTTGGGGACCATCTGATTCAACTCAAGGAATCTCTTGTTGTATGTGGTGTGGTCGCCCTCCTTTTGTTTCAAAGAGTAGAACTCATCGTCTAGTTTCTTGATTTCGCTTCTTGGACAGAAACGTCTTGTCATGATTTCCTTCAATTCTTCCCAAGTCAAAGTCATAGCATTTTCAGCACCTCGCTTGGCCTTCTCTGTATTCCACCAGCTACTCCAAACAAACGACCGGTAGCATATCGCACCTTGCGATCATCGGGGTAGTCGCAATTGAGAAAAGTGTTTTCCATTTCCTCAAACCAATGGAGGAGAGCGGTGACACCTTCAGTCCCTTCGTATTTTGGAGGATCGCAAGATTTGAAGTGCTTGAAGGTGCATTTAGTGGCTTTTGGGGGAGGATTGACAATGTTTTGATCTTCTTGGTTGATTGGGTTGACGGGATTAGCGGTAAGGGCCTGTTGTACTTGAACTACGATGTTGGGTATTACGGCAGCCATTTGTTGAGCGATTTGGGCAGCCATGCGCTCGCGGGATTTTCCTGATCTCATACTTCTACGAGAGACTAGAAGACATCTACAAGGAATACGTATCGAGAGTATGAGTTTGACGTTTTAGGTGTCATGTGTCGTATTTAGAAATGAACATTCACAAAAACAAATAAATAAAATAAATTTACTACATCCATAGGATGTCTTAGGCTTTGCTCATGTTTGGGCTTTCATATGTCCCCTTACTTGGCCTTGGTAGTCATGTGGGCCCCCATGACTACTGGGCTTTGGTAGGGTTCATATTGGTGTTGGCCTGTTTAACACTTGCGCCACCCGAATGAAAATCGTAAAACATGACAGCAAAGTATAAGGTCGGAGGGTGTCATGGTATACACACAATGACAACTCAAAGTAGGTCTAGTTCGAACGACGTTTGGGGTGGCATGCTTTGGCCTAATAGGTCATTCGTACTCTCATCGTTAGTCCCCAGGTAGGCAAACTGGTCCGTTATATTGGATTTATACGAATGCCAACCTAGACAGGACGTTCTGACTACCGGTACTTGTACCCTTACAGTTACTACATGCCCGTCGTAGAACTCACTTTGATGAGATTGAAAAACGAAAATTGCGACAAAATCTTGAATAAAGGAAATATGAGGATGATTTGACTATGTGAACATTGAAATATGCGTGATGAATGTATATGTAAGCATGTTATGTTTGACAATAAGTATAACTCATTAAGTATCACACAATATGATAGTGGAAGTGTTTGCATGCATTTGTGTGTGTAATAAATACGAAACAAATAAACATCATGAGTTTGCATGTAACCACATAAACAATTAAAATCTAATCAACTATAGTATAGGCTCTAAGGGTCTAATAACCTATCCTATATCCCTATAGTCAAAGGCTCTGATACCAATCTGTCACACCCTGACCCGCAGTGGAAATGGTAGTCGGGGCATGATTGGGTTTTCATCAAAGCTCATGACATTTACTATAAAGTTTCATATTTAATATTTCTCTTTAAAGAAGAAGTTACAATAGACATACAAGCATAACATGTTCAAATACATTTTCATTACAAACTAAAGTATTAAACAAAAATCATACAATTACAAAGGGAAACTAAACTAAATGTCCATTCCAAAGCATTAACTTGTTTATTCTTCTAGGCCATCCTACGTGTTTCTTTTCTCAACTGGATCACCTGTATCACGTGTAAAAATAGGGTTTTTAGGTCAACAAAAGTTGGCAAGTGAATCTTATGAAAACATTTGAACGAATTTATTATAGTTATAAAAAGGTGCATAACCACATATGAGTAAACGTAAATGTAAATTTAATCACAAAACACATAATATCAATTAATGCACAAGCACACACACCAAATGATGACAATGAGATCAAGGCTCAATCAAACGGAGCCGATCTAATGAGGCACGCGATGTTCAACTCGTCTCCCACGAGGAACTGATGGGCCTAATGAATGATTTGCACGCAACTTGACAAAATGTAAACACGCATCACAACAAACAATATTTACATCATAAGTTTAGGTCATATAATGGTAATAGCACAAGTTTGAATAAACGAAATAATTAAAGCGACACATGATACACCCCAAAACATGAATAAAAAGGGGAATTTGTAAGGATTCACTCACTGTGGGTGCGTTCCTTGATGACGATGAATGCGCACGAATATTATAATTCAACCGACGAGGGAAAAACTAACCTAAATAATAACGAAATGATTCGGTAAATAAATAATTAATAATTTTAATTAGTGCTCTTAATGGGATTGTTAGGTTTATTTTTGTGAGTTTAAGGAAATTTTCTAACTTTAATAATCTTATTTTTAAGTATTTTTAAATAATTTTCCAATTAAATCAATAAATAAAAAGAAATAAAAAGGTTGACTTTTTGACCGTTGACCGGTCAGACTGTGTTTATTCTATGCGGTGAGTGAGGTTCGAACTCGTGACCTCTCGGTTGCGTGCACGCAGCTCTATCAACTGAGCTACGTGTCTAACCCGAAATAATCACTGATTTTATTATTCTTATATACTAGTTAAGTTATTTAGAAATTATTCAATTTTTAAAAAGGATTTAAACTGTCGAACCGGTGTGAGAGCTTGGACTCGAACCCTCGTTTCCAGTGTTGTGTTGCACCCAGCCCTACCAACTGGGCTGGGTGTATAACCCATTAATAATAGGAATTATATTATACTTATTAACTTATTGAGAGATGATATGATTGCTTAAAAAGAAACTGGTAACAAAACAGACTTGTTAAAGACTCGAACCCGGGGCCATATGTTTCAAGTGCACACAGTCCACCACTGGACTGTGTGTCTAACCCGGTATTTTATCCGATTTTAATTATACATATAAACTGTTTAATCTTCATCTTCTTCACCAAAGTAATCCAGAAACATAACTCGTCTGTGTTTGATTTAAAACTTTTTGTTTTAAATTATGAATGGACGATTACAAGACATTAAAGAAAGGATTCAACAGGGTTATACCAGACAGTCGTGATCTTCACTTCTCCAGTGGAATTCCGACGACAAACACAAAATTCCAGCGAAGTATAACTTGCGACAGAGGCTCTACCGGGAGTTTGAGGTGAGTGTGGGTGACTTCTATCAGAGCTCTAGAAGTCCTATTTATAGAGTAGGGCAATAATGAAATGATTTCTTCGGTTTTCCGGCGAGTAACTGAGGATTCCGACGAACAGAAAATTGTTTTCCGTAAAGAACAGAGTGTTTGAGCAGAGTGATTTTGTGGACGATTTGGAATGATTGGAAGATAGTATTTATAGGCAGAGGCGGTCTTCATCTTGGTTTGAATTTTCAGTTACGATTTCTATGAAAAAGCTTTAAGGTTTCGGTTATAACTGATGTTGACATCAGTTACATTCATTCACCGGCAAGGAAGAACGTCAATTTGCGGAGATGATTTGGTTTTGGCGGTTATAGACTCTGAAATTTGAACTTGCAGGTTACTTGTGGGTTTGACTATAACACCAATTTATTTTTAAGTTTAAACACAAGTGAGTGTGTGGTGTAGCGGTGGAAACGGTGGGTGTACGAGTTGGGAGACCCGGGTTCGAGACCCGGCTACTCCTTTTGTATTTATTATTTTATTCTTTTATTGATTTAAGTTTTTATTTTTTATATTCTTTTATTAATTACCATTTTAAAATATATGATGTTTATTTAACCAAACAATATATATATATATATATATATATATATATATATATATATAAAAGAAATACTATTAAATAAATGCGTAACGAATTATTTAATAATTGCATGAATTCTCAAACAGAGCGGGTTTTAGAACCCGTTTTTTGACGGATGTTACATGTAGGATCATCATTTATAGGCGTATCACCGTTTGTAGGTGTACCAATTGTAGGTTCATTATTTGTAGGCGTATCATCGTTTGTAGGTGTACTTTTCGTAGGTTCATTATTTGTAGGCGTATCATTGTTTGTAGGTTCGTCATGTGTAGGTTCATTATTTGATTTTGAACAAAATTTTAGAAGTGCTCCTTTTTGTGATTCAATTAAAGCTTCTTGTTTTCGTTTTTTCTGTCTTTTTGCATAACCGGATTCATAAGTTCGGATTCGATTTGACATAGCCTAACTAATAACAAATAACAATCAGCAATTTCTAGCAAATTTCAATTAGATATAGCCTAACTAATAACAAATAACGATCAACAAATTCTAGCAAATTTCAATTAGATATAGACCTAACTAATAACAAATAACAATCAGCAATTTCTAACAATTATCAAATAGCAATTGAAATGTTAAAAAAGTTACCTGTGCAATAGCCAATTTTCACTATTCCCTCTCTGATCTGAATAGCTTCTCTGCCTTCCAAACACAACCCAGTCTCAACTTGCAATTCCACTTGCAGAGTCTCAAAATCTCGAGCACAAAAACAAAGACAAAGAATCAATTGAAAATTTTGAATTTTAGGGCAAAGAGTGATTGAGTAAAACACACGTATATGTATAACATAATCATATAAATTAGCCGTTGCCTGATATCCAGATTCTAGAATTAACATTAATTGCTCCCCTAATTTCTCCCCAAATCATGAATTGGGAGGCCATAATTAACCTCTGGCAACGAATTAGACTGGTGTATGGTAGAGTGGTAGAGCCGCAAAGGTAATCAGAACTCAGAAGAAACGTGGTGATGTTTGGAATCACGAGAAAGTGAAAGGATCATCATCATCAGCATGCGGCTCAAGAATGAAAAGGAAAGAAGCAGCGTACATGAGGCCCTAGAACTAAAAGGAACTTTGTTATTTTGGGCTCAATTTTAAAAACTGAGGCCTAAATTCATGAATTGGGTTGTAACTTGTAAGCTGATTATAACTGACAAAGGAGAGGCCTAAAAATCCTGAGGCCCTAGGCCTTGGTCTAGGTCCAATAGCCCATTGGGCCGGCCCTGGATGTGATTGGTACAATTTAGGTATAGTCAAACATTTTCGAATGAAACAGGTACTTCCCTTCTCCAATTTGTCAAACATTTTCAAGGCAAAGTGAAGATATCTATGATTTTATCCTTATCTAGATGTATTCTTGCATTTGGACAACATTATTGGTTCTATTTTTGTTAAGAAATTAGTGGTAAAAAGTTGCACACCAGGTGTTTGATAAAATATCTCAAAGAAAATTACAAAACAGTTTTCAGTTTAAACTTTCATTTAGAATTGTGTTTTATAGAGTAATGAAAAAACATATTTTTTGTGTTTTTTTGTCTATTGCGTTTAACAAAAGAATGAAAATGCAATGTCTTTTTTTCATTGCGTTTTTCAAAAGAATGAAGAAACACATTTTTTGTGTGGTTTTTGTCCATTGCGTTTTCAAAACAATGAAAAAACACATTTTTGTGTCCTTTTTGTCCATTGCGTTTTAGAAAAAAAAACATCCTCTTTTATGTTTTTAGTCAATTGCGTTTTAGAATAAACAATTTCTTTCGTATTTTTAGCCCATTGCGTTTCAGAAAGAACATTTTGTTTTGTGTTTTTGATCAATTGCGTTTTAGGATAATTAGTTGCATAATAATCTGAACCCGGGTGTGATTGTTTTTTTTACTATTGTTCACAACTCAATTTTGTTAATCATTTTTTTTATTATTATTCTAAACAAACTCTTTAAAGAAAATTAGCAAGTTTCATATTTTTTTTTGAACTTCATAATTGATTTGTATATTTTTTTTAAATAGTTTAGATAATCAAACAACTCGTGCAATATTGACCACATGCTCTTCGTGGATACGATACTCGATTTACTGGATCTGCTTAAGTTAACTGGATTTTTGACGGATCGAGACGACACGGTATGTAAAGCCGCCACAATCAACCCCCTATCATTGTTTTGCCAATGATCTGATGTTGAAAACTCCCATAAAAACTAGAAGTTCAGAAAATTAAACAATCTAATATAATATGCAAACCAACCTCACCAATACTAGAACTTCAATATGTTTCCAAAACTAAAGACTTTAAGATACCATACATCACAAAATGAATGTTTTCAGAACCACCCGAATACTATTTGAATCTCCAAGAATTAATCAATTTCAAAATTTGACACTCAAATTTTTATTCCCCTCATTCTTGGAAAATTCTGATCTCTAATAATCCTTTTATACACAAATGTGGAATATTTGACATTTTGGCCCATAATAGTCACATCATCATAATAGACGGTTGCTCCGATATCCATGACTACTCCACTATCTTCAATACTATGTGATTTATCATCCCAAACAAACTCTAACAAATCCAACGCGTTCTCCCGTATATGGCACTAAAAAACAAACACATATAAAATTCCGATAAAAAAAATTATCACCAAATTTTCTTACACTCGTCTCCTTATTACGAACAAAAAATGCCTTTTTAGTAATGTATGACTTTGAATAACCAATTTTTTTTATCCGTATGACTTTCATTAATGTATGACTTTGAATAACGAAAGTGTCATACATGATGTTTTTCTTTAACATATATCTCATACGTTACTTCTTTTTCACGTGTCTCATCCATAACATATATCTAACGCGTAGACACTTTAGCGTATATCTCATACGTGAAAACCAGTGTAACAAAATTTTCAGTCTAAAAACTTCAATTCTACGACTTTGATGATGAAACCACTACAGAAAGATGCAAAATTCAATACTAGTCAAAACCTATACTTCAATTTTACTTATCTAGCTGTGTTTTGGTGATCTATTTTGATTAAAAAAAACACAATTTGCATCTTAGGTTTAACGTCTTTAACTTAAAAACGTGACAAAACGAAACTAATCAAGAGCATATGCAATCCAATCAACTATGAGATCGATTAGATTGGTACCGTAGATGATACCAAATGAAAAATCGGGGAACATATCGGAATCCCTACGGGTTAGTGTATAGAAACAGTCAAAACGGAAGTTTAGATAACTATAACAATTTCGGCATCATAATGCTTAGTCAACATAGATTTTTGTTAACTACCGAAAGAGTTTACATCGATGGAGAAAACAAGTGTGTTCAATCTCTAAATTCTAAAACTTATGGTGTCTAACGTATGTCTCACTATTCATAGGATTTGACTCATGCGTTGGTAGCCTCAAATGCATGTCTTCTGTGTTGACTGACTCGTGTGCTAACTATCTAAATATACAACACACTCTAACGGACACACAATATGCACTAACATTGCACAAGGTACATCATTCATTAATAAAAAAGGGTAAACAGTGAAAAAAGAATTTATTATAGGAACCGGGACAAAGTTTATTCAATACTTAAAAGGGTTAAAAACAAGAAGGGACAAAGTCTTAGAAATCAAAAGACAAAGTTCATGACCAATAAATTCATCATAGTGATGGTGTTTCTTTGCAAGTCCGGTTGGGTTATCGGCAACGGTTAAAGAGAATATCTTTGCATCGGTAGTGGGTGGCACATTGTTTGCCCTAGTAACAGGTGAAACAACCCTTTTTCCAGTATCCATTGGTGGTTGTGGGGAGTCTTGGATTGTATGCCCATGTGATGTGCATTTGTAGCAACCCCTAGTGAGTTTAAGGCGTACGCCCGAATGGGTTTTCCCGCATGTGTTGCATTAGGGGCGGGATTGCTGCTAGTTTTTAGCAGAAGAACATTACTGATTTAAGAAGTCCCGTGCTATCCATCGTTCCGATTCGAGATATACTTTTGGTGTTTTATGGTCATGGTTTGAGAAGAGGATTATCCGGTAGTAGTTACGTTAGTACCATTCATGAGGTTTCCACTCGGGATGGCAAAAATACCTGAGCCCGATGGGTATACCCGAAACCCGACACAAATGGGACGGGTATACCCGATACCCGACGAGTATTGGGCCGAGTATGGGATTAGTTTTAAAAATTTTTGCGGGTTTGGGTCGAGTATGGGATTAGGTGATACCCAACCTGATTACCCGAAACCACATACCCGTTTACCCGAACAATATACTCGATCATATACCTGATTTTTTTAATTTTTATTTTTATTTTTCATTAACACTTGTCTATTGGTGATTATTGTAGTATGTTCATAATGTGAAAAAATAAATTTTCTTTTATTATATGCATTTGATAATAGTACTTACATTTTGTATGTTGTGAAGTATATACATGTAAGTTTATTAATATTATAAAGTTGTTATTAATTTATGATAAAACTCATATGTATGTAATGTTCATTTTTAATTTATAATAGTTGTTGTATAGATAAAGTTATATAATAATTATAATAGTACAAAATGAATTAGAAATCCCAAGGTATATCTTTTAACAAACTAATGGGTATACCCGATACCCGACGGGTAATACCTGACAAATACCGATGGGTATTAGGTCGGGTATGGGACACGATTTTATAACTAGGTATGAGTATGAGATTACCAATACCCAACCCGAACCCGACGCATTACTATCCCTAGTTTCCACCGTATGATAGTTCCATTGTCTTGTTGGCAATTTCAAGGTTCTTTGCTGCATTTGCCACTCCGATAAAATACCATCTAATCCTTTCACATAAAGCCCATTTAAGTTTCTGAGCCTGCGCAACTGGGTTTTCAGCCTCAGGTCCAGCGAAGCTTGCCTGCCTAATGAAGCGTTCCATGAACTCAGACATAGGTCCATCCTCCGTATGTTTGATGGATGCAAATTCCCGAATGTATTCCTACTCGAATGAAGCAGGAAAGTATTTCTGGAAGAACATATTCTTGAATCCTTCCAATGTGAGCGTTGCAGCGAACGCATCACCACCTTGGGAATGTTTAACAATACACCACCACGTTTGAGAGTTGTCTTCTAGCTTGTGAGCGGCGGCGGGACTTGCCTAGAACTTATCAGCAACTCCCAAAATCTCAAAAATGATTAGTCAAATTATGTGTTTCTATTGTTGTATCACTAGAGATGATGGATCGGGGATGCTACTTTTGAAATCTTGAGAACCATTTTTGAATATCAGTTGTGTGTGATACGTTTGTATCTTTCATTCTCGCCTTTGGGTGGCGAATGGGAAGGAATTGGGGAACGGGGAGGAGTTGGAGGTGGCTGACCATGATTTTCCTCATGCATTAGTTGTTTCACAGATTGCATGAGACTATGAAGCTTGCTGACGCGTCACTTACAATAATCAGAATTCCATACTCCGTACTCCATAATTGATTAAATAGCTTTACAATGGTTTGCAATAATTTAAAAAACCTCATTAATTTCTTTTAAGAAAAACTTTTTACTTTTTTTCTCTTCAAATATCAAAAACTAAACTTTATTTTCATAAATAACGTGTACACAAAATTAAAACAGTTGAATTTTTATGTTCAAGTATATCTATATTTCTGGAGCACGTATATATTTAAGGGGATGGTTAATGAGAAAACTAGTTTAAATGAGAAAACAAAAAACCTAACTAAAAAAAGTCAAAAAAACATATCAATTTTTTTTTATTAAAGATCGCTCAAAATAAAATATAAAAAAAGAACTTTTTTTTAAAAAAAAAAGAACCTATTTTTCAAAAAAAAAGTTGTATTGCACATATGCACTAATACGGAAAAGGCTAAACTACCTAACCCACCCCCTACCGACACCCCACAAAAACCTAAACCCCCCACCCCGTAAAAACCTAAACCCCCACCCCCTCCCCCTCAAGGAAAAAAAAAAACCTAAAACTAAACCGTAAACATAAACCACAAAAAACTAAACCCCCCCACCTGCACCCCCAAAAAAACCTAAACCCCCACCCTCACCCCCCAAAAACTTAAACCCCCTATCCCCCCACACCAAAAAACATAGAGTAAATTGCACAAAACGTCCGTTATGTTTTCTCAAACTTGCAGGTTCCAGCCTTAATGTTTAAAAGTTGCCAAAACCAGCCTTTACATTTATTTTTGTTGCCGGTTCAGTCCTTTATTATTAACCAAGTTAATTATCTCAGTTTATTTCCCTCACATGCCTAACATGTGAGGGTATATTCGTCATTTTGTTTCCTCTTCTTATAAAACCCTCAAAAAACACATCACCTCCTTCACCGACACCACCTCCTCTGCCACCACATCCTCCACGGACACCACCTCCTCTGCCACCACCTCCACCTCCGACACCACCTCCTCTGCCACCACCTCCACCTCCGCCACCGGATAAACATAAAAAAAAATACTGTCTCAAAATAAACATTGTTGATAGTCTCGTACCTGCGATGAAGGTGCTTGTCGTCGGATCCACCCAGTAAAGCTTCTTTTCGCTCCGGGTGGGATGTGGGTGATTTGGCTCCGATGCTTGAGTTTTTGAAGGAGACTAAGTCTGGGTTTATGGTTAATCCGTATACGTATTTTGGGTATTCTCCGGCGAATGCTAATTTTTGTTTGTTTAAACCTAACCCTGGCTTGTTTGATAAAGGCACTGGAATAACGTAAGTTATCTACACTTTAGTTTTTTTTTTTTTTTATGTTTATTAGGTACTGTTTTTAACGGCAATTTGTAGATTTTTAGATAAATACACCCACACATTACACCATGTAGGATTTATGCTCTTGTGTATTTACAAAGATAACATATACTACAATAGATGGATTATAATGTGGTTCGGTTTAATTTTACCTAAAGTTACTGTCTATAGGTAGGTGATGAATAATTACAATGTTCTAGGAGCTGGATGGAGCTGGATGTTGGTGGATGTTGGTGGTAAGGATTCGGGGATCGGTTCGGTTGTTGAAAATGGGTCTGTAAAGAAGGATGATTTGGTGAAGATTGGGGAAAATGGTCAAGAACAGGGTCCGGAAAAGGTTCAGGTTGTGGTGGAGAACCAGTCAAAATCGTCATTACACGGATCAATCTAACAACCAATGGAACATGGAAGTGGAGAAAGACTTACCGGACCATCGTCTTCGCCGGAACCCTTGGAATCTATTGACAATGTTTACGTGGTTCTTAAGAACCACCATCGTTCCCACCGTATGGAAAGTTCTAGCCGAATCATTACCACTGTTTCTTGCCTGCGCAATCCGTCTTCACCATCGAATTCGGATTCCCTGCCTTCCGATTAATAAGTTGTGGTGGTCCACGCGCCGGAGTATGACTGTCGCCGCCGTAGCATGGTTGCACCACCGTCAGATTTCTCAAGTTGATAATTATTTTGTGTGAGTAAATTGCACAAAACGTCCTTTAAGTTTCACCAATTGGGGAAAAGACGGTTTTACCCTCACATGCTATGCATGTGAGGCCATTTAACATGGATTAGTAACTGGGTTAGTGATAAAGGATGAAACCTGCAACAAAATTAATCTTAAAGGCTGCTTTTGGCAACTTTTAAACATTAAGGCTGGAACCTGAAAGTTTGAGAAAACATAAAGGACGTTTTGTGCAATTTACTCAAAAACATAATACTAATCCTAAATCTCAAAAAACCTAACCTTAAAAGCTAAACTAAACTAAAAAGCTAACTTTAAAAATATAATGCACATGTGCAACATATACATATAATGCACATGTGAAGTACACATAAATGCACATCTACAGTACAATTTTTAAAAGTTTTTTATATATAAAAACTAGCGATTTTTAATAAAAAAAATTGTAAACAAAATTTGTATGTTTTTTAGGCTTTTTTAGTTTTCTCATTTATATCTAGTTTTCTCATGATTCTCTCCCTATATTTAAAATGTATCATAATAATAAATTTCTAAGTCAGAAATAAAATATAATACATTTTCGTGCATATTTTTATGTACATTTTGTCGTAAATTTTGTTTGAAAACAAGTCGGTCCAAATATAATAGGTTTAATTAAAATGTATAAGTTCGAGTTACTTTACGTTTCGATGTCGCCGCAATGCGTGATACCATTCTTTAACTTTAAGAACACTATTTTGTTACGCGCTTATTTTTTGTATGTGTCGGTATAAATTCAATTTGGTTTACGTTTCAACGCAAGTGTTTTTCGAAAATGAGTTTGGTTAAATATAATACGCTTTCGTGCTTATTTTTATATACATTTTCAGTAAGTCTAAGCTGTAACGTAAATTTTAATTAGAAACGAGTCGGGTTAAATATAATATATTTTCATTAGACTATGTAAATTCGAGTTAATTTTACGTTTTGACGTCACTACAATGCGAGGTGGGTAAATTGCTAGAGTATATATAATTTTAGACCAAACTCAAAATTTGTACAAAAACCCCTAACTATAAAAGAATAATAAATATCTTTATCCATTTGGAATAGCTTAGTAATATGGACGAGTTAGATAGGATTTAGGTTAGTAGAAGATTAGGGATTTGATCTCATAACATGTAAGTTTAGCAAAAAAAAAAAAAAGAAGTTAGCTTCTGCTTAAATACATCATTTTAAAGTAGAAGACATAAAATCACATTAAATTTGTTGTATATTTAATATTTTTTTAATAAAACTATATAAATTACAACTCTTCATACATTTGTTGCATAAAACAAGAATCACGTTTTAGTCGGTTACTAAGGCTAAAGGGTATGGGGAAGATCATCCTCAAAGGGATAGGCCCTCACATAGGATGCCACATCCCCATTCTTTGAAGGATAGCCTTCCTAGCAAAATGAGGGGGTGGAGGGATGGGCATGGCCTACCAAAAATTAAATTAATTTTTAATTTTTATTAATTTAGTTTTATAAAAACACTACATATATTAAATAAAAATAAAACTTGAAACAAGATAATTATTCCTAAAAATAAAAATTACGATTCCTAAAAAATGAAATTACGATTCCTAAAAAAAATTACGATTCCTAAAAAAAAAATTCGAACGGTGGTTGAGATTCTAACGTTGGTTGAGATTCTAACGGGTTTCGGAGCATCATTTGATGAAGAGCTTGATATAGTTGCATTTGTTGTACTTGAGACATGGAATGGAAGGCGTTCGGTGTTTGTTGGAATCCCGAAAAGGTGAATTGCGGTGTCGCCCAAGAGGGGTCAATAGCCGGTGTGTAACGGGCGTGAAAAAAGGATTCGGGTTCGGGTTGTTTGGGTTGTTCGGGGTGAACGGGTTCGGGTTGTTCGGGTTGAAAGGATTAATGTTTTTTTTTTATAAAAAAGATAAGAAAATTTTAAAGTGGATGAGAAGAGTGGGTGGATTTTGGATGAATGTTGTATAAAAAATAGGAGGTTGAATGGTATTTAAATAAAAAAAATATTTTTTTAATTAAAATAGCCGTTGGGTAACGGCCTTTTTCGAAAAATGTGCCAAAAATTGGAGCGGCAAGGGCGGCAGGGAAAGGCCGGGTGTGCCGCGGCCGGGCAGGGGGACGGTGTGGGGGTCTGGCGCCGGGCATGGCCGGACACGGGCCGGCACCCATACTGTCTGGTCTAAGGAAGAAGCGAGTCAAAGAAAACTCACAACTTGCGACTGCGAATGAATTGGTCCAAACCGTGTAGTCAGCTGTCAACCTTTATTTCATGGTACCATTTCTTGCCAAGCAACGTTTTTTAGGGAAAAATATATATATATAAAAACAAACAAAAAGAAAAACTAAAATACTTTTCGTTTCCCTTAAAAAGTCTCTCAACATAATTTTTGCATAGCAAAATTTTTTAACTTGTTAATTTTGAACAAATATATGAAATTTAAGAAAGAAAAATACTTGAAACCGATAGTACAGGTAGCTTTGTTTACATGCCTTTTTATAGCTTCATAATTAAGAGAGGGAACATCACTACCTATTTACAAAAATAAAAAATAAAAATACTTGAACACCAATCAAAAGATAGAAATTACATAAAAGAATTGCTTAAAGAAATTTGATTATATAAAAAAATATTTTTTCGCACGTTGTTATTTTTATGTATGGGTCGGTATAAATTCGTGTTTTAACATAATTTTTTTTCAGAAACGAGTCGTGTCAAATATAATACGTTTTCATGTTTATTTTTATGAATGTTTTCGGTTGGTCTACGTTTTGAGATTTAATGTACATGTTGTATGTATTAACATTTCAACGCAAATGATATAAATTTACGTTTTAACATAAAAAAATTTCGATAACGAGTCTGGTCAAATATAATATATTTTAAGGCTTATTTTTGCATACGTTTTCAGTTTATCTGAGTTTTGACGTAAACTTTGTTCGAAAACGAGTCGGATCAAATATAATACGTTTTTATTCAACTTTATAAATTCGAGTTATTGTACGTTTTAATGCTGCTAAGTCTTGATGCAAAGGTAGGGGTAGTGTAGTAGTTTGGTGGAACTCTCACTAAACAAAACAACTCCTGTTTCATTCCTTATCTTTTGTAACCGCAATGCTTTAGATCGGATACATCGAAACATGTCGTTTCATATGGTTAACAAATCACATAACATGTTGCCAACGATAAATAACTAAGGTACCATCGCCGCAACATGTGACCTATGGCAACAACCTAGTTATGTTCATTTTGTAAGCGTGACGCTAATTTTTTAACTTTTACTTTTTCACAAACTATCAATATCAATAAAGTTTGGATATAAAACATAATTTTTTTAAATATAATTTTTAAAGGGTTAAATAGGTCAATCTATAAACCACCAAGTTGATTTGAACTCCGACTATTTAGTTACATGTGTTTAGGGCTCGATCTGAAACCGGTTCTAATTAAACTAAAATGCCAGCAAATTTCGTTTCAATGTTACGCTATATTGAAAATTTACATCCGTACTTTGACCCGTAATAAATAAGGTAGTTAATGTTGGGACGTAATGCTTATTTAGGCCAACCTACTCGAGCACATGCGTGGGGCGGTTGGAGGGTTCTTGATGGGCTGGTGAAAGTCCTAAGCTTAATGTGTTTAATTTCTGTGAGTTATGTGAGATATTCTTTTATATTACACTACTATGATGTGGTTTGTGTTTTGTTGGGCTTAGCAGGTTTAAGGAGCATTTTAGATGTTTATCGGGCCTTTAGAAGGATGCATGAGAGAACGGGATTGAAAAACTGTAGATCTCAAGAACTCCGAATTACAGTGATATTGATTGATGTATCACATAAACACCTATTCATTAGGTGGTTGGATAATAAACTATAAGAAATGTGTAGAAAATGGAGCACACAACAAGTATCAATCAAAGATGATAATAAATCCCATGTAATAACAACTAACAAAGCCTGGATTCACGATTAAGACACTAAATAATTGATTGAAACTAAGGTGCACATACTAGCCAAAACCACCAAGAAACCCTAGTGGGGCGCACACACACACACACACAAATATATTGGCTATCCTACGGTTTTATAAAAGCGTAGTGTATAGGAAAATGCCACCCGAAATTTGAACAACTATGTAACACATACAATTTAACCCCTGGACTTTCTAAAACTATTCTAATACGTTCAAACACATAATCTCATATATCAACGCTCTTAAACGGTCCTAATAATATCCCCCTTTGACTGTTGCGCATATGAAAGTCTTCACTCTAAGCCTCTTAGTTGACATTTGACGAGGAGCCTTCTGCGTCCTTTTCTGTTACTTAATTAGTTGTAGCTTCATGGTTTGGATCTTGACTTTCTTTAACAACTTCATATGTGGATGAAGTTGGATTTTCAGTTGCTTATTCATAGGCTTGCTAGGGGAAATCTCAGTGGTAGATTTGGGAGCAGTAGTAGATAATGAAGCAGTGGCACGCTGAACTTTCTTCTTTTTTTCGCTTCTTTCTTTTATTTTCTTTTCTTTCATTGATCGTCTGAACAATCTCCAACATCTTGATTTTCTTATTTCTTTCTTTTTCACTTGCCCTTTGAAACAACATCCCTTCCTTTAAATACTTGTTACCAGTACCAACTTAAATCTTGTTTCTAAACAACATATCTAGATTAGATAGACAAAACATGAACACATCAACTAGATCAAAAATTCTAATGATCTCTAAATTATCATATGTCTTTATCACCACCTTTCTAGTTTTGCCATCATAGAATCATTTATTGAAATCTTTTAACATCATAGGTTGCTCTAGGGGAATCTTCCCTTCCTCGTAACAACTTTTGTTGGATCAATCACCCAAGTGACTCTTCCTTTGCAGGTTACCGGTCCTTTGTAGTTGTAGAAACCCTTTTTCTTGGTCTTTGAGGAGTGAAAATTTTGAAACCTCTATAGGATTTACGACTGAGCAACCTTTTAAAACAAGAACCTTCTCCACTATTTGTTGGATTTATGAGATCCAACCTTCCCTATTGACGTGCGTCCCATGTAGGAAGAGTTTTAATATCCATCTCACTCTTGAAATGTTGGACCACTCAACCTTTTTGTTTAACTATGAATATTCCCTTCAATTGTAGTACTTCCATCCAATTATCTTGTCAAGATCATTGGTTTTGTGGACTTTAACAATCTGAAGTCCAAGATTTTCTCTCTTTCCTTTTTGAAACAATCAAGTCATTCTGGTGATAACTCTTCTCCTTCTTTATTTTCATAGATTGTGTCTTCTTCAAGACCCCATTCTATGATGTTTGGTGGCATTTCTTCTCGATCAACTATAAGACCCTACATCTTATAACATAACTTTTATAAAAGAATTCGCATTAAAGTGAGAATAATACAAATATATAATGATTCGAATTCCTAAGTTAATTTGAACTTTACAAGTATTTCAAAATCTTTTAACATATTAACATAATTCGATTTGGTAAATGTTTCAATCGAAATGCGGAAGCTTTATCCTTGATCGTGTTTTGTTCTTCATTGAGCTTGATCTTCATCAGGTACTTCAAATTCAACCTATATTTCATAAAACATGAAATAGGTTAGTTATAAATGGATTATAACATAACCGAATAAGTCCGAAGGCCAAAAACACCAAAACAACATTTTGATTCAGACCCCGCCGTAAGCTATGGCTAGCCACCGTAGCTAACGGTGGGCATTATCTGTTTTCAACACCAATAGCATACCGTAAGCTACGGTAGGCTACCGTAGCCTACGGTGGCTTGCTGCAGAATCTCTTATTTTTGCCGTAAGCTACGGTAGGCTACGTAGCCTACGGTAAGCTACGGGACAACTATATGAAATAAAAAATGCATGATGTTCATCCATTGCCATCATTTCAAGGTTACAAGTCATAAGTATTTAACCACAAAAGACAACACAAGTTATAATATTTTAACAAAAGACTTGTTCAAAAGATAGTTTTTAAAAGCCAAACACTTTGCATCCTATATCTCGTTCGAAGACGGAATATATGGACCAAACCCTTCAAAATAAGATGACATCGAATTCTTGATAACCTTGAATTCTTGTAACCAACCGAGAAAAGATCCACTTAGTCGCCTGAAATACATGTAAGTTTAAAAACATCAACAAAAGTTGGCGAGTTCATGCGTTTTGAGTTCATAACAAATTATCTTAAAAACATTTGAGAGTTCATATATAACCATGTGGTATGGAAAGCGTCAATGACTTGATGATCATCAATGTTTTGCAAGGACATTAATATGTATGACGACATAGGAAGCCCTCAACCCTAGACGATTTTATTCCGGTCCACCAGGCTGTGACAATAATAGCACTACATGCGGCCACACAAGGACCCATGAGTGGGGCTCGCTACACCGGATAGATCTACCACTCTTGTTCCATGGTCTTATAAAAGATTAATAGCGCTTAAGAGAGACCCTGTTCGCAAATGATCCAGTATTCCATTTTATAGCTAAACCATACCATCAAAATATGTATTCCCCCAAGAGTTGTAAAACCGGAAACATTTAAGAGAAAATGGGGACATAACTCACAGATTTGCATCCAAAGATTGTGCTAGCAAACGGTGTTCCAAAAGCATAAGTCAACCTACAAGTGCTCTAACTCATTAGACACTTTGGCCTCTTCTAGACCTTGTACTGTTATTCATCTTGAACGTTACTGTATTAATTTGATATTTGGAACCCTTGTGTATTTTTAATAATATGTTGCCATTTGTTTCATATGTATGCTTTTAATATATATACTTCTTATATATATATATATACTGTGTACTCATAGTGTGTACGAACGAGCCTCGCCTTTCGTGAGTCTTCATGCCTCGCACGAGTATAAGTGGGCCAAGCCCATGAGAGTCTTTGTGCCTCGCACAAGTGAGAATGGGCCTAGCCCATTTGAGTCTTTGTGCCTTGCACAAGGGAGAGTGGGCCTAGCCCATTTGAGTCTCCGTGATCCACACGGTGTGAGTGGACCTAGACTATTAATGTCTCCTTGCCAAGCACGGCTTATGTTCGTTATGTGTGATATATATATTCTTCAAATATATATTTTTATGTTCAATGAACCTCGTTCACTTGTGTAAATACGTTTGGTTCGAGTGTGTATATTTGTTCCACAACTATGTATGTATATCTTTTCTAGATATAAGTGCTAAGAATATTTATTTTTAACATCGTATATACGTTGATGTACATGTACGGTATTCTTTGTGAGTGTACACTTCAACAAGTGTATTTGAGTACATCACAATGTACTTGCGTATTTTATGCGTATACATATACTGTATATATACTTGTATTTGTATATTTTAATTTTTGGTATTTATGTCGTATTTATACGTATTCGTGTACATGTACATTCCTTGTATTCTTGCAATTCCATCAAGTGTATTTTCGTACGTATTTAATACGTATTTGTATACGTGTATACTTATATCTTTACACTTAATGATTATTTTCTTTATTCTTTTCGGAATTATAAGTATTAAAATATATTTATATTTCCACGTTGGTTTGTGGGTATATCAAATATATTTATACTTTCCGGAATTATTTATATTTCAACCAATAATATCATTACTTATTATATACATATATATATATATGTAATTATGGGCATATAGAATATAATCACGTTGGTTTGTGCGAATCAATCTAGTTTAGCATGTCTATCCCATTGCCCCAAATAATGTCCTTGCATTATTTATTTGAAAAAGAGTTTTGTTCGTGGATCTTGCGTTTTGGTATATGCAATGAAAACACTTTGTTTTTGTAATAGTGTTTTCGTGAGAGGATCCTAATGATTGTAGACTAGACTAGACTCGAGAAAGAATCCCCCTAGTTCAGTACAATCTAAGCTCAGATACCAATCTGTCACACTCGTTCACAGCCGGAACGATGTTCATCCATACGATATAAGTAAAAAACTATATGAAATACAACATGCACGATGTTCATCCATACGATATAAGTAAACAACTAGATGAAATAAAACATGCACGATGTTCATCCATTGCCATCATTTCAAAGTTACAAGTCATAAGTATTTAACCACAAATTACAACACAAGTTATAATCTTCTTACAAAAGACTTGTTCAAAATATAGTTTTAAAACCCAAAAGCTTGCATCCTATATCTCGTTCGAAGACGGAATATATGGACCAAACCCTTCAAAATAGGATGACATCTCTTAATAACCGTGAATTCTTGTAACCAACCGAGCAAAGATCCACTTAGTTGCCTGAAATACATGTAAGTTTAAAAACATCAACAAAAGTTGGCGAGTTCATGCGTTTTGAGTTCATAACAAATGATCTTAAAAACATTTCAGAGTTCATATATAACCATGTGGTATGTAAAGCGTCAATGACTTGATGATCATTAATGTTTTTCAAAGACATTAATAGGTGTGACGACATAGGAAGCAGTCAATCCTACACAATTTCATTTCGGTCCACCCGGCTGGGACAACAAAAGCACTACATGCGGCACTACAAGGACCCATGAGTGGGGCTCACTACACCAGATAGATCTACCACTCTTGTTCCGTGGTCTTATAAAAGATTAATAGCGCTTAAGAGAGACCCTATTCGCATATGATCCGGTATTCCATTCCATAGCTAAACCATACTATCGAAACATGTATTTCCCTCTAAGAGTTGTAACACCGAAAACATTTAAGAGAAAAGGGGGACATGAACTCACAGATTTGCGTCCAAAGATAGTGCTAGCAAACGGTGTTCCAAAAGCGTGAGTCAACCTACAAGTGCTCTAACTCATTAGACACTTTGGCCTCTTCTAGACCTTGTACGCGTTGTTCATCTTGAACGTTACTATATTAGTTTGATATTTCGAACCCTTGTGTATTTTTAATAATATATTGGCATTTGTTTCATGTGTATGCTTTTAATATATATACTTCTTATATATATATATATATATATATATATATATATATATATATATATTTGAATTGAACGGGCCTCGCACGAGAATAAGTGGGCCTAGCTCATTTGAGTCTTTGTGCCTTGCACAAGTGAGAGTGGGCCTAGCCCATTTAAGTCTTTGTGATCCACACAGTGTGAGTGGGCCTAGCCCATTTGAGTGTCCGTGATCCACACGGTGTGAGTGGGCCTTGCCCATTAGTGTCTCCGTGCCATGTATGGCTTATGTTCGTTATGTGTGATATATATATTCTTTAAATATATATTTTTACGTTCAATGAACCTCGTTCACTTGTGTAAGTACGTTTGGTTCGAGTGTGTATATTTGTTCCACAACTATGTATGTATATCTTTTGTAGATATAAATGTTAAAATATTTATTTTTAACATCATATATACGCTGATGTACATGTACGATATTCTTTGTGAGTGTACACTTCAACAAGTGTATTTGAGTATATCACCATGTACTTGTGTATTTTATACGTATACCGTATTTATACTTGTATTTGTATATTTTTATTTTTGGTGTTGATGTCGTATTTATACATATTCGTGTACATGTACATTCCTTGTATTCTTGCAATTCCACCAAGTGTATTTTCATACATATTTGTATACGTGTATACTTATATCTTTACACTTAGTGATTATTTTCTTTATTCTTTCCGATATTATAAGTATTGAAATATATATATATATATATATATATATATATATATATATTTCAAATGTCTAAAAATATATTATTTTTAGTGTTTCGTCGTAGTAACCGCACATATGTATTTTTGTGTCGAGAGTCACCAAATTTTGTTCGTGATATGTGCACGCTCCTTGTCGTGACGCTATTGTGATCGTTGCTGATGACGGCGCATTTATTTTGTTAAAGCATTTACTTTATATTTCGCGCCGGTTTTGAATATATATTGTCTTGTTAATATCTTTAGTTATAAAACGATCGTCCGATGTCCGTTTGTCCATTGTCCGCTTATCCGTTTGCGGATATAGCATGAGTGCATTTCATGTATACTTTTAGTGTTATCAACTTCACAAGTGGAAATGTACATGAAGGTTCATGTTCCCACTTATACATTTGAGTATTTATGTAATCTTCATCTGGATGTATTTAGTATTTGGCTTGCATGCTCTTAACACTAATACATACACATAACTTAGGAAAAATATATAATTTTTCCCAAAAATTCTCTTTACATATATATATTATTTCCATCCATTTTAACTTAGGAAAAATATACATAAGTGTTTAATAAAACTCTTGATGATTAAGACTTAAACCTTACCATTATGGTTTGCCTAATCACGATTAAGGTTATTAATCACGATCAACCATTTTAATCACCCTTTAATACTCCTTAATCGCAATTAGATTTTTAGAAAATTTCGCTATAGTTTCCCCTAAATTATGGCGTTTTCCACGTTTATTAAACGTATGTAATACATGATTTAACCCATTAATCATCATCAAACTCAACCAAGTTTCAAGACACCAAATTTGCTTGCATGAACGATACATATTCATCCTCTTTTCCATAGACTTTTTGAAGTACATTTTTAACCATATCTTTAAAAATAAAAACATCTTAATATATTTTCTAACAAATTTCATAAAAATTATCATTGCTCTTATACTTTAAAGTCTAGTTCCTTTGTTTAAACACACTTGTTTAGACTACTTTTTAAGATGATCTTAGTGAAAATCAAGGTGTTTAACTTTTATAAAAGTTGTATTTATCACAAATCATCTTCTAGTTTATGTAAAAGTCAATGGAACTTAAAAATGATGATCTTGTTTAGATCTAAACATCAAGATGTTTGGATCATCATTTCTATCCTAGATCATACAAGATCATATATTTAAACATCTTTACTTTAACATAATCAACATGATCATACTAACTAGTTAACACTAATCCACATAATCTGTATATGATACATCATATTAGTAAACTTTTAAGGTGAGATTAGGGCTTTTGAGTTTGATTTTGTTTATGTTCAAGATGATCACATATACTTTAGTAACTACAAATTATAAGGAGCTTAAAAATGATAAAAGATGATCTTACAATTTTGCACAAGCTTAAGATGAAGATTAAGAGATAATAAGAGCTCCAAAGTGTTCCCTAATGTCTTTCCATAGTTACAAAGCCCTTAGGTGATCTTGAAATTGTTTATAAGAGGTTTAAATGAGGTGTTTAGTGGTGTTTGAATGGTGGTTTATGGTGGTGAAGGGGGTCATAGGTTAGAGAGAGGTGGAGGAGGTTTCTTGTTTTTTTGAAGTGATAATAATGCATAAAGATGATGAGATGATGGTTATATCTTGCAAGATCTTCCTTTATGCCCTAAGGTCTACATGAACCATGCTTTCTTATCCTTCTCATCTATCACAACTTGGGGGGAATGGGATCCACATGGGAGGGGGGGGGGTAGAGTGTAAGTATTTATTTATTTATAGATTTTTTATAAAGTTAGAGAATGTTCGTGATTAGAGGTTTAGTTTAGGGGTTTAGAGGATTAGAGAAATTCTTGTACCATTAGTGTTATGACAATGTTCGTGACGCCAAACGATGGCTAGCTACTAGATTGTTCTTTTAGGTGTTGGGGTTATGAAAATACCATTTACTTGCTCGTCGGCTTGGAATCGGTCAAGTTGTGCAAGTAACGACGTAGTACCGGAAGCTTATGTTTCGGATATCTTCTTGGTATACCTAAGCTTATTTAGGATGTATAACATTATATCCAATTCCTATGAACATTAAAATGTTGAGTTTTAGCATTTCCCACGATTTATATTGTTACCGTTTAGCGCGGATTGGACGAATTGTAATCTGCGTATTTTTCGGAAAGTTAAAGTGTTTTAGTATTTAGTGTCCCTAATTAGGGGTTTTATTTGTATTTCAACTATAATATGCTTTTGTTTCATCCGTTGATCATTCGGACAGTTTCTAGACTTTTGTTGGCATGAATAGTGTGTTTTCAGCATTTTATTGGACATAGATTCTTGTTTTCTCACGACGCGACGAATGTGAGATTATCATTTGCATAATTTAACCATGTTCTACGAATGCTAGCTTTTATTTGACCTAATCATGCATTAATTAAGTCGACGGTGAACACAAATTAAATAATAAATAGTTGTTACGTTGTACGGATTAACCATTAATTTTGCCGGTTGTCACATCGGGTTCTAGTTAATTATCATTTGAAGATACTTCACCTACTTTCCTCTTTTTTTTTCTCTGAGAGATCCCTAGATGAGATTGTTTGAAAGGGATTAACGATCATATCATCAACAAAAGCGATAAGTTCTTCTTCTTCTTCGATTACAACCATGAGTCTTTCTAATTCTATAATCTAAGCTTGTTTTAATCTTCTTTCTGGTTTCTCCATTTCACTAATAACATGAAAATCTTGCATTCTTAGTATCTCTTCATCAGTTCTACCAGAATGATGGCCATCACCTAAGAAACCTTCTGGATTTTATTCACCTTTTTACTTCTTTTAGAACTGCCTTCATCAGCTATCTGTTTTCCATGGGCTTTGCTCTTGGCTCGTTCCGTTGGATCTTCTTGTTCTTATTTCTCTCCAGTTGCTCTCTTCTTTGCTTCTTTGCTCGATACATTCATTTAAACATCATTATCCAATCTTCTGTCATGCATTCAGTGAAAGGACGACTGGTTGGGAATGAAAACTGATACTTGTCACCATCATTTTGGAATATCTGAAAAATGATTATTGATGAGAATCTTAACAAACCTGAGGTACATAGCCGATCTTGTTTTTGTGTTTTTGGTGTTGTCAACCATGCTGTAGAAAATAAGCCCTTCGATGTTAAAAGGTTCGCCTACACAGAGTTTGTACATTGTTGCTGACCATTCTAAGTTTAAACCGTCGTATCCTCCCTTCCGATGATACATGCACACTGCAAATACATGACTTATAAAATGCCAATATTTGGTTAAACCTTTTTTCTTGATTTCATTTATGGAATCGAAGTTACCCTGATGCTTCATCATTTTGAAGCCTTCAAGTACTTCTTCCTTTGTCATCCTAATTAGATCCTAAAATTGTCATTAAGCTTTAAAATGCTTCGAACTATTTCTTCGGTGACAATAATGGGCTTGTTTCTAAAGTGGCTATGAGAGTTTTAACTCTGTTTTAAACAGACACCTTTACTCAATTCCATAATTCTGCTATGTGAGTGTTGTAAATGTTAGGTTTCTCTTAAACGGTGAATCCTATATTGTTGCTTGCTATCCATTCCATGACATCTTCAAAACCAATCTCTGGTGGATTCAAAACCATTGCTTTATTGTGAATTTGAGTCTTATCCCAAGCTAGCGGGGCTTCCATCCTAACACTTAGAAAACAGACCAAATGAGAGCTAAACACGAATAAATCTGACATATAAATAATATTTACAAAGTATAAAAAACATTAAGACACGTGAAAAAGTGTAGAGAATAGATTACATCATAATTTAAATGGTAGATGCATTAGTTGAAAGCGTCGGACAATTTGATCTGATATAAACAAAGACACCGGTTGCCAAGTTAAAACCGCTGGTTCATGGTTAAAAACGCCAATTAATTTTGATATGATCCGGGAAAAAACGTCGATTGTCAAATGAAAAGCGCTGATCATCGACTAGTGTGTTATTAATTTAGTCCTTTTACACACACAATCACAACATCTTTATTAAAAGCGTTGCTTTCACCTACGCTTTTGTTACAAAAGCGCACTTTAACAAAAAAAAACGGAAACCCCCTTCTCATAAAAACGCAGGCTTCGTTTTTCTTAAACATTAACCCACAAAAAAAAAACCTTTGTTGGATCCGAGAGTTAATGAATTGTGTGTGTTTTTGATAAAATAGTTTGGGAAATAACAAATAATAAATCAAACAGTGATAATAAACACATCATCATCGACATTACGGGATTTGGGAATTATTGTTAAAGATTCTTATATTAATCATATGTTCAAAGACAATCAATCATACAAAAGTACTCCCCATTACCAGGTGAACTCTCTCCCTCTAAGTATTCTTGAATATTTTTTTTTTATCTCTAACTGTCTAGCACTTTTCAAACTGCTGGCAGTTACATCATTTAATAGGTTGTCTAGGGTTTTTTTCATGGTGATGTCACCAGCGGTACTCTCCTCTATATATAGTTCTGCATAGAATATAATATGTAACACTAAGAGCTGAAAAAGTAGAAGAACTTAGTGAGAGAGTGCACCTGGGTGAGGGGGGGACTTTTGTACCTTTTGATTGCACTGAAATAGATTGGATAATATGAAATCATCCTGCACTCATTCCCAAATTTAATTGTGTTTATGATGATGTGTTTATTATCACTGTCTGAGTGAGTTTCTAAATTTACTAAACTGTTTTATCAAAAACACACACTAACACACACTTTCGGATCCAACACATAACATGGTCATAACTCAACCAAATAAAGTAAACACTTATTTTATGATTAAATACACTGAAATACGATTTTTAACGATATGTGGCATACCTAAAACACTTACATTTAGACCCCCCAAACATTTAAAACAAAACTAATGCTCAATACCAAATAGTCTATAAAGATCCACGATTTTGACGCATTTCCCTATTTCAAACAAAAATGTTTTCTATATAAAAGTTTTGGAGGACATTCTAATTTAGTAGAGTGGAAATTTTCATAGTTTTTCATTGATGTTTACTATTTTTGAAAAGTAAAGCAAAATCAACATAGAAAGCTCTTAGAATTTATCATTGGTAAAACTAATCAACTTATGATCAATTAATGATTCTTGTGACCAATATAAATTAATAATATCATCGTAATATATCTGAAACCCTAATTAGGCATCCTTAATTATATTAGGGTGGATATTTGATCGTTAAAAACGCACAAACATCATCAATCATCAAGATGAGATTCATAGTCCCCTTTGACCGCTTTATTGTTTTGGGATGAAACACGCAAATCATTATAAATCATTCCTTTTATACAATTCAAATAGTTATTCAAGTACTCCATAAACTTGAACTTTATTTTAAACAAGCATTCATGATAATCATTTATTTTTTGCACAGTCACTAAATTTTTTAAAATAAATTATTATCATGAATGCTTGTTCATACGATTCAACAAGTGCATTGTATAAACGTGTTTACCATGCTTATTTACAATTCACTAAGCATGATTACCTGAATCATGTAGAAAATATGTCAACTAAAAATAGTTGGTGATTATCATTTATTAACTTTATATATGTGTTATTCATAATATATATAATATATATATATATATATATATGCACTTGTTGAATTGTATAAACATGTTTACCATGCTTAAGTATCAACCTATGTTTCTAACCAACTATTTTTAGTTGACATATTTTCTACAAGATTCAGGTAATCATGCTTAGTGAATTCGGGACAAGACCATATAGGATGACCTAGATATTAAATAAAAGAGTCGTTATATATTTTGAATTGTTTGAAAACAGTGTCATATTTTAAATATTTCAATTTAATAATAATTTACCTTTTATTGCCTTGGTCATTCCCCAACATAAAGTCACCCATATGGTTTTCGCACATGTTGAGAGTGTGAATTGTGTATTCAGGGCTTAGGGCTACCCCTTTCTAGTACCTTTATTGTGTCACATTCATAGTGTAAGCCCTAAAAACAGGAAAACCACAGTTGGATCATTGCACCAATACATAATTCCTAAATCGAACATAGTCATTATATTGTAGTTGAAAGTACATCAAAACATATAGTATCGGATACATTCCGTTTTCAAATTTTAAACAAACCATCAAAAAAGGTCAACTAAGGTCGATATGATGCTAGTCCTAAAAGTAGGGGAGTTTTCAATCTGTGTCATGGACTTCCTATCCAAGCATCACCTTGTTAACCTGACTGAGTCCTATTTTTTAATAAAACAAGGAGATAACGTTCATAAGAAACGTCTAGTAATTTTCATCAAAAGCATTTTAACATCATAGATGCATATCAACTTCAATCACAAGTAAACATCACTCTGTGAAGCGTTTCTTCACCATAAAAAACCGAATATAGTAACATACAGGCATACACCAGTATAAGACTCCACGCTTGTTACGCTGTCGTGCTTACAAGAAGATCAAAAAGGTTAGCATTAACTTTTAGTAACCAATCATTTAACGTCTACCATAAGTCAAATAAACTTACAAAACCAATCAATCAATATCATACACATAACATCAACCAATCAATAATAACATAATAGCAATAAATATTTAGATAATTGATACCATTTAAAGTAACATGCATATCAATCTAAAAGAGTAAATGATGGCATCTAGAACTCACTAATGAGTTAACTTCTTTTAACATTTAAACGTAAAAAGATGGCTGTCAGATTCTCAGCCAAGTGGTCAAAATTACACATATAATTAATCAACATTGCACCCTCAATACCTTGAGCAAAGTAAACGTACAAATATCTTTGTCAGATTCTCAGCCAATTGGTCAAAATTATACATATAATTAGTCAACATTGCACCCTCAATACCTAGAGCAAAGTAAGACTTTAAGTAGGTAGATAATGTTGCGCTTGTGTGGCATTATGCCCTTATATGGAATACACTGAGCTACCTATATTGCTCTACACTAGGCATCATGCATGGTTGACTTTGTGTTATACACTGTGCGTGTAAAGTCAGCTCCACGCACTATTATGCCAAGCATAAAGTGGCAAACTGCGTGTTCATCAATCAAAAGCGTGAAGTTGATCTCTCCTATCTGCACTTGTTTCATATTAACATCCTACCTATTTCTTTAAAAATACGTTACAATGGATCTATAACATCATTAAATTCATCAAACGTGAAAAATGTTACAAAATTTATGTGATCATTTCCATTTTAAGACAAAAACCTTCAAACTGAGCATGAACGCTTTGAAAACTTGTTCAAATAAGATTATTTATGTGCTAAAACTTGTTTAATAAAAAGAGCTAATTTAACCTAAATCTATACTCAAATTAATACTCTAGACTCACTAAGACACACTAAACTACTAACCGACAAGTGTACCGATCGACTCTAGTATAGCTAAAGTAAGTCCGGATATCGAACCCACGAGACTCTATTAATTACGTTAAAGACTTTATCTAGACTATGACTGACACGGACATACTAATTGTTTGATTGTTTGGGGGGGTTTCTAAAATTTCCTAAGAAAGCGATTAAAATAAACTAAATTAATTAACGGAGTTAACAAAACGAATTTATTTCGACTTTTACTCTGATGGTGGAAAATACTACATAGGCTGGAATCCTGGTTGCTTTTAGTAATGATTTTTATTTGGAAATTGTCAACTATGGAACCAGGATCATAAAGTTCGCGCCTTTCGGGATATCTAAAGGAATCCTAACCCTTCTCAAGCGCACGCTGTGACACCCTAGAGGTTGTTTAGACTACCGGTTATTAGACACTCTCACAAGACACCTAACGGATTTATGAAAGTACCTTATACGATTCACTCCCTCACAGGATCTAAATCTAAGGTAAACTTGGACTCTCGATTGGACTTGTTAGACAATAGCCAAAAGGGTATACTTCTACGAAGCTCCTACCTTACGGTTTAATGATTTAGACCTAACAATAATCTCGCACCTCACAGCTATTAACGATTAATAGAACACTTGATTTTATAAGATTACCGAATATTACTTCTAAGGTTAATTGCGCAATTTCACCCTAAAGATTAAAGATTTATTACGTGATATGGACACCCACCAAAATCTAAAACCTAGCAAGACTCTATTTTGTGATAAAGACCGTCACTAAGAATCAAGCGAAGCAACAAACAATATTCAAACACTATCAAGCACGCATATACATCTATCAAAAGAACAAGTTGCCTACAATTCATATATAATCCATAGAATTCATAAATCCATAATAAAAATCAAAACTTTACGCAATCAGTCATCCAATCTAGGTAGTTCATAAAATTTAGCCAAACAAAGTCATTGAAATCATCAAAAACAAAGTAAATTCAAGAGTTTGAAACATAGTGTAAAGAAGAGACGAAAGTAAGGACACCCGAACGGCAAATCTGCGACCCAAATGGTTCCCTAAGCTTCCCTTCTTCAACTTGCAGCTCCAAATACTTGAAATCGCCGGTAAAGATGCCAACTTTTCGCCCAAAGCTTCTCCAATTCGCCAAGTTAGGTTTTTATGATGATTATGATGTTTATATATGTTTGGAGGAATCATGCGGCAACTTAACAACCTATTCTCCGGATTATACCCTGTCGCGTCACGCGACGGGATGACACAAGAGGCGTCGCGTAGCGCGGAGTGTCATTTTGCCCAACTTTCATCTTCAACAGCTTGACGTCACGTGTAGGCCTTCTAGCATATGTGTCGCGTGGTGCCAAGGTCCATTTTCCACAGAAAGTTTCGTTTTTCTCAAGTATTTCAGCTCCAATAATCTCTAATTCTAACCCTTAGCTTCTTCTAAGCCTATTTCCAACGGTTTTAAGCATTTTTCCGCAACAAGCACCTGTACAAAACAAAGTATCAAACTTCTACGAAATAACTACCAAAACCAAACAAAAAAATACGAAAACTATACAAACTGTACATGATAAATAAATGTATTTTGCAATACATCACATATCCCCATACTTACTCTTTTTTCGTTCTCGAAAAAGAATCTATGCATACGGAATCAGAGATAGAAAATTATTCGGGTCAAAAGTTATTTATACTTATTAAAATCAAAACTTGTGTTAGCCACGATAACAAGTATATTTGTCCCCTTAAACCCAAACCCGGTTCCAAGCCCTTATCATGCAATTTTAAGTTCAAGTGCGGTCAGTCTACCTAGGGTCTCACACTAGAAGCCACAGTACATCTAATCCCGCCTCAAGCTTATAGAACAAAGGGAACGATCACTGGACCATTTCCCAACCGTTTTATACCAAAATTCAAAGAATTTAAAATCAACATTTTTCTTTCTTTTTTTTTAAACTTTGCTTTACCTAACTAAGAGGCTGTCTCAACCAGAGTCACCATCCCCAAGAGCGACAACATAGGCGTTGGTTAATTTTTGTAATTTTTTTTCTTTTCTTTCAACCATCCTAGAGGCAATCTAAGTCAGAGTCACTATCCCCAACGAAGATTACATTGGTCTGGCCTACTTTTCCAATGAAGCTCACTTATTCCATTTTTTTCATGATAAAAAATTCTAAAAATTTTAGCTTATAACGGCATTCCTTATACTATTTTGGCGTTTTCGACTTCCCATTTTTCCTAGATGAGCACCCATTAGAAAACCAACAATTAGGTATATTAAGATCAAAGGAACCTAGAACCAAGTCGAGCCTACCCGCATATCCCAAACTAGACACAAGCTCGATTACATCATTCTCATATTATCACTATTTGACCCCGAACAAAAATCCATCTTTTCTATCATTTTTCATTCTTATTTTGCAAACTTCTTTATTCAAAAGACATTTTCTAATTATTTCAATTTTTTTGGATTTTTGATTTTTTATTTTTTTGTATTTTCAAATTTTATGACTCAAACTAACACTAAAAACTATGTATCACATCCCCACACTTAAAGATTGCATTATCCCTAATGCAAGAACGAGACACGACCTAAACTACCTAACAAAGCAACGAAAAACTAGAAACTAAATAAATAAATATATACAAGTATACAAGTGGAAACGACTTAGCTGAATATATGCGAGACTGTCAAAGTGCCAGTCTATTCCACATATGCCCTCCACTCCAAAACACGCTCAGCAAACAATTCCTAACTTTCGGACACGCGAACGGACGCGGCATACATAACACCATACCTATAAAAATAATCATACAACACCAATCCATAACATAGCACGATAGATAAGTGTCTAAAAACATCCAATCATACAAACCAAACTACCCCAACTCAACCAACCAAGTATCAAAATATACAAAATTAGGGGTACGGACCGGATTAGATAAAAACAACATAAAAGAAAAAAATCATATAAAAGATACTACTTCATGCTCCAGCTGCTGCCATCCCCACACTAATCCTCATCATCACTGTCCATCTCTTCTTCTTCTTCCTCCGTCTCCTCCTCCTAATCCTCGTTAGTATTCTTCTCATAAACCTGAAACTCTGGTGTCGGTTCCACATAACCACCCTGAACAGAACCAGAACCTCCTTGCTGACCTGAACTCCATGGACCACTAGGATTAAAACCTCCGGGCATCGGAAACTGACCCGGATCAACAAACGGCTGGAAGAAATACGGGACATTCATACTCATCCGTCCCATCATATACCGAATCATTCCGTCATGCCTATCCTGCCTAAAATCAATCCTACTAAAACCAAAATCCATGTGGTCATAAAGTGATGCCAAAGTAAGTGGATTCGGTGGTGGCTGGCGGCGTGGATACTGAGGGGCTGGCATTTCCTGTCTCTGTCTGGAATCTGGCGAGCTGTCGGATAGATGGCCTGCATAACTCATCAGCCGGATGACCTGCTGGTGGCATAACCTGAGGTCCCTGCCTCGCATCAATCCAAGTCACCGGCTCACTCATACTCACAATACCTACCAACTGTAAATCTTTCACATCAACATGCCTAGATGCAGGTCCCTCACGCAATGTATTCAAGTTATATTTCTGAAAAACACCCAAATTCTGAGCCAACCTCGTGATGTAGGGACCCATATCCAAAGCAGCCCTTTTACCTCCCCTACGTGACCTACTAAAAGACCAAGCCAACACACTCGCCAGATTTATATTCCTACCCTCAACTCGACACATCAGTAAAAACAAATCAATCCAAGTTGTTCTTCCCCGACTTCCTACCAACCAGAGTGGTAGAAAAAACCTTCAACACAAACCTGTAAATGGATCTCGAACAGAAGTAATCAAATTCGTCTTAGCAAAACCACGGTCCGCTATAGTTCCCCAAAACCTCGCTAGCTCACTACTCGTCAAGCACAACTCCCTTGGGTTCACATACACCCCTCTCAACCCAGTCATGAACTCCTCGGTAGATGTATCCTCAAAAGCATAAAAACCACTTGCTATAGAAAACTGTGGGATGGACATCTCGTGAAGCATCCTCCCTAAGCTAAACGACACTTCGTCACCTTCAAAGAATGAGCCCTCTTTATGCTGAAAAGTAGAATGAAACTCTACAACCAACTCATCATACTGTGGCCAATCACAATCAACCATCTCTACCAACATCGACCCAATAACTTATCTACTCTCTCACGAGTACCCATTTGGACTAACCATTCCCAATCAATGTCCAATGTTCAAGAAGCTCTGTTTTAATAATCTTTTAAAGTTTTACCCACTCTTTCGTATTAACCTGAAACTGAAGTAACGGATGCTCCCTCCTTAGAGGAACCCAAGCATAAATCGTTTGCTCGTGACCTTCATACCGGATACGTCTTTCCCTCCGATTGGAAAGAACTTGCGATTCGTGAATAGGTGAACCTCTTTGCCGTGCTATCGGGCCTCTTCTGCCGCCTCTAGCTCCACCTGAACTTCCCACACCTGACATATCTGCGAAAACATATTTAAACGAAGCAAAGCAAGCAGGTAATTAGCGGTCACAAACTATTTTTGGTATTTTTTTTATTTTTTGGATTTTTTGAAAATTTTATGAAAATTTGAACAACCGTATAGCATTCCATTCGCGGTTGAAACCGAAAATAAAGTGAAAGTAAAAATCGGGTTACCGTTTACATAAGCATAAGTTATAAACAACGTCATCCGAATGGAGATTGAGTACGGGCGAGGCATTTTGTACCTGTACGTGCATATTAGTAAACCCATGACCAAACCTAAACCTAAGACTCGACTCAAAATACACGACTCAATGTACACTACCCTCTCCCGGCACTTTAATTGTCCCAAATGAAGATCCAAGTGCCTACCAAACCGGTCATTGAGTCTAAACTTGCGGAAAGCTGGAAACTTTAACGATAAAACTGAATTTAAGTTGAAAAATTCCGCCTAGTGAAAGGAGGTTTTAACCAGTTAAACTCAAACCGCAAGTTCGGATTTTTCCGCAACAATATGATATGGCAAAACAATCCAATGTCAAAAGCAAACCCAAACCATGCCTCCAGCAACCATAAACTAGCAAAAACTAGCCTAGCCTAAGACCCGAAGCTGACCCAGCATGAACCGACACCTAAACTAGCAAAACCAATCTCAAAACTAGCTAATAAACGAACAATGTACAGAATACTACAAGAAAACATACCGGATTCGTGAAGAATAAGTGAAAAATTTTCAATTTCTTAAGTGGAGAAAGTGAAGTCCCGTGGTAGGTGGATTTCGCGGTTAATCGGGTGAAATTGACGGTTAAAAGGGTTGGGGAAGTGAAATGGGTGACGTGGATGTAAAATGGGAGTAGGATGGTGAAGTTTGGTGGTGGTTATGGTGAAAAATGGTGGTCTGCGGCTGGGAGTTCGTATGGTAGGGTTTGGAGGAGTTGTGGAGAAGAAAGGGGATCTGCAAGGTTTTAATCTGGCAAACAAAGACCGACAAACTACCAAAAACACCGTTAGCTACGAAAAATAATAAAAAATAAACGAAATTACAACCGGTACAAACTCTACACTTGAGCTTTCACTCAAGACACTAAGTGGTAGTGTTTAGCATGTCTTCAAGAGGAGTTTCCTCCTTCTCGGTTTTATCAATCGGGCCTCCTAAGTAGTGCTTCAATCTATGGCCATTCACTTTCCATAAGCATCCGTCGGCTTCATTTAGTAATTCGATGGTACCATACGAAAACACCTCCTTCACTACATACGGTCCCGTCCACTTGGATTTCAACTTTCTAGGAAACAACTTAAACCTCAAATTGTAAAGAAGAACTCGGCCACCTGCTTTAAACTCCTTCAACTCCTTAAGCTTCCTATTATGCAACGCTTTCATTTTTTCCTTGATACTCCATGAACGATCATACGCCGCATCTCTAAGAGCTTCTAACTCATGAATTTGGAAAAACCTTCTCCTAGCCGCTTGAGTAAGATCTAGATTTACGGTCTTAAGGGCCAAAAGTGCTCGGTGCTCTAATTCTACCGGGAGATGGCATGCTTTGCCATAGACAATCATAAACAGCGTGGTTCCTAAAGGTGTTTTGTAGGCGTACGAAATGCCCACAATGCATCGTCAAGCTTCTCCGGCCAATCCTTTCTCGACTTCCATACCGTTTTCTCCAATATTCTCTTCACCCCCATTTGAATTCTCCACTTGACCGTTTGTTTGTGGATGATACGCGGTAGACAAACGGTGAGTAACTCCATAACGCTCTAATGCCTTTTCCAACACAGCGTTGCAAAAATGTGATCCTCGATCGCTAATAAGGGCTTCAGGGACACCAAAACGCGTAAATAACTTTTTAAGGAATCTTACCACCACTTGGGCATCGTTTGTAAGCAAAGCTTGAGCTTCAACCCACTTAAAAATGTAGTCGATTGCCACGAGGATGTACCGATTCCCACTAGAAGGGGGAAAAGGTCCCATGAAGTCGATGCCCCATACATCGAAAATTTCGAGGACTTGAATCGGATTTTGGGGCATCTCATTCTTGGATGAGATATTTCCGGTGCGTTGGCAAGCATCACACCTCCTAACGAAATCTAACGCAACCTCAACTACCGTGGACCAATAGAAACCGCAATCAAAGACTTTTTGTGCGGTAGTGTGTGCATCGTGATGACCACCTGTCAACCCCTCGTGGACATGCCTAAGAATCTCTACCCCCTCTTCCTTACTAACACACCTTCGAAGAATACGATAACTCCTATCCTAAACAAGTAGGGATCATCCCAAATATACTTTCTCGCATCCTTGTACAACTTCCGCTTTTGTTGGGTAGTCATATCTTTCATCACATACCCTTTAGCAAGATAATTCGCTAAGTCGCTAAACCAAGGCAATCCTCTCTCTCCGCCTCAACAAAATCTATAGACTCGTGATGAAATCTATCTCCTATCACTTCCTCATGAATCTCCTCCCTACTCGGATCCTCTAAACGCGAAAGGTGATTAGCGGCTACATTCTCGGCTCCCTTTTTGTCCCTAATCTCAATGTCAAACTCAGAAAGCAAAAGAATCCACCGAATAAGTCGGGGTTTGGCGTCTTTCTTTTGAAAAAGAAAACGCAATGCGGAATGATCGGTGAAAACGATGGTTTTGGAAAGCATGAGGTATGAACGGAATTTATCGAATGCGAATACTACGGCTAAGAGTTCTTTTTCCGTGGTGGTGCAGTTCTCTTGAGCATCATTAAGCATTTTGCTCGTGTAGTAAATCGGATAGAAGTGCTTGTCCTTTCTTTGTCCTAATACCGTTCCTACGACATAGTCACCCACATCACACATAAGCTCAAACGGCAAGCTCCAATCGGGCGAGATAAGAATAAGGGCACTAACAAGCTTCTCCTTGAAAAAGTTGAAGGCTTTTAGACACTCCTCATCAAAGACGAATGGAACATCTTTATCCAAAAGATGGGTCATGGGGCGATTGATCTTAGAAAAATCCTTAATGAAACGTCTATAGAAGCCCGCATGACCAAGAAAACACCGGATCGACTTAACACTAGTAGGTGGGGGTAATCGGCTAATGGTATCTATCTTGGCGCTATCTACCTCTATCCCTACCCTCGAAATCTTGTGTCCCAACACAATTCCCTCGGTCACCATAAAGTGACACTTCTCCCAATTCAACATCAACTTCATCTCCACGCACCTCTTCATCATCCTCTCTAGATTACCTAAACATTGGTCGAAAGAATTACCATAAACCGAGAAGACATCCATAAAGACTTCCATAGAGCTCTCAACCATGTCTTGAAAGATAGCAACCATGCACCACTGAAAAGTAGCCGGCGCATTACATAATCCAAAAGGCATGCGTCGGTACGCATATGTGCCATGTGGACATGTGAAGGTGGTTTTCTCTTGGTCCTCTGGCCCAGTTGGAATTTGGAAATAGCCGGAAAAACCGTCGAGGAAACAATAGAATTGTTGGCCTAAGAGACGCTCGAGCATCTGATCGATGAACGGTAATGGAAAATGGTCCTTTCGGGTGGTGTCGTTAAGCTTGCGGTAATCGATACATACACGCCAACCGGTGACCGTACGAGAAGGAATAAGCTTGTTTTTCGCGTTCATGACAACGTTCATCCTCCCTTCTTAGGGACGACTTGGGTAGGACTGACCCACGCGGAATCAGAAATGGGATAGATCAACCCGGCCTCCATCAACTTAATTACCTCTTTCCTAACCACTTCCTTCATGTTGGGATTTAGACGCCTTTGGGGTTGCACCACCGGTTTAAATTCGTCCTCCATGAGAATCCGGTGGGTGCAAAAAGGGGGCTAATCCCCTTGATGTCGGACAATTTCCAAGCTATAGCATCCTTGTGCTCTCGTAGCACCTCAATCAACATTTTTTTGTCCTCCTCCGTCAACTTAGATGAGATGATGACGGGAAAACTAGACTCCTCTCCTAAAAAGGCATACTCTAAGTGGGAAGGAAGGACCTTGAGCTCTAAAGACGAAGTATCTATGGGTATTCTCTCACTCTCTTCTTTAACCTCACACAACTTTAGTGTTTCCGGAATCCATGGCGGATCCTCTTCAACTCCCTCAATCTGACTCACCACATCACTCTCGTCCTCACTAACTAGATCGGCTCCACTAATATAACTAAGACATTGATCAACGCACGAGATGAGGGAATCTAGGAAGTAAAATGAGTGACAAGGACCACTATAATCATCACTCCCACTCGGATGTTGCATGGCTTTATCTATCTCAAACGTGACAATCTCATCACCCGCTCTAAGTGAAATCTTACCATCGAAAACACCTATAACCACCTTTGCGGTTCGAAGGAATGGGCGACCTAAAATAATCGGAACTCTCTCGTCGGCCTCCATGTCTAAAACCATGAAATCTACCGGAAACACAAATTTATCTACCTTAACAAGCAAATTCTCTATGACCCCTCTAAGATATTTGACCGAGCGGTCGGTCAATGACAATGACATGTGCGTGGGAGTAAGCTCACCTAATCCTAATTTCTCGTAAAGAGAAAAAGGCATCAAATTGATACTTGCACCTAGATCGGCTAAAGCATGAGCAGGGACAACGGCACCCCCGAAAAGACATGGAATAGTGAATGTGCCCGGTTCGGTTCACTTCTCGGGTAGCTCATTCAAGACTACTGCGGAGCAACCTCCGGTCAATGGAATATTGGAAAGCTCACCTAACCTATCCTTTCGCTTGAGAAGGTCCTTAAGAAATTTGGCATATTTAGGCATGGACTGGAGTGCCTCAATAAACGGAAGATTTATTTTCAACTGTTTGAACATCTCGAGAAAGTGCCCGTATTCCTTAGCATATTTTTTATGCTTAAGGCGGGCGGGGTATGGAACACGTGAATGATCAACCAAAGGTGATGGCTTTACCCCTATCGGTTGCTTCTCTACCCTCTTTTCTACCTGAGGCTCGTCGGTTTGTGCGGTAATTACTGGGTCTAGCCTATTGTGCACTTTACCGGGAGCTTCCATCTCAATCTCTTCATCTACATCTTCCTCTTGTTCTACCTCAACCCTCTCTCTAACAACCTCTACTAAATTCCTACCACTACGAGTAGTAATAGCCTTAGCTGAATGATTAGCCGGGTTCGGGTAAGTGTTACCCGAAAACTGACCAGGTGGGTTCTTTTGTAACTGCTTAGTCAGACCACCTACTTGCCTATGAAGATCTAAGAGCGCGGCTTGTTGGTTTTTATTGTGAGGCACTTAATTAATTGATCTTGATTTTTAGCGAAACCACTTAATTTGGTTAGGGTTTTCTGAGTGGCCTGGTCCATAACCATAAGCAGAGCAAACATCTCCTCAATCCTACTTAAACTAGCCCCTGAGCCTTTATCACTAACCTGACCCTCTTGATTCGACTCCCCACTAGCAAACCGACCTCCTGAACTTGAACTACCTTACTGACCAGCTGCCATGAACCTGAACTTGCAAACAAACCCTGCCTCCTGCTTTGGTATTGGCCGGATGGAAAACCATGGGGATTACCGGAAGAGCGAAAATTGTTATTATTATTACGCCAGTTGGAGTTGTAATTAGAATTATTATTATTATTAAACGGACCCCTAGACTGGCCAGCTATGTACACTACCTGCTCTAAAGTGATGGTAGGACAATCGATAGTATCATGGCCTCCCTACACACCTCACAACGATCTACCTTTTTCTTAATCTCATCTAACTCCTTAGTGAAGGTTTTCTGAATCATGTCTAAAGCAGCAGCTACCGATGAGTCCAAGCCAACTTGGGATACCCCTCGAGAAGTCGAGGAGGTACTAGTCACAGGAATGGAAGTCCTGCTGGCAGCGCTATAGTCCATGTCAGAATGCGCGAAACTCTCAAAAAGATCATTGCACTCGGCTACTGATTTCTTACTCATTAGCTGCCCGCCAGCTGAAGTGTCAAACCGGGCTCTGATCTCTGGGGTGAGACCATTGTAGATCTTTTCTTCAAGTCCCCATTCCGACAAACCATGCTGCGAACAATGAGCGAGTAGGGTTTGAAATCTCTCCCAGGCCAGGTGGTACGGCTCATCAGACTCCATCCGGAATGAATGGATCTGATCGCGTAGACGATATGCTTTTGCGGGTGAGTAATATTTGGCTAAGAAAGCATCTCATAGACCTGCCCATGTGGTAAAAGAACCTACTGGCTGCGAATCGAACCAGACGGCTAAGCGACCAGCAAGCGAGAATGGAAATACCTGGAGATAGCGAGCATCAAGATTGACACCGTCAATGGAGAAAGTGCCACACAGACGAGTGATACGGTTGATGTGAGCAGCGCATCCTCATCCTCATGACCATGAAACTGACATGAGTTGGTAATGGCGATCATGATGTAGGATGGGATTTGCCAAGATTTGTCATTGATGATGTCGGGTAAGGTGATGGGTGAATTTGCACCGGTGAAACCGGTGGTGGCTTGTTGGTAAATGGTGCGGTTGGCCATTTGGACAACTGGTGGTGGGCTTTAGGTACGGGAGGGTGGTGGGATATTATGGGGTGATGACTTCGGTGTGAAGTCAAAGTTCGATAGTTTAGATTGGAGTGTAGAGTCAGAACGGGTGGAAGATAACGGTGTAGAAGTACTTACCTTGAACGAAGAAGACGAGAAGGAAGGCTTGTCCGCAGGCAGCTTCGGCGGAGGTCCTTGCGAATGCGCATGGGGCATCCACTAAAAAACGGAAAACAAACAAGTAAGAAGACTCTAAAAACGAATCGGCAAAAACAAAAAGAAATTGACACTATTTTAGACTCCTACGACTCAAACACGACAAATAGCACGTATGATATCAAACAAGTAAAACAAAGTAATTAATGAATCGCCAAGAATCCCCGGCAACGGCACAAAAAATTTGATGTGCTAAAAGTAGTTCAATAAAAAGAACTAATTTAACCTAAATCTAGACTCAAAGTAATACTGTTGACTCACTACGACACACTAAACTACTAACCGGCAAGTATACCGATCGACTCTAGTATAGCTAAAGTAAGTCCAGATATCGAACACACGAGACTCTATTAATTACGTTAAAGACTCTATCTAGACTATGACTGACACGGACATACTAATTGTTTGATTGTTGGGGGGGGGGGGGTTCTAAAAGTTTCTAAGAAAGCGATTAAAATAAACTAAATTAATTAACGAAGGTAACTAAACGAATTTCTTTAGACTTTTACTCTCGATTAGACTTGTTAGACAATAGCCAAAAGGGTATACTTCTACGAAGCTCCTATCTTACGGTTTAATGATTTAGACCTAACAATAATCTCGCACCTCACAGCTATTGACGATTAGTAGAAACCTTGATTTTATAAGATTACCGAATATTACTTCTAAGGTTAATTGCGCAATTTCACCCTAAAGATTAAAGATTTATTACGTGATATGGACACTCACCAAAATCTAAAACCTAGCAAGACTCTATTTTGTGATAAAGACCGTCACTAAGAATCAAGCGAAGCAACAAACAATATTCAAACACTATCAAGCACGCATATACATCTATCAAAAGAACAAGTTGCCTACAATTCATATATAATCCATAGAATTCATAAATCCATAATAAAAATCAAAACTTTACGCAATCAGTCATCCAATCTAGGTAGTTCATAAAATTTAGCCAAACAAAGTCATTGAAATCATCAAAAACAAAGTAAATTCAAGAGTTTGATACATAGTGTAAAGAAGAGACGAAAGTAAGGACACCCGAACGGCAAATCTGCGACCCAAATGGTTCCCTAAGCTTCCCTTCTTCAACTTGCAGCTCCAAATACTTGAAATCGCCGGTAAAGATGCCAACTTTTCGCCCAAAGCTTCTCCAATTCGCCAAGTTAGGGTTTTTATGATGATTATGATGTTTATATATGTTTGGAGGAATCATGCTGCAACTTAACAACCTATTCTCCGGATTATACCCTGTCGCGTCACGCGACGGGATGACACAAGAGGCGTCGCGTAGCGCGGAGTGTCATTTTGCCCAACTTTCATCTTCAACAGCTTGGCGTCACGCGTAGGCCTTCTAGCATATGTGTCGCGTGGCGCCAAGGTCCATTTTCCACAGAAAGTTTCGTTTTTCTCAAGTATTTCAGCTCCAATAATCTCTAATTCTAACCCTTAGCTTCTTCTAAGCCTATTTCCAACGGTTTTAAGCATTTTTCCGCAACAAGCACCTGTACAAAAGAAAGTATCAAACTTCTACGAAATAACTACGAAAACCAAACAAAACAATACGAAAACTATACAAACTGTACATGATAAATATATGTATTTTGCAATACATCAATTATTTCCCCTTGTGAATGCATGTAGATGATGTGATATAAAAACGTGATCGTTTCCCTTAATTCCTTGCAAGAAACGACTTAACCCAACTCAACTTCACTTTCTCTCACTAAATTTCTCTTGTTAGGGTTTTCGAAAGATAATGAAGGAATAAGGGAGGTTGGTTAGTTCCTTGCCATATGAGGGTTATTGTCAAATTACCATAATGCTCTTGTGGGCTTTCTAAATCTTTCCCATAAGGGTCCCTTAATAAACGCACATCTCTTTATTCCACAACTTGGACTTTCATTCCATATCTATATATAAAGATCGCGTCATCATTCCAAATTATTAGTTTTGGGGGTGTTACACATTTGTAGGTTAAATAACGAATGAAAGCAACTGTGATAAGTAGGGAAACTGGTTCATATCTGACATAGGATTTGTTTTACTAAAAAAAATAAATCTAATTTCTTTAATGATTTTAGAGTTAATTACACTTTTTGTCGTTTAAGTTTACGCCAAACTTTGAAATTGTCCTTGAACTAAGAAAATCAACAGGTGCCTTTATGTTTGATTTTTATAACACGATACGTCCCTTTCACTAACGAACATTTTTCGTTAAGTTTTTTCAAGTGAGTTGCACATGAGGACATATTTTCATCATTTACACTTTTTACCTCGTAAAAGAAATTAGTAAATGTATATTCGCATCACATGTTTTTTTAATATACAAAAATTCAAAAATCCAAAAATAAAAAATATCAACTTGTTATGTCGGATTTAAAATGGATTAAACAGACTCTAAATTGATTAAATTACTATTGAAAAACACCAAACATATTTTCAACCAAATATTAAATAAATATATTGCGATATAATATATTGTAAGTTAAATTAGTTAATGATTTACAAAATTATACATTTAATAAAATTCAAACCAAACCAATATAGTAAAACCTTAAATACACAAAATTAAAGGAGTACTTTCCACTTAGTTAAAGAGGTAACAATGAAAATTTGTATATATTTACTTCCTCTTCATGGTAACTGGTTGGAGTAACATCATTAAAAACAACAAAAAAATCATCTTGAAACAGAAAAAAAATGAATAATGATGAAGGAAATCAAAACTGAAGAAGCAAATTGATCTATATAAGTCTTCTTTACAAAAATGATTTGACAACAACCATTTGCAATTCCTCTCTATTATTAAACTTGAACACTAAAAATCGCATCTAAGCCCATCAGATGGTGTTTGCGACTTACTGCCAGATTGAATTGTCGTAAAACCTCCGTTTAGTCACCTAACCGCGAACCAAATTAGTGGGTTGCTTCGTTCGGCATTCTGAGGTAAAAACTAAACTTTAATATGTTAATTTCCAAGTATACAAACACAAATCTAAGATTAATCGATGAACGATGATGATCAAATGGTATGTGTGTGTGTAGATTCTGTCAAACCTAATTTGTGGAGGAAGAAGAGGATAAATATATGCATTAAAGACTTAAAATGAACAATATATAACTTGAGTTCACCCACTTTGTTTTGTAAGGTTATATATGGTTTTTAAGGTTATATGTAATATACGTTTTGTAAGAATATATATATATATATATATATATATATATATATATATATATATATATATATATATATATATATAAATGACCATCATTATCATTTATTTTATATATTTGATCAAAATATTATAATTTCTTATTAGATTAGTTGGTAATTATTTGATGAGATTAATTACCCTTATTACCTAATCAATGGTTTCTATTGTGTGTGTACATATATACTAAGATAGTTAGAGAGATTAAGGTTACAAATTCACAATAACATCAAGAACTCACAAACTCGTCCCCTCCTCTCTCTCTCTATCTCTCAAACCGTGTTCTTCAGATGACATAATCCACATCAGAACTCTACACCCTAAAGACAAAATCAGTCGAGCTAATGAGATGCCGTCTACTTCCCTCCCTCTCTGTTCTGGTTACTGGACTCGCTGGTGTAACTATTATTAATCTTTTATCATGTTTTCCAGTATATACTTATTAATTTTGTGTGTTTCCCTTAATCTGGAATGGAATCGAAAAATAGTTTTTAAAATTAAACCTAATGAAAATCGTTTTGTTATACATATAATCCACGAGTTTATGTTCTAATGGACGTGTTATACAAACTCTAATTATTTTATAAACCAATTTTAATTTTTGAAATCTATTATAAACATTTTTTAAAGATTTCAATTTCAGAACCTGTGTATTAATTGTAAGTTTTCGAATATGTTCATCCACATTATTTTGTTGTTCATCATTAATTTCGAGAAAAGTATGCCTTATTTTGGTTTGAATCCTGGATTTACATGTGTTTTCGATAATTTAGGTCAAATTAAAATCTCGAAGAGATTTTTCAAAATATAAAATATAAATTTTGAAATTCAAAAGAATCTTGGGTGAACTTATATCATTGCTCTAAAAATTTAAAGTTTCTCGAGAACTTAATTTTCCTAAAAACTAACTTTTCCCGGGAAACTCACTTTGTCGCGCTAACAGGTAGCTTGCTATTTGTTAATAAAATAGTTTTTTTAACCTTACATACATTAAATGTATTACAAAACTAAAATAGCTTAACTTGAATAACACTTTTATGTTTCACTTCCACCCAAAGGTGATGTATTACATTCATGTTTTGCAAAAAAAAAAAAAAAAACTTGCGCCTAATAATTTAATTATCCTACTCCTGCGCAAAGGTAATGTGTGACAATTATTTTGCACACTTTTCCAACATGCTTAAATAATTTCACTTCACCCAAAGCTTGATGTGTCTTTGTTTAAGTAGATTTTTTTTATTAACTTAACTATACGTTTTGATTTGATAATAGACATTATCACATCTTCATTAAGATAATGAACCTCACATTAGTGATCCTTCATTAATTTGATGATCATTTTAGTATGCCTTAGTTGAATACCCCATAACATTAATCACTATAAAATTTTTCTATAAGTTGGTATCTCATGTAATCACTATAAAATGCTTCATTAACGAGTTTCTATAAAAAAAATTTCTCATATTAAGTCTTGATTATCCCCTCAAGACATGACAATCATGTTGCTCTTTTTGATAAGTGTTATCATGGGAGCTGTTTCAAAATCAAGTGGGATAAGTCAAACATAATGTCTCTTATGATAATCAAGAACTCGTTTAATAAGTGTTATCATGGGAGTTGTTTCAAAATCTAAATTTCCTAAGACTAATTTGTTTTCTTTGCAATAATCAAAATAGCTCCTAAGATGCATGCATTCACTCTAATTTCTAACTATAAGATTAAATGGCATCCGTGAATACATTACAATGTATAATATCATGACCCATAACCTAAAGGCTTATACATTGAAATCAATATAGTTGTCTAGTGTATTACATAATAACTTTTCCACTAGTACGATAAGATGCCTTAAAAATCAACTATAACACTCAGAAGTATAAAGGAAAATGAGTGCGTTGATCAGCAACATACGTACGGGAAAAGGAACGCCTGAAGTTGGAAAATAACGAGACTATCCATAATTTAATGGAACAACTGGCTATGATAGGTAATGATGTTATTCCAATTAATACAAAAGAAGGTGAGTCTAGTTCTATATGTTTTCTTACCATAAATCAACAAATTAATATGAGAGTTAGTGGAAAAATTTTAATGTTAAGGCTATAAGAACCATAATAAATTTTTCTATATTGGGCTTCATGATACCTAACATATTCATGAGATTACTTGAAATTTAATGTCAATACTAAAACTACATTATGACAGTTATGAGGTGTAAATTGCCAAAACAATGTCACTCTTACCTTAAACTTTCATATTATTTGTTATTCCTAACTAGATAGAAACCTTTATCAGATATAACTAGATGCTACTATACACTTTCACAACTTTTTTTATCATGCATATGACAATTTAACAAAAGAAAAATAAGACCTATAAATTTCATCCAGTTAAACCAAATTTCATCTAGTGAAACCAAATTTCATGGAAAACCATGACCAGGTTGATGGAGGGTGAATTTTCATCTAATCTCATTCTCAGTAATTTTCAATCATATGTTAAATGACTTAAATATTGCTTGGCTAAAAGAATAAGTGTGGGTCCGCAAGAAGTTATAATACATGACATTTGTGGGACTTATTCCAAATGGCACATTTAAACAAAATTCATTTATCATTTAAAAGACTATCTACTTGTTTCTAATATGTCTCCTATGGTCCAAGGTCTTAAAGAAACTACTTCATATATACGTGTATCTAATATGTCCCTAAAATTTCTTATGAAATCTGGACGTTAAGGAAATCAAGACTAATATATATGATAGGTTCCCACATCATGTACATCATTGAAACTTGTCTTGTAGCATCCTAGAGATATAGAGATCAGTCGATCACTAAGTGTCTTAATCATAAGTTGCTAGAGTTACGAGAGGTGGGGAGAGAAAACTTGTTTTTACCTCAACTTATACCTCTTGTACAAGACACTATTCCATGACAACTTTGTCACTTTAAAATCTAATGCTACTCTTACGAAAGGTGTCATTGTTTCCTAAATATAGGCACACTCAGATCTCTTACCAAAATTAAAATAATCCTCAACAAAAGTAACTGCAACGAGTAACATTATTAAGTTTTTTTCTCTATTAGAATCTACTGGTCTTATAATGTTGACCCTAAGCTTGCTAAATTCCTAAAGACTTCTAAGTTCAGTGGGAGAAGTAAAAGTCCTTATCATGACTTGCTGAAAATACAAGACGCGGAGGGAGACACTCAATTTTTAATCCGAATTTAACTCCAATTGCACCTCTTGTACACCATATTCACCAACTCTTGCACACCTAGAAAATGATAGCACCTAACCAAGAGATAATCTATAAAATTGAAACTCCTAATAAATTAAACCATTAGCATCAATCAATCTTCTAAATAGAATAAAACTATTTTTAGCAAAACTGATTTTATGTTTCATTTGGTAGAATCAGCTAACGGTGTTCATAACTAAACCAAATTCGGATGGAAATGTAAGACACTAAGAAGCACGATTAATTGTTAAAGGTTACACTCAAGAGAGAATACATCATTAAAGAATCTTCTCATATGTCTTATAAAATGTTTTTTTCTTTTCTAAGGAACATTGTTGTTCTAAGTAGCTTATAATCATCTAGATCTACATTAAATTAACATTAAAAAAACTTTACCTGAATAAAGACTTACATGTTCAAAACAACCTAAAAGTTCTAAACTGAATGTCAAGAAAGCTTACTTTGTAGGTCAATAAAATATATGTATGGGTTAAAGCAAACAACATGTGATGAAATGCTAATGCGACTCTTTTCATCAAGAATCAAGTGGATTATTGTACCTTCCTCAAGATGAGTGGGAGCAACTAACGTAAATTTGTCCTTAAATAGATGACATTTTATTGATAAGTATATGTTACATAATTCAAAGCATTGCTCGCACATGCTTTGATATAATGAATCTTGGAGATACCTCTCATGTGATAAATATCAAAAATATACCGAGATATACCCAATGGGGCATTTGTTTTCGTTCCATAAGCTTTACTTTAAAGTAGGTCCTTACACATGTAGCAAACAATATTGCTCTTCTTTAGAGAATAAAAGGATAAATGAGATTATTTCCTTATGCTTCATTAATTAGAAGTCTTATGTAAGTTCAAGTCTATACTCGTTTAGATATGGCTCACATTGGTGAACACTAGACCAGTTTAGATTATTGTGAAGTATCTAACAATATCTTAACAAACGAGAGAGACTATAATTTAAAGAAGAAGTGAGAACTCAACCATGTTGATTACTCGTACTTTGAATTCGAGGTATATTCTTACCTCAACATGCAAATCTATCTCATGGAGGAGTTATAAGAAACTGTTAACAACAACCTAAGTTACAATGACATAATATGTTGCCAATTACAACGCAATTGTCATTGAATGTTATTGAATGTTTATCAGTGGACTCATAAATTTTGATAACTACTTATTAATATTATAGAGAAGATTTACTATGATAAGTCAGCTACCATGTTTCCTCGAACACAATAGTTTGAGAGATGCACATTAAATTTCTATACGATAAATCTTTGTATTGAATACATTCACTATATGCTAATGGATCTAATAACCAAAGGTTTATCACCCATAAGTATTGTGTAAGCGGTTATAATAATGACGGGTTCATTGATGACTATGTACAATTGCATAACGTACTATGAATGATTAATATTATTTTTTTCTCATCTGATTATAATCTGTAGTCTCTAAATATGTTCTGCTAGCGTAATGGCATATAGACAGTAATTTTACAAATCAAACGCTAGGGCTTATTTGACATTTTTTATCCTAACTAATTATGTTTTAAATTTGGGACTGTGGTAATGATTAACGAGGGTCCTTAATTGAGTACTAACTCAACGGTTGTATTTTTCTGCTACGATTTTGGTTTAAAACTAAAATGAGTATTAAAATTTGCAGACTAATCCGATGCTCATAATAAATAACTACTAGACCAAGTGGGAGAATGTATTATTTTTTTATATCTTTATTTATGGTCATCATTATCATTTATCTTATATATTTGAACAAAATATTATTTTTCCTTGTTAAATTAGTTGATAAATATTTGATGGACGCAATTACCCTTGTTACCCTAATCAAGGATGTATATATAGAGAGAAAGATAATTAGATAGATTATGGTTACACAACCACAATAACATCAAGAACTCACGAACTCGTCCCATATTCTCTCTCTCTCTCTCTCTCTCTCAAAAATCGTGTTCTATAGAACACATAATCCTCATCAGAACTGAACACCCTAAAGGGGAACTCTCAACATCTCTCTCTATTGTGGTTACCCCCTATTGTGGTTACCAGACTCGCTGGTGTAACAGGTATTAGTCTTTTATCATATTTTCCATTATATACATTCGGAAAATACGATTTAAATAAAATAAATATTAAATAGTTAGTAATGAAAATTTAAGAATGATAAAATGATTTTTTAAGACAAGAGAAGCGAAAAAGAATCTTGAGTTCATAGAATTATGACACACGAAGTAAACATTTAATTATTTATTAGGTATAGGTCGGTAGTGGGGGGTTCAAATGAGAAGAAATTCTTTGTAAAAAGAAAAAAAGAATAAGTTTCAACCAATAAAAGTATTTCATTTTGGTTCATTTAATATTTGTATTTAATTTTATTTTAAGGGTATATTGGTAAATTTACCAAGATCATTAATTTGTTTTTTTCTCTTTAATAAATAATTAAATTAAATTTGTTACTCCTTTTCAAAATATATACTTATTTAAATTAAAAATAACTTAATTTAAAGTGTAAAATAAATTACAATGTGTGTAAGATAAATTATGAGGTCTGTAAGATAGATTTCGAGGTGTGTCGGATTAATTTCAACGTGTGTACGATAAAATTTTATAATGTGTAAGGTATATGTATGGAAATTTTGATATGTGTAGATTTTGTAGATTATATGTATGATAATTAATGATTAGTTGACTAATTAATTAATTAATGAAATGAGTTATAAATGAATTAGTATTTTACCAACATGTCCTTTCTTTTTTTTTTCTTCATTTAATATTTTATTATTATTTTTTTTGAACAGCAAATTCGGATCACTGACGGACCACTGGAGTATTATCGTTCCACCAGTAGAACCACCCGATCATCTCCACTTAGGCATAATGCCTATACACAAATTTAGGAGGAAATCCAATAAATATTGGAAAACCCCTTTGTGAGAATCGAACCCAGGACCTATTGGTCTCAAAGCTTTATCCCACCACCAAAATGCCACTAGGCTATAAAGCCAGGATCAATAATTTATTCTTATTTGATATCATCTAGGTCGGTATATATAAATAGTTTTTTTTCTTGCTTTTCTATATTTTGATATATAACGGACGGAGAATAAATATGAATTTAAGTGGTAAGATCTCAAAATGTCGATTTCAATGCAACAACTGTAAACATGGGACCAATATAATTTTCTTCTCTCTTTATTTTATTCTAGGATTTGAAAATAATCATTTTTGTAATTATTACGTACATCTTAATCAGAGAATTCTATACATACATCCATTGCTTTGGAATTCCTTTCCAATTTCTTTGTACATTTTCTCCGTGATATTTCTCTCCGTTCTTCCATATCCATTTCGTTGTCTAAAATGTGGTACAAGGGTGGAGATTGTAAATAAGTTTGCCTCCACACCAATTGTCAGCTTTGTAATTGAGAATTCTTAAAAAAAAATTATTAGAAAAGAACAAGCGTATTGGGTCAGTTTTAAATAAGTTTAAACATAAATTCGGTTTAGGCCAATTTTAAATAGGTTTAAACATAAGTTCAGTTTAACTTTAAATTATTACACCAATTTTAAATAGGTTTAAACATAAATTTTGTTTAATTTTAAATTATACACCAATTTTAAATCGTTCTAAACTTTAGTAATGGGTGTTTATGAGTAAACCAGTAATATACTTAATTTTAAAATATTTTAAAATAGGTTTAATATTTAATTTTTTTTAAGGTAGATCGTTACTTAACATTACATTAATATAAAAATTGGCCTAGTTACATCAAAATTGCACGTAAGCGAGCAACAAGCTGCGCCGCTACCCCTTTCTAAATAGCAAATCCTAGCCTATTAAAGACAAACCCTAGCCTATTGGTTATCAGCACAGGCTAAAGCCTGTTAATAAGTTTAAGAGTTTAACAAGGTATAAGATTTTTAAGTGTGTATATTTAATTTACGTAAGAAGTTATATAATTTGAGGGACAGGATATTAATGAAATATTCAAAGAAAGTAATAATTAACGACATAATATTTAATGACAAAAGTTATACGAATATAATTTCAACTTTTTATTTATTTATAGTATAATATTTAATATTTATTAAAAATGTTTACTTCAGTATTAAATATTCAAAGAACGTAATATTAACGACATAATATTTAGTGACAAAAAATATACAAACTAGTGAGGATTCCGGAATCAAGCTTTGCGGCGAGAATTCGATCGGTATCTGTTTGTTTTGTTATATTACTTGTACTCGCAATAGCCTGTAGTGATCGAAAGAGAAAACCTTACATCACTCAATAATAGAAAACAAAAAACAAATATCGATACCAGTACCTATGTTGTCAGTTCGATTGGTTTGCGTTCTACGTTTATTTATTTATTTTTCAACATTGGGATATAAATTTTATTGATAACTAATATTGTGCTGCTATCATACCAACCCGAACTGAAAACAACATCTATATCGGTACCAGTATTTATTTTTTTTATTTTCTTTTCGATAATTTGACACCATATCGCTACAATACTGTACCAAACAGAAGAACATCATTTTCGGTTTAGGAGTTTATTTATATATTTTTTTCTTTCGATAAACTGACACCGTATTGCTACCCTACCATACCTAACATCAATATCGGCACATGTATTCATTTTTATGGTTTCAGTTTTGAAAAATTTTCTTTTATACAACTCTATCTATGACGATAAATGAATAACGTTACTAATACCGTGACACTCTAAACCGATTGGTTCCGTACTAACAACATCGGTGCTAGTACCAGTGCTTGTTTTTATGGTTTTCGGTCATGTAAAACATGTGTTAATTATATTAAGTGCATGCATCGTTTCGGTACAATAACAAACTGAACCGATACCGATCAAATGCACACGGTAACATACCATCACAACGCGCAAGCAAATAACTTGAATTGTTAATTAAATAAATAAATAAACATAGATACAAATTTAAATTTTTTTGTAAAAAAGTTAACACTAAAGATCAAATTAGGATTTAGTGTTCATCACAACTTTCAATTAATATGTATAATAATAAAGATTAAATTAAATAATAAAAAAAATACTTAAAACATATTGATTAATATTTCTTATTAAAAATAACCCATAAATACTTAAAATTTAAGATTTACTGTTAATCACAACTTTCGATTAATATGTATAATATGTATAATAATAATAATAATATAATATTAATTTAATTTTTTATTTATTTATAACATAATATTTAATATTTATTAAAATATTTACTTCAATATTTTAATTTTAACTTTCTTTCGTTCATTTTTCTTTAAATTATACTTTTTTATTTATTCATGTGTCTTCATTTTTCTTTTAATTTTACCTGTAATATTTAATAATTTGGATTCGTTGAGTCGGGTCGGGCATCATATCACGTCAGAACATGTTACATAAAAAGTGTTATTTTAGTTAACTAAAAACGAGTTCGGTCCTTAAAAAGTGTTATTAATAAAACGTTTGGTATTTAATAATATGTATTGGTTGGGTGGGGAGCATGTCACATGATAACTGGTCACATAAAAAAGTTATTTTGGTTCTACTCAAAATGGATTCTGGTCAAAATAGTTTTGTGTCAAAACAGGTTAAATAGTGTTTAATATATATTTATTAATTGAATTTACAAATTGTTATTTATTTTTAATTGTAACCCAATATTTAATATTTATTAGTTTGTTGAATTTAATAATTTAATCGTAAATTTTTATTATTCATTTTTATTTTAATAATAATATGTAGTGCATCGTACAAAATAGCTTAATTTACGAACTGTACGCGATACCATTTTCGCATGTTATAAAACAGCATTGATGAAATCGCATGTTGTAAAAAACAATCAATTTCGCATGTTGATTTTAGGCAGCAAAATCGCATGTTGAATTTTTGAAATCACCAAAATCGCATGTTGAAATTACAATCGAGTACCATCTTACATTGAGTGCAATTGTACGTTAACCTAACTCATAATATGTATTGGTTGGGTCGGGTCAGATTTAATTATAAATTTCTATTATTTATTTTTCTTTTAATAATATGTATTGGTTGGGTTGGGTCGGGTCAGGAAACATGTCGCCTCAAAACATCTAATGTAAAAGAGTTATTCTGGTTCGAGTTAACACAAGTTTGGGTCAAAACAATTTCGACTCGGAACATGTCACATAATATTCAATATTTAATAATTAGTTGAATATAATATCTGTAATTAATTTTATTTATTTATTTATTTTTCTTTTAATAATACATTTGGTATTTAGGGGTACGTATACATTTTTCTTATAATAATACATTTGGTATTTAATAATACATATTAGTCGGGTCGGGTCGCACAGTATGTCGCGTCAAATAGGTTATATAATAATGCTTAATTTGGTTCGAGTCAAAACGGGTTAATATCATTCATTAGTTCAATTTAATGACATTAATTATATAGATATAACTTTTATTTATTATTGTTTATAAGATTTAATATTTATTAACCAGTTGAATTTAGTATTTTAAATTTAAATTTTCGTTACTCATTTTTTTAATAATACGTTTAGTATTAAATATTAAGCATTCATTTAAAATAAACATGTCATGTAAAAGGGGTTATTTTTGTTCCGAGTCAAAACTTGTTCGGGTCATTATTTAATTGAATTTAATATTTTAATTTTAAATTTCTTTTAATGTTTTTGTGATAATACGTGTGGTATTTTCTAATATGTATCGGTCAAGTCAAGCAGCATGTCGCGTTATAACATGCCACATAAAAAGAGTATTTTGGTTCGCTTCAAAACCCTTTTATGTGACCTGTTTTGAGCATAATATTGGCCGACCTAACCCAACCAATACGTATTATTAAATGAAAAAATGAATAAAATAAAAGGTAAAATAAAATATAAAATTCAACTAATTAATAAATATTAAATATTATATTAAAATAAAAATAAAAATATATATATTTGAGAATTTATGTCATTATATTAAATATTATGTTCATTAAATTTTTCATTAACATCATAAGAGAGATAAAATGTTAATTGTATCAAAGTGCATTACAAATTTTCCCAAACGAGTTTTAGAAGTTATATATTTAAATAAAAAGGTGTGTTACATTATGGAACATGCTATATAATCTAATGTATTTTGACCAAAATATGTGACTTTATTTTTTTTAAATGGATTTTAAAGTATTAAATTTATAGACTTTTAATTTTTACTAAAATGCCTTCTAATATAAATTAAAGGTTGAAACAACTAGACTTGACTAATATATATATATATATAGGGGAAGGATAAACGAAAACCCACTTGAGTTAAGAAGACTCAAAAACTTTTGTAAAAACTCCATGTAACATTTTAATTTTTTTCTAAAAAATAGGAAATGTAATATACATTTATTTAAACATTTTTATAAAAGAAACACAAAAAAACGTCGAGTAGTTTATTTTTTTTAAAATGTTAAAAATTTCATTTTACATAATATATATGTCCAAAAAAATATGTAACATACAAATTTTGAACATTTAAAAAAAAGTAGGCGCTTTTTACATACTTTTTTTTAAATGTTCAAGTACATTAATGTTACATTCTCCTATTTTTTTAGAAAAAAAAATGTTACATAGGGTTTTCTTGAGTTTTCTCAATTCATGTGGGTTTTCGTTTTATATATATAGGGTGAGGTTCCGCTACAAAGTCCATTTTTCCTAAAAAGTGTACAAAGTCATAAAACACCACAATTTCAGCCATAAAACACACTCAAAACCCACAAATAACATACTGAAGATCACTAAAACACAATATCCAAACTCTAACAATCCTTAAAAGCTTCAAACACACCATCGTAGAACTATGAATATAAAACATAATATGATAATCAACATAAAACACACTAATGTTAGTCATTTGTTAATCAAAGCCTTATCATCCAAAACACAACACAAAACCCACAAATATGATGTTTTAGTAATCTTCACTATGTTATTTGTGGGTTTTAAGTGTGTTTTATGGTTGACATTATGGTTTTTTACGACTGTTTACACTTTGTAGGAAAAATAGACTTTGTAGCCAACTCCCACCCATACATACATACATATATATATATATATATAGTGGGAGTTGGCTACGAAGCCTAAGTTTTCTAGAAAGTGTAGGAAGCAATAAGAATGTGACACGTGGCATGGAGGGTTTTTAACTAAAAGGATTTCCTGACGCTGTGTTTTACCATTCATGCTGGTAATGCTGGAGGATTTCTTGACATTAGCAGCAAGCAAATTAATACCGTTTATGTTTTAGCATTCATGCGGGTAATGCTGGAGGATTTCTTTGACGCTATGTTTTACCATTCATGCTGGTTATGCTAGAGAATTTTTTGATATTGTGTTTTAATAGCAAGCAGATTAATTACGTTGTGTTTTAGCAGCAAGCAGACTAATTTCTTGACATTGTGTTTTACCAGCTGCAATCCTTCATGAACAATTTCTTTATAATGTGTTTTACCAAGTGTAATCATTCTTGAACAATTTCTTTACGATGTGTTTTACCAGCTGCAATCCTTCATGAATAATTTCTTGACGGTGTGTTTTACCAGTTACAAGTTAATTCACAGTGTGTTGTAGCAGTTTATGTTTTAGGAAGGATGTGTTTTCTTAGATTTCTTCACGATGTGTGATATTTTTCACGGATGTATTTTCTTGATGTTATGTTTCTTCATGAAGGATAGAAGGAAGAGAGAGAGGGAGAAAGAGAGAGAAGGAGAGAAAATCACAAGAAATGTGCGTGGTTTAGAATGACAGTTATTTCCATATCTAAAACAAGCTAATGACAGATCTACCCCTGATTAATTAAATAATCTTATTTTTAAGACATACACATTACCAAAATGCTACCAAGATGATCTCAGCCATTAAACACACCCATTGGATGGCCCAGATCGCTTCCTAGACTTTCTAGGAAAAACACACTTTGGGCAGGATCCCCACTCTATATATATAGGGTTAGGATCGAAGCACTAGCCTACTTGAGAAGCATTTTAGACCACACATTTTTCCAAAGCTTTTCGTAATATACACATATGTATAGTTTAAAATTGACTATTTACATATGTGTGTAATTTAATATACATATATGTATATAGTCCATTTTAAACAATACATACTAGTAAAATTCTCTCGCGCTTCACAGCGGGAATTTGGTCAGTATCTGTTTGGTTCGTTACGGTACCGACACTCACTATATTAATCGAAAGAAAAAACCTTACATCGACTGAAAACAATAAAAACTAATGTCGATATTGGTAATGTTGTTCAGTTGATATCGGTTCAATTGGTTTGTGTTCTATGTTCTTTTTTCAACATATGATATAAACTTTATTGAAACGAATATTGTGCCGGTATCGTTCCAAAACGAACCGAAACAAATTGAAGAACATTTGTATAGTATAGGCGCCATATTTATATTATTGTTTTTGTTTTTGATAATCTACGTGGCATCGTTACCATACTGTACCGAATCGAACAACATTGATACACGTATGTATTCGTTTTTATGGTTTCTTGTCTGATAATGTATATCGTGCCAATATCGTAGTTAACCGAACGAACAAAATAGGTTTGCTATCGGAATTTATTTTATTGTTTTATTTTTCTTTTGATAAACTTGTGTCTCTACTGTACCGTACGAAACATCATTAGTACCGATACCTGTATTCATTTTATGGTTTCCGGTTAATTTTTTATTCATTTATACAAATATGTCTGCTACAATAAATGAAAATCAGTACCAGTACCGTGACAATACGAACAAATCGATACCGTTTGAACAATATACTAGTGTTCGTTTTTATAATTATTGGTCGATGATATCGTCTGCATGTATCGTACTGGTACTATAAGGAACCAAACTGGTACCGATCCAATGTCTATGATAACGTATCGTCACAACGTGCAGACAAATAAAGATAGATGCAGATGTAGATTTTTTTTAAAAAGTACAAAGGCAAGCTAATTACTAAAAACCAAATTAAATGATAAATAAAATACTACTAATAAGAAAACAAACACTTAAGAATTATTAATTACTATTTATAACTAAAAGTTTAAATATATAAAATAATATATAATATGCTACTAAAAGATCAAAAAAAAAATATTAGATACTATTCATCACAAGTTTCAAATAATATGTATAATAATGTGTATATTACAAAAGGGAAATGTGTGATCCAGAATACTTCTTAAGTTTCTCAAATAGAGTATATTTTTCTTAGGATCCTACCCTATGTATATATTTATTTATTTGTTTTCTTATATACTTATAGAGAATAGGGTGTTTCAACTTATAGGTTTACAAAGAATGGGGTGTTTCAACTTTTTTTCCACTACGAATACCAAAGTAAGTTTTGGTTGAAAATTGCATCAAACAACACCAACACCAACCCTTTAGAGTTCTCAACTTTCTTTCTAAATAAATTCTAACAATTCTTTGATTAATCTTATCATTCTTTAAGATACAATTCAGGTTTGTGAACCATCTTCGATTCATAGTATATATTGTTCCTTATGTGTTCCTTTTTATGTACGGTATTGTACTAAATCTTTTCCAATGAGTATTTTTATTATTATTTGGAATAATAATTGAAGTAATTTCCTATAAAAATTAATTAATCTCCTAGTGCTTGGTGGGCGTACTTCCTTGAATAAACCACCATTTATGTGGACGTCAATATACTTCACTCAATAATTTTTATGGAATGGTAGTCTAGTTATGTGAAAGCTTAAGGAATTGCGCACACCACAATTATATTCGAAGTAATCTCACCTTTCTTTCACATAGGTGATTTTTCACAAATCATTAAAAAATATTATGGTTACCGTTATTTACACAAATTATTATGTTTAGCCTCACAACTGTCACCAAATGTCAAAGAAACGGACTACGATGTATTTAAACACCATTTTATATTTGGGTGGGGGGAGGATATATCAATATGTATACTCGCTTTACATAAACATAAATATTAGTTATGCCCCCATAGTGATCATCCTTAGATATATGAATTTGTTGTCTTATAAAACCCAAATTATTGGATTCCAGTCAACTAGATTGACTCCATATAACCATTAACCATTGTGTACTCCACTTGGTCACGGGTTTGTAATATTTTATGGATTCTCAAATCCATATTGCTGAAACTTCCACATCCTTATTATCAAATGCAAGTTAGTCCTCACATTTAAGCCATATTAGATGACATTTATCTAGTATCCTGACATGGTACGAAAATATTGTCACACCCCGACCCGCAGCGGAAAAGGTGATCGAGGCATAATTGGGTTATCATCAAAGCTCATGACATTTATTATATGTTTCATATTCATTAATACAATTTAATGGAAATTTACAATAAATGATACAACATGTTCTAACTATCAGTCTAAGCTTCTTGGTTCTCTTCTAAGGCATATCCTATGTTTTCCTTGCTTCAACATGTCCACCTGTATCATGTGTAAAAAGGTTTTTGGATCAACATAATGTTGGCGAGTGAATCCTATGGAAAAACATTTGAACAAGTTTATCCAATTGATTATAAATAATGTGCATACCACATATGAGTAAATGTAGATGTAAATTTATTCACACAACACATAATATTGAATATTGAACATACAAACACCAAATGATTGTTTTGAGGCACGCGTTGTTCGACTCGTCTCCCACGAGGAAATGATGGGCCTAATGAATGAGTTTTGAGGCACGCGTTGTTCTTACGAACTGATGGGCCTAATGTATGAGTTTTGAGGCACGCGTTGTTCTCGTCTCCCACGAGGAACTGATGGCCTAATAAATGAGTTTTGAGGCACGCGTTGTTCTTACGAACCGATGGGCCTAATGTATGAGTTTTGAGGCACGCGTTGTTCTCGTCTCACACGAGGAACTGATGGGCCTAATAAATAAGTTTTGAGGCACGCGTTGTTCTTACGAACTGATGGGCCTAATGTGTGAGTTTTAAGGCACGCGTTGTTCTCGTCTCCCACGAGGAACTGATGGGCCTAAATAATTTGCATACAACTTTGACAATATGTAATATATCACAACCAATAATAGTTACATTCTAGTTTAGTTCATATAATGGTATAGCACAAATTTGCATAAGAGAATTAGTTTAAACGACACATGATACACCCCAAAACATGAATAAAAAGGGGGAGTTTGTAAGAATTCACTCACATTGGGTGCGTTCGGTTGATGACGTTGAATGCACGCGAAGTGGTTTTAACCACGAGTGAGATTAAACCTAGATAAATCGCATTACGGTTTGGTAAGTAAACGGGTTTTATTAATCTATTTTAGTAGGATTGTTGGGTGTATTTTTGTGAGTTTGAGGCTATTTTCTAACCTTAAAAATGTTATTTTTAAGTATTTTTAATTGATTTTTAATTAAAATAATTAAATAAAAATAATAAAAAAATGTTTTATTTTTGCTACAGTTGACTTTGACCGTTGACTTTGACTGGCGTTGACCGGTTCGAAGGCATATTATTGTGCGCTGGGTGAGGCTCGAACCCGAGACCTCCCGTACGCGTGCACGCAGCTCTACCAACTGAGCTACGTGTCTAACCCGTCATATATCCGATTTTAATTACATATATACATTAATTAGAAATTAAACAGAATTCCTTTATTTTAAAAACGAATTAATCTAGCGAACCGGTGCGCTCCACAGGTCTCGAACCCGGGACCTGTGGGTTAGCGTACACACAGTCCACCGCTGGACTGTGTGTCTCACTTCGTTATAAACTCGGTTATCATTATACTTAACATATACCCAAAACAATCCGGTTCAGTTTTGCGGAAAAAGGGATTTTTATTAAGGCAGCGTAAGAGGGACAATACTCGAACTCGTGACCTTAGCGTTAAAAGTGCACACAGTCCACCGCTGGACTGTGTGTCTAACCCGGTAAATAACTTGATTTTAATTATACTTAACCATTACCGAAATGTCGTCTTCTTCACTGGTTTTAACCGGAAGTGACGACTGACTGGTTCGAAAAGTTGATTCATGTTCCTTTAGCGTTTAATGACCAATTACAGACGAGATAAAAGTAAAAAGGAAAGGAATTAGGCGTGAAAAATACCGACTGTTTCTCCTCTGTTTTCCGGCAGAACTCCGGTGGCAGCAAGTTCTTCCGGCGACGAGTGTCTTGCAGCAGAGAGTCCTCCGAAAGCTTACAAAGGGTGTGGGTGACTTCGGTAAAGGTTTAGGGGGGTTCAGTAAAGCTCAGAGATTACTGATACGGTTTTCCGGCGAAGTATAAGATATTTCCGGCGAGTGAGTTTTCGCCGAGAAAAGGTGCGATTTGAGTGTGAAAGGTTTCTGGCGAGTTGTGGGTGTATTTATAGGGTAGTAACGAGATGAATGGGGTCTGAATTCGGTCTTAAATCGAAGTCAGCCGTTCTCCGGCGGTTATGGCTGATGTCGCGGGTTCAGACGTCGGTTATAACCATTGTGAGAGTTAATTCTACGGTTAATTTGAGCGGAAACTTAATTAAACGGCGAAGTCGTCGGGATTTCCGACGACTGCTATTTTGGGCGCAATTTACTGAAATTGATTTCCGAACTTTAATATTTGAATTAAATGTTTCCTGTATTTATCAGAAAATCAAAGCGGCGGAGCGGTTGTTCGGCTGAGTGATAAGTGTTTGGTTTGAACCGGTACAGACCCGAGTTCGAAACCCGGCATGATTAAAACATTTTTATTTTGTTATTTTTATCAGTTTTTCAAAAACTAAATATATATCCCCGTATAATAATTGATTACGGATCGTTTAAAATTATTTGGGCATTTAATTCGCAACGAAAAATTTGACTGACTGTTCGGTTGATAAACGGAGCGGGTTTGGTAAATCCGTTTTTGACGGATGTTACAAATATTTCCCTTTCTATATGGGTTGTGAAAAGTTCTCCTTTTCTACACGAGATTTTTAAATACGGGTTAAGTTATTCTACAAAGACTTCTAATTGTAAGAAGTGTAAAAAGTCATCAGAGAGTGACAAGTGTCCTAGGAGTATTCAAGTGGGAAGTGTAATTTTGTCTACAAGAGGAGAGAGAATATGCACATGCTATTTCCCCTCCAATTTTAAACGTCCGTAACTTTTTATACATTATTTGTTTAAAAAAATTACACCATAAAATCAAGCGTTTTTTTATCTTTAATATGAGTACCATATTGTTATATTTTTCAAAAAAAAAATTCAAAACCCCAGTTGTGTATGACACAATGGACATGACGTAAAACACAGTGTAAAGTAGAGTAAAAACACAATCAATGACAACAGATAAAGACACAATGGACAACAGATTAAAACACAATGACCATGACCTTGACGTATAACACAATGGCCATAATGTATAACACAATAAGTATCAAACTAAAAAAAATCACAATTGATGACAACAGATAAAAGACACAATTGATAACAAATAAAAGACACAATGAAGAGCATATGAAGACACAATGAAAAACAAACTAAAAACACAATACACAACAAACTAAAACACAATTAACAAGAAACTAAAACACAATTGATAACAAATTAAACATAATGGAAAACAAACTAAAAACACAATACACAAAAAACTAAAACACAATGGATAATAAATTAAACACAATGACCTGAACAAATAACGCAATTTATAGAAAACCCAGATATAATATCATCTTCATTGTGTTATAGGTTCTTATAAAACATACACATGCAAAAATCCTAAAACCTAAACCTCCCACTCCCACCCCCACCCCAACCCAAAAACCTAAACCACCACCCCCCCCCCCCCCCAAATAAAAAAAAAAAACTAACAAAACCTAAGCACCCCCACCCAAAAAAAAACCTAACACCCCCCAACTCAAGCTAAAATTCTAAATGCTAAAAACTAAAAACTAAACCCCCAAAAACCTAAACGCCTCCTCACCCCCCAAAAACCTAACACCCCCACCCACCCCCAAAAACCTAACACCCCCACCCCACCCTAAGACCCAGTTAAAAGACACAATGACGTGAACCTTTAACACAATGCAAAAAAAAAACCCAGTAAAAATGAAAATTTTTATTTTATTTTTATATGACAATATGATGCTCATATTAAAGATAAAAAACGCTCGTTATTATGGTGAAGTTTTTTTTTAAAAAAAAATGTCGTATGAAAAAGTTATGGACGTTTTAAATCGATGGGGGAATTGGCATGTGTCTTGCATGTGGAGAGAGAAAGTTAATAAATATGAGATCCTTTTATGCCCTTTCATTCTTTTTTTTTTCTTTGAGATTAATCTCAATCCTTCAAATCTAAGATCAATGGACCAGAATCCTTCTTACCCTTCTTACAATAACATTCCTTTGTATTTGATCATTTCTCTCTTAAATACCATTTAACACATAAAAGATTGTTTATTAAATTTTCACCCCCCTACATTGGTTTGCACTTTGATTAAGTTTAAGTAACGTTACTCATGATGATTATTATTTACCGTGATCAGATAAATAACATATATTTACATATTTGTGTCAACGAGGCGTTCAAGTATATTAATCAACTCATTTACACTGGTACATAAGAGTTTCAAACGCTTACTCATGTTTGAGTTCTCCTCATTACACATAAAAAACGAATAGTTATCAATGATCTAGTTAATTGGTTATTCTCGAGTTATCCCTTAGACTTAGTGAATTTTTATTTCAAGTTTTGTTTATATACAAAATTCATTCTCATATCTTCACATTTCAAGTTTTGTTTATACACAAAATTCATTCTCATATCTTCACATATTTTTAAATGTTTAAACTTTAAAGTTAATGTCACACCCGATTTTCACGTGTATTCCGGTGGGTCCGGTGAGGAGTATCGTGACGTACAGTTGATATTATCATAACCAATTACAACACAGAGCAACACAGTGGAAAGCTTGGAGTAAAATATAAACTATTACAAACCATAAAGTGTCCAGAGCTCGAAACATAAATATATATATACAGACAAGGTTTGTAATATGATCCACAGGCGGATCAGATAACATACAAAAGGAAAACAAACTCTACAGGCTCTACTCTAAGGTCGCAACTCCTCAATGTCAACGCCCCGCAGCTTCCCGCCTATTGCGTACTTGTACCTGTATTTTAATCTTTGAAAATACGTCAGTTTACACTGGTTAAATAACTTGGGACAGTACAAATAACCTTGTATACAGATTTACATGTCAGGCTTTTACATATGGGGCCCGGTACAGAAACCGACATGATCGACTGACACACCACTCTGAACTTTCACAAAGAAAGCAGTTAGCAATTACCCAGTGTACGCCTACACGCCATGCTTTAGTCGTGGCCACTAACACTTTAGTGAGCCAAGGATATCCCGGTCACGGTCAAGCCCACCCCCAATGTTTTAGTTTCAGACAAAACAAATCAAAACCGGGTTATGTGATTTTTAGTTAGTTATCACAACTGGATAAAACATAAATTCCATACCCGACCAAGCGGTAATAATTTACCGTATCCCAAGCCCGTGTAGGAAAAATAGGTTAAGAGTATTTACCTGAAGTTAAGTCTTCGAAAAGTCAGAACTCAGCCGCAGATCAATGACAAGCACAGGCACAATTTACCGGAAGGCGTTCAGTCTGGAGTGATGGTAATTATTAACCAATATTAGAATGCTAACGGGTCCTTAGTTAAGTCTTAGACTTGAACCGGTTAGTCTTACGCTAAAACAATACGGTACAATACGCTAGATTAAGCGGTGACCGGAATAGGATGTTAGTTGGACCCGACAAATATATAAACTTGTCTAATATGGGTAAACCAACAACATTCTGGATTTTGATAAGGAAATGACAAAGTTAAACCCGTTTCGGTTAAATTACGTAAACTAGTCACGTATGCTTATCCGTAAGCGTATAGGCGAAACCGGGTAAGCGGAGGAGTCATATATAAGTTCCACATGAATATATGTTTTAAATATGTTATAAAATCAGTAGCTTTGCAAAAGATAGGCCCGAGGTATATTCAAAACCGAATTACGCTCTACAAGGGCATTTTGGTCATTTTAGTGTTTATAAAAGATGTTTAAAATGAACCTGATGTCAAGGTCACTAATATTCTGTAAAAATACTTATTTTATGATGTTATAACAGTAGGATATCAAATATATGTGTGTTTGACGAATTTGTAATAATCTATGTCCCTTAAGGGCATTTTAGTAATTTCACACATAGTTTTGAAGCCGAAATTGGGATTTTGAGTTAGGGACTTGTACTTATTGTTATGATGTTGAAAATAAGTTTATAAATCAGTAGGTATCAAGTCTTAGCTCATAGTTATGGTTTTAAACCATACTACGCGCCGAAAAGGCGTAAAAGTCGCTAAAATGCTGTTTAAATCGATGTTTTAAGTTAATATAAGTTATGACCTGTTTTATTTACCGATAATATGTCATTTCACTTATTACATCAGTAGGTTTAAGTTTTTGTCATAAAAAGATTGATTAAAATCATTTTGCATGAAAAAGGGTAATTTAGTCATTTATCGGCAATTAGCGAATCTTAAACCTTCATTCAGGTTATAATCTGGATGAACATCCCAAATGGTCATACTTATCATATTACATTAGTAAATATATCATCTTGGTCATAAAATCATGTTAAGTATTTCTAAAATGCCGAAAAGGGCATTTTAGTCATTTTAATGCCATAAACGCATCTTTTGTGAAAACTCGGGTTAGAAACAGATCCTTGACATCAATATAATCAAATTATGATTAGGAATCAGTTTATAACATATCTTTTTATCATGTATGTTTAAAACCTTAATTTGTATGAAAAGGACCTTTTTGCAAAGTTTTAATAAATAATTACGGAACTTACATAGAAACTCAGATTTCTAATGAATTGAGTGATGAAACTTTAGGAGGTCATCCTATACTTAATTATGGTCTTAAAGTAACCAAAAGTCAGTAGCCAAAATGGCTAAACCGGGTCAGAACCGACAGTCAATGAAAAGTCAAATATAGCGACTTTCGGTTGCAAACCGACGCTAGATCGAGACTTGTCGAGCCAAAACAGTTTATATAAGTTCTAACACTTATTTTTAGGTTGTTTGTGCATCAAAACATATTTTATAACATCTAGATTGTTAGTTATGAATTTTTTTATAAAACTGGATAGTTGACTTTCTTTGACTTTTAGTTTGACTCGTCAACTGATCATGAATTCGTGGTAATCAGGAGGTGCCCTTTTAAGGGATTAACACCTACATCATTACAATCACGTAGCCACTTTCGTTACACCCAATGGCTGGACTATCAAGGATTTAGATCAAAGTCAAGGCGTACTTATGTCAAGACTTTAATCTTAGCTTAAAATCATAAGAAATCAACTTAGCACGAATTTGAACACTTACATAATGTCCAAGTAGTGCTAGGTACAGATAGAATGCTTGAGAATGGCCAAAAGCTCTTCTAGGATGATCTTGATGAGTTAAAGTTGGTGAAATAATGGTTGTAACTCAAAATTCATCTCATAAGTAGCCAAGGGAGGATCCAGAGGTTTGCCAGGTGTTTAAGGACGTCAACAAGTGTCCCTAGGCGTGGCAACCATGCAAGAATGGTGCCAAAAATGACCACAGGTGGCAGAACTGAGTTCTGCCACATTTTTATCGCTGGCAGGTCCTTACGGTCCGTATGGGTCATGCCTTGCGGTCCGTAACCGCTTCCCAAAGATGAAAAATTTGGCATTTTTACACATTGGCCCCTCAAATACGTTCCAGGGCATAACGAGGATAAAATAAGCGATTCAACAACCTTGGTCCTTCCCGATTTGGCACATAGCACACCAGGATTACCAGGACACGTGTCAGAAAAAATATTGGACGTAAAAATACTAGGTGTTACATCCTCACCCCCTTAAGATAAATCTCGACCCCAAGATTTCAATCAAACAAGTATGGGTACTTTTGTCGCATATCGGACTCAACCTCCCAAGTGTATTCGGGACCTCGACGAGCGTCCCATTTAACCTTTACAATTGGCATGTGCTTCCTACGAAGCTTTTTAACCTGTCGATCTTCAATCGCTACAGGTTTCTCAATGAAACGCAGGTTTTTATCGATTTGCACGTCTTCGTGTGGCATGGCCAATGATTCATCTACCAGACACTTTTTCAAATTGGAGATGTGGAATATATCATGGATTCCACTGAGCTTTTCTGGCAATTTCAACTTATACGCCACAGATCCAATACGTTCGATGATTTCAAACGGTCCGATGTATCTTGGGCTTAACTTGCCCTTCCTTCCAAAGTGTATAACGCCTTTCCAAGGCGACACCTTTAATAAAACCTTGTCCCCTACCTGGAACTGAAGAGGTTTACGCCTTTTATCCGCATAACTTTTCTGCCTATCCCTGGCAGCCTTGAGAAGGTCACGAATTTGTAAAATCTTATCCGTCGTCTCCAGTACAATCTCCGGCAATGTTAGTTGAGCTTCCCTAACTTTTGCCCAGCAAACGGACGTCCTATACTTTCTCCCGTAAAGAGCTTCAAACGGGGCAGCTTGAATACTTGCATGATAGCTGTTATTGTAGGAGAACTCGAGTAGAGGCAAGTGTTTGACCCAACTTCCTCCTAGATCGATTACACACGCGCGCAACATATCTTCCAACGTTTGTATAGTACGTTCACTTTGTCCATCTGTCTGCGGGTGGTATGTCGTACTAAAGTTCAAACGTGTGCCCAAGGCTTGCTGAAAGCTCTTCCAAAAGTGAGAAGTATACCTGGTGTCTCTATCGGACACAATGGATACCGGCATGCCATGTAAGGATACAATCTCATCCACATATAGTTTCGCCAACTCATCCGAACTGTAAGTTTCCTTAATGGGCAAAAAGTGTGCCGATTTAGTCAACCTATCCACGATGACCCATATCACGTTATTTCCACGGTTTGTTCTTGGTAACTTGGCGATGAAATCCATCGTTACACATTCCCATTTTCACATGGGAATTTTCAATGGTTGTAATAATCCTGATGGTTTCTGATGTTCGGCCTTAACTTGCGAACAAGTTAGGCATTTAGCTACATAAGTAGCTCTGGATTTCTTCATCCCTGCCCACCAATAATTGGGCCTCAAATCCTTGTACATTTTATCACTACCCGGGTGAACAGAGTATTTAGAACTATGTGCTTCTTGGAGGATCAAATTCTTAAGTCTTCCAAATACTGGAATCCAAATCTGTCCACAGAATCTAAGGATCCCGTCACTTTCCGGTGTGAGTTATTCCACAACTTTGCCCAATTCTTCATTAGGAAGATTCGCTTCTAACAAGGCCTGCTTTTGGGCTTCAAGAATCTTTTCTTTCAAACTATTCTTTACTTCTATGCTCTTGGTGTTAACCCGGATGGGTTTAACCCTTTCTTTACGACTTAAGGCATCGGCAACCACATTTGCCTTGCCTGGGTGATAACGGATCTCACAATCATATTCGTTAAGCGTTTCCATCCATCGCTGTTGTCGCATGTTCAAATCCTTCTGGTTGAATAGATGTTGGAGACTTTTATGATCAATGTATATAATACACTTCCTTCCATAAAGATAATGCCTCCATAACTTGAGCGCAAACACCACGGCGCCTAATTCTAGGTCATGCGTGGTGTAGTTCCTTTCATGAACCTTCAGCTGTCTTGAAGCATAAGCAATTACCTTTCCTCTTTGCATGAGCACACATCCCATGCCGGTGTGCGATGCATCACAACAAACCACAAAGTCTTCTATTCCTTCAGGCAAGGTTAGCACAGGGGCATTACTTAGCTTCTGCTTCAAAACTTCAAAAGCTTCCTGCTGTTTCGGACCCCAATTGAACTTAACTTCCTTGCGGGTCAGAGTAGTCAGGGGCGTAGCAATTCTTGAGAAATTTTCGATAAATATCCTGTAGTAACCAGCCAAGCCCAAGAAGCTAAGTATGCCTGATGGGGTCTTAGGAGCTTGCCAGTTCATAACGGCCTCGACCTTAGCGGGGTCTACTTGAATTCCACACTGACAACGTATCCTAAGAACTGAACTTCACGTAACCAAAACTCGCACTTTGAAAACTTCGCATAGATTTTCTCTTGTCTTAACAAATCCAGAATACACCTCAGATGTTTCTCGTGATCAACCTGACTGCGAGAATATATAAGAATGTCGTCTATGAAGACATTGACAAAATTATCCAAGTACGGTTTGCAAACCCTATTCATCAAATCCATAAATGCCGCAGGTGCACTCGTGAGCTCAAAAGGCATCACTAAAAACTCGTAGTGTCTATATCTTGTTCTAAATGTCGTCTTTGGAACATCTTCTATGCGAACCTTGAGTTGATGATATCCAGATCTCAAATCAATCTTTGAAAAGTAGCTCGCTCCTTGGAGTTGATCGAATAGATCATCGATCTTGGGTAATGGGTAGCGATTCTTGATGGTTAACTTGTTCAACTCATGATAATCAATGCACATTCGCATTGATCCATCCTTCTTCTTAACAAACAAAATTGGAGCTCCCCAAGGTGAAGAACTAGGTTAAATAAAACCCTTTTCCAATAGTTCATCTAGCTAGGTTCGTAATTCCTTCATTTCTGTAGGTGCCAATCGGTATGGAGCTCTTGCAACACGAGCGGCTCCTGGCATGAGATCGATTCTGAACTATACCTGTCTGTCTGGAGGCAGACCAGGCAAGTCTTTGGGGAAAACATCTGTAAATTCAGAGATAATGGGCAGGTCTTCAATCTTTGGCTTTGGCTCGTCAATGGTCACTTGTGCCATATAAATGACACAACCTTTCTTCAAACACTTCGATGCTTTGAGTAATGATGCTTTTTCCGACAATCCATAATACCGGTCTCCTTGTATAGTGAGTGTATCTCCAGTTTGGGTTTTGATCTCGATGAGTTTCTTGTTACAGGCTATATGGGCTTGGTTACTAGACAACCAATCCATACCAAGAACTACATTGAATCCTGCCAATTTCATTGGCAGAAGTTAAACAGGAATGGAATGATCCTTGATGGATATGGAGCATCCATCTAGAATCGTAGAAGCGGTCTCAATCGTTCCATCAGCGAGTTCTACGTCATAGATTACGTCTAGAGTTCTTATAGGCAAGTTTAATAAGGCACTAAACTTATGGTCTACAAAAGATTTATCGGCTCCTGAATAAAAAAGAACTCTTGCATAAACATCATTTATGCAATGGTGACGGGGCGGGAGAAATTACACAGGCGTTGTGTTCTTGATGATGATGATGATGTGGGCGATGGTGATTGGGTGTGGTTAGAGTTTTTTTTGTTTAATAGATTTGTTTTATAAAATAAATACAAAAAGTTAGTGCCACGTATCACATCATGCGACCCTAACACGCCACATCCCACTCTACGCGTTTTGGTACTATGTCACTTTTCTGACACGTGCTGATGTGACGTCCACATATAGCATAACGTCCCTTTTCAAGCCCCCACTCCGTATAGTCTAAAATTTGGATGTGTAGAACTGTAGATAAATTAGCCTTAAAAAAGATTAGGCCATCTAAAATCTAAATATAGGGTGCTAAAATAATTAAGAAACAACTAGAGCTTTTCAAGCAAGCGATCCAATATAAAATATTCTGGGGTCCATTTGTATTTTTTAGGGCTCTCTGCTTTTCCAATATTACTTAACGGAGTTGATTTTAGTTACTTCTGATCTCAAATCCGTTTAAAATTTATTTTAGTGGTACTTTTCCAAACTATTTATCTCATATACTAAAAAAGAAAAACTATTTATCTCATGCTCGTAAGCCAGATAAGTGAGAATTGAGCGGCATTTTGTTTCATCTTACTTTCGTTCACAACGCGCTTTAACACTATTATCTCTCTTTTCAATCTAAAGCGAGTATCAATCAAGTCAATCGTTCCAAACTAATAATTTTGTTTCATTTCTCGATTATAAACCCTAGATGTAAATCTAGAATCTTCATTTGCGAATATAACATGGAGGCTCTATACTCTCAGACGTTCCAATTGTGGAAGATTTTCTTCAATCGGTTAGATGCATGTCCCTTGATCTTCTTTAATCGGTTAATCTCATGTTTTTCTATTTGTTTATGCTTATATTTAATGGTGAATTTCATTTAATTCTTTTGATTTCTCAGTCAAGATGTTTTCTTATTGTTCTTATCGTGAACCCTAATTTTTGTTGGGAAACTTTGTTATTTTGTTCGAAACACAGAACAATCGATAAATTTTCAATTTTTGTCTGCTTATATTTATGGTGTATTCCTTTGATTGTTTAGATTTTCTAAATCGAATTGTTTTGCTGTTGTACTTGTGATAAACCGTAAATTTTTAGGGATAATTTGTTATTTTGTTCGAAAATCATAATCTATATCTATACATCCGAACAAAGAACATACCTAGGGTGCCACATAACATTTTTCTAGCCTTCATTTCACATATGACATTTTTAGGCTATACTTTGACACATGCCACTTTCCCCACTCATACTATATTCTTAGCATAACTTCGGGTCAGACGGAAAATATGTTGTTACATAATTTTTTGTTTGTCATTTATGTCAATGTATGTAGATCTTGGTTTTGAGTTGTGTGGTATGAGCAAACTTGGTTTTGATGACTATATCTCACCGCTGCAGGGAGTTTGATGCGGGTGAACGTGGGTCAAAACGGTTAGTTTTTTTGAGGTAGTGTTGGGAGCTGCTATAGGGACTAAGTGAAAGTTTGGAGATCAGTCAAAGCTAACACAAGCTTAGTTAACTCAGTCAACAAAAGTTCCGGGAGGTATACATGTGCACTCGAGTTAATAAGTATTTAGTTTCACATATTGATTTTGATATTGTGAGGTAACAAGCAGATTCACAACAATTCAGGTACTTTCAGGCGCTGATAAATGGACGGTTAGTAGGGGTGTTCACAGGTCCCAGAACCACCATTATGGTTTCGGAGAATGACAAACCCAACTGTACTTGCTGATCTAACAACTTGGTTGTGGCGGTTTGAATCGTTTTCCTTTTATCTCATTTTAAATCATAAGTTTTTATTAAAAAAAACTTAATGATAGAAGTTAAAGATGGCTTATGATTATACACATATTTTAAAAATGAAAACTAAGTTGCAAATAATAAAACTTACGGGCAATTCGGTTTACGTAATGGGTCCCAAGTTTCAAACTGGAACTAGCTGACATGCTTTGGTTTGATTGGCTTATGAATACCTCTACCAAGAGGTCTCTTAGGATTTAGATATGTTAATGTGATAGGGTTAATTAAAAAAAAGGAATGGGATTTAGACACATTCTCATATTTTCAGCAGGTCATATTCTTATTATGTTTTTTTTTATTTATTATTATTTTTTAATCATACAAGATAATCATTTTAATCGCAAGAGGTTACATGATTCATAAATGTTAAGCATTATTCTTCTAAATCTTCTATATTTGAAATGTTTAATTATCATTCTTAGTTTGCAACTGTAATTTTTAATCATATTTAAAATATAACTATTGAAGTAGCGCCTTTTATTCTTCAGGTGAAACTAGTAATAAGACCCGTGCGCGTTGCGGCGCGGGTACATCGCAAACGTCGAACGGATTAATCCAAGCGTAATGTGATGTGTTAATCATGTAATAATATGCATTTCGACGTATCCGACTGAACTCAATGTAACCTATAGATCCGTTGAAATTGGATTAAAATGTAAAGCAAATCGAGTTTATGTTGTGCAATCATAACGTATTATATGCGACTCGACTAACTCGAATTTATACCATCAAGTCAAAACGTATTATAAGTGACCCGATTCATATGTAGGAAACATACAAAAAAAAGCCGAAAGTATATGCCAAATTTACATCAAAATGTAAAAAAACAAAATAAGTTGAGGGGTCGATAGAAAGCATATTGCCAAAAACATAAATTAACAAAGTATAGGTAAAAATGCAAGTTACAAAAGTAAAGGGTAAAGAAAAGGAAAATTGCATATGCCAAAAATATGAACGAAAATTTTGAAAGTCAAAAAGTGGTGATATCACCGACTTTGTAGTTTAAGTAATATAGATAATGAAGAGTTGCTAGTGCACGCGGTATGAGAATACTTTTTTTGCATTTTGTATATGCCGGCAGTAAAGTGTCCCATGATTACTGCTTTAACACCTTATTTCTGATGTTTCTTTCCTCCGTTTTGTTTGACTAGTCGGATTAGCTTGCATTAGCTGAACTGAATCAGTCATGAAAGATTTTTTTAAGAACTGCAAGAAATGGTGCAATTACATATACATAGAAAGTAGCATTTGGTGAAGCTTTACTTAGATACCCTACTAACAAATAGGACCATGTAAAAACAACACAATTTTCCCTCAACTTCTTTTAGCTCAGATCCTTTTATAACATGTTTACAACTAATAGTTGGATTCTAAGATATTTTTCTTTTCTAACCAACTAATATATTACAGGGTGTATCGGTTACTTGGTGAGTCAGGCACTTACTATGACGTACGATTCACGAAGAAGATACCATGGGTTATCAGAGTTCACTTTTGGGATAGTAAAAGACCCTCTAATATTGTCACACCCCAACCGATGGCGGAATCACCAGGGCGGACGTAATTAGATTGCTCGAGACTTCATAACGCTAAACGTGACAAGTACTTAATAATCAAAATTTCATTTCATTGCTAACGGTTCGAGTACATAAAGTGGAAACAAATTACAAGTTTGGATCAAACTGAAATACAACAAGTATTAAAGTTTAAGGTGCGTTTCTAGGCATCCTACTAAGCTCCGTGCATGCATTATCATCATCAAATCCTGCAAATACGTTTAAAGTATAGTTCAATACAAAAGTATTGACATGCATACAAGTTTTAAGTACTAGCATACATAACAAGTTTGAACAATTCACATGACGAAAATAGTTAACTAGATTAATGTACCAAGGCATGCACCTATACATTCTCAACCAAAAGATTACCGCTAGTATAAGCTTATCGTCGTAATGATAAGACCATTATAACTTAACATGACCCTAAGAATACGGACGGTGCGTTACTCCTATAGTGCTATACATGTTAAGGGGAGACTTTAAACAAAGTTAATGACAAGTATACCACATAAGAATGTTCCAAGAATACAAATCAAGCATAACGTATTTAAGCATGCATGATTGATTGTTTGTGATTGCATAGAGTATAAGTGATTGCGTGTGTTTAACAGTCTAACATATTGCACCCAAAAGTGTAAAAGAAAAAAGGGGTCATGTATCCTCACAAGTTTGCTTGGAATTCTTGAGAGGATTAGAGAGTTTGGGAGTAGATTAGTGTGTGAAATGTGTTTAGGATGTGGCAGAGGCGTGTATTTATAAGTGGAGATTAGGGTTTGAGAGTTAATGAAGGTGGAAGGTGATTGGAGAAGAAAAGATGTGGAAAAGGATGAAATATGATTGGCTAAAGAATGGTGGAATGTGATTGGAGGAGAAATGAGGTGGAAAATGTTGAAATCTAATTGGCTAAAAAAGGTGAAAGGTGATTGGAGAAGAAAGGATGTGGAAAAACTTTTGGTTTTGCTCACTTTTAGTCCATGCATTTTGTAACTAGGTTATTTTATGTTATAAAGGTGTATGCAAGTATATTATAAGTATGATACATGTATGAATATGATTTCGAGAAAATATAATCTCGATGTATGTCTTGGTTTTAAATTAAAACGTGTATTTCGCGACTGATTACATACTATGCATGTATGATTAAACAAGGTTGATATAAAAATACGATGTCCATTATGATCAAAGTCTCGAGATTACAAGGATTGAAATGAAGTAAGAATACAAGTTTCTAAAAAATAGAAATGCGAACACAAATTTCTAAATATGGAAAGTACAAAAAATGCAGAGCGTTACAGTCTCCCATACTTTAGGAAATTTCGTCCAGAAATTTATTCAAGAGACAGACTTAGGATAAGATGGTAATTTTGGTGGTTCGATACGAGTGATAATCGGTTAAAATGTATTGACTAAAACGAGAAATTTTGATGCTTTGTGCTGAAGCAGCGTTTATGTATCAGCATGTAAAAAAATGCATGGTTTCAAAAGTTTTGGCTAAATAGGTAGTTCGTGGCTGAGTGAGCATACATAGGCAATTTTGAGGGATAAAAGATAGGTTTGTATAAGTAGCTCGTTTAACTAGAATGATTTAAGACATCAATCGTAAGTAAGTGTAAAAATAAGTAAAACGTGTATGTGTGCGTATAGGCAATGCGAGTTTGACCGAGTTTGGACAACTTGGTGAAATGAGTGTTTTAAAAAGAACGTGTCCTAAGGAGAAAAAGTTTTAGTATAAATAAGGGTGTAATTTGATGAAATGTGCGGCCCGCACCGTACTTTGTAAGAAAAGTCTTATTGGTTCCAACGCGTATTAGTAAAGTCACAAGTCGTAAAAAAATGTTTATTGGTGAGTAAATAGGAAGGTAAATATTTATGGTTTTCAAAAGGTTTTGGCGGTAAATCGGCCAACTAGTTGGAGTTTGCGTGTATAAAATATTAATAAAAAACTGGTTTAAAAATATTTTGACTGAACTGAGCTGGTGAGGATGTTGCTAAAACGGATTGAATGTTTAAGCCGGTTTACTATAAATAAGGTTTGGACAAAATGTTAAGGGAATAGTTAGGAATAATCATGGCATGAGAATGAATGAACGATTTGGTAGATGTACACGAGGGGTACAATGATATGGATATCAGATAGAATGCGAACATGAAGCGTGGAGGGATGCCAGTGATAGTGTAGTCGCTGCGACTAACGAGTTTGGGAATGATATTTCGTTATAGACGAACCGAGTATCAAGCGCTTCAAAGAGAATTTGGGTTCAATCGAAGAAAGGATTGTGAGGCATCATAGTTTGTTGTTAGGAGAACATATTTAATAAGGTCCGAATAACACTGAATTTCACATGGCACGTTTTATGAAAGTTTGGTACATGTTAGGAACACTTATATGTAGGAAGTACCAGCGGCGTATCCACCATGTTCTAACATGTTACGTCCGTTTCGCTATTCGGTGTCATGTTACGTTGCATGTTACGCCACATAGTAGGACCTATTATGGTTTTCAGGCGCCTACCATTATAATCTCGTGTGCACCCGCGATTATCCTACTCATTGCATGATCCGCATAGTCTGTACTAGTAATGTGTGGGTCAAGGGTACATTTCAGCATTATAAGTGATGATGTGTGTGTGTTAGTGTATAAAAATTAAGCAAGTATACATGATTGTATTTAAGTTTGCGCGTATATGGATTTCTAGTATGACTACCATGTAGTATGAATGTATGAATGTGAGTATGATGACAAACACTTATCAAATTTGCATGTGATATCGAGCGTATAAGTTGAAATTTACACGAGGTTAAGCACACATTGTAACATTCGTCGAAAAACGGGTTTCCAAACCCGCTTCGTTTATCAATCAAATATTCAGTTATAAATTTCGTTGCGTATTTATGGTTCATACTAATTTTAAACAATACATAATTAATAAATATATTAGAATTTAAAAACCATAATTTATAATTAATAATAAATAATGAATAAAAAAATAAATGGAGACGCCGGGTTTCGAACCCGGGTCACCCGCATGAACAAACACACAACACACCACTCCGCCACACGCCTTCTTTGTGAAAATACTGAAATAAATAATACTTAAAGTAAAACCCGAATTCAAAACCAGAGATCACCGCGCACTCAGAACTCGCAATCACCGGAAAATCCGGCAATTCGCGATTTTGGCCATTTCCCTCTTGACTAAAACGCAATAACCGATCACGACATCAATCATAACCGTTGCCGGCCGTCAATTTCGGTCATAACCGCCGGAAAACCTTTGACCGTGAATCAAGACTCAAACTCGGACAAAATTCATCCAGTTCCTCCCTATAAATACCCACTCAATCTTCCGGAAATCCTTTCGCTTAGAACCGCACACTTTTTCGAAGTTTCAATTCCTCAAAAGCTCGTTGCCGGAGATTTCCAATTTCGCCGGAATCCTGCCGGAATCGCTAGTCAGAAAACCGCGTTCAATCATCGGTCGGTATAACTGTCTAAACTTCTCTGCTATCTCTTAATTTATACTTTAATCGTTCCAACCAATAATCAAAACTGTTAAACAGTTCATACAGTCGGACATCGCAAAATCAGAGCCGACTCTTGCCGGAAATTGAAGAAACCACTCTGAGTTGGTACATCATAATCCTTATTCTTCTTTTTCTATTCCAATTCAATCAAATTATAAGTGGTGTTGGTCAATTAAACAAACAGTCGGCTTCACTGTTTCTGAGTTTTTATAAATGAAGAAGACGAAGTTGAGTTGTGTATTAATATAATTAAAACCAGATAATTAAACGGGTTAGACACACAGTCCAGCGGTGGACTGTGTGCAAATATAACACGCACGTCCTGAGTTCGAATCGCACACGTACCGACTTTCTGAATTAAAACCAACATTTTTAGAACTGAATCAGAGCAAGTCACGGAATGTTTATAAGAGGAATATAATCCATTAGTTAAACAGATTAGACACACAGCCCAACTGGTTGGGCTGTGCGCACTCGAACCGAAGGACCCGAGTTCGACTCCGGGTCCCTGCAACCGGTTCGGCTATATAAATCATTTTTAATAAAAACCAAATAAGTTTAAAATTAATTAGTATATAAATATAATTAAAACATAGAATATTTCGGGTTAGACACGTAGCTCAGTTGGTAGAGCTGCGTGCACGTATACGAGAGGTCTCGAGTTCGAACCTCACTCAGCGCATATAAAAACACAGTCTGACCGGTCGACCTGATCAACGGTAAAAAAAAAGTCAATTTTTTTTATTTTATTTTCTTTTTATTTATTTATTTAATTAGAAAATTATAAAAAAATATTTAGAAATAAGATTTTTAAAATCAGAAAACTTCCTTAAAACTCACAAAAATAAATCTAAAAATCCCGTTAAGAGCACTAATTAAAAATATTAATCTCAAATAAAATCCATTTATTTACCAAATCATTTCGTTATTATTTTAGGTTAGTTTTTCCCTCGTCGATCGAATCTTAAAATTCGTGCGCATCCAACGTCATCAAAGAACGCACCCAATGTGAGTGAATCTCTATCAATTCCCCGTTTTAATCATGTTTTGGGGTGTATCATGTGTCGTATAATTCTTTTATTATATATATAAACACTTGTGCATTCATCATATCCGTGATCAAATGTGTATCAATTGTTGTGTGGATTATATGTAGATTGGATTTATCATTTTCAGTGCACGCATTTCATTAGGCCCATCAGTTTCCCGTAGGAGACGGGTTGAGCATCAGGTGCCTCATAAGATCGGCTCTGTTGGATTGAGCCTTGATCTCACATTCATCATCATTCATATCATATACTCATCCAAAGTGGTTTGTGTTTGTTTATTTATATATGTTTGCTCACATGTGATTATTGCACAAATTTTCCTTATTAAATAAAACAAGAAATTAATAACAATGTTTTATCAAGGTTCACTCGCCAACTTTTGTTGATCCAAAATATCCCCCGTTTTACACATGATACAGGTGATCCAACTGAGGCAAGAAACACATAGGAAGGCCTAGAAGAATAAACCAGTTTAAGCTTTGGATTATTTATATAGTTTCATTTCCTTGTAATTGTATGAATTTTGATTTGGATATTTAAGTTGTAATTTGAATTTAATAAATATGAAACATTTTAGTAAACATCATGAGCTTTGGTGATAACCCAATTATGCCCAACTCTTATTCCGCTGCGGGTCGGGGTGTGACAGATTGGTATCAGAGCCATGACTATAGGGATATAGGATAGGTTATTAGACCCTTAGAGCCTATACTATAGTTGATTAAAAATTTTAAATTGCTTATGCGTTACATACAAAATCCATGATGTTTATATGCTTTATGTTTATTGTTACACTCAATGTTATGCAAGCATGCTCACAAATACATAATATTATACAATGCTTATCATGAATCATATCCTCATAACATATCATATCCATGAGAGCACACACCTCACGATTACCATGATTTTTGCAATGATTTTTGTATTTTCAAATCACATCAAAGTGAGTTCTCATGACGGGCATGTAGTAACTGGAAGGGTACGAGTACCGGTAGTTGGAACGTCCTGTCTAGGCTTGGCATTCGTATAAATCCAAAATAAAGGACCAGTTTGCCTACCTGGGGACTAACGATGAGAGTACGAAGGACCTATTAGTCCAAAGCATGCTATACCAAACGTCGTGTGAGCTAACCCCACTTTGAGTTGTCATTGTGTCTACACCTGGACACCCTCCTACCATACATCTCGCAATTATATTTTCCGATTTTCATTCGGGTGGTGCGAGTGTTAATCCGCCAACACCAATGTGAATCCTACCGAGCCCATTAGTCATGGGGGCCCACATGACTACACAGGCGATGGTATGGGGGACATTGGAGGCCTAAACATGAGCAAACCCAAGACATCCTATGGATGTAGTTGCATTATTGTCAGTTATGTTATTTTTCATTCTTTTTACGACACATGACACCTAGAAACTTCTTAAACTCACAATCTTCCTATGTATGTTCCTGTAGATGTCGGCTAGGCAACTACGTGGAGGTAGAAAGTCAGGAAGATCAAATGAACGTTTGGCCACACAAATTGCTAAACAAATGGCCGCAGTGCTTCCTGACATCGTGATTCAAGTTCAACAAGCTCTCACCGCAAATCCCATCAACCCTCCCAATCAAGAAGACCAGAGCGTCGCCAACCCTCCCTCCAAAAAGTGCTCCTACAAACACTTCAAATCTTGCGATCCCCCAAAATATGAAGGGACCGAAGGTGTTACCGCCCTCCTTCACTGGTTTGAAGAAATGGAAAACACTTTCCTCAATTGCGATTGTCCCGAGGATCGCAAGGTATATGCAACTGGAAGACTGTTTGGGGTAGCCCTTACCTGGTGGAACACGAAAAAGGGTAAACGAGGAATTGAAGACGCCATGGCCTTAACATGGGAAGAGTTAAGGGAACTCATGATAAGACACTTCTGTCCAAGAAGCGAAATCAAAAAGTTGGAAGATGAATTCCACGCGCTGAAACAAAAGGAAGGAGATCACACTTCCTATAACAAGAGATTTCTCGAACTGGACTAGATGATCCCTAATTTATTCACCCCCGTGTACCGCTTGGTTGAACACTACATTCGAGGTCTCCCCTCGAAAATTCAAGACTCGGTTTTAAGCACTTCGCCTGCAACACTTGAAACCGCAATGGAATTAGCTACAGAACTCACCGAGAATCGCATCCGAAACGGCAAATTTAAAGATGAGAAGAAGAAAACACCCATTGAGACCCCAACTACAAACCACTCAGTCTCCTCCTCAAAGTTTGCTGGTAAGAGGAAACGAAACAGCAAGAATTTTGCTGTCACTCAAACCAACCCTCCTATCACCGTTGCACCAATCACCCAAATCGCTCCCTCAGCTGCACCATTTAAAAAGCCATACACCGGCCCACACCCAAAATGCAACCGTTGTCAATACCATCACCCTCCCGAAACTCTTTGCCAACATTGCACAAGCTGTGGCCGCGCAGGTCACACCATTCAAACTTGTCGCACTCTTCAACGAATGAACCGCAATCAACCCCCAACCCAAACCCACCATCAGATAGTGGGTCAAGCCCAACAACCCTTACTTCTACCACCTGCACCACACGCAGCCCAAACTTACTACCAACCTAACTACCCCATGATGCAACCCATGCGAGCTTGTTACAACTGTGGGGACCGAAACCACTTCAGGAACACTTGTCCACGCTTAGTGAACATCGTCCATGCTCAAGCCCAAGCAAACCCAGTAAACCAAGCTAACCAAGCTCCTCCACCTGCCAGAGGAAGAGCTTTCAACATCAATGCCAACCAAGCTAGGGCTGACAACAACGTGGTTAACGGTACGTTTCTCATCAATAGTAGTTATGCATCCATGTTATTCGATACTGGCGCGGATAAGAGTTTTGTGTCCTTAGAATTTGAACCTATCCTCAACCAAACTCGTGTTAATCCCATGGAATCTCTAACGGTGGAAGTTGCTGACGGAAAACCTGTTTCATTAAATTCTGTTATACGCAATTGTACCCTCACTCTAAACGATCATGACTTTCCAGTTGACCTCATTCCTATGAAGTTGGGAAGTTTCGATGTTATAATCGGTATGGACTGGCTCAGCCAACATCACGCTGAAGTAGTGTGCCGCGAAAAGTTCATTCGCATTCCTCTTGCAGACGGTCAGACCCTACGTATTTTTGGAGAAACCCCTTCGAAAGGACTCAAATTAATGTCCTGCCTTCAAGCCCGAAAATATCTCCGCAAGAACTATGTCGCATTCCTAACTCACGTCGTCAAAAAGGGAAACAAGGAGAAGAAACTCGAAGATATCCCAGTTGTGAAAGAATTCCCACAAGTCTTTCCCGACAACATTTCAGGACTCCCTCCTGTGAGAGAAGTCGAATTCCGCATCGATCTTGTACCTGGCGCTACACCAGTCGCAAAATCTCCTTATAGGTTAGCCCCATCCGAAATGCAAGAGCTGGCCAGTCAACTGCAAGAGCTGGCTGACAAAGGATTCATACGTCCTAGCTCCTCGCCTTGGGGTGCACCTGTTCTCTTTGTGAAGAAGAAAGATGGAACGTTTCGCATGTGCATTGATTATAGAGAACTCAACAAGTTAACGGTTAAAAATCGCTATCCACTACCTCGCATCGATGACCTCCTAGACCAACTTCAAGGCGCCACCTGCTTTTCAAAAATCGACCTTCGTTCTGGTTATCATCAGCTCAGAGTACATGAAGAAGATATCCCAAAGACTGCTTTCCGGACTCGTATGGTCATTACGAATTCATGGTCATGCCATTCGGTTTGACCAACGCCCCCGCTATACTCATGGATCTAATGAATAGGGTATGCAAACCCTACCTCGACCGTTTTGTCATAGTCTTCATCGACGACATCCTTATCTACTCCAAGTCTAAATCCGATCATGAGCGACACCTTCGACTCATCCTTACACTCTTAAGGACTGAAAAGCTCTACGCTAAGTTCTCAAAATGCGAATTCTGGTTAGGAGAAGTACAATTCCTTGGACATGTCGTAAATGACAAGGGAATTCATGTTGATCCTTCAAAAATCAAGGCAGTGCAAGAATGGCAAGCGCCACGTACCCCTACCGAAGTAAGGTCATTTCTTGGTTTGGCTGGTTACTATCGACGCTTCATTGCCAATTTTTCTCGTATTGCTGTCCCACTCACGGCCTTGACTCATAAAGGAAAACCCTTCATATGGGAACCTAAGCAAGAAGAGGCCTTCCAAACTCTAAAGCAAAAACTTTGTGACGCACCTATCCTCACACTCCCTGAAGGTTGCGATGACTTTGTAGTATATTGCGACGTATCAGGGCAAGGACTAGGCTGTGTATTGATGCAAAGAGGAAAAATGATAGCCTATGCTTCTAGGCAACTCAAAGTTCATGAGAAGAATTTGTGTTCGCTCTCAAGATATGGAGACATTACCTCTACGGTACCAAGTGTGAAATATACACTGACCACAAAAGTCTCCAACATATCTTCAACCAAAAGGAGTTGAATATGAGGCAACGAAGATGGTTCGAACTTCTTAACGACTACGACTGTGAAATTCGGTATCATCCTGCAAGGCAAACGTAGTGGCCGATGCGCTCAGTCGAAAAGGTTATGCGAACTTCATTCGTCTTCTCTGTTCGCAAATCATAACCGACATCAAAGATCGAATCCGAGCAGCTCAACATGTTTCCGTAACAGAAAATGACGTACGCGATGAGCTGTCATGTGGAGCTGAACTCAAAATCGAAACCAAATCCGACGGTATTCTATACTATTTAAATCGCATATGGATTCCTGATCGCGATAACCTTCGTGATTTCCTCATGAATGAGGCGCACAAAACACGGTACTCTGTACACCCAGGAGCCGACAAGATGTATCAAGACCTACGATACACCTACTGGTGGCCTGGCATGAAAAAGGATATCGCTGTTTTTGTTTCCAAGTGCCTTACCTGTTCCAAAGTAAAAGCTGAACATCAAAGACCTTCAGGACTTCTAGTCCAACCCGAAATACATGTATGGAAGTGGGAAAACATAACCATGGATTTCATTACCGGGTTACCTCGCACCTCCAGTGGGTATGACACCATATGGGTAATAATCGATCGTCTTACAAAGTCATCTCATTTCATCCCGATTCGCGAGAACTTCAAGAACGAGAAGTTAGCTCGTATCTACATCAACGAGATCGTAAGCCGTCATGGTGTGCCTTTAAGCATCATTTCAGACCGTGATGGTCGTTTCACTTCACGAACATGGCGAGCCGTACAAACCGCCTTGGGTACACGATTAGACCTCAGTACCGCTTTTCATCCTCAAACTGATGGCCAATCTGAACGCACCATCCAAACTCTTGAAGACATGCTTCGAGCATGTGTCATAGACTTCAAAGGGAATCGGGACGCTCATCTACCATTAGTTGAATTTTCGTACAACAATAGCTATCATTCAAGTATTGGCATGGCTCCTCTCAAAGCTTTATATGGTCGTAAGTGCCGATCTCCAGTATATTGGCACGAAATTGGGGAATCACAAATCACCGGTCCAGAATTAATTCAAGAAACAACCGACAAGGTCATTCAAATTCGAAACAATCTTCTAGCGGCTCAAAGTCGTCAAAAGAGTTATGCAGACAAACGACAAAAGCCCTTGGAGTTTGACATTGGTGATCAAGTACTTTTAAAAGTATCACCGTGGAAGGGAGTGGTTCGTTTTGGCCAAAAAGGAAAGCTAGCACCACGCTACGTAGGACCTTTCAAGATACTCGAAAGAGTAGGTCCTGTGGCATACAAGCTTGACCTACCAGAAGAACTCAACAGAATTCATCCCACATTCCACGTATCAAACTTGAAGAAGTGCCTCGCCGATGAAAACTTCCATATTCCTCTAGAAGACATTCAAATCGATGAATCTATGCACTTCGTTGAAAGACCGGTAGAAATCACGGACTTCGGGGAGAAGCGTTTAAGACGAAGTCGTATTCCAATTGTCAGGGTAGTTGGGAGTCAAAACGAGGACCTGAGTTTACTTGGGAACGTGAAGACTCAATGCGCGAAAAATACCCGCATCTTTTTCCTGTTACCACTACTACTTAAATTTCGGGACGAAATTTCTAAAAGTAGGGGATACTGTAACATTCGTCGAAAAACGGGTTTCCAAACCCGCTTCGTTTATCAATCAAATATTCAGTTATAAATTTCGTTGCGTATTTATGGTTCATACTAATTTTAAACAATACATAATTAATAAATATATTAGAATTTAAAAACCATAATTTATAATTAATAATAAATAATGAATAAAAAAATAAATGGAGATGCCGGGTTTCGAACCCGGGTCACCCGCATGAACAAACACACAACACACCACTCCGCCACACGCCTTCTTTGTGAAAATACCGAAATAAATAATACTTAAAGTAAAACCCGAATTCAAAACCAGAGATCACCGCGCACTCAGAACTCGCAATCACCGGAAAATTCGGCAATCCGCGATTTTGGCCATTTTCCTCTTGACTAAAACGCAATAACCGATCACGACATCAATCATAACCGTTGCCGGCCGTCAATTTCGGTCATAACCGCCGGAAAACCTTTGGCCGTGAATCAAGACTCAAACTCGGACAAAATTCATCCAGTTCCTCCCTATAAATACCCACTCAATCTTCCGGAAATCCTTTCGCTCAGAACCGCACACTTTTTCGAAGTTTCAATTCCTCAAAAGCTCGTTGCCGGAGATTTCCAATTTCGCCGGAATCCTGCCGGAATCGCTAGTCAGAAAACCGCGTTCATTCATCGGTCGGTATAACTGTCTAAACTTCTCTGCTATATCTTAAGTTATACTTTAATCGTTCCAACCAATAATCAAAACTGTTAAACAGTTCATACAGCCGGACATCGCAAAATCAGAGCCGACTCTTGCTGGAAATTGAAGAAACCACTCTGAGTTGGTACATCATAATCCTTATTCTTCTTTTTCTATTCCAATTCAATCAAATTATAAGTGGTGTTGGTCAATTAAACAAACAGTCGGCTTCACTGTTTCTGAGTTTTTATAAATGAAGAAGACGAAGTTGAGTTGTGTATTAATATAATTAAAACCAGATAATTAAACGGGTTAGACACACAGTCCAGCGGTGGACTGTTGCAAATATAACACGCACGTCCGAGTTCGAATCGCACACGTACCGACTTTCTGAATTAAAACCAACATTTTTAGAACTGAATCAGAACAAGTCACATAATGTTTATAAGAGTAATATAATCCATTAGTTAAACAGATTAGACACAGAGCCCAACTGGTTGGGCTGTGCGCACTCGAACCGAAGGAGTCGAGTTCGACTCCGGGTCCCTGCAACCGGTTCGGCTATATAAATCATTTTTAATAAAAACCAAATAAGTTTAAAATTAATTAGTATATAAATATAATTAAAACAGAGAATATTTCGGGTTAGACACGTAGCTCAGTTGGTAGAGTTGCGTGCACGTATACGAGAGGTCCCGAGTTCGAACCTCACTCAGCGCATATAAAAACACAGTCTGACCGGTCGACCCGGTCAACAGTCAACGGTCAACGGTAAAAAAAAAAGTCAATTTTTTTTTATTTTATTTTCTTTTTATTTATTTATTTAATTAGAAAATTATAAAAAAATAATTAGAAATAAGATTTTTAAAATCAGAAAACTTTCTTAAAACTCACAAAAATAAATCTAAAAAACCCGTTAAGAGCACTAATTAAAAATATTAATTTCAAATAAAATCAATTTATTTACCAAATCATTTCGTTATAATTTTAGGTTATTTTTCCCTCGTCGATCGAATCTTAAAATTCGTGCGCATCCAACGTCATCAAAGAACGCACCCAATGTGAGTGAATCTCTATCAATTCCCGTTTTAATCATGTTTTGGGGTGTATCATGTGTCGTATAATTCTTTTATTATATATATATAAACACTTGTGCATTCATCATATCCGTGATCAAATGTGTATCAATTGTTGTGTGGATTATATGTAGATTGGATTTATCATTTTCAGTGCACGCATTTCATTAGGCCCATCAGTTCCCCGTGGGAGACGGGTTGAGCATCAGGTGCCTCATAAGATCGGCTCCGTTTGATTGAGCCTTGATCTCACATTCATCATCTTTCATATCATATACTCATCCAAAGTGGTTTGTGTTTGTTTATTTATATATGTTTGCTCACATGTGATTATTGCACAAATTTTCCTTATTAAATAAAACAAGAAATTAATAACAATGTTTTATCAAGGTTCACTCACCAACTTTTGTTGACCCAAAATATCCCCCGTTTTACACATGATACAGGTGATCCAGCTGAGGCAAGAAACACATAGGAAGGCCTAGAAGAATAAACCAGTTTAAGCTTTGGATTATTTATATAGTTTCATTTCCTTGTAATTGTATGAATTTTGATTTGGATATTTAAGTTGTAATTTGAATTTAATAAATATGAAACATTTTAGTAAACATCATGAGCTTTGGTGATAACCCAATTATGCCCCGACTCTTATTCCGCTGCTGGTCGGGGTGTGACACACATAAGTTTAGTATATAGTTTTGAGTGTATAAATCAAAGGGTAAACAATGATATGTGTAAGATTGTTATGAAAAACAGAAAGAATCAATTGTATAAGTTGGAATGTGTATAACGATATGCATGTATATAGTTGTTTGAGCAAGTCGTTGAGTTTATCGAACCGAATGGATCGGGTCCGTCGGGAATGGAGAATCAAGCTTGTGAATGTCGAGAGGATATAGAGAAAAGTATTAATTTGTGACGAAAGATGTGGTTTGTAAAAAGAAAATGCCACTTTCGTTTTAAAATTTGGATTCTCGTATGTGTAGATTGTCCGACCTTATGAATCTTCCATGCTCACGTGTTTAGATTTAGAATTGTGTATTAGCGAATGGGTTTTTAAAACAGTGAGCTTGCTTCATTAAAAGTATTTTATATCGAAATAAGGAAAGTTGTGTTTGAAAATTTCCGTGGAAAAACTTCGGTTTTGAAAAGTATTTTAGCAAAGTGAACTTATAGATAGTCGAACTTCGTTGCTGTAGGTGTGTAGGTTTAGGGTTACTAAGTCTAGTATGCGTATTGACAATTTGTTTAGCCGATGTGATAGTTGTGGTAGGTTGATTGAATTGTAGTTTGATGGCAAGGTGTCGGTTTCTGACTAAGTGCTTAAAGGTTATGCTCTTTGTGCTCACGGTACGTTATACGAGTAAGTTACCGGTCATGGGTATTGGGAGATATCCTAGGTAAGTATCGGATTTCTTGGGTTGTGAGTACAAGAGAGGGTCGTAAAAGTCTCATTCTTGTTCTAAGGTATTGATGGATTTTCCGGTAGGAGATATAGTTCTAAGTTAGGATCTATAGTTGAAAATCGAAGTCTCGATGGTGTATGGTTGGTCATTTATTTTTGTCGGTTGGCTATGGATTGATTACGTTTTACCAACTAAGCGAGGTTAACGAAGCGACATCTATAAGATTTATACGTATGTGAGAGAAGTTTACATTTGGTTCCCTATTGGGAACAAAATGTCTTTCGGATGATAGTTTAATGTGAGTGTATTTTAGTGATTGAAGGAATTAGGAAAATCGTGAGCAAGAGGTTCATTAGACCAACTAAGTTGATAGGTAGCATTGCATAAGATTTTGAAAATCGGGTAAGAAGACGTTTAAAGTATGATTAGGAATTTCGTATATGTGATTTAAGTAAATAGATCGTAGGGTTAGAAATACGCTTGATAAAACAATGAGATTTGAGATTCATGCATAAGCAAGAAAATTGTCATAATGATAAAAGGTTTATGTAAAAGACTAAATCGAGTAGTTGTCATGAAAGTGGTCTAGTTGCGATTTAATCTCTCATCGAGGTGTGGACATCACTCCTAGCTCAAGGATAAGATATCCTCGAGGAATGTGAGTTGGTAACGATCACCGAGGTAACGAATTCATCCCTAGCTCGTTGGTGAAGTCGTTGTAAGAAGGAGTGGAGTGGAGCTAATCGTCAAGGTATGGGAATCACTCCTATCTTGATGGTAATACTTCAAATTTTGAGAATACGAGTAGTGTCTCCCTTGTCGGTGATGTTTTAAAATCGTAAATATAAATAGCGTGTAAGGTATATGGAAAGGATTAGTATGATATGTATGTAACCGTCATGAAAATAATTTGGATTTTGAAAAGTAGAAGTTTGAATTGTTTTATGCATAAAATTGATAATAGTATAATGGTGGTTTTGACTAAAACTTGGATTGTTCCAAAACAGAACTTTGACCAAACTAAAGTGATCGAAAGTTCCTTTGACTTTGGGAAGCATGCTTTGGCCTAATAGGAATTATACTCTCGTCGAAATTTCGGTTAACGGTATTCACCCTTCCAGTTACTACATGTCTTTAGTCAATCGAAAGTTCGAGACTTTGGCGGGATTCGAAAATCGACGAGTGGGATAGTTGCCAAGATGCGGGTTTCACCCCTAACTTGATAATGTCGTACCCTAAGTCTGGTTGGTACTTACTAAACGAGATAAGGGCTAAATTCGACTCATTAGTAAGGGTCCACTAGAATAATTTTAGTGAAATTTCCATCAAGGTAAGGATGTCATTCCTAACTTGATGTATAATATCGTGTAAATCGGATTGGGAGTCTTTCACCAAAGAGGGTTTCACTCCTATTTTGGTGGAATCGTCTCGTGTGTACAATACGAGTGTTTCCATGCCTTCAAATAGTCGCGTAAAGTTTGTCTTAGGAAAGGCATATGTTTGGAAAAAGAAAGTAAATACGAGCACATTATTATTTTCCATTAACTGTCTTTTTTTTCATTCCGTTTCATAACATATAGATGTGCGTCCATTCATTTTTTGTACTTTTGCAGCCGCCAGAGGAATGAACCCAGGAGATATCTATATGTCGTCTACATATACTACTATTTTGACTGCTTAATATTGAAGTTGAGTTAATAGCTTTTTACAATCATATGTTATTAAATATCACACTGACTTGATAGCTCTCTATGTTTCAAATAAACTTATATATATAAAGTTCTTTGTAACCGATAAAAAATAGGGGAATTGGCCTGTAATAATCCCAACTAGACGTCATTGGCCATTGTTAGTCCTACCTTTCAATATGAAATTTTCACCAACGAGAACCTTCGTTTCTCCTCTATAAATTGAGAATTTAACTAGCTTGCAAAACCATCCTCACCTTCATTCATAAACTACATCATTTTCCTATCAACTCTAGTTAACAAAAACCCGATTCCGGTAACATAACCGAAACCGAACACCACACCGACGCCACTTTTCATTCACCACCATGCCTACTAAACCACTTAACTATCTCTACTAAACCACTGTAAGTTTTAACCATGAAAAACATACCACCCAAAAACCATTTCGGGTGAAGAAATATGAACTCCTGCGATACTTACGTATTTTCCGACGACGTCTCTCATAATTGAAAGACGTTTTTGACCAAGGTTCCATAAACTAAATATTTAATTTTTTTACTTTAGAGTTAATCTATAATGAAAATGGAATCTAGAATTTATTATGTGAATGTTAGTAATGTATATAAGATGCTGAAGAACAAGATGAACCAGTGATCTGGGTAAATAAATAATTAATGAGTCTGTTTGTTCACAAGGGCTCATGTAACCCAGTTGGTTCAGCATCTGGTTTACAAATCAGAGTGTGGCTCCGGATCGCAGCGGTTCTAGAGTGAAGTTTGGGCGTAAGATAACTGATTCGGTAGAATGTTATTATAGAATGGAGTAGAAGTAGAATGCAGTTTATTCATTTATATCGAAAGAGCATACATCTTGTCAGGCTGGCGGAGTTCCTGGAGAGAATCCGCCAGCACCTCCCCTCAGGGAGCTTCCAAAACTTACAAACAAATGAACACACAACACATATATATAGGGATGAGGATTTTCGTACGAGAATGAGCATTTTCGTACGAAATTGACAGATTTCGTAAGAAATGTGTCCATTTTCTCATCTGACGTCGTGCTCGGTCATTTGTTCGCATCTAATCTATACAATATTCAACACACGCTCTAACTAGTCTATTCGCACAGTGACGGACACAAAGTGCATCAAAAGATTTGCCCTTGTCCGTTACTGTCGAAGGTTTTTCTTGATCTTAAAATCTCTGAGCTGTGTTTGAATATTCTACAGCTTCAATCAACGTATCTGTCGATGTCGTAGAACGTATCAACAGATTCTCCCTTAATTGATGATCCGGGTTTGCATTATCAACATTAAATTCCCCCCCTGAAATCTCCAGTTCAGAACTTTGTTTGCACGGTTTCCGACCTCCTCTGATTTGCTTGATCGTCAAATTTTCTTGAATAAACACCAAATCGAAAACTAATCAGTGCAGCATCTCTGTTTCTTCGTTAACCACATCCGTGTTCGGTTTAGCGAATATCTCTTATGCTTGATCCTCTGATCTTCAAGACCCAACCGGCAATTGATAGAAACTTCGAATTACCACTCCAGTAACCTTCAAATCAATGAATACCCATGAAAATCTAAAATCCCGATTTCTGTAATCATATCTTAAGCACACTCCTGGAAAGATAGATCAGCAAATTGGTAATCTTTTCAACTAGCAAATCTTCATCGGAATCAAATTATCTGGTAACACATCAAATCTGAGAAACGTTCATCCGTGATCAAAATCACATTCTTCCTCTACAGTCACAATTACAGATATATAGCTATATCCCCTGAAGCGGACGCCTTGAAACTACAAAACATCCTCATTTCCGGATTACTCGCGAAAACAATTCATTTGCGTTGCAGAGTTAAAGATAAGTGGTCGTGTATGCATCAACCTCACATCAGAGATCAGGGCCTAAATCCTACATCCCTTAAGCATCAACCTGTATCATAATCTGAAAATTCTGAACTTCATCTTATCACGAAATCCCAAGCATAATCTATTTCGTGAGCAACTGGTACACATCTTTGTCTGGAAGATCCGATCCCATAAATCATCTTCTTTAGTTGTGAAATGCAAACATCTAACCGTGGTCGGAGCGCACGGGGCACTAAAACTACTAGACATCCCTATTTCCTGGCGGTTAGTCAAGAAAATAGTTCATTTGCAATGTAGAGTTAAATTGGATACATTGTACCACTAAGCGGTCGTGTGTGCTTCCGCGAACTTTACGACTGCCAGGCATTTAGTGGTGGTCGGAGCGCACGGGGCACTGAAACTACAAGACATCCCTATTTCCTGGCGGTTAGTCCGGAAAATAGTTCATATGCAATGCAGAGTTAAAATGGGTACTCCGTATCACTAAGTGGTCGTGTGTGCTTCCGCGAACTTGACGACTGCCAGGCATTAATGTGACCATTGACTACAGAATCTGATAAACAACTTCTCCAGAACTCAATTATGCGACCCCACTTTTACGAAATGTAGACATCAACCGGATCTCATCACTAATGCTTCATCAGATAATCTGCATCGAAAACCACACGAACGCTAGCTGCACCGTCCGAATTTCTAAAAATGCCAGACTTTTCAATGTTTTGACAAATTTTTATTCCCCCTCATTTTTAGCAAACTCTGACGTTTTGAGCATCGTCTCACAAAACCCAAATTTTGCAAAAAAATTTCCAAAATTGGAGTTTTGATGAAATGCGGATTTGACGCTAGGCCCATTGAAAGTCACTACACCGGATGATCCGCATGTTGCGCAAGTATCAGTGACTCTCCCAATATCTTCAACATTTTGTCACCGTATCATCAAATCTGTACTCTGAAGCTCTAGACGGTGTCCCTGAACATCGCGTGTCGGTCATGATAATTTCGAAATATATTTCTATCACCAATTTTTTTTCTGGACACTTGTCACGTCAATACGGTCAACAAATATTTTCCAATGCCTTTTTTTGGAACCTTACTCATTTTCGCACGAAAATATCAAAGATTTTCGCACGAAAATTAGAGTTTTCGCACCAAACAGAACTGATCACATTTTTCGATCCAGAGTCTTCGTTTCTTCGAATTTCAAGACGATTTTTGCACAGATCTGGTCGAAAATTAGTTTCTAACAATCCTATAAGTTCAATTTTACCTTTTGTCCGAGGATTGTCCATTAATTTGATGGTATACGTCTAAAACCCCTCCTAAGTTCATAATTCATGAGCGTAGGTGATTCATCAACTGTTAGATTGAATGAATCGGTACCGTGGCTCTGATACCAGTTGTGGGTCCAGATCGCGGCGATTCTAGACGGAAGTTTGGGCGTAAGATAACTGATTCGGTACAATGTTATTATACAATGGAGTAGAAGTAGAATGCAGTGGAAGTCATACGTTTATTCATTCATATCGAAAGAGCACACATCTTGTCAGGCTGGCGGAGTTCCTGAGAGAATCCGCTAGCACCTCCCCTCAGGGAGCTTCCAAAACTTACAAACAAATGAACACGCAACACATATATATATATAGGGATGAGGATTTTCGTACGAAAATGTTACATATTTTCGTACGAGAATTGACCATTTCGTACGAAATTGACAGATTTCGTACGAAATGTGTCAATTTTCTCATCCGACCTTCGTGCTCGGGTCGTGTGTTTGTATCTAATCTATACAACATTCGACACACGCTCTAACTAGTCTATTTGCAGAGTGACAGACACAAAGTGCATCAGCATAGAGGTCACAAGTTCGAATTCTGCTAGAGACATATATTTGACCAGAATTCTAATATAATGCATCAAAATCTGATGCATAATAGATTTTCTGGTAAAACATCATATTTTCTAGTAAACATCATATTTTCATAAAAACACCAGATTTTCTATTAAATGCACCTGATTCTTATATAAAACATCAGATTTCATAAATAAAACATAAATAACTAAGTGGTCCACTGGTTTACACTCTAACTTATAACCAAGAGTTCTTGGGTTCAATTCTTGCAAGACACATTCTTTTTAATACAAAGATTTTCATCAGATTTGCATTTCAACCCACCAAAATTCAATATATATATATATATATACCAAAAGGTAGTGTAGTCCAACTGTTAAGTATTGGAAATTAGAAACTAAAGGTCTAGGATTTAAACCTTTCTGGTGACATTATTTTTATTAGATTTTCTAATCAATAACATCAGATTTCTTATTTACATTAAGCAGATTTATAAGACAAATATAAAAAATTCAGTGGCTTACTGGTAAACCATTTTGACTAATAACCTTAAGTCACAAGTTCTAACCTTATTTTATTTTTAATGTTTATTTACTAATTTTATTACCATTATACAACTATGAATAACATTATGGTTCATTAGTAAATAGAGATATAAATGTACAATTGTATATATAGATAATAACGATTTCCTTAATATAAGCAAAACTCATATATAAAAATGATTTCTTAAGCAAACGTGAGCTTTTAAAGTAGCCATGGGTTAGGCAAGACCTCTCAACAAACAAATACATATATACTATATATATACGAACACAACCTTATAAAATATATGGACATGATGTAGGTTATAAGAACATGCTTAAATAAGAGTATATAATTTTTAAGACAACAAATCAAGAAACAAGGTACGGATCCTAAACCCTTCTCCTTTTGTTATCTAGTTTGTCTGCTATAAACCCTTGTTTAGATTATATGTATGTGTGTGTGTATATATATACATCCCCAAAACTCTAACGTCTTTGAGCCTCGAGTCAATTAACTGTCTGTTCATTTCTTACTCTAGGGATGACAGAAAAGCCCAAGCCCGACGGGTATACCCGAAACCCAAAATATATAGGCCGGGTATACTCGAAGCCCGACGGGTATGGGCCGGGTATGGGCTTAAAAATATAAAAAATCGGGTATGGGTATGGGATTTAGTGATACCCGCCCGATACCCGGCTCGTTTACCCGAATTATACCCGAAAACTATATTAAATTAAATTTAATTTTCTATTTATATAAACTTTAATACATACAATTATTCATTATTCAAGATTTTACTCTTTTGTTTGTTTTCAAGACTTTAACATACACATACAAGATTTTATGTTTAGTTATGTTGTTTTTGTCCAAAGTAGTAGTACATTAATTAGTTAAATATGTAGATATATGTTTCAAATATGCATTTTAATAGGATATGTAAGTATGTTATTGGTTATATTTTCCTTTATTGTATTTATTAAAATAATAAATTATATAAACATTAGAGTAAAAAATGCATACGAGAGTCTCAATGACATTTTTAACAAATTAACGGGTATACCCGATACCCGATGGGTAATTACCCGAAATATACCTGACGGGTAACGGGCCGGGTATGGGCCAAAGAATTACAACCGGGTACGGGCTTGGGATTACCAATACCCGGCCCAAACCCGGCCCATTGCCATTCCTATCTTACTCCGGTTATAAGTGTTGTTCGGCTTGACAACATGCGATAAGTTTATGATTATATTGAACTCGTTATCGCATATTCTAATAATATTTTTTAATGTTAGTGTTATATTTATTTCCAATTATCTGAGATCTGCTACTCTAAGCTCCCTGGCTCCTCCCGGGGTGGAGTTATCATTTCATGGCGTCCCTAGGTACAAGTGTGGTACATAGCGACTAGGAGGCGTATGCATATATCCTAGAAATATTTCTGGAGATGGATGAAGAGTAGGCCAACCCGCACCGTCTCATGTGACAAACTTTATGACTGTCACCTCTGTTTAGCTTACGGGTACATCCGTATGATATGATTTGAGTTTAGTTGTATGTTATGCTTTGCCTTGTATTGTTTCGCTTCTTATCAACTTACATTACGAGATATAGTGATATCATTTCAGTTTCTTATTATTAATGTGCTATTCGAGCCTATTATTCCGTACTGGGCATTTGGCTCATTCCGTATATTTTGATTCACCATAGGTTCACAGGTTACTTTGGGCGTGATGAAGAGTGAAGAATAAAACCCTAGGATGCTAACCAAAGATGTCTGTTTTATAAAACAAATGTGTATTTTGGGCCTCAGGGCTATGAACTATCTTTTGAAATGTAAGTTCAAATTTAACATCAATGGAATTATGACTTTTGTTCTGATCCACTCTTATTGTGACACGTCAACCCATCCGGGTTGGGGTGTTACAGATATGGTATCAGAGCAAAGCCTTGTTTCATGTAGAAAACTTAAACATTAGTAATTAGGCATTTGAGGTTTAGGGTAGACGTCTAGGATAGAATCTTGCTAAATGTTCCTTGTTACTCGTCACCACATCCATATTCTAACTCTTGCATCTATTTTGATAGATGCCTCCTCGCCGACAAACTCGTAGGAATGCCCATGCGACTAACCGTTTGCCTAACGACATTGCCTCAAATGAAACTCCAGCCGACCCTTTCTTTGCAATTGGCAAGTGTTAGGACACTAATCCAACCTCCTTGATGACTCATGGGCCAATTGGTCAAAGCAAAGTCCAATTGAACTTTTCAACGTGATTGTGATCATGATGGTTATGGTCCTTAGTGATCATGCATACTGATTACCACGTTTACTAGTCATAGTGACGAGTCAAAGTTTCAGTCAATAATGCGCAAAGTGCGCATTATATGACGGAACTATTTTTGGGTATCAAAACACTTTGTTTTGATACCAAATCGGTTTTATAAACTTAGTTAGACATGTTAAAATGTCTAACTCGTTACTTTTAGTTTAGTGCTTGTTTAGGGTCGTAAGTCGAGCGGTCTTGACCATCGCTTTGACTTTCGAATCTGACCCGTTTGGTCGATTTTCTGATCCGACCAAACCCATATTTGTGACCATAGTTGTATAGGGAATAACCCTCTGAGGTTATACCTTATGATCACTTCATTTGGTTAGTGTTATGATATGTCATTTTTATACACTTTAATAATGACCAAAACGCACTTTTAGCGCATAAATCGACTTTAAGTATATGTAACATAAATTTTGACATATAATCTGACGTAGCGACATTATTAAACATGTTTTTACATATAAGACTTATCATAACACATATCTAACCATTCAAACACATATTTACGTAAATGACACGTTAAAGTAGCTAACGAGCCATTATGGGTCAAAAGCACTTAGGAATCGTTTCAAATAAGAATGTTAACTTTGCTTAACCATTTCATATGAGTTCCAACACTCATTTGGTTTACAAGACCTCATTCTATCAGAGGATGTCCCGTATTAACATAATTATCCGATATTAGGACATACGTAAATTCTCGGACTCTTGAGCTTTGGTTTATCTTCTTGAACAAGGACTTTCTTTCAATTCCAAGTGAGTACATAGTACCCTCTTTTATGTTTTCAAATATTTTGGGGTGATACACATGTGCCTACTTGTTACTTTCATGTTTTCATGCTTTCATGACATATATTTGCTATGTTTATCTAGTACATATATAGTACATGATTTCAATTATGTTTTGCTATGTATGTTGACTGAGCATGCTAGCACATTGATTTCATATACACTTTTTGCGGCATATGTTGACTTAGCATATGAGCACATTGATTTACATTACATTTCGCTATGTATGTTGACCGAGCATGCTAGCACATTGATTTCATGGACATTTCTACTTCGTATGTTGACTTAGTATACTTAGTACATGGTTTTCAAAGACATTTTCATAACATGCTTACATTGTTTAATACATATTGGTACGTTGAACTCGATAATGATACATTCATTACCATTGATCATGCCGACCGGTAGTATGTAACTGTACCATAGGATCGACAATCCCGTTCCCACTTCCTAGGTATCTTTGGAAACGACCTTAGGGAATGATAGAATCCTGTGAACATTGATGGACTTCTATTTTTATAAGGGTCTATCCGACAGTCAATGTAACATCCGTCGAAAAAACGGGTTTTCAAAACCCGCTTCGTTTATTTAACGAATATCAAGTTATAAAATTTTTGTTGCGTATTTATGATTAATTTTAATTTTAAACAATACATAATTAATAAACAAATTAGGATTTAAAAACAAAAATTGTTAAAAAGTGAAAATAAAGAAAATAAAAATAAAACAAGGCTGCCGGGATTCGAACCCGGGTCAGCCGGATCAGCTAACAACTTAACACACACTCATCCAACCACTCCGCCACTTTTGTTATTTGATAACATATCGAAACAATTATTTCAAATAATGAAACACAGAAATCAAATCCAGTCAAAGACGCGCTCATTTCGCAGTCGCCAGAAATCCCGACGACTTCGCCGATAATTGACGGTTTCTATTGATTTAACCGAAGAATTAACCTCAACGTCGGTTATAACCGATGTCTAAACCCGCGACATCAGTCGTAACCGCCGGAAAACAGCTGACCATGAATCGAGACGGAAATCAGACCCAATTCATCTCGATTCTTCCCTATAAATACACCCACAAGTCTCTAGTAGTCTTTTCGCTCAAAATCGCACCATTTCTCGAAACAATTTCACTCGCCGGAAATATTCTGCCATCACCGGACTTTCGCCGGAAAACCGAGACTCGCCTCAAAATGGTAAATACCTCGACTCTTTCTGTTTCAATCCGTTGTTAGACTGTTACTAACTTCAATCCAACCATCAGAATCAACCCCAGACAACTTAGCCGGAATATTCAGCTCTCGACGGAAAACTTCTGGAAATTCCAATCTCACGCTTTGAATCGGTATGAACATTCAACAATTCTGTTAATCCTTGTTTAGTACCCCACTTTCATAACTAATCCAACAAAAATGTTAATTGATTTAATCAGAAGGAATACACAAATCAGAGCCGACGTCCATTACCGGAATTCTGAAGAAACACAGTTCGATCGGTACATTCGTTTTCCTAAATTCATTTTACTCATCACCTTTCAACCAGTAATATGTTCGATAAACGACTCAATCAAGAACAATCGAAAAAAAAATCGCCGACTGAGTCTTTGAGCGAAGAAGACGAAGTCGACTGTGTATTATAAGATTAATTAAAATCAGATTAATAAACGGGTTAGACACACAGTCCAGCGGTGGACTGTGTGCAACAATACGCATACGTCCCGAGTTCGATCCTTGACACACGCACACTCGCTTTAATAAAAATGTTCTTTTTTAAAACGAACCGGATTCACACGCAGAATCATGTTAAGTATAATAAAAACCAGAATATTTACCAAGTTAGACACACAGTCCAGCGGTGGACTGTGTGCCAAACTAAACCACAGGTCCCGGGTTCGAGACCTGTGGAGAGCACCGAGTCGATACAGTTAAACCCTTTTTAAAAATAAATGATTTTCGGATTAACTTAATTAGTGTATAAATATAATTAAAAACAGAAATATTTCGGGTTAGACACGTAGCTCAGTTGGTAGAGCTGCGTGCACGCGTACGGGAGGTCACGGGTTCGAGTCTCACCCAGCGCACACATAGAAACGACCGGACCGGAAAACGATCAACAGTAATGGTCAACGGTCAAGTCAAAAAGTCAACATTTTTTTATTATTTTTATTTATTTATTTTATTTAAAAATCAATTAAAAATACTTGAAAATAACGTTTTAAAAGTTAGAAAATAGCCTTAAACTCACAAAAATATATCCAATAATCCTACTAAAATTGATTAATAAAATCCGCTTATTTACCGAACCGTTATGTTATTATCTAGGTTAGTTTCTCTCGTGGTTAAATCCAATTTCGTGCGCATTCATCATCAATCCAAGAAACGCATCCACTGTGAGTGAATCTTACAATTCCCCTTTTTATTACACGTTTTGGGGTGTATCATGTGTCACTTAAACTAATTCGTTTATTCAAACTAGTGCCATACATATTATGATTTAAACTTAGAATGTAAATATTGTTTGTAGTTATGTATTACATATTGTCAAGTTGTATGCAAATTATTTGTTAGGCCCATCAGTTCCTCGTGGGAGACGAGTTGAACAACGCGTGCCTTAAAACTCATTCATTAGGCCCATCAGTTCGTAGAATAACGCGTGCCTCAAAACTCATTCATTAGGCCCATCAGTTCCTCGTGGGAGACGAGTTGAACAACGCGTGCCTTAAAACAATCTATTATTGTATGTGTGTGCATTATTTAATATTAAGTGATTTGTGATTAAGTTTACATCTATATTTACTCATATGTGGTTATGCACTTTATTTTATAATCAATTCAATAAACTTGTTTAAATGTTTTTTCATAGGATTCACTCGCCAACTTTTTTTTGATCCAAAAACCATTTTTACACATGATACAGGTGAACAGGATGAAGCAAGGAAAACATAGGAAATGCCTTAGAAGAAAATAATGAAGTCTAGAAAGATGTGTAGAACATGTTGTACTTATGATTGTATGATCTTCTTTTAATTGTAATAATAAATATGAAACATTATAATAAATGTCATGAGCTTTGATGAAAACCCAATCATGCCCCGATCACCTTTTCTGCTGCGGGTCGGAGTGTGACAGATTATAATCATGGTTTTTGACTATAGGGATATAGGATAGGTTATTAGACCCTTAGAGCCTATACTATAGTTGATTAGATTTTAATTGTTTATGTGGTTACATGCAAACTCATGATGTTTATTTCTTTCATATTTATTACATACACAAATGCATGCAAACACTTCCAATACTACATTTTGTGATACATAGTGAATTATACTTACAGTCAAACATACATATTCATCATACATATTTCAATGCTCACATATTCACATCATCTTCATACTTCCGTTATTCAAAATTTTGTCGCATTTTTCATTTTTCAAATCTCATCAAAGTGAGTTCTGCGACGGGCATGTAGTAACTGTAAGGGTACAAGTACCGGTAGTCGGAACGTCCTGTCTAGGTTGGCATTTGTATAAATCCAATATAACGGACCAGTTTGCCTACCTAGGGACTAACAGTGAGAGTACGAAGGACCTATTAGGCCAAAGCATGCCACACCAAACGTCGTTCGAACTAACCCCACTTTGAGGTGTCACCGTGTCCACACCTGGATACATTCCGAATATCCTACGTTACATACATATTTCTCGATTTTCTCCGGGTTTTAGTGTATGTAACCAGGCTAACACATGCGAACCATATGAAAAACCCGGTATTCATGGGGGCCCACATGATTACGAAGGTGAAGTATGGCGGCATGCAAGGCCCAATTACGAGTAAAGCCCAAGACATCCTATGGATGTAGTAGATTTATTATTCTATATTTATTTTATGAATGTTCATTCCTAAATACGACACATGATCCCTAAAACATCCAACTCATACTCTTGATATGTATTCCTTGTAGATGTCTTCTAGCCTCGCTCGTAGGAAGATGAGATCAGGAAAAGCCCGCGAGCGCATGGCTGCCCGAATCGCTCAACAAATGGCTGCCGTAATACCCAACATTGTAGTTCAAGTTCAACAAGCCCTTACCGCTAATCCCGTCAACCAAGAAGATCAAAATGTTATCAACCCTCCCCCAAATACCACTAAATGCACCTACAAGCATTTCAAATCCTGCGACCCTCCAAAATACGAAGGGACTGAAGGTGTCACTGCTCTCCTCCATTGGTTTGAAGAAATGGAGAACACTTTTCTAAATTGCGATTGCCCCGTTGATCGCAAAGTGCGATATGCTACTGGTCGTTTACTTGGAATAGCACTTACATGGTGGAATACGGAGAAGGCCAAATGAGGTGTTGAAGATGCTATGACTTTGACTTGGGAAGAGTTGAAGCAAATCATGACAAGACGGTTTTGCCCAAGGAGCGAAATCAAGAAATTAGAGGATGAGTTCTATTCGTTGAAACAAAAGGAAGGCGACCACACCACATACAACAAGAGATTCCTCGAGTTGAATCAAATGGTTCCCAACTTGTTCACTCCTCTTTACCGTTTGATCGAGCACTACATTCGAGGCCTTCCTTCAAAAATTCAAGACTCTGTAATAAGTACTACACCTGCAACTTTGGAAGCAGCAATGGAGTTAGCTACAGAGCTCACCGAGAACCGCATACGGAATAAAGGCTTCAAGGAGGGGAAGAAGAAGGATAAAGCATCTACTGAAACCTCAAACTCCACCCAAACCGAATCCCCTTCTCAACCCATTTCTAAGAGAAAACGAGATGGGCAAATTTTCGCTGTCACCCAACGCAATCAACCAGCCTCACAAGCCGTACCCCTCCAAGCTATCCCAATCACTCAAGTAGCACCCAACTCAACTTACCCAAATAAGAAACCTTACCTTGGACCTCACCCTCAATGTAACACCGGTTTTTATCACCATCCATCTACCTTACCTTGTCGACTATGTGCGAATTGTGGACGCTATGGTCATTTGAGCAAGGTTTGCCGCACCCCTCAAAACCAAACCTCACCCCCTACTCAAAACATGATCCAAACATATCAACAACCCCAATACCCCATGTTCCCATATGTTCGAGCTTGTTTTAATTGTGGCGACCCTACCCACTTTAGAAACACATGACCTCGATTGGTTAACATCATAAACGCCCAAGCTCAAGCAAACCCAGTTAACCAAGCAAATCAAGAAAACCCAACCACTAGGCCACCAGCAAGAGGAAGAGTTTTCAACATCAACGCCAATCCTGTTGAAGATAATGACGGCCCAAACGAACCACCCAACTAGTCTCCTTCACCAAAAATCAAGATTCAACTCCAACCGCTTAGTTATATGTTTTTCTTTATGATATCTCAATTTTCACGTGTCTCAATTATAAATTGGAAATTTATCCAAGGATCTTAATGCGAATTACTATTTCAGTTTTGTTTTTATACTCATTGATTTAACATTCATATCATCATACCTCACGACGTATCACAGTGTCATCATTTAAAGAAGTTGAGCTGTGTCTCACTTCTACTTGGACTAACCTCTCCATTATAACAAACGAGAGAGGTACTGTCATCTTTCAAACATGTATACTAACAGAATTAAGACTCAAGCTTTGGTTGATTGTGTTTGTTTATGTTTTAGAGTCACATAGAACTAATCATAACTTACGGATAAAGCCAATGAAAATTTGACAAGAATATGGTGGATACGCCGTTGGTACTTCCTATATATAAGTATTCTTGCCAAAGGATCAGAGGCATTATCAGGCGGTTATGAGAAGTTCCATGTAGGATTTAGTATTGTCTTGGTTGAAGTTTGTGTTATACTCACTGATTTAGCATTCATATCATCTCATCATTTAAAGAAATTGGATTGTGTTCTATTTCTACATAGACTAACCTCTCCATCATAACAAACGAGAGAGGTACTGTCACCATTCAAACATGTATACTATCAAAATTAAGACTCAAGCTTTGGTTGTTGTGTTTGTTTATGTTTTAGAGTCACATAGGACTAATCATAACTTACTGATAAAACCAATGAAAATTTGACAAGAATATGGTGGATACGCCACTGGTACTTCCTATATATAAGTATTCTTGCCAAAGGATCAGAGGCATTGTCAGGCGGTTATGAGAGGTTCCATGTAGGTTTTAGTAGTAAAAGTTTTGTTTTAGGATATAACCTTATCTTTCCAAACATATCAAAACTCTTGCGCATGAAATTATACTTGGTCAATCAACTCTATTTCTAAATATTCTTTACCGTAGGCAACAAAAAGCGATTCCTGTAGCAGGGTACTCAACCCTTACAAGGAACGTTACCGTCTCAAGCAAAAATTTAAACTCTTACTCCCTTCTAAGTATGTAATTGTCAAATTAAAACACCATCCTTTTGAGTCAAACATGCCACTACTTAAATTTCGGGACGAAATTTCTAAAAGTAGGGGATACTGTAACATCCGTCGAAAAAATGGGTTTTCAAAACCCGCTTCGTTTATTTAACGAATATCAAGTTATAAAATTTTTGTTGCGTATTTATGATTAATTTTAATTTTAAACAATACATAATTAATAAACAAATTAGGATTTAAAAAAAAAATTGTTAAAAAGTGAAAATAAAGAAAATAAAAATAAAACAAGGCTGCCGGGATTCGAACCCGGGTCAGCCGGGTCAGCCGGATCAGCTAACAACTTAACACACACTCATCCAACCACTCCACCACTTTTGTTATTTGATAACATATCGAAACAATTAATTCAAATAATGAAACACAGAAATCAAATCCAGTCAAAGACGCGCTCATTTCGCAGTCGCCGGAAATCCCGACGACTTCGCCGATAATTGACGGTTTCTATTGATTTAACCGAAGAATTAACCTCAACGTCGGTTATAACCGATGTCTAAACCCGCGACATCAGTCGTAACCGCCGGAAAACAGCTGACCATGAATCGAGACGGAAATCAGACCCAATTCATCTCGATTCTTCCCTATAAATACACCCACAAGTCTCTGGTAGTCTTTTCGCTCAAAATTGCACCATTTCTCGAAACAATTTCACTCGCCGGAAATATTCTGCCATCACCGGACTTTCACCTGAAAACCGAGACTCACCTCAAAACGGTAAATACCTCGACTCTTTCTGTTTCAATCCATTGTTAGACTGTTACTAACTTCAATCCAACCATCAGAATCAATCCCAGACAACTTAGCCGGAATATTCAGCTCTCGCCGGAAAACTTCTGGAAATTCCAATCTCACGCTCTGAATCGGTATGAACATTCAACACTTCTGTTAGTCCTTGTTTAGTACCCCACTTTCATAACTAATCCAACAAAAATGTTAATTGATTCAATCAGAAGGAATACACAAATCAGAGCCGACGTCCATTGCCGGAATTCTGAAGAAACACAGTTCGATCGGTACATTCGTTTTCCTAAATTCATTTTACTCATCACCTTTCAACCAGTAATATGTTCGATAAACGACTCAATCAAGAACAGTCGAAAAAAAAATCGCCGACTGAGTCTTTGAGCGAAGAAGACGAAGTCGACTGTGTATTATAAGATTAATTAAAATCAGATTAATAAACGGGTTAGACACACAGTCTAGCGGTGGACTGTGTGCAAACAATACGCATACGTCCCGAGTTCGATCCTTGACACACGCACACTCGCTTTAATAAAAATGTTCTTTTTTTTAAACCGAACCGGATTCACACGCAGAATCATGTTAAGTATAATAAAAACCAGAATATTTACCAAGTTAGACACACAGTCCAGCGGTGGACTGTGTGCCAAACTAAACCACAGGTCCCGGGTTCGAGACCTGTGGAGAGCACCGAGTCGATACAATTAAACCCTTTTTAAAAATAAATGATTTTCGGATTAACTTAATTAGTGTATAAATATAATTAAAAACATAAATATTTCGGGTTAGACACGTAGCTCAGTTGGTAGAGCTGCGTGCACGCGTACGGGAGGTCACGGGTTCGAGTCTCACCCAGCGCACACATACAAACGACCGGACCGGTCAACGGTCAACAGTAATGGTTAACGGTCAACGGTCAAGTCAAAAAGTCAACATTTTTTTATTATTTTTATTTATTTATTTATTTTATTTAAAAATCAATTAAAAATACTTAAAAATAACATTTTTAAAGTTAGAAAATAGCCTTAAACTCACAAAAATATATCCAATAATCCTACTAAAATTGATTAATAAAATCCGCTTATTTACCGAACCATTATGTTATTATCTAGGTTAGTTTCTCCCGTGGTTAAATCCAATTTCGTGCGCATTCATCATCAATCCAAGAAACGCATCCACTGTGAGTGAATCTTACAACTCCCCTTTTTATTACACTTTTTGGGGTGTATCATGTGTCACTTAAACTAATTCGTTTATTCAAACTCGTGCCATACCATATTATGATTTAAACTTAGAATGTAAATATTGTTTGTAGTTATGTATTACATATTGTCAAGTTGTATGCAAATTATTTGTTAGGCCCATCAGTTCCTCGTGGGAGACGAGTTGAACAACGCGTGCCTTAAAACTCATTCATTAGGCCCATCAGTTCGTAGAATAACGCGTGCCTCAAAACTCATTCATTAGGCCCATCAGTTCCTCGTGGGAGACGAGTTGAACAACGCGTGCCTCAAAACAATCTATTATTGTATGTGTGTGCATTATTTAATATTAAGTGATTTGTGAATAAGTTTACGTCTATATTTACTCATATGTGGTTATGCACTTTATTTTATAATCAATTCAATAAACTTGTTTAAATGTTTTTCATAGGATTCAATCGCCAACTGTTTGTTGATCCAAAAACCATTTTTACACATGATACAGGTGAACAGGATGAAGCAAGGAAAACATAGGAAATGCCTTAGAAGAAAATAATGAAGTCTAGAAAGATGTGTAGAACATGTTGTACTTATGATTGTATGATCTTCTTTTAATTGTAATAATAAATATGAAACATTATAATAAATGTCATGAGCTTTGGTGAAAACCCAATCATGCCCCGATCACCTTTTCCGCTGCGGGTCGGGGTGTGACAGTCAACATGGCTTGAATGTATTCGCCAACAATCCTAATATATGTTTTTACAATAAAAGCAATGATTTATAAGACATAACTTTTAATTTAAACAAAACCAGTGTATATTCAAAAATATTGTTTTATACAAGATATTTGTTATACAAGACATTGATTTACACACGACATTGGATATTGGTTTATACATGACATTTGGACATTGAATTTCAAATGACATATGTACATTTATTTATACATGACATTGTGTTATACTAGGACATCACATCGGTTTTAACAAGACATTTTGTTGGTTGGTTTATAGTGGGTGATTTAAATAACGAAACATGTGTAATGTGATAAAAGCATGGTGGATACACCGCTGGTACTTCCTATATATAAGTGTTTTTAACGTATTATATATCGTGGCGTTATCTAAACCACTTCAGACAAGATACAAAACATGACATTTTTATACAAAATATAACATTTTATTCAAGACATGATATTTATTTCAAGACATGTGATTTTCACATAAGACTCGACACATTCTGGTTATTAAGTTAACCTTACATTATTCCTTTTAATCATTTGATTTTTATCATAAGAAATATTTTATAATGGTTCATGGCTAGTTTTGTACTAGTTAAACTTTTATTTTAACATTCAAAGCCATGAAACATCAACACAAAACCTATGTTACTCACAGGCATTTTTATGCCGACGTACTTATTTTCACATGTGTTTCAGGAGCTAATGCTTGAGGTTAATTCATGCGACATTAGGATTGACTTTGGACCTTAGTGACTTTAAAATCAAGAAGAATAGTTTAACTTTTGTTATATTTTCCGTTTTATTCTAGACAATGTAAACAAGTTTATTCATTAACTTAACTTATTATGCCATGGTTGTTGAAAAAATAGTTCTGTTACGACACTCCCCGACGTTTCCGCCACGGTTTGTTGTTTTTACGCGGTCGGGGTATGAAAGAAAGATTGGTATCAGAGCCAATGGTTATAGGGAATTCGGTTATTAGTATTGCTTTGACCTAGACTATAACCTTTCTAGGACCCTAACACAAGTTATCTTGTGTTTAGAGCTTAAAAAAATACCATCACCTATTCTTAGATGAATACAAAAAGAAAAACAAAATTTTCAAAATGATTTTGAAATCAATCGTCTATTCTTAGACGATTCTTTTTTGGATTAATGACTTCAGAAGTTTTCAAAATCTCGTCAAAGTTTGGATCTTATTAATGTTAACACGTGCAATCTTGAAGGGTGGGTCCCTGTACCCTGAGTTTTCTTTCTAAGGCTAGAGTGTTCGTACAAATCCACTTAATCGGACCAGTCACTCTTACCTGGGAACTCTTGGGGTGAGTGTCCACTTATAGGCTAAAGCATGTCTTCGCGATACATTATAAGACACATTTACTTTGATTAGTCACTGTGTGTCGTTTGTTTGTTTAGAGACGAACGAACGACCACCATCCTTACATTTGTTGATATTTATTCATCTCATTTTGATTATTCAACATTCATCTCATGTTTTCTCTCTTTTAGAATGCCTCCTTTACGAAACGCAAATGCGGACACCGATATGGCGGCTCTAATCGCTTAGCAGTTTGCTGTTGTGCTTCCAAATCTCATAACTCAGATAAACCAAGCGAACAATAACAACAATTCTCCAGCTGCGTACAACTTTAAACAGTTTAATTAAGCTAAACCACTCAAGTTTAGTGGTTCTGAGGGAGAAACTGGGCTCCTATAGTGGCTCGAGAGTCTTGAGAATACATTTCGCCATGTTCAGTGTCCAAATGAACGGAAAGTTGAGTTTACTTCTAGCGTGTTTCAAAAAAGAGTGCTCACATGGTGGCACGGAGTGATGAGAGATAGGAGTGCTGAAGTTGCTATGTGTTAAACTTGGGAGGAACTCAGGGCTCTGATGATGAAAGAGTTCTGTCCTCGTCACGAAAAGAGGGCACTTGAGAATGAGTTCCATGACCTGAAACAAGATAGTGGTAAACACCGTGTGTATACTGACAGGTATGAGGAGTTGAGTTTGTTGTGCCCTAAGATGGTGGCGCCTTTGGATAAGGCGATTAAGAAGTACATAGATGGTCTTCCTGACCCGGTTCAGGATATTGTCACCGGCAGGAACCCTACCACTGTTAGACAAGCCATTGAGCTATCTGCAACACTTACTGAATCCCAGATCAAAAAGGGTAAGCTCCACCGTAAGGGTGACAAGAAACCATCTGACAAATCCAAGAAGCAAAAGGGTAAGAAAGCTGAAGGTTTAAAGAAGTCGAGGAAACGTAAGACTTCTAAGAACTTTGCTGTCACTACACAAAAAAATCAAGCCGCTCCCAATCAGCCTGCTCAACCTCCCGCCAAGAAACAATATGTTGGCAATACACCTTTGTGCAACAGGTGCAACAGTCATCACCAGCCTCATCTTCCATGTCGTATTACAACAAATTGTGGTAGATCTGGTCATTTGGCCAATGTTTGTCGCTCAGCTCCTGCCCCAAATAATGCGGTCCAAAACCCTGTTCAGCAGCCAGCCAATCCTGCACGACCTCATTATCCACCTGGTTCTTGCTACAACTGTGGGGATCCCACCCACTACCGAAACAATTGCCCTAGGTTGGCAAATGAGAACCAGGCTCGGGGACGAGCTTTCAACATTAATGCAAATGAGGCACGGGCAGACAACGAAGTGGTGAACGGTACGTTCTTCATTGACAACCATCCTGCTTCTATAATTTTTTGATTCGGGGGCTGATAAAAGTTTTGTATCATTAACATTTGAACCTTTACTTTCAAAACCAAGAACTAAACTAGGAAAGCCCTAGACAGTCGAGATAGCCAGTGGAGAACCCCTTATACTTGATTCTATCATTCCTAGTTGTCAATTGAACCTCAACAACCATCTTTTTCCTATTTACCTCACACCTATGCAACTCGAAAGCTTTGACATTATAGTGGGAATGGATTAGTTAACTAAATATCATGCTGAGGTGGTCTATTTTGATAAGATTGTTCGTATACCTCTTTCGTCTGGTAAAATTTTGGAGGTTCGTGGAGAAAGCCCGATTAGTAGCCTCAAACTCATGACTTGTACTCAAGCCCAAAAATATATGTGAAATAATTATGTGGCTTTCTTGGCATATATTGTAGAGGAGAAAGGCAAAGGCAAAACAATTCAGGACATTCCTGTTGTTCGGGATTATCTTAATGTATTTCCTGAAAAATTACCTGGTTTACCTCCTGTACGACTAGTTGAGTTCCACATTGATCTTGTACCTGGTGCCAACCCGATTGCTAAGTCTTCATACCATCTTGCAACGTCTGAGATGCAAGAGTTATCAAAGCAGCTTTAAGAGTTATCTGATAAAGGATTTATTCGTCCGAGCTTTTCACCTTGGGGCGCTCCAGTCCTATTTGTAAAAAAGAAAGACGGATCTTTCCGTATGTGTATCGATTACCATGAACTCAACAAAACTCACAATTAAGAATCGATATCCCCTACCTCGCATTGGCGATCTCTTTGATCAGCTACAGGGTGCTACTTGCTTCTCAAAGATTGATCTACATTCTAGTAATCATCAGCTTCATGTATTCGAGGAAGATATTCCCAAGACAGCTTTTCGCACTCGTTACGGTCATTATGAGTTCACTGTTATGCCTTTTGTTCTGACAAATGCTCCTGTTGTTTTCATGGACTTGATGAATAGGGTTTGTAAGCCTTATTTGGACAAGTTCATCATTGTTTTCATTGATGACATTTTGATTTATTCAAAGTCTCGAGCCGATCACGAGCAACATCTTCGTTCAACATTGGAACTCCTAAAGAAAGAACAACTATATGCCAAGTTCTCCAAGTGTGAATTTTGGCTAAAGGAAGTTCAATTTTTGGGACATATTGTCAACGAACAAGGTATACATGTAGATCCCGCCCAAAATCAGTGCGATTTAGGATTGGGATACACCTGCTACTCCTACCGAAGTTCGTTCGTTACTTGGTCTCGCACGTTATTACCACCGTTTCATTGCCAACTTCTCCAAGATTTCGGTTTCTCTTGCTGCTCTAACTCAAAAGAATAAACCTTTTGAGTGGGGACCTAAACAAGAAGAGGCTTTTCAGACTTTAAAACAGAAACTTTGCAATGCTCCTATTTTATCTCTACCTGAAGGCAACGACGACTTTGGCGTATATTGTGATGCATCAAACTTAGGCCTTGGCTGTGTTCTCATGCAAAGAGACAAAGTTATAGCCTATGCATCGAGACAGCGGAAGGTTCACGTAAAGAACTACACTACTCATGATCTTGAGTTAGGTGCTGTTGTTTTTGCTCTCAAAATTTGGAGATATTATCTTTACGGTACAAAATGCATGGTTTTCACAGACCACAAAAGTCTCCAACATATCTTCAATCAGAAAGAACTAAACATGAGGCAATGACGTTGGGTCGAACTTCTGAACGACTATGACTGCGAAATTCGCTACCATCCTGGTAAGGCGAATGTTGTAGCCGATGCATTAAGTCGTAAGGAACGTGTCAAGCTGCATTGTGTACAAGTTTGATATGATATCCAGACACGTATTCTTAAAGCTCAACATACTTGTGTTGCACAAGACGAAATGGGTATTGAATTACCACATCACCTTGAGCTTCAACTCGAAACAAAAGACAATAGGTTATCTTATAATCTGAACCTGTGGGTTCCAAGTCTAGACAATCTCCGCACCTTGATAATGGATGAAGCACATAAGACTCGTTATAAAATTCATCCAGATGCAGACAAAATGTATAAAGATCTTCGTACTCAGTACTAGTGGCCGGGTATGAAGAAAGACATTGCCTTGTATGTATCCAAATGCCTTACTTGTCTCAAGGTTAAGGCAGAACATCAATGTCCTTCTGGTTTACTTGAATAACCAGATATTCCAGTCTGGAAATGGGAAAACATTGCTATGGATCTCATTACCAAATTGTCGCGCACTGCTAGAGGTCATGATGCCATTTGGGTAGTTGTTGATCGTCTAACAAAGTCAGCACATTTTATAGCCACTCGTGAGGATTTCTATGCTGACAAACTTGCTAAGATTTATGTGGATGAAATAGTATCTCGCCATAGTGTTCCTTTGGATATCATATCTGATCGGGATGCTCGATTCTCATCTCATTTTTATAGAACCATGTAGTCTGCCACGGGAACCAGGCTTAACTTCAGCACTGCTTATCATCCTCAAACGGATGGACAGTCTGAAGAGACAATCCAAACACTGGAGGATATGCTTAGAGCCTGTGTAATCGACTTTGGTGGTAGTTGGGTTTCGCATCTACCTTGATCGAATACTCCTACAACAATAGTTATCACTCCAGCATTGACATGGCACCTTTCGAAGCTCTTTATGGTCAAAATGTCATTCACCTGTCTGTTGGAATGAGATTGGTGAATCTCAATTCAGTGGACCTGAACTCATTCATGATACAACGGACAAAGTCAAGAAAATTCGCGAAAACCTTTTGGCAGCTAGAAGCCGTCAAAAGAGTTACGCGGACAAACGACGCAAGCCCTTGGAATTCAAAATCGGTGATCACATACTCCTTATGGTATCCCCTTGGAAAGGCGTGATTAGATTAAGGAAGAAAGGAAAACTTACGCCACGATACGTTGGACCATTTAAGATCGTCGAGAGAATTGGAAAAGTTGCCTACAAACTTGAGCTACCTCCTGAGCTTGGTAATGTTCATCCAACATTCCACGTGTCCAACCTGAAAAAGTGTTTGGCTGATGAAAACCTCCACATCCCTCTTGATGAAATTCGTGTTGATAACACGATGCATTTTGTTAAGAAATCGGTGGAAATATTGGACCGTGAAGTCAAAAAGCTCAAACGCAGACGGATACCAATTGTTAAAGTTCGTTGGGAATCCAAACATGGCCCAAAATTTACTTGGGAATGAGTGGATCAAATGAAGCCAAAATATCCACATCTATTCTCACAGGTTTCCTCTAATTAAATTTCGGGACGAAATTTCTTAAAGTAAGGGAGACTGTGACATCTGTGTAATTTGATCTTGTAATTATTTCCGAACAATTTATTGATCAATGAAACTTTCTGTTGTTTACAATTTGTATATTTAATTATGACATTTGTGCATTTTCTATATTTGTTCAATTTTTTTTATCTTTCAAACCTTTTCTAGAAGTGTAATCGCAAAACGAAATCAGTTAAATGTAACGTATAGTCCCGAATAGTTACATAAGCTGAACATACCCTAAATATCCTTTATATAACTTAGAAATAAGTTTTGAAGGGTTTGGTATGTCAAAAACAAGCTTATTCGGTCATAGGGACTATTTACGACAAACTACGAAAGTCTGCCGATTCTCGTAGCGACGCATACTCCGGAACAAGGTCACAGCTTAACATACCTTAAATAACCTTAATATAACTTAGAAATAAGTTTTGAAGGCTTCGGTATGGCAAAAACATGCTTTTGCAACTTCAGGGGTTATTTTGCAAATTCTGCGAAACTATGCCATTTCGTGTATTTCTTAATCCGGAACATGTACGCGAATCCAAAAAATTTTTAATCATTAAAATATTGTATTTTAATTATTGAATGCAAAAATATCATTCGTTACGCATTTACGGTCATGCACGCGTTCGTTATGATTTTCGTCGTAATTAACCGAAAACCGCGACAGTGCGACCAAACAAACCGACACCCGGGACATTTTTGGACATATTTAAAGTTCCCTATGCATTATTGTCCTTATGAAGCTTGAAAATGAGGTTAACGGGTTTTAGAAGTGCCAAAACGCGACGAAACGTGTGAAGGGGCCTGTTCTGCCAATTTGTGAAACTTGCTGCTAGCTGAGGGCCATGCGACCGCATCCAGAACCCCATACGGTCCGCATGCGGTGCCCATCATAGTATTTTTGTTGGTAGCAGCTGGTTAATTCTCTTGATGATTAAGCACTCGAATTTTCCACCATTTCTCTGTAATTGGCAAGTGTTAGGACACTAATCCAACCTCCTTTAATGACTCATGGACACTTGTATTAATCTTGTAGCTCCAATTCAAATAGAAAAGTAGTTCAAGCATTTGGAACTTTACTCAATCCTTTCTTTCTTTCATCTGGAGTTGCAACCATTTGGTGATCATCTTCTGAGTTCTAAGGCTCTCTTGGAGTGTTAGTAAGTGTCTCATCCGTGTCTTGTTCAATTCTTTTAGCATGTTTGAGCTAAAAATCAAACAGTTTGACTTTCTGTTTGACTTTCAGTTCTGACCATGAAGGTCAAAGCAAAGTCTAACTAAACTTTGCAACGTGATCGTGATCATGATGGTTATGGTCCTTAGTGATCATGCATACTAATTACCACGTTTACTAGTCATAGTGACGAGTCAAAGTTTCGGTCAATAATGCGCAAAGTGCGCATTATACGACGGAATTATTTTCGGGTATCAAAACACTTTGTTTTGATACCAAATCCGTTTTATAAACTTAGTTAGACATGTTTAAAATGTCTAACTCGTCACTTTTGGTTTAGTGCTTGTTTAGGGTCGTAAGTCGAGCGGTCTTGACCACCGCTTTGACTTTCGAATCCGACCCGTTTGGTCGATCTTAGGATCCGACCAAACCCATATTTGTGACCATAGTTGTATTGGGAATAACCCTCTGAGGTTATACCTTATGATCACTTCATTTGGTTAGTGTTATGATATGTTGTTTTAATACACTATAATAATGACCAAAACGCCCCTTTTGCGCATAAATCGACTTTAAGTATATGTAACATAAATTTTGACGTATAATCTAATGTAGCAACATTATTAAACATTTTTTGATATATAAGACTTATCATAACACATATCTAACCATTCAAACACATATTTACATAAATGACACGTTAAAGTATCTTAAACTACCTTAACGAGCCATTGTCGGTCAAAACACTTAGGAATCGTTTCAAATCAGAATGTTAACTTTGCTTAACCATTTCAAATGAGTTCCAACACTCATTTGCTTAACCATGTCCCGATATTAACATAGTTAATAAATTCTCGGACTCTTGAGCTTTGGTTTATCTTCTTAAACAAGGGCTTTCTTGCAATCCCAAGTGAGCACATAGTCCCCTCTTTTATGTTTTCAAATATTTTGGGGTGATACATGTGACACCCGGCTATTTAGGTTGTACCATACAAATGTAACATGTGTCATAAATGAATAAAAGGTTGTATTTATTATTTATGATGTTTATATATGGTATTTGATGTGTTAATAAATCCAAAGATTGATAAAAGTTATGTTGGCAATATTAAGATAAACGCTTATCGCGTAACGGTTAAAATGCGAAACGAACGTCGGTGACCGCCTGATTAATGTTAAAATCCTACAAATAGTCCGTTATGATTGAAATAATATATTTAATCATGTTCGTGAGGAAAAATAATTTAAAACGCTAAGAAACTCTATTTTTCGAGTTTAAGCGCGAACTGCGCGATACTGCGCGTATCTGGCAAATATTGTCAACAAAGCCAGTCCAGGGCAACTAATAATTATTATAGTAATAATTTGACAAGTTTATTTTTATAGAATGATAAAAATAAATTAAAACGCTTAAAATCCCAATTTTACGAATTTAAGCGTATACTGCCAAATAATGACAATGTAGCCGGTCCAGGCAAATAAAACATTGTTCAGTAATCTTTCGGTGAGTTTATTTTTATAGAGTGTTGAAAATAATTTAAAACGCGTTTAAAACACAATTAAACGCTAGATAAAACACCCGGTATCCAGTTAAATACCAGTTTTTGCCCAATATATGTTATAATACATATGTATGCGTGTGGGTATGTGTGTGTGAAGATTGGTGGCAGCCATATAGGGCTCTTTCACTTCTCTATCCTCCTCCATGTGTTGGCATGGGAAAGAGTTTATAATGATTACCTTTCCACCAAATCTTCCATATCCTTTACAATTCTAAGACAAACATTTCAAAACACACCAACTCACTCTCTCTCTCTCTCTAAGCTCGGCCAAACACCCCCTTGAACCAACCCATTTTCCACTTTCAATCTTGTTCTTGAAGATCTAAGACCATTCCATGGTGTTTTCAAGTAGTTTTGAAGGTTCAAAGGTGTTTCCAAGCAACAAATTAGTTTTTTTAGAAAGTAAAAATGGAGGTGTGTATATATATATATGTATGGCCGTATGTATGTATGTATGTATATATATACATATGAGATTTTGAGTTTTGATATTTAAATGATTTTGCAAGATTAGATGTTGACATGTGATTGAATGTGTGATCTTGGAAAGTTCTAAAAAGGGTTTTGATAAAGTTCATATGATTAAAGGAATGAACATGAAAAGTTGAGCTTTGGAATATATATATATATATATATATATATTTATATATATATATATATATATATGTGTGTGTGTGTGTGTGTGTGTATATGCATGCATGTAAATGTTTGTTATTAGTTCATAAATGTGAAGGAATGTGATACTTGCATTTATGTTGGATGATTAGATGATGATAGGAAGATGATGATGATCTTGAATATATGAACATGAAATTAAGTCATGTCTAGATGCATTTAAGATCATGCATGGTGATGATGATATACTATGTGTGCATAAAGTGCTTGTACATGGACATTCACGATGATGTATGATTATGAAATCATGAATAACTTCTGTTATGATAAAAATGATTTTTGATCAGATTATACACCTTAAGAATAAGGTTATTTCATATATTAAAGTGGTATGAAACTTGTCATAAAGTTTACTAGCTTTGCATGTTATACTTAGTGCTTAAAAAGTTGTAAAATGTGTGAAATCGCATGATTTATGTGACCTACACACAAACTGCACTAATATGATTATAACCATCATTTTAATCTGTAAAAACATGTATCTTGTTAAAATATCATGTCGTTTCGAGTTCGGATGGTTATGGTAACGTTTGACGAAAAACTATACGGTAAAAACGGTTAAAAATCGCCTTTTTAAGAGGTTTTTACGAAACTGTTTTAAATCTGTAAGTAAACTGATATTTTTGATATAAATATAAGTATTTTAACTTATATTAAGATTATTTGGTGTTTGGTTAGTCATACGCGACTTCCGACGCCCGAAAACGTTACCGAATCGCTAAAATACGCATTTTTCAATGTACACTAGAATGGGTTGTTCATGAGTGAACCTTATGTGTTTAAATGTGTTATGTCATTTAAATATGTGTATATGATGATATTTTAAGTGATGAAATGATAGCGCGAGTTAAGTCTATGCATGTACGCTTGTATGTTTAAAACGGTAGAATCGGTAAAATCGCGTTAAATGTGTAACTTATTTGTCGAGCATGAAAATTGATACATAGGTTAACTTAATAACTTATTTCATATATGCATGCTTTAAAAATGATAAAATTTATAAGTTAACGAGTTTTCGCGTGTTATGATATTGTGTATATGTGCACGTTTATGTATATATATTACGACACGCAAATCGTAGATATATCGTTCTTATAAACGGGAGTGTTAACGGATATAACATTAAGGTCACCAATAAAATCGTTCAAGTCGCAAAAAAAAACTTATATATATATATATATATATATATATAAATATGCCAATATAATAAAAAATAATGACTTTTCTAGAAAATCTCAAAGTTATGTGAAAATTCTAAGTATTGGAGAAACTTAGGAATATTGTGAAATATTGTTTATTAAAAATCGTTCCTGCGTATATTAGGACGTGTAGAATCAAATTGTGGGATCACGCTAATTTAATTACGCACTCAAAGGTGAGTGTCACTAAACCCCCTCTTTTTACGGTTTTGTATATGTTTTGGGGGAAGAACACGCCTTAAAAAGATTAAAGATGTTTTTGAATAAAACATACATTTGTTTATATAAAATGTATATTTTCATGGAAAATATATGATTTTGATGATATCAATATGTTTCGGGTAGACACGGTTTTGTGAATAAATATGTTTCGGGGATGAAACGAGGATTTTACGGTGTTTTAGAGAAAACGAACGTGTAGATTTAAAATGCTTAAATCAAAAGTTGTGACGAATTGGCTCAGTCTCAAGAGAGTAAGTAGCGGGTATGGCTTACGTTTCGGTGGGGACTTCGGGGAATTCGTACAACATGAAATATTAAATTTATCATTTTAGTAGGATATATATTGTTCATGAGGCAAGCGATATAGATGGCCCGATATGGGCGCATGCGCAAGTATTGTTGTTTAATCATTTAAGTATTGAACACGTAGAATTGCTGGTAGATCTATCGGGTTGACTACCCCGTCGTGATCGGTCGCTCCGGTTAAGTCAAACGACGAATTGATATTCTATTATAGTCTAGTCTTGATTATACCCTTAATGTTAATATATAGTTCGTATTGTCTTGCAAACATACGAGTCTGAACATTTGATGCTATAAATTTAATATGTAAAACTTGAGGAGATGCTTTAGATCGAAGGTTTCGGTGAAACGCTTGCGACGGCTGACTCATGGATTTTATTAAGGAAATAAATTAACTTTCGAAAATAGTATTTGGATGTTTTGATAATAAACACATAATTAGAAAGTTTTTCCTTGTTTTAAATTTGAATATGTGAGCTCACCCTCCTTTGTGTTGACACTTGATTTTAACGTGTCCTTCAGGTACTTGAGCATGGCTTTGGGAATCTTTGGCGTGTCTTGTGGTTGTGATGCATGTTTTGTTTAATAATAAACTTTGGACAACTTTTAAAACTTATTTGCGACCGATTGTATTAAGATCCATAAGGATTGAGACAACTTAACTACTCTATGGTTGTGGTTTATGTTTAAACTTGTAAACAATGTTTTAATTAAGTAATATGTCCAAAATTAACGATGCATCATCCACTAAGATATTTGTGGGCACCAACTTCCATCACCATTACGTTTGTATCTTCCGCTGCGAAGTTTTTGGGGTGTTACAATACACATGTGCCTACTTGTTACTTTCATGTTTTCATGCTTTCATGACATATATTTGCTATGTTTATCTAGTACATATATAGTACATATTTTCAATTATGTTTTGTTGTGTATGTTGATTGAGCATCCTAGCACATTGATTTCATATACACTTTTTGCAGCATATGTTGACTTAGCATATGAGCACAATGATTTACATTACATTTAGCTATGTATGTTGACCGAGCATGCTAGCACATTGATTTCATGCACATTTCTACTTCGTATGTTGACTTAGTATACTTAGTACATGGTTTTCAAAGACATTTTCATAACATGCTTACATTGTTTAATACATATTGGTACGTTGAACTTGACAATGATACATTCAATAACATTGATCACGCCGATCGGTAGTATGTAATGGTACCATAGGATTGACAATCAGGTTCCCACTTCCTAGGTATGTTTGGAAGCAGCCTTAGGGAATGACAGAATCCGATGAACATTGATAGACTTTTATTTTTATAAGAGTCTATCCGACAGTCAACAAGGCTTGAATGTATTCGCCAACAATCCTAAAATATGTTTTTACAATAAAAGCAACGATTTATAAGACATAACTTTTGATTTAAACAAAACCATTGTTTATTCAAAAATATTGTTTTATACAAGACATTTGTTATACAAGACAATGATTTACACACGACATTGGACATTGGTTTATACATGACATTTGGATATTGAATTTCATATGAGATATGCACATTTATTTATACATGACATTGTGTTATACTAAGACATCACGTTGTTTTTAACAAGACATTTTGTTGGTTGTTTTATAGTGGGTGATTTAAATAATGAAACATGTGTAATGTGATAAAAGCATGGTGGATACGCGGCTGGTACTTCCTATATATAAGTGTTTTTAAGGTATTACATATCGTGGCGTTATCTAAATCACTTCAGGCAAGATACAAAACATGACATTTAAATACAAAATATAACATTTTATGTAAGACATGATATTTATTTCAAGACATGAGATTTTCACATAAGACTCGACACATTTCTGGTTATTAAGTTAACCTTACATTATTCCTTTTAATCATTTGATTTTTCATATGATTTTTATCATAAGAAATATTTTATAATGGTTCATGGCTTTTTGTACTAGTTAAACTTTAATTTTAACATTCAAAGCCATGAAACATTAACACAAAACCTACGTTACTCACATGCATTTTTATGCTGGCGTACTTATTTTCACATGTGTTTCAGGAGCTAATGCTTGAGGTTGATTCATGCGACACTTAGGATGGACTTTGGGCCTTAGTGACTATAAAATCAAGAAGAATAGTTTAACTTTTGTTGTATTTTCTGTTTTATTCCAGACAATGTAAAAAAGTTTATTCAATAAAACTTAACTTATTATGCCATGGTTGTTGAAACAATAGTTCTGTTACGACACTCCCCGACGTTTCCGTCGCGGTTTGTTGTTTTACGCGGTCGGGGTGTGACATGGAGGCATTGTTGATGAGAATATCACCAACAACACTTCTGAAGGCATCCATGTGTGGCTCCGTCATTTCCAAAGACAGCATCCAAAATCTTTCAGCCACGCTACTACTCCGATCAAGGCATGAAATTGGATAGCTCATATAGAGAAGATCTTTGAGGTACTGGGAGTTGCATATCAGTACAAGGTCAGGTTAGCCACATTCAAGCTTAAAGACGATGAATAGACTTGGTGGGAAGGATACAAACAAGTCGAAGTAGGAGATGCTTACGTCGCCACTCTTTCGTGGGCTGAATCCGGTACCATTATATATGAGAGGTATTTCTCGACTATTGATAGAGAAACTCACATCAGGGAGTATGTTGTTATTCGACAAGGGATCGACGAGCCTACTTCGGAGTTTATTACCCGATTCTCAAGGTTATCCAGTATTGTGGGTGAAGCAGCATGATCTGTTGCAATTCAAGCTGAAAAGTGCAAATGGGCAGTTAATGGTCGAATTCGGAAATCGATCATGTTAATGAAGTTCAAGGATATCACTGAGGTGGTAGATGCAATTAAGACTTTCGAGTTCAAGAGAAAGGAATTCTTATTTCGGACTGGGGAAAAAAAGAAGACAGACAAAGATGGACTTCCCAAACAAGCTACGGGCCAGTCATCCACTGCTGCAAACTATCAGGACCATAGAGATCAAACGAATCGAAACCCTAGAAATTAGACACGTCTTTGGAAGCCGAGACCCCTCAATCAGACGCATCTCTAGAATCAGACTCAGCCGAATAGAGGACATAAAAGGGCTCAATCGATGAACCAGAATCAGACCACGAGTCCTTTATGCAATACTTGTGGCAAGAAACATCACTGTGTATGTCGTAGGGCCGTGAGAACATGCTTTAGGTGTGGCCAGACGGGACACATGATTAAAGACTGTACCAAGCCTGATACTAAGAGGATTATCGGAAGGAATGTAGCACCACCAAACACTGGGGGAAGAGTGTTTGCACTTTCTGCTGCAGATCCTGCTAACGCCTTAGGTACGATATCTAGAACCCTTCAGCTTGGTGATCGTAGTATCTATGTGTTATTCTATACGGGAGCGACACATTCCGTAGTTTCTAACTCGTTCACTAGATATCTTAAGATCACACCAACACCATTAGAACACAATTTGTTTATTTCTACTCCTATGGAGAACTCGTCATGATCATGCATGTTTATAAAGATTGTCTTATCCATATAGAACTGTTGTGTGTTACACTTATCTTTTTTCAGATGCATATGTGTGACTTTGATGTGATCCTTGGGATGGATTGGTTAACTCGCCACCGTGTGGCTATTGATTGTTATTTTAAACGTGTCATATTTGGCAATCTTTGTCGTCCTGATCTTATTTATCAGGGGGGTTTAACCCCATAAGCCTCTTAAGAACATCTATGCGCTCAAACCTCATAAGTTAATCTCGCACGGTTGTGTTGGATTCTTAGCTTTGATTAAAGATACCTCGATTATTGGAAATGGCATCGAAATCCATCCTGTTGTTCGCGAGTATCCTGAGGTATTTCCGGATGAACTACCAGGACTACCACCTGACCTGAGATAGAGTTCACTATCAACTTGATCCCTGGTGTCGAGACTATCTCTAAAGCACCATATCGTATGGCTCCAATGGAACTGAAGGAGTTAAAGGAGCAACTTCAGGAACTGTTGGGAATGGGATTTATAAGACCAAGTGTTTCACCTTGGGGTGCACTTGTCTTATTCGTCAAAAAGAAGGACAGTAGTATGCGGTTGTGTATTGACTACCTGGAGCTGAATAAGATTACCATTCATAATCGGTATCCTCTACCCTGCATTGATGATCTCTTTGACCAACTTTAGGGTGCTAAGTTCTTCTCGAAGATAGATCTCCGATCCGTTTATCATCAATTGAAGATCAAGGAAAAGGATGTTCCTAAGACTTTTGGACTCGCTACGGTCATTACGAGTTTTTGGTTATGCCTTTTGGGCTAACCAATGCACCTGCTATCTTCATGGACTTGATGAACCGAGTATTCCATGAATTCCTGGATAAATTCGTCATTGTCTTCATTGATGACTTCTTGGTTTATTCTAAGAGCCAAGAGGAAAATGAAGGACATCTGCGTGAAGTGCTTAGAACTTTGCGACATGAGAAGTTGTATACAAAGTTTTCAAAAGGTGACTTTTGGTTAACTCAAGTTGCATTCCTAGGTCACATTATATTGGCAGATGGTATCAATATGGATCCTTCCAAGATTAAAGCAATCATGAAATGTCCTAGGCCAACCTCTACCACTGAAGTTCGGAGTTTCTTAGGTCTAGCCGGCTACTACTAAGGTTTGTTGAAGGACTCTCCACCATTTCCTTACCCCTTACGCAACTTTTAAGGAAAGGAGTTAAATTCTCATAGAATGAGGAACGTGAAAAGAGCTTTGACGAATTAAAGAAACGCCTCGTATCTGCTCCGATACTCACTCTCCCTTCTGGATCAAGCGGTTATCAGATCTATAGTGATGCTTCGAAGAAAGGCTTAGGTTGCGTGTTAATGCAACATGGGAAGGTTATTGCTTATGCATCGCGTCAGCTAATGCCCTACAAAGTTAATTACCCGACGCACGACTTGGAATTAGCTGCAGTTGTCTTTGCACTGAAGATTTGGCGACACAATCTGTATGGCGAGACTTATGACATCTTCACTGACCACAAAATCCTCAAGTATATATTTACTCAAAAGGAGTTAAATATGAGGCAAAGAAGGTGGTTAGAACATCTGAAGGATTATGACGCTAATATTCAATATCACCTTGGCAAGGCTAATTGTAACACCTCGCAAAATCGTGTCCAATAAGGTATAACGTGTCCCTATCTTAAAAATGTCAAAAGTTGACTAGGAGGGACTATTTTTGCCAAACAATGAAATAATGATTGTGGAAGGACTAAAAGTTTCAACATGTTAATTTATACCTCTGAGTGACCTTATACGGTGTTCGTATTCTCTTAAACAGCTACTTGTTGGACGAACGAAACTATTTTTGATTAATTCAAAAGTTTGTGTGACGAAGGGTTAAAAGTGTCAACATGCTTAAACTATTCCTCTGAGTGACCTTTTAACGAACCAAGAGTTTTACAGTGTTAGTTATACTCTTGGGTGTGCCTAATATTAGCCAATGAAGGCTTTACGTGCTAATTATAACGTTATAAGCAAGTTTGGAAATCAATGGGCCAAAACTAGCAAGCGAATGAAAGTTTTGGGGGTTGCTGGTCAGGTCCGACCGTGGCTTACGGTCCCTGGACCACGGCTTACGGTTGGGGTCTGTCCGCTTTGTCTTCTTGGCACAGAGGTGACACAAAGCACCAAAACTCCCCATTTTCGAAACCATGGGCTTGTTTGTCAGTTGTGCCGCTTCCATGGACACCTGTAGTATTCTCCTAACTCCCCATAACACCTATAACCTCCTCCTTGATCCTCTTAAAGTATAAATAGGTCCTAAAGCTCATTGTTCAACTTGCACCTTCTTGAATTCATTCTATCTTCTCCTTTGGAAGTTCCTAACTAAAACGAGCATCCAAACTCAGTTCTTAATCATCTTCAGATCACTTGTAAGTGTTCCTTTCCTTTACATTTTGTTTATTAGGCTTTTAAAAGCCAAAAGTAAAGCATTTTTGTAAAAACACTTTGAATTTCGGTTTAGACCTTTATGGTCCACCCATTAGGCAGGTGATCGAAGCGAACATGGCTACGTGATCGTAATTAGGTAGGTGTTAATCCCTCAAAAGGGCACCTCCTAAGAATCACGTCTGCTTGGTCAATTGACGGGTTAACATATTATTATTTAACAAGTTAAACTGGTCAGTTTTGAAAATAATCATAATTTGATAATGTAGGTGTTATAAAATATGTTTTAACACTTTAATAACTTGGTAATATTTATTAGAACATGTGTAACATGTTCGGCTCGCCAATTCCAGTTCTAGGGTCGGTTCGCAACCGAAAGTCGTAAAGTTTGACTTCTACTTTGACTTTTGATTTTGGCCCCATTTAAATTAGTTAGCTACTGATCTAAGGTTGCATTATGATCACAATTTAATGTAGCATAACCCTCTAAGGTTAGGTTATATGATCATAATCATATTCTGAGTTTATGCGTACGTTCCGTTATTATGCCTAACTATGACTATAATGCCGTTTTTACAAGAAATGAAGTTTTAATAAATAACGAACTTGCAAATGACATATGTACTGATATGTTAGTATAAATAACATATTATGATGTTATTAAACTGATTATAAACTGAGTTTTGATATAAGATCGTAAATCATGCTTTTAAAGGAGCAAAAGGCCCTTTTGCATTTAAAATGGTTTTAAGCATATCTCTTTATAAAAACTCATTACCTACTGATGTAATATCATAAGTAGGATTATTTGAATGTCAAGTCAGATTATATTCTGAGTTTAAACACGAGTTCTTGTATTATGTCGATAAATAATGATAATGCCCTTATGGCACCTAAAATGGTTTTAATCATGCTTTTTATACAAAACCTCTTTACCTACTGATATGTTATAATAAGTAACATATGTTAACTATACAAAGCTGGTCATAACATCAGTTTTCATTAAACATCGCTTAAATCGTCATTTAGCAACATTAGCGCCGTTTCGGCGCATGGTATGGTTTAAAACCATATCTAACAACCAAGACTTGTTACCTATTGATTATATAATACATTTTAAATATTTTTACAGTAGGTACATGTTCTAAACTCAGAATCCTAAATAAGCTATCGAAACTATGTGTGAAATGACCAAAATGCCCTTACGGTGCATAGTATGGTCTTAAACTATAAACCACACATATAATTGATATCCTACTAATATTATATCACCAATAAATATTTTTCCATAATGTTTATTGTGTCATTTGTGGTGATTCGATCATGTAACTATTCCAAATGAATTATCAATCAATGAAATATTGTGTTTCATTTACGAGATTTGTATTTTATCATGACAATTACACATATTCCATTCTTGCATGAGAATAAACTTTCAAACAACTTCTGGAAGTGAAATCGCAAACTGTTACACAAACGTAATCAGTTTAACGCAACGTACACTCCGGAACAATGACATAAGCTAAACATACCTTAAATATCCTTTACATAACTTAGAAATATGTTTTAAAGGGTTTGGTATGCAAAAACATGCATATACAACTTCAGAGGCTATTTTGCAAATTCTGTGAAACTATGCCGTTACGCGTATTTCTTAATCCGGAACATGTACGCACATCCAAAAAAATTTTCTAATCATTATAATCTTGTATTTTAATGATTGGAATGTAAAAATATCATTCGTTGTGCATTTACGGTCATTTGCACGTTCGTTACGATTTTCGTCGTAATTAACCGAAAACCGCAACCGTACAACCAAACGAGCCAAGATCTGTGACATTTCCGGACATATTTCAAGTCCCCTAAGCTTTATCGTCTTTATAAAGCTTAAAAATCAGGTTAACGGGTGTTAAAAGTGCCAAAACGCGACGGAACAAGTCCAGGGGCCAAAACTCACAACAAGTGAAACTTGCTGCCAGCTACGAGCCTTACGGACCGCAAGGGCAACCCCATACAGTCCGTTAGGGGTGCCCAGCACAGCAGCTTTGCTGTCTTGCTCTTGTTCACTCTCTTGGACACTAAGCTTGTGATTTTTGCCACCTTCAACTTGCTTTGGACACCTAGAGGGACACTAATCCATGCCTTAACACTTGCTGCCAGCTACGAGCCTTACGAGCGGTCTTGAGCACCGTTTTGATTTTCGAATCCGACCCGTTTGGTCGATCTTAGGATCCTACCAAACACATATTTGTGACCATAGTTATATAGGGAATAACCCTCTGAGGTTATACCTTATGGTCACGTCGTTTGGTTAGTGTTTTGTTAAGTCACCTATTATGCCTTACAAATGACCAAAACGCCCTTTTTGCGAATAAATCAACCTTAAGCATATGTCACAAAAATTTTGACATGTGATCTGATGTAGCAACATTATTAAACATGTTTTGGCAAATTTTGACATGTGATCTGAGTTCCAACCCTCATTTGGTTTACAAGACCTCATTCTTTCCCATCCGCCGATTAAAGTCTCGATATTTACATAGTTCTTCAATATTAGGACACATTTGAATACTCGGACTCCTTGAGCTTAGTATATCCTATTGATAAAGAACACATTAGCAATCCAAAGTGAGTACATAGCTCCCCTCTTTTATGTTTTGCAAATTTTTGGGGTAATTCATATGTGCTAAACCATTTTCAAGTTTTCAATACAAAGCTTATGGTTTATATTAAACACGACGATTTCAATAATGTGAACAAACTTGTTGGTGCATTAGATACAAAACACAAATGACATTCATTAGCTTTGGCCAAGCCGACCAGTCGTAAAATATGGTACCATAGGACTGACAATCCAGTTACTAGGCTATTCACTGGAATTTGGGTAGTTTGGGGAACGACCGAAACTGTTGACTTTGTTATTGCAAATTTAAAGATACCCTTTGGTGGTATTGCCGAGTCAACACAGATTTGAATGTATTCACCAAAATGACCAAAAGTTTTCACAATTAAAACAAGGACGATTTTTTTTTATAACACTAACACGAACAATGAACAATTGGTTTATGATAAGTACGATTGAACAATTGGTTTTTGGTAAATGGTTTAGATAACGGGATGTGTGTAATATAATAAAAGCATGGTGGATACGCCGTTGGTACTTCCGATATATGAATGTTTTTATTGTATTGCATACCTTGGCCTTATCTTAATCACTTGATACAAAGATTTTCAAACAATGACACACAACGATTTTAATATATAAACCATACAAAGACTTCTTTCAAATCGATTAACTGCTCGGTTTTATAAAAGAAATGTTTAAGTCAAGATTCATGGCCACAAGAATTTATTAACATTAACCAACTTGTTTAGTTGGTTAACAATATTGCAATTACAAATACAAGGCCATGAATTTGACACACTCACAGAACCTATGTACTCGCCGGCATATTTTTGATGACTCGTTTGCACATATGTTTAGGAAACCAAGTGTCGATGCATGCTCACGTAGGATCGGACACGGACTTTAGTGCCTTAAAATATGAAAGACAATTGTTTGTTTAGTTTGTTTTAAATTCCGACAATGTATCTATGAAATTCCAATATTCAATAAAACATATCTTTAATTAACACGTGTTGTTGAGACAATCTGTTAACATGACTCCTTGACGTTTCCGTCGCGGTTTATTGATTTTACGCGGTTGGGGTATTACAGATTGGTATCAGAGCACTGGTTATAGGGAATTAGGTTATTAGTAATGCTTTGACCTAGACTATAACCTTCCTAGGACCCTAATGCACGTTTACTTGCATTTATAATTTAATACACTGCCATCACCAATCCTTAGGTGATTACAAAAAAACAATACAAAAAGTCACAAACTCTTTCCGAAAACTTTTTGCAAAAAAAAAAAAACATTTATCTTTAAATGAATCATTTTTTGTGTTGTGCCTTCAAAGTTTTCAAAATCTCATCAAAGTTTGGGCTAAATAATGTGAACACATGCAATCTGGAAGGGTGGGTGCCTGTACCTCGAGTTTTCTGTCTAAGGCTAGAGTGTTCGGACAAATCCACTTAATCAGACCAGTCACTCTTACCTGGGAACTCTTGGGGTGAGTGTCCACTTATAGGCTAAAGCATGTCTTCGCGATACGTTATAAAGACCCATTTACTTTGATTAGTCACCGTGTGTCGTTTGTTTGTTTTGTGAAGCGAATGAATGACCACCATCCTTATTTCATCGAAATTTTCAATACATCCCTTGATTTATTTCAATGTCAATCTCACATATATTCCTTCATGTTTTCTTTTAGAATGCCTCCTCGATGTAATGCAACTCAGGATGCCGAAATGGCAACCATTATCGCTCAACAAATTGTTGTTGTACTTCTGAATCTAGGGACCCAACTAAATCAAGCGAACAACAAAAATAACAATAACAATGCACCAGCTCCGTGCAACTATAAAAAATTTTGTTCGGCTAAACCACTATCGTTTTCTGGGTTTGAGGGAGCCACTGGGCTTCTGCAATGGTTTGAAAGTAGTGAAAGCACGTTCCGATTTGTTCAATGTCCAAATGAGTGAAAAGTTGAATTCGCGTCGAGTGTATTCAAGAAAAGAGCTCTTACGTGGTGTAATGGTATAATGAGAGACAGAGGTGCCAATGTGGCAATGGCACAAACTTGGGAAGAGCTTAGGGCTCTAATGATGAAGGAATTCTGCCCGAGTCATGAACAACGGGTGCTGGAAAATGAATTCCACGTTCTCAAGCAAGACAGTGGTGAGAGTCGTGCTTATACTGATCGATACAAGGAGTTGAGTTTATTTGGTCCTTCGATGGTGACGCCTTTGTATAAGGCGATCGAGAAGTATATCGATGGTTTACCTGATCCTGTGCAAGATATCATCACTGGTAGCAACCCTACCACCATTTGACAAGCTATTGAGTTAGCTGCAACTTTAACTGATTCACAAGTCAGGAAAGGTAACCTTCATCGCAAGGGCGATAAGAAATCCTCTGCTAAGTCAACCGAAGAGAAGCGAAGGAAAAAAAACCGAACCATCCAAGAGGTCAAGGAAGCGTAAGGCTTCTCAAAACTTTGTTGTTACTGCACAACCCGCTCCAACTACTCCCAACCAACTGGATCAACCTCCTATGAGGAATCCATATGCTTTTACTGCACCGTTGTGCAATCGGTGCAACGGTCACCACCAAAATCATCAACCATGTCGCCAATGTACTACTTGTGGAAGATTCGGTCACTTGGCCAACATTTTTCGATCTGTTCTGAATCCAGCTGTTCAGAATCCCGTTCAACCCCAAACCAACCCAGTTAGACCTCCATTCCCACCTGGTTCTTGCTATAACTGTGGCGAGATGGGTCACTATAGAAACAACTGCCCGTGGCTAGCAAATGCTAATCCCGCTCGTGGACGAACATTTAACATCCACGTCAACGAGGCCCGTGCTGATAAGGAAGTTGTTAACGATACGTTCCTTGACAAAAAGCATCCTTCTTCTGTTCTTTTCGATTCGGGTGCCAATAGAAGTTTTGTGTCCCTAGTTTTCGAACCTCTACTTTCAATGCCAAGAACTAAACTAGGAAAGCCCTTGACAGTCGAAATAACTAGTGGCGATCCTCTTAAACTTGATTCTGTCATTCGTGATTGCCATTTGAACCTCAATAACCACCTTTTTGCCATCAACCTCACGCCGATGCAACTTGGGAGTTTCGACATCACTATTGGAATGGATTGGTTAACCAAATACCATGCGAAGTTAATTTTTTTTGACAAGATAGTTCGAATACCTCTTCCCTCTGGTGAAGTCTTATAAGTTCTTGGAGAGAACTCGTGACCTGTACCCGAGCCCAAAAATACCTACGAAAGAACTATGTAGCATTCTCGGCACATATCGTAGAGGAGAAAGGCAAAAGCAAAACTGTTCAGGACATCCCCGTTGTTCGGGATTATCCTAAGGTGTTTCCCAAAGAGTTACCTGGTTTACCTTCTGCACGACAAGTTGAGTTCCGCATTTATCTTGTACCTGGTGCCAACCCGATTGCTAAATTTCCTTATCAGCTTCAAGAACTATCTGATAAGGGATTCATTCATCCGAGCTATTCACCGTGGGGCGCTCCTGTCCTATTTGTGAAAAAGAATGTGTATCGATTATCGTGATCTCAACAAACTCACGATCAAAAATCGATATCCCTTACCATGAATTGTCGACCTTTTTGATCAACTGCAAGGTGCTACATGTTTTTCGAAGATCGATTTGTGTTCTGGGTATCATCAACTTCGTGTACTCGAGGAAGATATTCTCAAAACTGCTTTCCACACACGATATGGTCACTACGAGTTTACTGGCATGCCTTTCGGCTTGACAAATGCACCTGCTGTATTCATGGACTTGATGAATCGGGTTTGTAAACCTTATTTGGACAAGTTCATCATTGTTTTCATTGAAGACATTCTCATTTATTCCAAGTCTCGAGCCGAACATGGACAACATCTTCGATTATTAAGGAACTACTAAAGAGGGAATAACTTTATGCTAAATTCTCCAAATGCGACTTTTGGCCAAAAGAAGTTTAATTCTTGTGGCACATAGTCAACGAGCAAGGTATACATGTGGATCCTTCCAAAATCACTGCGATTAAGGATTGGAACACACCCACTACTCCCATAGAAGTTCGCTCATTTCTTGGTCTTGCTGGTTATTACCGTCGATTCATTGCAAACTTCTCAAAGATCGCGGTTCCCCTCACCGCTTATGACTCAAAAGAATACGCCTTTTGAGTGGGGACCCAAACAAGAAGAAGCCTTCGAAACATTGAAACAAAAGCTCTGTGATGCTCCTATTCTATCTCTACCCAATGGCAACGATGATTTTGTTGTCTGTTGTGACGCATTAAATCTAGGCCTTGGTTGTGTTCTCATGCAACAAGATAAAGTCATAGCCTATGCGTCAAGACAACTGAAAACTCACGAGAAGAACTACACAACTCATGATCTTGAGTTGGGTGCCCTAGTTTTTGCTCTCAAGATTTGGAGACACTACCTATATGGTACGAAATGTGTGGTTTTCACGGACCACAAAAGTCTCCAACACATATTTAATCAAAAGGAGTTGAATATGAGGCAACGATGTTGGGTTGAACTTTTAAATGACTACGACTGCGAGATACGCTACCATCCTGGTAAGGCGAATGTTGTGGCTGATGCGCTTAGTCGCAAGGAACGTGTCAAACTTCATTGTTCGAATTCAATTCGATATCCAGACACGTATCTTCCAAGCTCAACATACTTGTGCTATACAAGGCATGATGGGTAGTGAATTACCACATCAACTTGAGCTTTAACTTTAAATGAAAGACAATGGGTTACTCTATTATTTGAACCGTTTGTGGGTTCCAAGTCAAGACAACTCCGTACCTTATTGATGGACGAAGCTCATAAGTCTCGTTATTCAGTCCATCCTGGTGTAGACAAAATGTACAAAGATCTTCGTACCCAGTATTGGTGGTCGGGTATGAAAACAGATATTGCCTTGTATGTGTCGAAATGCCTAACTTGTCTTAAAGTCAAGGTTGAACATCAACGCCCATCTGGTTTGCTTGAACAACCATAAATACCAGTATGGAAGTGGGAGAACATTGCGATGGATCTCATTACTAAATTATCGCGCACATCTAGAGGTCTTGATACCATTTGGGTAACATTGATCGTTTAACAAAGTCATCACACTTTTTGGCAATTTGTGAGGATTACTCTGCTGACAGACTCGCCAAGATCTATGTCGATGAGATTGTATCTCGTCATGGTGTTCCTTTGGACATCATATCTGACAGAGATGCTCGATTCTCATGTCACTTTTGGAAGACCATGCAAGCTGCTATGGGAACCAAACTCAATCTGAGCACTGCTTATCATCCTCAAACGAATGGACAAACTGAGAGAACAATTCAAACATTGGAGGATATTCTTAGAGCGTGTGTGATCGACTTTGGTGGTAGTTGGGATTCGCATCTACCGTTGATTGAATTTTCCTACAACAATAGTTAATACGCCAGCATCGATATGGGGCCTTTCGATTCTTTATACGGTCGAAAATGTTGTTCACCTGTCTGTTGGAATGAAGTTGGAGAGTCTCAGTTTACTGGACCTGAACTTATTCATGACACAATAGACAAAGTCAAGAAAATACGCGATAACCTTCTGACAGCTAGAAACCGTCAAAAGAGTTATGCAGACAAGCGACGCAAGCCCTTGGAATTCCAATTCGGCGATCACGTCCTACTCAAGGTATCCCCTTGGAAAGGAGTGGTCAGATTTGGGAAGAAAGGAAAACTAGCACCACGATACGTTGGACCATTCAAGATCGTTGAGAGAATCGGAAAGGTGGCCTACCGACTTGAGCTACCTCCTAAACTTGGGAATGTTCACCCAACATTCCACGTGTCCAATCTAAAGAAGTGTTTAGCCGATGCAAATCTTCACATCCCTTTCGACGAAATTCACGTTGATGACACTATGCACTTTGTCGAGAAACCTGTGGAACTCAAGCTTAGATGAATACCGATAGTCAAAGTTCGCTGGGAATCCAAACATGGCCCAGATTTACTTGGGAACGAGAGCAAATGAAAGCGAAATACCTGCATTTGTTTCCGCAAGTTTCCTCTAATTAAATTTCGGGACGATATTTCCTAAAGTATGGGAGACTATGACATTTGTGGTGATTCGATCATGTAACGATTCCAAATCAATTATCAATCAATGAAATATTTTTTTTATTTACGAGATATGTATTTTTATCATGACAATTGTATATATTCCATTATTGCACGATAACAAACTTTCAAACAACTTTTGGAAGTGAATCGCAAACTATTACGCAAACGTAATCAGTTTAACACAACGTACACTCCGGAACAATGACATAAGCTAAACATACCTTAAATATCCTTTACATAACTTAGAATTTGGTTTTGAATGGTTTGGTATGGCAAAAACATGCTTATGCAACTTCAGGGGCTATTTTGCAAATTCTGCGAAACTATGTTGTTACGCGTATTTCTTAATCCGGAACATGTACGCACATCCAAAAAATTTTGTAATCACTAAAATCTTGTATTTTAATGATTGGAATGCAAAAATATCATTCGTTGTGCATTTACGGTCAATTGCGCGTTCGTTACGATTCGTCGTAATTAACCGAAAACCGCAACCGAACGAGCCAACATCGCTGACATTTCCAGACATATTTCAAGTCCCCTAAGCTTTATCGTCCTTATAAAGCTTAAAAATCAGGTTAACGTGTGTTAGAAGTGCCAAAACGCGACGAAACAAGTCCATGGGCCAAAACTGACAACAGGTGAAACTGACTACAGCTAGGGGCCTTACGGACCGCAAGGGCGACCCCATACGGTCTTTATGGGGTGCCCAGCACAACAGTTTTGTTGTCTTGCTCTTGTTCACTCTCTTGGACACTAAGCTAGCGATTTTTTGCCACCTTCAACCTGCTTTGGACACCTAGAGGGACAGTAGTCCATGCCTTAACACCTGGATCAATACTTGGCATCATTTGGGAGCTCCAAGATTAGTATAAATAGCCTTGATCATCACCATTTGCACTTGCTCATTCACTTTTTTTCTCTCTATAACTCTAAGTGGAGACTAGCACATTGTTGGAGGTCTCCCATCTGAGTTTTCTAGTCCTTCCTTCATCCTTGGATCACAAGTAAGTGTTCCATCCTAGTCTTGTTTATTTCTTTTAGCCTTATTTGAGCTAAATGTCAAACAGTTTGACTTCTGTTTGACTTTCGGCTTTGACCATTAATTGGTCAAGAGAAAGTTCAATTGAACTTTGAAATATGATCGTAATCACGATGGTTATGATCCTTAGCGATCATGCCTACTGATTACCACGTTTACCAGTCAAAGTGACGAGTCAAAGTTTTGGTCAAAATGCGCATTATGTTCATTTTGCGACGGAACTATTTCGGGTATCAAAACACCAAAACATTTTTATAACTTAGTTAGACATGTCAAAACATGTCTAACTTGTCACATTTAGTTTAGTGCTTATTTAGGGTCGTAAGTCGACCGGTCTTGAGCACCGCTTTGACTTTCGAATCCGACCCGTTTGGTCGATCTTAGGATCCTACCAAACACATATTTGTGACCATAGTTATATAGGGAATAACCCTCTGAGGTTATACCTTATGGTCACGTCGTTTGGTTAGTGTTTTGTTAAGTCACCTATTATTCCTTATAAATGACCAAAACGCCCTTTTTGCGAATAAATCAACCTTAAGCATATGTAACATAAATTTTGACATGTGATCTGATGTAGCAACATTATTAAACATGTTTTGGAAAATTAGACTTATCATAACACATATCTAACCATCCAAACGTATATTTTCGAAAATGAACCGTTAAAGTAGCGTAAACTACCTTAACGAGTCATAACGGGTCAAAAGCACTTAGGAATCTTTCCAAATCAGAATGTTAACTTTGATAAACCATTTCGTATAAGTTAAGAACTCATTCTATCCTATCCGCCGATTAAAGTCCCCATATTTACATAGTTATTCGATATTAGGACACGTTTAAATACTCGGACTCCTTAAGATTTGTATATCCTATTGATCAAGAACACATTAGCAATCCCAAGTGAGTACATAGCTCCCCTCTTTTATGTTTTGCAAATGTTTTTGGGTGATTCATATGTGCTAAACCGTTTTCAAGTTTTCAAAACAAAGCTTATGGTTTATATTAAACACGACGATTTCAATAATGTGAACAAACTTGTTGGTGCGTTATATACATGACACGAATGACATTCATTAGCTTTGGCCAAGCCGACCAGTAGTAAGTTATGGTACCATAGGACTGACAATCCCGTTACTAGGCTATTCACTGGAATTTGATGGGTAGTTTGGGGAACGACCGAAACTGTTTACTTTAACAAACCCTTTGGTGGTTTATTATTGCAAATTTAAAGATACCCTTTGGTGGTATAGACGAGTCAATACAGGTTTGAATGTATTCACCAAAACGAACAAAAGTTTTCACAATTAATACAAGGATGATTTGTTTATAACACCGACGATGAACAATTGGTTTATGACAAGGACGATTGAACAATTGGTTTTTGGTAAGTGGTTTAGATAACGGGACGTGTGTAATGTAATAAAAGCATAGTGGATATACCGTTGGTACTTCCTATATATAAATGCTTTTATTGTATTGCATACCGTGGCCTTATCTTAATCACTTGATACAAAGATTTTCAAACAATGACACACAACGATTTTCAATTAAAGATATAAACCATACAAAGACTTCTTTCAAATTGATTTACTACTCGGTTTTATAAAAAAAGTTTAAGTCAAGATTCATGGCCACAAGATTTTATTAACATTAACCAAATTGTTTAGTTGGTTAACAATATTGCAATTACAAATACAAGGCCATGAATTTGACACACTCACAAAACCTATGTACTCTCCGACATATTTTTGCTGACTCGTTTTCACATATGTTTCAGGAAACCAAGTTTGATGTCGATGCATGCTCACGTAGGATCGGACACGGACTTTAGTGCCATAAAATATGAAAGACAATTGTTTGTTTAGTTTGTTTTAAATTCCAAGGCAATGTATCTATGTAGTTCCAATATTCAATAAAACATATCTTTAATTACCACGTGTTGTTGAGACAATCTGTTAACGTGACTCCCCGACGTTTCCACCGCGGTTTGTTGTTTTTATGCGGTCGATGTGTTACATTTATGATCATAACATCATATTACAAGCAAGTCTCTTCTTATATGTCACATAATGACCAAAACGCCCTTATGAGACATAGTTTCATTTTAAAACCTTAACGAGAATATAAATTGATATCCTACTGATATCATTGCTTATTTAATCTATAATAGCATATGGAACTTGTCCATGGATCATCCGGTTACCTGGTATCGCTTATATGCGTATGGTTATGCTTACATAACTAGTTTACGTAATATAACCAAAACGGGTTTAACCTTATAATTTTATTTCAAATTCCAGAATGTAAATAGTTTACCTATATTATACAAGTCTTAGTACTTGTTGGGTTTAAACTACATTATATTCCGATCATCGCTTAATCTAGCGTATCGTACCGTATTTATTAATTTAAGCTAGCCGGTCCGAGTCTATGACTTAAATAGGACCCGTTAGCATTCTAATTGGTTATTAATACCATCACTCTAGACTAGAGCCTTCCAGCAGATTGCTACCTATACTTATCTATTGATTAAACAGCTGAGTTAATAAACCTTTGAAGTGCTAGCTTATGTAAATACTCTTAACCTGTTTACCCTATACGAGCTTGGGATACGGTATATTATTACCGCTTGGTCGGGTATGGGATCACTTATCCGGATTGTGGTTATAAAATCTTCATAACCCGTTTTAATCTGTATTGTGTAATAACTTAAACATTGGGAGTTAACTCGACCGTGTCCTAGATATCCTCAGCTCATTTAAGTTACTAGTGGCCACAACCTAAGCACGGGGTGTAGGCATACACCTGATAGATGCTAATGCTAAATTATTTTTATATACTATTTGTGAGTTTTTAAGTGGCGTGTCGGTTAATCATGTTATTCGGTTTTTGCACTTGACCCCATATGTATTGACAGACCTGTAAAACTGTATACAAGATCATTTTGAATTGTCCCAAGTTATTTATAAAATGTGCCTTGTGCACCTAAATAAATTTTTGAATGTTTTCAAAATGTGTCGGTTATTAGTATTTACCAGTATAAACTGACGTATTTTTAAAATACTAAGCTACATGTATAACACGTAAATAAGCTGGGAGCTGCTTGGTATCGACATCAGAGGATCTTGCAAGTCCTTAGTTGTGTCTAAAGTCTGTTGAACATCTTTTGTACATTTTTATGTACCATGGATCTTATTACGAATCATCTGTATATATACTTTTGAACTTTGAACATTTCGGTTTGTAATAGTAATTTTACTGCAAGACTTCTGCTGTGTTATTCTGTGTGTATTGACTATGATGATATCAATCTATTGTCACGATACTCCCCACCGGGATCTATGTGGAAATCGGGGTGTGACACTAATGTCTTAGCTGATGCTTTGAGTCGGAAGAACTTCAGACTTGTATCTTGCCTTCTTATCCAACCTCGCATTATCTCGGACCTCGATAAGATGGATATCGGACCCATGTTGGAAAGTCAGATGGTTATCTTTCTAGAATGCACATAGAACCTGATCTCATATCACGAATCAAAGAAGCACAGAAGCAGGATGGAGAGTTATGAGCGATTATGCAAACCTCGAGGTGGGTAAACAATCAGAATTCTGCATAGACGAACACGGTGTAATATGGTGTGGCAAAAGGCTATGTGTACCCAATGATTCTGCCCTCTGCGAGTCATTGTTAGCCGAGGCTGACAGCTCACCATTTTCTATTCACCCTGGATCTACGAAGATGTATCGAGACTTACTGCAAAACTTTTGGTGGAATGGCATGAAGGAAGATGTTGCCCATCATGTAAGTAGGTGTCTCACTTGCTAGCAAGTGAAAATCGAGCACTAACAACCAAGTGGTTTGGTGCAGCCATTGGTTATCCCAATATGGAAATGGGATGAAATCTCGATGGATTTTGTTGCTGGTTTGCCAAAGGCATTCAAGATGAGTGATACTATATGGGTTGTAGTTATCAGAAATATTCCTTCAGGAGATTATTCAACTCCATGGTACCGATTCAGCAAGGGTCTACAGTCAACAAGTTATTAGAAATATTCCTTCAGGAGATTATTCAACTCCATGGTACCCCGTCTTCAATTGTTTCGGATAGAGATACAAGATTCACTTCACGGTTTTGGAAAGGCTTCCAAGCAGCTCGGGGAACGCGATTGAATTTTAGTACCGCTTTCCACCCGCAGACAGACAGACAATCAGAGCGCACGATTCAGTCTTTAGAAGACATGCTTTGTGCTTGTGCACTTGAACGGACTAGAAACTGGGATGACTACTTGTGTCTTGTGAAGTTCGCCTACAACAACAGTTGGCAAGCAAGTATTGGTATGGACCTTTTGAGCTCTTATATGGTCAAAAATGTCGGGCACCTATATGTTGGGAAGAAGTTGGAGAAAAGATCATTGAAGGACCCAAGTTGGTCCAGATTACTAATGAGAAAGTTACCATTGCACGCGAGAAACTGAAAGAAGCTCAGAGCTGACAAAAGAGATATGCGAATCAACATAGACGAGCTTTAGAATTCAAAGTTGGTGACCATGTATTCCTTAAAGTATCACCCTATCGTGGTATCCATACATTTGGTATCAAGGGAAAGCTTAGCCCTCGTTTTATCGGTCTGTTTGAAACTCTAGAGAGAGTTGGAGAGCTTTCGTGTCGTCTAGCCTCATCCCCCCACTTCATGCATGTTCATAATGTCTTTCATGTATCCTTGTTGAGAGGATACAATTAGCGCATGCTCCATGTCACTAGTTATCCGTTGCATATGATTATGAGGATCTTTCTTATGACGAAGAACCTGAAGCTATTTTAGACCGTTAGGAAAGTGATTCCTTTCGTTAAGGTTTTGTAGAAAAACCACACTGAACGATAAGCAACCTAGGAAATTGATGAATCAATGCGTTCTGCATATCCTGGTCTCTTTGAGTCATAGAACCCTTAGTCCAGGTAATTGTGAACCTTGATTTGTGTATGTATGATGAAATTTCCGATCTTTCTGTGTTAAATTGTATTCTGATTTATATTGATATCTCTTATTTGTGATTAAATATATGTGATAGATATAAGTATCGATACTTACTCCGTTATCCGTTGACTTTTTGTATGGCTTTGTACGTATGGTGGTAGGACTGTTAGGGCATGGTTGTAAGGTAATTGACAATTATGGTCATGAACATAATTGTGAATTACATGTACAAATGTGCACTTTTGGGATTTCTATCATATATATCAGCGTATTTGTTGCGAAACCCTCATTTCTGATACTACCATACTGATCCATATCCAGATCTGCAAATTTCGAGAATGAAATTTCTTTTAAGGGGGTAATAGTTGTAATAACAAAATATAATAATAATAATAATAATAATAATAATAATAATAACAACATCATCATCATCATCATCATAATAATAATAATAATAATAATAATAATAATAATAATAATAATAATAATAATAATAATAATAATAGTATATGTATAAATACCATATATGCAAGTGGGAAAAACTCAATGGTAAAAGAGAGTGAAGATGTCAGACAAGTTGCAATAGATACGTAAATCGGGTGGATGAGAATTATTTTTTAATATAATATTATTTGCATAAATTATTTCCTCTGTAGACATTTGAAATTTTCACCAAAGAGAACCTTAGGTTCTCCTCTATAAATTGAGAATTTAACTCTCTTGCAAAACCACCCTTACCTTCATTCATAAACTACACCATTTTCCTATCAACTCTAGCTAAGAAAAACCCAGTTCCGGTAACCATAATCGAAACCGAACACCACATCGACACCACTTTTCATTCACCATCATGCCTATTAAACCACTTAACTATCTCTACTAAACCACTCGAAGCTTTAACCACGAAAAACGTACCACCAAAAAACCATTTCCGGTGAAGAATTACCAACTTTGACGATAATTACATATTTTCCGACGGCGTCTCTCATAACCAAAACACGTTTTTGACTAAGGTAACCATAAACTAAATCTTTATTTTTTAGTGTTAATCTATAATAAAAATGGAATCTAGAATTTGTTATGTGAATGTTAGTTTTGTATAGAAGATGATGAAGAAGAATATGAACAAGTGAACTGAATAAATAAATAATTAATGAGTCTGTTTTTTTTTCACATGGGCTCATGTAGCCCAGTTGGTTCAGCATCTGGTTTACAACTCAGAGATCACAAGTTCGAATCCTGCTAGAGACATATATTTTAACCAGAATTCTAATATAATGCATCAGAATCAGATGCATATCATTCTGGTAAAACATCAGATTTTCGTAAAAACACCAGATTTCTATTTAATGCCCTAGATTCTAATATAAAACATTAAATTTCATAAATAAAACATAAATAACCAAGTGGTCTACTGGTTAACACTCCAACTTATAACCTATAGGTCTTGGGTTCAATTCTTGCCAGAGACATTCTTTTTAATACATCAGATTTTCATAAGATTTGCATTTAAACCCATCAGATTTTTGGTTAAACCAACTGGATTTCTATATATATATATATATATTTATATATATCAAAAGGTGGTGTAGTCCAACTAGTTAAGTCTTGGAAATTAGAAACTAAAGGTCTGGGGTTCAAACCTTACTAGTGACATTATTTTTATCATATTTTCTAGTCAATAACATTAGATTTCTTATCTAAATAATCTGATTTATAAGACAAATATAAAGGATTAAGTGGCTTACTGGTTAAGCATTTTGACTTATAACCTTTAAGCCACAAGTTCAAACCTTTTGACTAACATTTATTATTAATTAACGTCTATTTTATTTAAAGCTATATTTAATGTTTATTACTAATTTTATTGCCATTATACAACTATGGATAACATTATGGTTCCTTAGTAAATAGAGATATAAATGTACATATATTATTTTCTTAATATAAGCAAAACTCATATATAAAAATAATTTCTTTAGCAAACTTGAGCTTTTAAAGTAGCCATGAGTTAGACAAGACCTCTTAACAAACAAATACATATATACTATATATACGAACACAACCTTATGAAATATATGGACATGATGTAGGTTATGCGAACACGCTTAAACAAGAGTATATATATTTAAGACAACAAATCAAGAAACAAGGTACGGATCCTTAACCCCTCTCTTTTTGTTATCTGGTCTGTTTGCTATAAACCCTTATTTATATCATATGTATATATATAGTGAGATTTTTGGCTACAAAGTCATTTTTTCCTACAAAGTGTAGGAAGCAACTATGTGAAGACAAGTGTCATCTAAACAATTTTAACAAAAGGGCACAATGGTAATTCATTAAATAAGTTAATTTTGGGAAGAGATAATTATAAAAAAATAAAATGAGATTTTTTAGGAAACCCTATATCACATATTTTCAAAATTTTCAGTTACAAAAAACTTCCAGGGTTGTTTCTTTAAACATCCAGACGAATTTTTTTCATAGTTTTTTGCATATTAATGCCGCTGTGTTTTATAATGCTGGTAATGCTTGCGGATTTCTTGACGTTGTGTTTTATCATGCTGGTAATGCTGGAGGATTTCTTGACGCTGTGTTTTACCATTCATGTTGGTAATGTTGGAGGATTTCTTGACATTGTGTTTTAACAGCAAGCAGATTAATACCGTTGTGTTTTAGCATTCATGCTGGTAATGCTGGAGGATTTCTTAATACCGTTGTGTTTTATCATGCTAGTAATGCTAGCGGATTTCTTGACGATGTGTTTTATCATGCTGGTAATGCTGGAAGATTTCTTGACGCTGTTTTTTACCATTCATGCTTGTAATGCTGGAGAATTTCTTGATATTGTGTTTTAAGAGCAAGCATATTAATACAGTTGTGTTTTAGCATTCATGCTGTAATGCTGGAGGATTTCTTGACGCTTTGTTTTACCATTCATGCTGGTAATGCTGGAGGATTTCTTGACATTGTGTTTTAACAGCAAGCAGATTAATACCGCTGTGTTTTACCATCCATGCTGGTAATGCTGGAGGATATCTTGACATTGTGTTTTACCAGCTGCAATCCTTCATGAACAATTTCTTGACGATGTGTTTTACCAGCTGCAATCCTTCATGAATAATTTCTTGACATTGTGTTTTACTAGTTACAAGTTAATTCACAGTGTGTTTGTAGCAGTCTATGTTTTAGGAATGATGTGTTTTCTTGGATTTCTTCACGCTGTGTTATATTTGTCATTATGTGTTTTCTTGATGTTGTGTTTCTTCATGAAGGATAGAAGGAAGAGAAAGAAAGAGAGAGGGAGAGAGAGAGAGAAAGAGAAAATCACAATTAATTATTTCCATATTTAAAACAAGCTAAATGACACATCTGCCCCTAATTAATTAAATAATCATATTTTTAAGACACACATATTACCAAAATACCACCAAGATGCTCACAACCATTAAACACACCCATCGGATGGCCTAGATCGCTTCCTATACTTTCTAGAAAAAACACAGTTTGCGCAGGATTCCCACTATGTATATATATATATATATATATATATATATATATATATCCCGAAAACTCTAAAGTCTTTGAGCCTCGATTCAATTGACCGTCCGTTCGTTTCTTACTCCGGTTATAAATGTTATTTGGCTTGACAACATGTGATAAGTTTATGACTATATTGTGCTCCTTATAACATATTCTACATATTCTGATAATATTTATTAATGTTACTGTTATATTTATTTCTGATTATCTGAGATCTGCTACCCTAAGCTCTATGGCTCCTCACGTGACAGAGTTATCAGTTCATGGCGTACCTAGGTACAAGTGTGGTACATAGCGACTAGGAGGTGTATTGATATATCCTTGAAATATTTCTAGAGATGGATGATGGGTATGCCAACCCGCACTGTCTCATGTGACAGACTTTGTGACTGTCACCTCTATTTAGCTTACGGGTACATCCGTATGATATCATTCAGTTTAGTTGTATGTTATGCTTTTCCTTGTATTTTTTCGATACTTATCAACTTACATTACGAGATATAGTGATATCATTTCAGTTTTTTATTATTAATTTGCTATTGGAGCCTATTATTCCGTACTGGGCATTTGGCTCATTCCGTATATTTTGTTTCACTACAGGTTCACAAGTTACTTTGGGCAGGATGAAAAGTGAAGAATAAACCTAGGATGCTAACCAAAGACGTTTGTCACTTTTATAAATCAAATATGTATTTTGGGCCTCAGGGCTATGAACTATTAAATACGTTGTTATTGTGACATGTCAACCCATCCGGGTTGGGATGTTACAACAAATACGATGCAACTGTGATGTATGTATAAGTAACGTTCCAAAAGTATAATGAGTCTCGGTTTCGCTTTTAAATGCGTATTGGATGATTGTTTGGATAACGAACAAGTGTGGATATTAACGTGATAAGTATAAAACATGAATTCCATTAAGATTAACGCCTCAGTTTGTGTGATTGAAATTGAAAAACGAATGTAGCGTCTCTAAAAATTGAATGCGAATACGAACTTTCTAAAAATAAGAATACGGAAATACGAGACGTTACATCAAGCTATGTAAAACATATGTCGGTATCCTTTTGACATTTCATGACTTTATATTTTGGATTTTTTTTCTTTCATTTGCTATAGCTGGTGCGGTACTATGACGAAACAAACCGATACTGACAAAATCATACAACCTAACACACAGGTGACTCCTACTAGTTACTAAAATGCAACATCGGGAATATTAGCATTGCCACTTAGCTTCTTCCACAATGTCTTTTATTATTATTATTATTATTATTATTATTATTATTATTATTATTATTATCATTATTATTTAGTGTTTCATCCTGTATTCACTTAATTTGTTTTTTTTTTTTTAACATTTCATATATCAATTAATTTTACTTTTTTCCTTTTTTATGTAAATTTTATTAAAAACTGGGTTGTATTTAAAATAAACTGTTTACAAGTTTCAGTTCAAACTGATACCAACTCAACAACATTGGGACCGATAATGACATTCATTTTTGTGATTATCGGTTCCAATATGAGTCGGTTTGGATATCTATAGGTATTTTTAGTCGATCCTCAATCACCCAGATTGTGTCGTTGCATGTTCTTGTTTTGGGTAATTTGGTATCAACATCCACTTGTTATTAATTCCCATTTTCATATTGGCATTTCTAATCGTTGAAGTAAACCTAAAGGTTTCTAATGCTCAGTTTTAACTTGCGAACAAATTTAATATTTCGAAAATTGTTATGTCCTTTTTCATTCTTATCTATCAGTAATTCTTCTTCAAACATCCTATCACTTCCAGGATGCATCATATACTTAGATTTTATGAGTTCCTTTGAGAATTCTTTTTTGTAGGGTTCCTTAATTAAGTACGCAATTTCTCTTTCTATGGAACCTCAAGATTCCATTTACATCTTTCTCCAATTCTTTTATCATGCCTTTTAATCCTTTACTCTTATTAGAATTTTTTCACATCCTGGTACTTCTCAATTGCTCCATTAAATCTATTTACAAATTTAAATACGTGATCGTTTTGGCTGCTCATGACGATTACGGTTTAAAGCATCAGCTACTATCTTAGCTTTACCTTTGTGATATTGAATTTCACAATCATAGTCACTTAGAGATTCCATTCAGCGTTTTTGCCTCATGTTTAGCTCCTTTGCCCAAAAATATATATTAAACTTTTATGGTCTGTAAATATAGTGAATGTACTACCATATAGATAATGTCTCCATATTTTTAGGGCAAAAATTATCTCTCCTAATTCTAAATCATGTTCACAGTAACTATGAAATCTTCGGTTCCTTGTGTCAAATTAGTTAATGAAACTGCTATTCGGGAAAAATTTTGGATAGAATGTTGATAATATCTAGCTAATCCTAGGAAACTTCTTACTTCTGTGAGGGACTAAGGGATTTCCCATTTGGTGATAGCTTTAATTTTTGGCGGGGTTCACATGCAAACTTTCATGGTTAATCGAATGACCTAGAAATTGTACTTCTAGTAGCCAAGATTCATACTTAAGGGAATCTAGCATAAAGCTTTTCTTTCTTTTCTCAATAGTGTTAGAAGCAAATGGCATGATTTTCATCATTTCTGGAAAAGAAAATGATTACGTATTTATCCAAGTACGGTAGACTTATCCTATTCATCATGTCCATAAATGCAATTGGAGCATTTGTTAGACCAAAGGACATGACTGTAAACTTGTAATGATCATACCTAGATCAGAAAGCAGTCTTAGGAATATCCTTTTACTATGTTTTCAGTTGATGATATCTTAAGCGTAGGTCAAATAATCAGGCTCCTTAAAGTTGATCGAATAAGTCGTTAATTTTTGGTAATGGTTACCGATTCTTGATTGCATCATTATTCATTTCCTGATAATTGATTGTTAGGGTCTGAGTTTGGATTAATTGTATTGTTTTAACCAATTTGATACTAATCATGATAAATCATAAAGAACTTTGCAGCGGAAGAACAGCTAAAACTTTATAACACAATCAACGAGAGAATAGTTTTCAACATAACATGTTTTTCATTAATCAAAAGATTGAAATGATTACCGAGATAAATTACATGTATGAATCACTAAGCTCCCCCTCAGACCGAGCTTACACACAGAAAGAATGTACAATAAAGTGAAAGTGTGAAAAAGCTGAATTGAACAGTACAAACACTGTCTATTTATAGTACATTCCTAACCACTGATAGTCTATGTTGACATCATCTTGACAGTGACATCTAACAGCAATAATAAACTCAAACCACAGCCTAACCTAAAACACTGATAGCAAAGCACTGATGGCCCTAACCACTGATAAGCATAAAACATGATGTAGTACTGGCAGATGTTCTTCAAAGGATGATCAGACCTTTGACTTCCAGCAGACCTTTGTCTTTTAGCAGACCTTTGACCCATTAGAGGTTTGGTAAATCAGCAGATTTTATAACTGGCAGAGCTTTGTCACTTGGCAGTTGTTAGAACTAGTAGCGGTTTGGTAGCTGGTCTCTGAAAGGAGTGAATCTAAACTCTGTTTATTCTGGATCATATAGAGCAGACCTGTTTTGGCTTTCTATCATCTGTTCTTTTGTAGGGTTCAATCCCAACAATCTCCCCCTAGAAAAGATGATGCCAAAACTCTTCTTTATTCATGATATTTATGTCTCATCAGTTTTTCCCTGATTTGTACTTTGAATTGTGATTCAAAGTTCAAGGAATCTTCATCATCCTCATCCCTGCATAGTTGTAGTTCCAAAAGATCTTGAAGGTCAGCTACACCCAGGCTTAGTGCATCCTTCCTTGATAAACTCACAACTTCCCCATTGGACCTGAACAGAGCAATACATGGGCCTTTTTATCAGAGAGCCACTTTAGTATTTTTAAGTTCAATGGGTTTCTTGGGAGAGGAGTTATTTGAGATGAGAATTGAAAAGGTGAAATTTTTGAAAGCCTTTGAAAAAGATCTTCAAATTTAGCTAAAGGCTTCAAAGGTTCTTTATTCAAGTCAGGCAAAGGTTCCTTTTTGATACCCTGCTTACTTTTGTTAGCATCCCTTTGCTGATCTTGCATATCCATCTACAGCTGTCTCTTCTTTTGGTTGAGGGCTTGAATGGTTGTTTCTAAGACCAGATATGCACTTAGGTTCTTAACATCTTTTCAGTCTGGTGCAATCTGTCTTATTTGAGGGTCTTTCTTTATCCTATCAATTCTATCTGCTTCTTGTTTGAGAGATGGGATGGACCACTCCGTAAATTTATCTTCCTCAGCTTGATAGGGTTTTTCTTTCATGATAAATCTTATGAGATTTTCCCTTAGCTTCCTTTGAGGATCATCTTTTGGAGATTCTTTTATCATTTTCTCTTTAAGCTCTTTTGCATACTTTTTTAATTTCTTAACTTTACTTAGCTCATGATGCTCCAATCTTGTTAAGTAAGTATTACCTTTCCCTTTGCTTTCTTCTTTTGCAATGTTTTTGGCTTGTCTAGTCTTTAGTTTTAGATAATCCTCAAGGGTTTGGGATTTCTATAACCAAGAAGAGATGGGAAGGTTCTTTTAAATGGATCAGCTTCTGTATAGAATTGTAGCATCTCCTTTTACTGCTGCCAACTCTAAAGGATATGACGTTTCCATAGGAATATTTCTTTTTGGATTTTGACCTTTGAGTGACTCAGCAACGTTGATTTGTAGTGATGGTGAATGGGTGATAACTGGTTTTGGTTTTGGATTTGTTTGGACAACAAGTGAAGATGGTATGTCATCATTTTTCGCTATAGCCATTCTTCTTCCTTTTCTAGCATAAACAGTTTTGGTGCAGGAGCATTTGTGCAAACCACTGCTGTCATAACATCTGCTGTACTTTTTGTAGTATCAACATCTGCTACTGTGACAGCTGGTTGCTGAGATGAGAAAGGCAATACAATCGAACTGTCCGTGGTTGGCCTTTTAATACCGGCAGTGGTTTTGGGACCAGCAGTGGTATCCTTCACCTCCTTCTCTTTTATCCTGACATGACTTTGAATGATCCTCATTTGTGTATCTTCATCATCTGCTTGAATTTTCATGGTTTCATCACCTCCCTTTTCCTTTTCTTTGACAGATGTTTCAGCAGAAGGTACTGAGAGGTTTTCCTCAGAGTCATTTTTCTCCCCTTTTTTGTCATTATCAACTCTTTCGGAGATAGGTGCAGGGGTAGTGCCAGGAATGAGAATTTTCTTGATCACTTTAAGCTCTTCATGTGTGTCTTTATACCTTGCTTCAACTTCTTCTTTGAATGTCTGCACTTTTGAATCATATAACTGATTAGCGTGCTGAATGTGTTGTTGAAGCAGAGGATACACTTGTGTTGCAATTCTGGTGGCTTGAGCAGGGGATTGGGTAGTGTTTCGAGATTTTGCAGAATGTAACATCTGTTGCAGCACATCTTTGATATCTCCCACTGATGCCTCAATCTTTGTGACTTTATCCGTCAATTCCTTATGTTTCAGGTCATCTCCTAAGTTAATAGGATCATCTGAGCTCTTACCTGAGATGATAGTTTTATCTAGGGTATCATGAGCATGTGATTTATCACTTGCTTCAACCTTAGATGCCTCTTTTTCTTGGTACTGGGGTCTTCCCACTGAAGCAGAGGTTACCTGGGTATCCTCAACAGTGGTTTCCTTCAAAGGAGACTTATATATGAAACTACCGTCCAGATGTAAATCAGTGGATTTAACATCTGTAGTAGCTGCTCCAATTGAACTATCAACAAGGATTTTGTGAAATCCAAGTGATGTAGCCTCCTCAACTGCTTGTGGGATAACCAACTGATTTTTATCAGGCACAACCATTGCGGAAGTTTTGCTCTCAGTAATGTGTTGGTGAGAGTGGCCTTTTTGTGACTGACTATCGAAGGTTTCAAACAGTGATGTGGTGGTTGTAGTAGTTTGAAATGTGGAGAGTGGTGTGGAAAGCAGATTTATCCTGGGAGATGGACATTTTAACATACTCTCAAATGAGGGTGATGTTATCAGTTGTGGGTTCCCTATGCTTTCAACATGTTCCTTTTGTGAGGAATCATGGTTTTGGGTAGAGATCTCTCTACCATCTGCTGTGAGGAAGTAGCAGAAGTGGTTTATGTGACTTTTGTGTTGTCATTGGATTAACTTCTGGGATCTCATCTTCTAGAAGGTCCTTTTTGATAGGCTTGGTGGGTTTTGAAGGTTTCTTTTTGGTCTTTTTAGAGGTTTTTGATGTGGGTTGCACAGCAATGGTTTTGCTGCTGTGGTCACCAAGAGCATGGGCTCAGCAGCTGGAATATGAGGAGTAGATGTAGACTCATCTAAATTTTGCTCAGACTCTCCTGCTTGTGTTTTTGAAACTTTTGACTCTTTAGCCATAAGGCGAGTATATGTTTCAGATGATAAGCTATTTATTTGAAAAGGCACACCTTGAACAAGAACATGTGCACTCTCTTTTGGGATTTTCTATTTTAAATAATAACTTAAAAACCTAGGAAATACCAGTAAAGCATTTTCCCTTTTGTTTTTCATATTTTCTAGATTTATTACCAGATCATTAAACAATACTCTGGAGTAATTGTAATCAGTCTTAGATATAATAGCATAACCCAAGTATTGAATTTTCACGGTATTTCATCAAAACCAGTAGTCTTATTGGAAATACATGTGAGCAGGGTATGAAACAAAAATTTCATAGGAGGTTGGAATTTTCCCTTTTTCATGGTTACTTTTGAGAAATCTCCTGTATACCCTTTGTTTTTCAAAGCAATATGATGCTCACTTTTAGGGAAAGAAGTTTTACCTTCTAGATCGTTCATCTGAAAAACCTCTGAGATGGTTTGTGGGGTTATTGGAACCAAAATCCCTCCCACTTTTGACGTGATTGCCCAAGGTTTTTGATTCAGACTTTCAATCGCAGCATTTGCCCAGAAGTCTCTAAGGGCATTTTGATAAATTGGTGCATTACAGGTTAACAGAGTCTTGTACTTTGAAGAAGACAATATATCAATGATTTCGTGAAACTCGGTATTCTTCTTCGTCTTCTCAAGAGTACAGAGATAATTACGTGGATTTTTGATGTTGAGAGTGTGTTTCGGTGGTTCCTGTGTTGATTTCGCTTTGGGTGCCATGATTATCAGATGAAATGATTTTGAGATTTTGAAATGGCATAGTAAAAGTGAAAACTCTGTTTGTGGATGAAATAGGGTTTTATAGAGTTTTCAAAAAGTGATGATGACATGGCATCTGATGCAACGACTATCGAATAACATCTGTCCATGTGTAACCTCTGTTTGACAATGGAAAACAGTTGTTTGGCCAACCACTGTTAGAGCAAAACAACCAGTGGTTGAGGCCAATTTAAACACTACCAGAGGTTTGCATCAGTGGATAGATTTTTCTAAACAACAGTGTTTTTGTGCTATCAGAGCTTTGAACAGATTTTGAGGATTTATTGAAAAATTCAATTTTAACTATTTTTAAAGATGGATTTCTGGATTTCTAAAAACATTTTATTGCTATTTACACATGGATCACAAGAAAATTTGTTTTTGATCCATGTTTAGCGTTCCAAACCTAGAAATCAAATTGTCAAATGTCGAAGCATCAAGTGCTTTTATCAACACATCTGCTAGTTAATCCTAGGTATGGACATGTTGTAAAGAAATCAGACCTTTCTCATAGCAATCCCTCACAAAGTGATATCTGATGTCAAGGAGTTTGATAAAAATTTTGATAATTTGCAAGGTTAGTTTTAGTAAACCAAAAATGTCCTTCTGAGATTTTTCAATGATATAGGTTTTTAAACCTTTTCAGTCAAAGCTTCATTCACATGCTTGTCCTTGTGTACAAACACTTTACAGGCATTGGCAGCGGTTGAATATCTCAGATGGTACAACTATTTTGTCTGTAGAGACATGTTTTCAAGGACACTTGAATCTGATTTGAACTGGTTATCATCCAGAGTCCTCTTGATTCACTAGCAGAGGAAGTATCTTCCCTTTCTAAAAATAGGGTTCTACTTCAGGCAGGTACTTAAGTTTTGTCTATAAAAAATAAGCAAAACTCAAGGTGTATTATCTTCAACAAAAAATTCAGAAGAGCAATACAAGACCTGATATAAATAAGAAGTTTCTACTATAAAACTCGTAGAAAATTTCGTGATACATGAATCAATTGGATCTGATAAATATCCAGCAAATCTATTGAGAAATTTATGAATTAAGAGTTCACCTCGGTCATTATTATGAGATTAATATGGATCCTGTTCATCAACTAATCCCGAAATTTATGAAATAGGCTCCAACACAATAAACACACATGAATCGTGAATTTCCACACAATTTCGACTACGTTTTCAACAATTAAGAATAGCACTGTATCAATGAGATCGAGCTGATCTTTTATGTCAAATTGACGATTAGATCAGATTTGACTGACCAAGCTCTGATACCAATTGTTAGGATCTGAGTTTAGATTGATTGTATTGTTTTAACCAATTTGATACTAATCATGATAAATGATAAAGAACTTTGCAGCAGAAGAACAGCTAAAACTTTATAACGCAATCAACAAGAGAATAGTTTTCAACATAACATGTTTTTCATTACTCAAAAGATTGAAATGATTACCGAGATAACTTACATGTATGAATCACTAAGCTCCCCATCAGACCGAGCTTACACACAAAAAGAATGTACAATACAGTGAAAATGTGAAAAGCTGAATAGAACAGTACAAGCACTGTCTATTTATAGTACATTCCTAACCACTGATAGTCTATGCTGACATCATCTTGACAGTGACATCTAACAACAATAATAAACTTTAACCACTGCCTAACCTAAAACATTGATAGCAAAGCACTGTCTACAAGCACTGTCTATTTATAGTACATTCCTAACCACTGATAGTCTATGCTGACATCATCTTGACAGTGACATCTAACAGCAATAACAAACTCTAACCACTGCCTAACCTAAAACACTGATAGCAAAGCACTGATGGCCCTAACCACTAATAAGCATAAAGCCTGATGTAGTACTCGCAGATGTTCTTCAAAGGATGATCAGACCTTTGACTTCCAGCATACCTTTGTCTTTTACCAGACCTTTGACCCATCAGAGGTTTGGTAAATCAGCAGATTTTATAACTGGCAGAGCTTTGTCACAAGGCAGTTGTTAGAACTAGCAGCGGTTTGGTAGCTGGTCTTTGAAAGGAGTGAATCTAAACTCTGTTTATTCTGGATCATATAGAGCAGACCTGTTTTGGCTTTCTATCATCTGTTCTTTTGTAGGGTTCAATCCCAACATTGATATATGCATTTATTCACCCTTCATTTTAACGCATTATATCGGTACTTTCTACGAGGATGTTGTATGAAATATTTTTCAACAATTAATCTTTTGCTTCTTTAGCTTAATTATATTTATTGGTGCTAAGTGATAGGGTGCTTTAGCATTCAGTGTTTTTCCTGGTATCAGGTGAATTCTGAGCTCTATCACGATCGGCTGATAGTCTAGGTAGATCCTTTGGCAAGACGTCAGGATAACTCGATAATACCGAAATTTCTTTCACTTCCTTTCCTTTGCGTAAACGATCATAGATATCATACACACTAAACCTCGCTTCTGTACATAACTTGCAGCTTTCCTTGCAGAGATGAACTTTTTCGGCTTGGTGTCTTATCTCCTTGGATTATAATAACTTCTTCTGTTGGCTTACGAATCTCAACAGAATTCTGATCACTTATGATTTAAGTATGATTGGATGCTAATCATTCCATTTCTAACCTACATCGAATCCAACGAGGTTTATATAAAGTAAAGTAGTGCTAAGTTTGTATCTTAGCAATTTCATCTTTTCTTCCTGAAGTACTCCCTGAATATTGGTGGGGTTCCAGACTTGTCTATATTTTATTAGAGATTGATTAATTTCTTGACAGAGCTTAAAATTTATAAAACTTTAGTTTGCATTAGAGTTAAATAATACTTTAGCGTCAACATCATTAACAAGAAATGTACCAACAATCACCTCAGGAATCATTGTTGCCTCTTATGTTGTGAGGGAAATGCTCCCGCGTTCCTCTTGGATCTTCGGTTGTTTTCATCGTGTTTTCAGGTGTCTGTGTCAGTTTTGGACAATCTTGACGAATATGATTTGCTTCGCTAATGAAAACATATACGTCTTTTCTTTTTCCACTTTCTTCTTCTTCCTTGTGTCCAGGTATCTACCCATTGGTCAAATTATTTACTAACTCGGCCATATTGCTAATGGTTTATGGTCTGACCGCATTTATTAGATCACGGATCTCACTGACTAGTCCTAAGTAAAATGAGAACTTAGTACAGATTCTTACGAAGCCAGAGCTACTACCATTCTTGCATATCCGAAGAATTTTTCCCTATGCTTACGACAATTTATACCAATCGTTTGGTGATTCCGGAATTTTGTTGCCATTTGTTCCTTTTAGGAAGCAAACAAAATTTCCTTTATGTCAGTTCTTTTCATTCTTCCCATTCTATGGCACATGCCATGATTTTGTGCTTCAAAGATTAAGTCTCAATATCTTAATACTTTATTTTTTAAGCATACATTACTTAATCCTTCTCAGCGTATATACTAATGGTTAGGACAACTTTAGTCCTTTACAGCCTATGTATTGTCGTAACAAATTCTTTATTACTGGCAATCTTAGTAGGATTACAGGTGAAGAAAGTCTTTGTAAGTGCATCTAGTAGTGGTTACTCTCATCTTCTCAAGAGTTCTAATGAAAGTAGAATTACTTTCAGTAGCATAAGTTTTAGTTAAATGTTTTTTGCCTAGCACAAATTTTAGTTACAGGTTTCCTTCTAGTGTCAATAATCTAAGTTAACGCATTGAAAATTCTTATACTTTCGATGGCGTCCCAACTTAAAGGGTGCCCATCGTTCATCTTGTCGCACGAGTTAAGAGACGGATGATCAAATGGAATAGTGTTTGATATCGAATTATAGATGTATACGAGAGGTTCGTAATAAAGAAATCTAAAATTATCATTGACACACGTGTTGGTGATCCATCCTAAATTTCCAATCATTATGGCCTTTGGACTTTCTTATATATAGATATACATATCTATACAATCATGTGTTCCAAATACTGTAATATACATACCATTCATAAGGTCAATGTATTTAACATGTTCATATTTCCAAAAATAGGTCACATCAGGTCATGGTACTATTTTGGGAATTCTATAACTATTTAACATAGCATATACACCCCATCTTACCCGGTCTCACCGGAGAGGCTACCCCATCTTACCCGGACAAGCTGGAGAGTGTACCACACCATACTCAGGCTTACCGGAGAGGTAATTATCATTGTATTTCCTATAAATAGAATTTTCTCAAATCAGGATTTTAAAGGATCATCTTTTATTAAGGTTTTTATCAAGGAACAAGGAAATTAGTATTTACTTGACGGATCATATTCCAGAACCGGATAGTACCAATAAACAAGAAACAACAGTGGCCAAGTGTTACTGCTTATTTACTGTACTTACAATGTTCTAATCATCATCCACCCGGCATACCAATACCCATCACACTATACCTATGCAAGTAATTAGCTTTTCTAGAAGCATATATTAAATCATCTTCCTTAAGTTTAAGTCTAGATACTATCCTGGTGCTACCAGTTAATGTTAATTTCCTAACTCTTTCATTTAAGCTTAGGTATTATTAGAACACCTATTTGCTTAAACTAGTGGCTCTGATACCACTTATGTCACAGCGCCAACCACACCCTGGACGGGAGCCATGAACAATTCAAGTGGTACCGGTGGTTATTTGGAAATGATCGCAACAGAAATTTAATTAAGACCGTGAGTAGGAAAAATGTCAAAGTTTAGAAACACTGGAATTTTATATATTAAACAGATAGAGATAAAACCTATGTTTTACAATGGTAGCTTTAATAGGGGATAAACCCGAATACATAAAACAACGTTTTTTAATCTAATTGATAAAATAAGCCTTTTGGTGTTGTATCACAACTCTTATTTAGATCTACTATAATCACCTGAATATGTTTAAAAACATTTTATCAGTAGGAAATACTGGTGAGATCATTCATTTGCGTATAAAGACACATTCTTATATCTTTCAATTACTCAAATCAGTACTTGTCACACGCCCATTGCGGTGACTGTGGTCATATCACTATTGGCTAACTCGTTGTCAAATAGCAAAGCTTATCAAGTAGTATATACAAAACCCCACATAGCGGCAGTAATTTAAGAATACAAAAACTTAATCACTGTAAATATATCTGGAAAACATCTAGGGTTTTGAAAACCTTTAAGTATCACATAATGTGAAGAAAAGAGAATGTCTCACCTTGTAAATCTATAGTTCTGATTTAACTGGCCTCCTGACTCTAAGCCTTCTGATACTAAGCCTCTTGATTAACATTAAGTTTATAGCTCTGATGTATAATTCTACAATTATTGTATTACTCGTTTTCGTGTTTTATTTTCGTATTCAACCATTGTAATCCGAGACTTATGATCATAATGGAATTTATCTTATTTTATTATTATTTTTTCATCAATAAGTGTTCAATTAAACATAGGTGTTATACATATAATCATCAAGACATGATTAAATCATTCAAAGACCGACTTATGTTGTATAAGTTCGATATTCGAGACCCAATCAATCAACCATTGTGTCATACTATGTATATAAATTATGTTAGAAACTCAAATTTATAAAAATAATAAAAAAAGAAATTCATAAAACAAATAAGCCCATGACATTAGGCCCAAATAAAACACAAAAAAATATTAATGAGCCAATTTTCAACTTTCCATATTTCTTTCACCGCCTTAAACCCTAATCTGTCACCTATAAATGCCACACTCATTCCACCACTTTTATTTGCCATTTCTCTAAGAATTCTTCTCCCTTCTTGAAAGTGAGTTCCTTCTCCTTTCACCTTCTTCCCTTCTTCTTGTTTTTCTTTGTGTTTTCGTACTTCCCCATTTTGGAGAAATCCTTATGGAATGTCACCAATGTTTGCCATGGAAAACAAAGATGATGCATCACCAAAATAAGGACCATTTTTAGGTTTTCTTTTACAATTTTTTATCTTTAATTATGTCGTTTTCATCTTACATTACTAACCATGATCAACTACTATAATGCCTAACTATTTATTATATGTCTAACATTACTAACCATACTAACTTATTTAACCATGCTAACAATCACTGACATTTTAATCATGTTACTAACCACTAACTCTTTTACTTTTGCAATTTACTTATGTAGTTACAATTACATCACTATTACCAATTCATTAGTTATTATTGCATACTAAAAATGCATAAAACTAACTCTTTTAATTTTGTCATTTTCCTATTTAGTCTTCTAATTAGATCATTATTACTAATTCATTATTATTATTATATACTAAAAATATATAAAAGTACTAACTCCTTTAATTTTTTTATTTACTTATTTAGACTTGCAAATTTAATTATCATTTCAATTCATTATTATTATTATTATTATTATTATTATTATTATTATTATTATTATTATTATTATTATTATTATTATTATTATTATTATTATTATATTATTTATCTCTTATTCAAATCTCATTTACATTCTAACTTCTAAATCCTTCTACTTACACACGTTGTTCATCCTTGTTGAGATAAATTGGTGCTTCAACCGCTCAAGAAGATCATCTCACGTTTGTGGAAATCACTTGCAAACAGTGAGTATACTCGATCCCATTTTAGTTTTAAACACTTTGGGTGCAAAATGTATTCTATACAAAAACACGCAACACTTGAAACTTATTTATAATCACACTCTAAGCACAATTAAACATGAAGACATTTTGATACTTGTTAATCTCATATGCTATGTATACATTGTGTGTCTACATGTTCTTTAACTTCGATCAAGCCTACCTTAAAAATTAAAGCGCTATAAGATTAATGCACCACCCTTGAGTCTTGGGGTATTGTTAAGTAAAACATGTTAAACTCCCTTGAGTCTTGGGGAAAGTCAAGATTGCGTTGGAAACTTTGGATTGACATATAGTTTACACAGTTTCAGCATATTAGTAACTTGTATTATGTTATTCATGTTGGATGTGAGCACGTTTAAACATTTTATTCTATTTATGCTATGTATCAAACTTGTATACTCGCCAACATTATTGTTGATCATTATTTTAATACATGTTGCAGGTTAATAGACGAGGTGATCAAGAAAACAAGCTAGGATGAACTTAGAAACCCATCTTAGAAATAAGCTATGTCTTGATTATGTTTGATACAATTTTGATTATGTTTGAATCTTGTATAACATTTTAGTATTTCTTATGATATTTGATTTAAATTATACGATAACAATAGTGTTATGATGCTTTGAGCGATTTGTTCGTCTCATCCCGATGTTTCCGCCAACAGTTGGGGTGAGACAGATTGGTATTAGAGCCATCACTATAGGGAATTAGGAAAAGTAGGAAAGCTTTTATCTCGTCTATACTTTAGGAGCCTTCTCACTATGTGTTCTTTAAAACTATTTGCCTTCTATCTTATTTGCTTATCTCTATTCTCTTTGGGTCTTATAATAGACATGCCTTTCCTAAGGCTAACACCATACACACTTGGGGGCTTTGAAGACACTCTTATAACACAATCGAAACGACTCACCAAAATAGGGGTTATTCCCACATTTGGTGATGACTTTCCTTCATCTATACTTGTTATTTTGCACGAAATTTACCCTCAAGTTAGGAGTGAAATCCATATCTTGAAGGAATATACATTTCATATTCCAGTGGACCCTTATCATTTGATAAGAACCAACCACACTGGGGTACAAGGTTATCAAGCTAGAGGTGAAACTCACATCTTGATAACTAGTCCCACTCTTCGATTTTCAATCTCGCCAAAGTTTCGATTTTCCCAATCGATTAAGTACGTGTAGTAACTGGAAGGACAAATACCGTTAGTCGCTCCTCGATGAGAGTATTTGTCTATTAGGCCAAAGCACGTCTCCTTAATTCGAAAACGAAGAAACATGGATATAACAGATCGGAATCGAGTCAGATCTAGGGTTTGGTTTCTGCATAAAAAGGGTTAATCCTTCGCTTCGTTTGATGATGATGGTCATAACTAGATTTCCAACGATACCTGCAAAACAGAACGCCGTCAGCCTCGTCACAGGGAGAAGGGGGTTCTCTCCGTGACCACCCTCTGGCGTGAGAATAAGTATCGGTAGTCGGAAATAGTTTAAGTGAAGTAAGAGAGAGAGAGAGAGTAAGTGAGAGTGAATACCTTTTCCTTGTCTCCAAGATACTTATTTATAGCCGGATTTATGCGCCAAAATAGAGATAGGGAGAGATTTCACGATGTCAAGATCCACCGTTAATTTATCAACTTGTTCTTCAAGACACACGGATCGTGGTAAGATCGACGGTTGGGGAATTGGCACGTGGTTGGCGATGATGACCCTATGCCTATCACAAAATCGTGCCATCATCGTGACTCTCGAGACTGTGCCAGATCGTGCCACGTGTAATTCTATTGTAACCGTTTGTACCTCAGTACGATTGTGTATTAATAGCTTCTAGAAGATATACCGTTGTAATCCTCTTATTCTTTGCCACATGTACTTTCTGTTATAACATAAAATATTCTTTTTTGCTTAGGCACATCATCTCATGCATAGATGCCATCTAGCCAAGGAAAATATTCACGGTTAACTATTTCCTTGCGCGAGTCTGAGCAAGGTAGTTAAATGATCTTTTCCTCCTTAGATGACCAGCGCAGAGATTTATAATGCCCCTCTATGGTACTATAGTCTGCGCAAGGTTTTTGTGAGTAAAATGATTACTCAGGAAATTCACTCAAGGTTAACTATTTTCCTTGCGCGGAAAATGATTCTTTTCCTTTTTAGGTGACCGACGCAAGGTTTTATGAAGCCTTTCTTTTGTACCGTAGTCTGCACAAGGGTTGCTTGGCAAATATAAATGGGTATGGTCTCTAGCTTGGCGAAAGGATTTGGGACCATACCCCTTCAAGTCCCCCCAGTCCAGTGTTGCTCCTATGCGCAAGTAGTAAGTAGGTGGAGCATTGGACTAAATAAAAAATTGTAGTGTTTGCTGTATTCTTGTAAATACTTTCGTTGCACTGAAGGAAAGAAAAATTTCATGAAGTAAATTTTTGGGATAAGGAGAGGCTTTCTTGAATTTTGAAAAAGTTGTCCTTACGTCAGGGTTTGGTGAAAAGCACTTGACGAAGTGATGTTTGATGTACTGTATAAAAGCTATCAACAGTACTAATTGTACATCATTAATTGCCTGTTGGCCTTTCGTCGACTGTACACGCGCGTGGGACGGTTACTGTTCACCACTCGCCCTTCTGTCGCCTAGGATTTGATGAAAACCCTGGTTTTTCGGCACGTTTGCTGCAGGCATTTATTGCAATGCCTATATATATACTCACCATTTGTGCCTTATTTTCTTTGTGCTTTCAAAAAATCTCTATTTTCTTCACCTTTTTCTCTGCAATCTCTTCCCTTTGTGATCAGAAAATTCTGACGATTCACAAGATTTGTTCATGGCTGAGAGTTCAACACCAGTAGAATGAACAGAGATGCCGATGACATCCACTTTGCCGACATTGAAGTGGAAATGAGAAGAGTTTGACAGAATCATTTCGAACTTCTTATTTGCCAGATCTTGGATGCTAGATATCCTGATGAGAATGATACATTCGCAAATGCTCCGGCTGGATATATTACTCTGTTTTATGATTACTTTGTCGAGGGCAATTTTCGTCTTCCGGTGACGCATTTCATGTTAGAGATTCTGGATTTCTACAAATTTCATATTTCTTAGTTGAATCCCATGGGGATGGTGCGAATCAGGCACTTCGAGTTTGTTCTTAGATCGATGAATCTCATCCCTACTGTTTTTTATCAACTGCGCTATTCTCTTCGGTTTTATTCTTTTCAACAGCGTCCTTAGGCCAAAAGACTGTTGCTTGTGCCTCCCAAATCTTATCATGACTGGAAACAAAAACTTTTCTATATTAATTCTGCTATGATTCCGACATAGATGACATTCCGTTAGGGGGAAGACATTGAGTTAGAGATATTGGCGATCCCGAGCAACGAAGTGTGGTATCAGGATCTGAAGGATGTACCCAACATTATATTGCCGGAAAGAGCCTTGATCGCTGCATGGATGAGTATCTTATGGAAATCCGACCGTTGCGAGAAGCCGGTATACACGGAAGATGGAGTTGGTAAGTTACTTGCGCATCTCCCTGTAAATATTATATGTGCCCTGCTCCTCATGTTCATTATGTTTCTTTGATACAGTTACACCTTTGCATTTGGTGTCGTTTAAAAGAAAAACAGGAAAGATGGTAGTGGTGCCTACTGCTGAAGATGAGGCCCCTTGGTTCGAGCAGATCTTAGGGAATTTTGAGCTTCCGAAGAAAGAAGATCTCCAAGCGCAACCCTCCTCTACCACTGGTAAGTATTTTTGACATCAAGCGTGAGTGAATATTGCAATATTACTATTAATGTTAGATTTTAAGTAATATTACGATATACCTTATGGTGCGTTGATGGTTGTTGATTTTGATCAAGTATGTGTTTTAACAAACTTGGGCGTAGGCCCAGATTCAAAGAAGAAGAAGAAACCTACTGCTGCCATCCCTCTGGCCAAAAAACCTGATGTTCCTGCACCTAAGGCTCCTGAAACCTTAAAGGCAGAGATCAAGAAAGGTACGCGCCTTGTCTCTGATTCTTGGTGTGAGTATGTGGTGGTGTCAGAATCATTAGGAGGTCTTGCGCCTGTAGGTTTAAAGAAACCTAAAGCGGAACCAAAGGATACAACAGATGTTCCTGTGGAAAATCCAGAAGACCCGATCGACGTGCCATCAAGTCCTGAAACATTGGTACCCCGTACCTCCAAGAAACGAAAAAACACTGTCCCTGAACCACCAGCACAACCACAAAAAAAGGTTGTGCGGGGAAGAATCAGGAAGAAGAGCAATCTGGATTCTCTTGCAGAAAAATTTTCTCCAGGTAAAGGCATTTAACATGTCCTTTACATACCAAAACTCCTTTTTTCATATGTGCTTGTTATATGCAGAAAAAATGGTGAAGATGGCGCAGACCACATCATCATCAATGCCAACATCGTATCCTCCTGAAGGTGAAGGCATTGAGAAGAGCGGTGATGATACGAACCCAAGCGCGACTTATTCTGGTTTGGACCCCATCATGCCTGACATGCCAGAGAAACCTGCTCCGGAAGAAGAGCGTATGAAATCATTTGTTGAAGATCCTGCTGGCGAGCAGGTGAAAGATACTGCCCCTTCTAATGTTGAAAAACAACATGTTGAGGATCCAAAGATGCCTCCGCCTCAATCAGAAAAAACCACCGATAACTAAGCCAAGAATATTGGCTCGTCCTCTGTTGCGCCAAACTTTGAATTATTTTTTGATGACCCAACTGAAGAATCTCCCATTCGTCCTGAGGAGACGCCTGGGGACTACTATTATCGCTCCTATTCAGTTAAGCGAGCCTCCGCCCTTCATGAGCTAGTGTGGAAGCTAAAACAAAGTGATACATTTACTGACCTGCAAGATTGCATGGAATGCAACAAGGGCATCTACCTACCGGCGGAGGTGAAACGTCAAGAAGATCAATCTCATGAACAAACCTACCAGGCTTATTTGTTAGAGATGGCGCAAGCCTCTTCTGTGACTCATAGGATTGTGCGCGAGTGGCGCAGTATGAACAAGGAGTGGGACGAATTTGAGTCTAAAAAATTCAAAGTTGGGGTCGAAAGTGAGAAGGTGAGGAAGATGACGGTGGATCTAGAGGCAGAGAGGTGTAGGTTCGAAGAGGAGAAGAAAACATAGGAATGGTCCGCCCTGGGGTGGAAGAAAAAACCTGAAACAGCAGCAGCGCAGCATGCCGACGATCGCAGGCGGTGGTTGGAAGCTTGCGAAAGAGATAATAATGAAAACATTTCCTTGCGTAATGAAATTGAAAAACTCAAGCAAGAGAAAGCTGACGCTGTAACTGCTGCTGAAGATGCTCGCTCACATAGAGAGTGTAGTGAATAGAATAAGGTAGAAACCAGAATGCTGGTCTTACTTAAAGATAAAAAATTGCTGATCTCACTTCCATGTTTCTTGACCAGGAGTTACTGAGGGCAGAAATAGATTCCGTGAAGAAAGATGCCAAGTTACATGAGGTGGAGAAGGCTGAGCTGACACGCCGTTTGTCTGAAGGCGAGAAGAGAATTTAAGAAACGGAAGTTGCTCGCGCCACTGCTGAAAGCCTTGCGGAATCTTTGATGAACAAGCTTACATGGATACAACAATGTGGGATTGTAAAAGTAAGTGTTTTATTTCTTTTTAAACATAAATCTCGCTACTCATGTATCCTGACCCTTATATTTTTTTTGTAGATTGCTAATTCAATATTGAATTCCACCGAGCTTGATGAAGCAGTGGCTCAACTTATGGTTGCGGCACAAGCTGATGGCTATGCCTAGGGTTATAATGAATGTTCATCCCATGTTTCTCATGTGTTTCAAGTGCAATGGGATAATAACCGAGCAGCTACTCATGGATCAAATACTAGCGCCGCATTTATCTGGGCCAAAGAAACATACGACCATTTGCAAATTCCAGTGATGGACCTTGTGGATTATGCGCTACTGCATGACGATTTTGCTGGCCGCCTGAAGGACATCTTTGCAGAGGTAGAAGAAGAAGACGCAACGAAAGCCTCAAAATAGAGTGACCTTGCTTCTCTGTGTTTGTATATGTTTAAGACAATATAAATTATTTTGTAATAACTTTGGTATGTACAGGTCCGTGGCCACGCAAGTACTCTAACATTTATTGATAATTGTTTGGATTATAATGTGTGCATGAGTACAGTTACTTGTTTAGGACAGACAAATGAACATAATTGGCTAACTCATGTAAGAGCGTAAGTTGTTGTGTTGTCTTGTGACTCATGATTTGTTAGTAGCCTTAGTATTTTTGTACTTCAAAGTAATTGCATGCATTTGTAAGCAATATATTCATAAACAAGTAGATGTAAGTAGCGACCGAATAGAATTTCATTGATAAAGCATTGAGCTAATACTGTCACTAAGATTACAAAAATAAGAAAAACTGTAAGCAGTCTCTTTGAGCAGCGTGGGGCTATCGCATTGAGAGCTGAGATTACATGTAGCAACGACGTAATTGTTGGGCATTCCAGGTTCAGGGAACACTGGATCCATCCATGCGCTTTAGAGCGTATGCGCCTTTGCCAAGGACTTCATTTATTATGTAAGGGCCTTCCCATCTTAGCGTAAGCTTTCCTGGTTTTTTCAGCATTGAATGGCTTCATTATCACGGAGGATGAAATCCCCCGGCAGGAAAGTGCAAACGCGTACCCGTTTGTTATAATACTTCTCCAACCGAGACTTATAGTTTGCTTCGCGAATATCTGCGTTTTCGCGCCTTTCTTCAATCAAATCGAGATCCAGGCGGCGTTGCTCCTCATTGTTCTGTTTTTCCTGGGCAAGCATCCTTGGAGATGGAGGCCTATTTCAGCAGGGATTACTGCCTCCATTCCATATACCAAACTGAATGGAGTTTCTCCCGTGCTTCTCTTGGGCATTGTTTGATGCGCCCATAGAATACTGGGCAGCTCATCTACCCATCCACGCCGTGCTGTGCCAAGGCGGGCTTTGATGCCATCAACTAATTGCTTGTTGATACTTTCAACTTGACTGTTCGCCTGAGGATGCGCAACGAAAGAGAACACATGTTCTATTTTCATCTCTTGCATCCACTTCTGCAGATCTTCGGATGCTAGGTTTGGGCAGTTGTCCGTTACAATGCGCATTGGTAGCCCAAACCTACAAATAATGTGCTCCCATATGAATTTCCTGATTACCATAGCTGTTATGGACGCTAATGGCTTTGCTTCAACCCACTTGGTGAAGTAATCTACTGCAACCACAATAAATTTTACTGCGCCTGGCGCATCAGGGAAAGGACCCACACGTTCAGTAGCCCATTGTTGAAAAGGCCATGCCGATGTTACTTGGACGAGTGGATTTTTGGGGTGCAATGTTTTTGTCGCATGTATTTGGCAAGCCATGTATTTGTGAAAATGTCAACATCATCCACGTACATCCCCGGCCAGTAGTATCATGCGCCCATTACTTTGGCGACGACCATACATGGTCCAGCATGTATACCACATAAGCTTCAATGGATTTCTCTGATTAAGTATTGCGCATCATGTCTATCAACACATCACAATAAAGGACCCATGTATGGCTTTCGATATAAAATACCGTCTGCCATTTCGTAATTTAAGGCCTTACACACGTATCTTTCGTGCCTGCGCCTTGTTTTCAGGAAGTTGACCATGTTGCAAAAACAGGATAATCAGAGACATCCAAGATGGACTCCCCACTTCAACCATATTGACTTGGTTTAGCCCAACAGATGGATTTTTTAAGACTTCAATTCTGACCTCTTTTGCCAAGTGTTGAAAATTTGTGGCTGCAAGTTTACTCAATTCATCAGCATGTTTGTTATCACTTCTGTTGACGTGCACGACTTTAAACTATCAGAACTGACTGATTAAAAACTTAGCTTGTTCCAAGTATAACGCCATAATGTCACCCCTTGCATCATAAGTACCATTGATTTGTTCCGCCACAAGGCGAGAATCAACGTGTGCCGTTAAATTCGCAGCGCCCATCTTTATAGCGAGGCGCAAGCCTGCTAGAAACGCTTGATATTCAGCCTCATTATTTGTGCTCTTGAAATCCAGACGTATAGCGTAAGTGAACTACCGATTATCTAGATTAACCAGTCAGAGGCCTGCGCCGGCACCATCACTATTCGATGCGCCATCTGTATGTAATGACCATTATCTGTCATCCGTAACGGGAACCGGATTTTGAATTTCTTCGCATTCTTGGATTTTGTCTGCTCGAACCTCAGCTACGAAATTGGCAAGGATCTGCCCTTTAATTGTTGGTCTTAGCTTGTATACAATATTGTGACCGCCTAGTTCGATAGCCCACTTGGCTAATCGTCCTGAGATGTCTGGTTTGGAAAGAATCTGGCCAAGGTGATAATTTGTTAAGACATTTATGACGTGACTAGAAAAATACCTACGAAGTCTGCGCGAGGCATGGATTACCGCAAGTACTAGCTTTTCCATCATTGAATATCGAGACTCTGGATCATTCAACATCTTGCTAATATAATAAATAGGTGTCTGAACACCTTCTCTTTCGACAAGTAAAACTGCTCCGACTGCCATTTGGATGCAGCAAGATTGTAACAACTCGTAAATTCGTTGTTATCTTTTTTCCTTTATTTATGTTGTATCTTTCCGTGTAATTTCGAGATTTGGTTATGAGAAAGTTTATGTTAATGGAATTATATTTTGTCACAACTATATCGCATTTAATCGCTTATTAATCACTAATTCAACGCAATCACAAGTAACTCTGATACTTTAATAGCCGAGTGTGTTATTGTATAATAACCACTTGTGGCATCGCATCACTTATCTCATCACATCACAAAACGCAGTTAATTATGGGGAATTATGTTTTATGTGGGTTATATTTGTTATGTTATAGTTTGATATCGCTAAAACACTCGCACGCCCACGTGACTTGCTCTCACTCAATTCAATGGTAATATAACGCTTAACGCTTCGCTAAAACGCTTAATATAACTATCTAATACGAACCGAATCGCCAAACGAACGCCTAACGCGAAATAAACGAACAAAACTTAGCCAATAGGCCAAATTCGGCTGAACTTGTGCATCAGAAGTTCGCCCGAACTTGCTCAGGCTATCAGAACAACAAAATACACATAAGTTCCCTCTAACTTAACCCTTTCAAGCAGAAGTGGCCAAGTTCGCCCGAACTTGTGCCAAGTTCGCTTGAAAGAAGGTCAAGTTCGGCCGAACTTGATCTCAATCAGCCACTTCTGCTCTTCACCTATAAATACAGCTCCTCATTCATGCTCTCCTTGCTGACCAGTTCGCTCAGAGCTCTCCCGATCGAATACTTTCGTTTTCTAAGTAAGAATCAACCCGTTTTCAAGCTACAACAACTTTTTACAATGATTTTGAACAAGATTTTACCTTCGATTTCATCAAAACTCTTCTGTTTACGAAAATCTTCATCTTTTTCTACAAAACTTCTGTTTTTCACTCAGATCTATACTTAGATCCAAGTAAAAGCCTTTTTAAATATCTATTTTCACACAAATTCGGACTAAATGACGTATGTTTCGTTCACTTTGAAGTGGAACGAGGCGTTGTGAAACATTTCGACTCCGCGACCAAGCAAACCCAACCCGCCACCCACACCCCCTTGCGACCCACACACCTTGCGGCCCAAGGAATTAACCTAAACTTGAGGCCCTAGCCACTTACCCAACCCCCCCCCCCCCCTTATTGCGCCCCCCCTTCCCCTTGTTATATATACATGCATGTTGTAGCTTTCAAAAAAAAAGGAGAAACCCTAATCCCTAGGAGAATCGACGGCAGCCACCCCCCTCTCACGATCGCAAAACCCCACATCTCCCAGATTGGTTCCAAGCTTGTCCCGGTTCGCTAATCATCATCGTTTCAAGGTTAGGGTTTAATTGTTTTGCGATTCACATTAGGGTTTGTGTAATCTTGATCATGATTTTGTGTTTGTAGGATTATTAGTATGAAAAAAGTGTGGTAATTTATGATTAGTTCGGATGAATGTGCGAATCTTTGCGGTTGTGATGTTATGTTGAATACTAAAATCGTAGGCTGCGTTTTAGCGATAAAGATCATGATAAATATTTAGGGTTTGCATGAACATTGATATATATGATGATATTTGACAAGTCAACCTGTTGTTAATCATTATTACTAAGCGTCATGATCGTTTAAACATGTTCTAATGCGATAAAAGTCGAAAACAGTTTGCTGATTGACATTTACAGCCAACTTCAATTGGCTGTAACCTGATCATTATTTATTGAAAAGTGGATTTTCAGAATACTAAAACGTGTATTTTTGAAAAACGCTTCTAATGACGCCAGATTCATATTTTTCTGAGGTCATTTGCTATTTTTAAGTGGTCATTTAGTGCAGCAGCTGAAGCTGCATAAATTCTGCAGAATTTGCTGGTTATTTATCGAGACGGATCTCATAGTCTGTAGGGGGTTAGGTCACGAAATTTGTACAGTAACTGGGGACGGGAATTTCTGAAAAGCTCCCACTGGAATTTTGTTAATTGGATGAAGAATGAATTTTAAATAATTTTTCCCGTGGACTACAGTCAGAAAGCGACGAATCTGACTGCAGCCTAGTGTATAAATGTTTATAAATAATTGGTAAAACTTTAGGACTTGAAAATTATACATAAAATTCTACAGTCTAATTGACACCTCAAACAATTGGAATTTTTGAAACGTTGGAACTATTTTATAAAAATCCTCGAAAACAGCCCTGTTATGAGCGTACAAGACGAAACATGATAACTTGCGTTAGTGTGTACCAAAGTGTTGTATGAGTTAATCTGTGTTTATGACAAGTTGGTTTGATCATTATTTTGTATGATGATACTTTGCATGCATGATTGTGGTTTCGAATTGGTTATTACGTGTGCCGCACTGTGTGATTAGTTATGCGTAGGGTTTTGTATCAGTGTGTTCACACACTAACTTTAAATCGGTTGACATGTTAGGACGCGATTAGCGGTCCCATCATTTGCTTCTTTTGCGTTATTCTAACCGAGCAATTTAAGGTGAGTTCACGGCCCCTATTTTATCCGGTTTTGAACAACAGGGGAGAAACATGTATACGCTCTAAAACTCTATCTTTTACGTTATGCGAAATTAACGTCGTTAAACTATTCGGTAACTAAGTTAATGTTAATGTACATTATGGTCACTAAGTAGCTTTATCACGGAAGTCCTCAACCAACTCTCGGATCGTTAGTATTGGGTTAGATAGCGGGGAAATTATGGTAGTACTACTGGGCCCGACAAGCCCCACCCGAGCTAGTCGCGCTAGCCGACCGGGAATGGTCAACGGGTGATTAATTTGGCCTAACTTTCGCCATGGTCAGTGATAGACCTGGCAACACTGAGGCAACAACAGTCAGCTTCGATCGCGAACTCTTATGTGACGTAACTTTAGGCTCGCTACCTACATGTTAACATTGAACTTAATTACACCAACATTATTATTCCGGGTTAGGAATAATGGAACTATGTCGTTATCCCGGGTTAGGGATAACGGGGAAAAACAAACTTTTAAACCGAACTTGTGAACTTATAAAAACCTGTGAACTCACTCTTCTTTAATGTTGACACTTGTTTCTTTACATGTTTCTCAGGACACAGGAGCGCTAGGTGCACTCACTTGCTTTTGATCAAGACATTTTTATCGAGTCTTATTTACGAATATGTTTGGGATTTTTGGTTTTGGCGTTTGTGTTGGCGCCCGTTACTTTACTTAATGCTTCCGCTAAACTTTGAAACTAAGATATTTTGAAAATGACTATGAATGGTTAAACAAATGTTTTTGGAAAACGTTTAAATAAATCATATAGAGTCGTTCGATATTGCTAGTGTCTGAGATTCTGGTTTGATCACACGCCTCGCGCTAAAACTCCGCAAGTGGAAATTTAGGGTGTGACAGATTGGTATCAGAGCCTCTAGCTATAGAGAACCAGGTTTGCATTAAAAGTAGACCTAAACTATAGCTGTTACACGACACTAGACTTAGTTGGCACCGAACTGTGATATCTTGTTATGTGTTATACTACAATTGTTCTATGTGAGATATATATGTATATTGTGATATACGCAGCTCGTAACTAACTACACCAACCCAGCAGGCTATGTCATCATCATCATCCGACAGATCTCGACAATCAAGGGCGCCGGGAAGGCACCCATGGTCGAACCCTCACCACCTTGTGGCGTGGAGACACGCTCAGGTGCTAGGAAAAGACTCGCTCTAGGAGGGGAGTCGTCCTCCCGTCCGACCACCGCTATACCGGTCGAACCGGTCAACTCTTTAGGAGTGGGGGACGATCTAATTAGAGATGTGTTAAGGAAACAACAGGAACAGCTAGAGAGAATGCAGGAGACTATCGAAGCACAGGGATGGATGATACGTCAGCTAACTGGTAAAACTAGAGAGCTCGAGGAAGAGCAATATGAGAATAAGAAAGTTCGAAACATTTTAGCTAAGGACTTTCATGCTGAGCGGCTGAGGGCTGACTGGCTCGAAGACAGAGTTCTTGAGTCCAGTTGGAGGATTCAAGAACTGGAGCAGAACCAAGTACCACCTATCCCAGTACCCGCACCAGCACCGGCCCCTCCAGCGCTGGTAGAGGACGAAGAGGAGGATCCATAGGAAGACCCAGAGGAGGATCTGGAGGAAGAAGAGCCGGAACAGGACCCGACTGTTGAAGCTGAAAACGCCGCAGAGGATGACGGCAATGATAGCGACTTGGGAGATGGAGACGTAGATGACTAACTCGTCTCGCCAATCCCCGTTTTGTTTCCTTTAGTTTGTTTGTTTCCACTTATGTTTGAACTTGAAATTTTATAATTAAACTGAGATGTTTGGTTGGTATTTTGTGAGACATTGCAATATAATTAATCGAATGTTCTTTCTGATTGTTTAATTTGTTGGGTTGACATAAATTGTGTGATTATTTAAGTGTGGAATATGATAACTATATTGGATATATACTTATCGGTGTGTATTTGTGTTGTCTTACGAAGATCTGAAATGGCAACCGGTCGTCGCGGAAACCTCAACATGTCAACTGAAGAATTGGCCGCATTAATCTAAGAACACGTGAATGCTGCTCTGGCAGGTGTTCCTAACCCACCAGCAGGTAACCATTATTAAATTTTTATGGGAAAATCTAATAGTTTGGCTAGTGGACTTTCTCGCTGACTACCTATCCTCTATCTTCAGGTGGGGGTCTTAACCCCTACAAGATGTTCCTCGATGCAAAACCGAGCAAGTTCACGGGTGTTGAAGGACCCATAGGACTGGTCCGTTGGATTGAAAAGTCTGAATCGGTTTTCGAAATGTACAATTTCCTCGAAGCTAATAAGGTCAAGTATGTTGCCTCAACGTTGGAAGATGAGGCATTGAACTGGTGGAACGCACAAGTCCAAACGCGTTGACTCTTGCGGCGAACGCAATGGCCTGGACCGAATTTAAGGCCCTAATCAAGGAGGAATAATGTCCGCGGGACAGAGTTCAACAGTTGGAACAGGCATTGTGGAACCACAAGATGGTAGGGTCAGAAATTGAAGCGTACATGGCAAAACATCATGATCTGGTGTTCCTATGTCCCGATTTGGCTAACACCGTCGAAAAATGACTTGAGTTTTATCTTGGGGGTCTGGTCCCTCAGATCCAGGGCACGGTAATGTCTAGCAACCCTACGATGGAGCATCAAGCGATTAGGCTGGCGCATAAACTCACCGATAAGGCGGTGGAGCAAAGGAAGTTGCCACCTAGGGGTGCAACTGAAATTGTCCCTGACAACAAAAGAAAATTTGAAGACTCACCTGCTCGACAGTCTTCATCAGCCCAGCCACAACAAGGAAACCAGAAGCGGTCCAACAATTTCAACAACAATCGGGGTTACAACAATCAGTCTGCCAACAACACCCAGAACTCGAGCGGCTATGCGGGTCGAAAGTCGCAATGTAACCGTTGTAACCTCCATCATCACGGCCCTTGCACCGGAAATCGCTGCCAGCGATGTGGCAAAGCGGGACATGCGGCAAAGGATTGTCGCGGGGAGATCATGTCTCGACAAAATCAGAATAAGCACCAGGGTCAACAGCAAGGTAATAACCGAGGATGCTATCAGTGCGGTAGCACTGCCCATTTCAAGCGAGACTGCCCGCAGCTTCGCAACAACAACAATGGTGGGAACAACAACAACAACCACAATAACAACAACAACAATAACAACAATGGCAACAATGGAAATGGTGGCACAGGAGGTGCCAAAGGTCGTGCATTCACGCTGGGCCGTGGAGAGGCCAGAAACAACTCGAATGTGGTCACTGGTAAGTTTCCACTTAACGATCATTTTGCCACTGTACTTTTTGATACGGGTGCGGATAAGAGTTTTATATCTGAGTCTTTTAGGAAGAACCTAAATCTCACGCCTAAACCCCTAGAGACCCCTTACGTCATAGAACTAGCCGATGGTAAATCTGTAGATGTGACCCATTTAGTAACCGGCTGTCAACTTAAACTCGCGGGTCACACTTTTACCATTGATCTGATGACAACTACCCTGGGTAGTTTTGATGTGGTAGCCGGAATGGACTGGCTATCCGACGTCCGAGCTGAAGTTCTCTGTTTCGAGAAAGCTATCCGTATTCCGCTCTCTAATGACGAAGTCTTGATGGTGTAAGGCGAGAAGGCAGGCGCCGTCACGAACATCATCTCTTACATGCAAGCTCAGAAGTATCTTCGGAGAAAGAACTCTTTTGCTTTGCTCGCACTGGTCACCGAGCAGCCTAAGGACGAGAAGCGGATTGAAGATATCCATGTCTTCCGTGACTTTCCCGATATGTTTCCAGAGGAGTTACCTGGTCTTCCACCACATCGACAAGTGGAGTTTGAAATCGAATTGGCGAACCATGCGACTCCTATCGCCAAGGCCCCGTACTGCTTAGCTCAAGCAGAGCTGCAAGAGCTATCTACCCAACTTCAGGAATTGTTGGAAAAAGGATTTATCCGACCCAGTACTTCTCCATGGGGAGCTCCGGTCCTTTTTGTCAAGAAGAAGGACGGGACCTTCCGCATGTGCATCGACTACAGGGAACTCAATAAGGTTACCGTCAAGAACCGATACCCATTACCTCGCATTGACGATCTTTTCGACTAGCTTCAGGGGTCAAGCTACTACTCCAAGATTGATTTACGGTCTGGTTATCACCAGCTACGCGTCAGGAGGAGGATATCTCCAAGACGCCATTTCGCACTCGGTATGGCCATTATGAGTTCTTGGTCATGCCCTTCGGTCTCACCAACGCACCTGCGGTGTTCATGGACCTCATGAACCGTGTGTGTAAGCTGTACCTCGACAAGTTTGTCATCGTGTTCATCGATGATATACTCATCTACTCTAAGGGTGAAGAAGAACATGCTGAGCATCTGCGATTATTGCTGGAACTACTTCAACAGGAGAAACTATATGCCAAGTTTTCGAAGTGTGATTTCTAGATTCGGGAAGTTCAGTTCCTCGGGCATATCGTGAATGAAAAAGGTATTCACGTTGATCCCGCCAAGAACGATGCTATCAAGAACTGGGAAGCACCCAGGACACCGACAGAGATCCGCCAATTTTTGGGTTTGGCTGGTTACTGCAGACGTTTCATCGAGGGATTTTCAAAGATCGCACAACCGCTTACCATTCTCACTCAGAAGGACACCAGGTACGCTTGGGGTGACAAACAGGAAGCAGCATCTCAATTGCTGAAACAGAAGCTTTGCAGTGCGCCCATTTTGTCCTTGCCAAAGGGGATAGATGATTTTGTGGTATATTGTGACGCTTCCATTCAGGGATTGGGATGTGTACTCATGCAACGTGATAAGGTCATCACGTATGCATCCCGACAGTTGAAGGTTCACGAGAAGAACTACACGACACATGACCTGGAATTGGGAGCAGTTGTGTTTGCACTTAAGATTTGGAGACACTATCTATATGGAGCAAGGTGCACCATTTACACGGATCACAAGAGCCTCCAACATATTTTCGATCAGAAGGAGTTAAACATGCGACAGCGTCGCTGGGTCGAACTCCTGAACGATTATGAATGTGCCATTCAGTACACCCGGGTAAAGCTAACATGGTAGCTGATGCCCTCAGTCGGAAGGAGCACTTGAAACCTCGTCGGGTACGAGCGCTACAGTTCATAATTCATTCTGGATTACCCGAACAAATACGCGACGCGCAGCTAGAAGCAATTAAGGAAGAGAACATCAAGGCCGAATCTGTGGGAAAGATGGAACGCGATTGGGAAGTGAAACCCAATGGTGCCCGGTATTTCATAAATCGTATATGGGTACCTCTACGGAGACCTCAGGAAGCTAGTTATGGACGAAGCTCACAAATCCCGATAATCTGTCCATCCTGGTTCGGATAAGATGTATCAAGACCTTAAAGTCGCGTACTGGTGGCCCAACATGAAAGCGGATATAGCCACCTACGTGAGCAAGTGTTTGACTTATGCGAAAGTCAAGGTGGAATACCAGAAGCCATCTGGGTTACTTCAACAACCTGAGATCCCAGTGTGGAAATGGGATCAGATCTCGATGGACTTTATCACTAAACTCCCATGAACTCCGGGTGGTTGCGATTCCATCTGGGTAATCGTGGATCGTCTAACTAAGTCTGCACACTTCCTAGCGACCAGAGAAACAGATAAGATGGATAAGTTGACTCGCATCTACATTAAGGAAGTAGTTTCTTGGCACGGGGTGCCAACTTCCATCATTTCAGACAGAGATGCTCGTTTCACGTCTAAATTTTGGCAGTCACTTCAGAAAGCGTTGGGTACACGCTTAGATATGAGCACAACTTACCACCCTCAGACGGATGGTCAAAGTGAAAGGACCATTCAGACCTTGGAAGACATGCTTAGGGCATGCGTGGTAGACTTCGGGAATAGTTGGGAAATCCATCTGCCTTTGGTGGAATTCTCGTATTACCATACGAGTATTCAGGCAGCACCGTTTGAAGCATTGTACGGTCGCAAATGTAGATCACCGGTCTGTTGGGCAGAAGTCGGTGACAGTCAACTCACAGGTCCTAAGTTGATACTTGAGGCTACTGAAAAGATTGTGCAAATCAGAAACTGCATGGTAGTGGCACGAGATCGACAGAAAAGCTACGCTGATCAAAGACGCAAACCGCTCGAATTTCAATTAGGCGACCGCGTCCTACTGAAAGTGTCACCCTGGAAGGGTGTAATTCATTTTGGGAAACGAGGCAAACTAAACCCACGGTACGTAGGCCCATTTGTGATTTCGAAGCGTATCGGGCCCGTAGCTTATCAGTTAGACCTTCCTGCCGAACTCAGTGGAGTTCACAACATTTTTCATGTGTCTAATCTGAAGAAGTGCCTATCATATGAGACCCTAGTCATTCCATTAGATGAGATTAAAGTGGATGAGCAACTGCATTTTGTGGAGCAACCTATCGAGATCATGGATCGTGAGATCAAGACTCGAAGGCACAGCAAGATACCGATCGTCAAGGTTCATTGGAACTCTAAGCGTGGACCGGAGTTCACGTGGGAAAGAGAGGACCAAATGAAAAGCAAATGTCCACACCTCTTTGCAACTGAGCAGCAATATGACGTTACCGCCAACTAAATTTCGGGATGAAATTCTTTCAACATGGGGATGATGTGACAGCCTGGGATTTACTTGTACCATTCTAACAAACTGAGCTTTTGTGCGTTGCTTTCTAAACCGCGTTTACTCAATTTTCGGGACGAAAATTCTTTCAACATGGAGATAATGTGACATCCCGGTTTTTTCAGGTATCTTAAACGCGCTACTTTACGGTTATTCACTCCTACGCTGATTTAATTTGGAGAATTAAATTACACTCTCGCAATAACTACGCTAACTTTGTGAATCTATAGGGTGAATCACGTGCTATGTGTTATTAGACGGATTGTATCTGAATTACGTGCTATGTGTTATTAGACGGGTTGTATCTAAATTACGTGCTATGTGTTATTAGACGTTTGTGATTTAATATTTTATAAACTCCATGTCGCAAATAATATTTTAGTAAATAATATTTAGTAACTTTTATTTATAAACCGAACCAAGCTTGTGAAACATTTCGACTCCGCGACCAAGCAAACCCAACCCGCCACCCACACCCCCTTGCGACCCACACACCTTGCGGCCCAAGGAATTAACCTAAACTTGAGGCCCTAGCCACTTACCCAACCCCCCCCCCCCTTATTGCGCCCCCCCCTTCCCCTTGTTATATATACATGCATGTTGTAGCTTTCAAAAAAAAAGGAGAAACCCTAATCCCTAGGAGAATCGACGGCTGCCCCCCACCTCTCACGATCGCAAAACCCCACATCTCCCAGATTGGTTCCAAGCTTGTCCCGGTTCGCTAATCATCATCGTTTCAAGGTTAGGGTTTAATTGTTTTGCGATTCACATTAGGGTTTGTGTAATCTTGATCATGATTTTGTGTTTGTAGGATTATTAGTATGAAAAAAGTGTGGTAATTTATGATTAGTTCGGATGAATGTGCGAATCTTTGCGGTTGTGATGTTATGTTGAATACTAAAATCGTAGGCTGCGTTTTAGCGATAAAGATCATGATAAATATTTAGGGTTTGCATGAACATTGATATATATGATGATATTTGAAAAGTCAACCTGTTGTTAATCATTATTACTAAGCGTCATGATCGTTTAAACATGTTCTAATGCGATAAAAGTCGAAAACAGTTTGCTGATTGACATTTACAGCCAACTTCAATTGGCTGTAACCTGATCATTATTTATTGAAAAGTGGATTTTCAGAATACTAAAACGTGTATTTTTGAAAAACGCTTCTAATGACGCCAGATTCATATTTTTCTGAGGTCATTTGCTATTTTTAAGTGGTCATTTAGTGCAGCAGCTGAAGCTGCATAAATTCTGCAGAATTTGCTGGTTATTTATCGAGACGGATCTCATAGTCTGTAGGGGGTTAGGTCACGAAATTTGTACAGTAACTGGGGACGGGAATTTCTGAAAAGCTCCCACTGGAATTTTGTTAATTGGATGAAGAATGAATTTTAAATAATTTTTCCCGTGGACTACAGTCAGAAAGCGACGAATCTGACTGCAGCCTAGTGTATAAATGTTTATAAATAATTGGTAAAACTTTAGGACTTGAAAATTATACATAAAATTCTACAGTCTAATTGACACCTCAAACAATTGGAATTTTTGAAACGTTGGAACTATTTTATAAAAATCCTCGAAAACAGCCCTGTTATGAGCGTACAAGACGAAACATGATAACTTGCGTTAGTGTGTACCAAAGTGTTGTATGAGTTAATCTGTGTTTATGACAAGTTGGTTTGATCATTATTTTGTATGATGATACTTTGCATGCATGATTGTGGTTTCGAATTGGTTATTACGTGTGCCGCACTGTGTGATTAGTTATGCGTAGGGTTTTGTATCAGTGTGTTCACACACTAACTTTAAATCGGTTGACATGTTAGGACGCGATTAGCGGTCCCATCATTTGCTTCTTTTGCGTTATTCTAACCGAGCAATTTAAGGTGAGTTCACGGCCCCTATTTTATCCGGTTTTGAACAACAGGGGAGAAACATGTATACGCTCTAAAACTCTATCTTTTACGTTATGCGAAATTAACGTCGTTAAACTATTCGGTAACTAAGTTAATGTTAATGTACATTATGGTCACTAAGTAGCTTTATCACGGAAGTCCTCAACCAACTCTCGGATCGTTAGTATTGGGTTAGATAGCGGGGAAATTATGGTAGTACTACTGGGCCCGACAAGCCCCACCCGAGCTAGTCGCGCTAGCCGACCGGGAATGGTCAACGGGTGATTAATTTGGCCTAACTTTCGCCATGTTCAGTGATAGACCTGGCAACACTGAGGCAACAACAGTCAGCTTCGATCGCGAACTCTTATGTGACGTAACTTTAGGCTCGCTACCTACATGTTAACATTGAACTTAATTACACCAACATTATTATTCCGGGTTAGGAATAATGGAACTATGTCGTTATCCCGGGTTAGGGATAACAGGGAAAAACAAACTTTTTAACCGAACTTGTGAACTTATAAAAACCTGTGAACTCACTCTTCTTTAATGTTGACACTTGTTTCTTTACATGTTTCTCAGGACACAGGAGCGCTAGGTGCACTCACTTGCTTTTGATCAAGACATTTTTATCGAGTCTTATTTACGAATAATGTTTGGGATTTTTGGTTTTGGCGTTTGTGTTGGCGCCCGTTACTTTACTTAATGCTTCCGCTAAACTTTGAAACTAAGATATTTTGAAAATGACTATGAATGGCGTTTTTGGAAAACGTTTAAATAAATCATATAGAGTCGTTCGATATTGCTAGTGTCTGAGATTCTGGTTTGATCACACGCCTTGCGGTAAAACTTCGCAAGTGGAAATTGAGGGTGTGACAAAAACAGTCAAGTTCGCTTGGAAAACATTAGGTTCGCTCAAAGTTGTCACCAGTTTGGTGACCAAGTTCGCCCGAATTTGATCAACTTTTGACAGAAAGAACACAAGTTCGCCCGAACTTGTACTGATTCCAAGGAATCAGGACAAGTTCGCCCGAACTTGTATCACCATTCATCAAACAGGGCAAGTTCACCCGAACTTGTCTAGTTTCTTAGGAAACCACACAAGTTTGCCCGAACTTGTACCTCCATAAGTCTGAACAGTCAAGTTCGCCCGAACTTTTACCCCAAGGTACAAGTTCGCCCGAACTTGTCTATTGTTCCTTCAACCGTTAACCGTTTCAGCATTTAGGAAGACTGATGCACTTCTGTTCGCTTACAGGCTGATCCGGCGCTCTCCTCAACTCACCTCAGATCCCGTCACTCTCTCAAATCACACCGACAGTGAGTATACTTGAACCCTTTTACGCTTAAACGCACTTTTGGGTGTCACGTATGTTCGTATATCAAAACACATCACATAACTCAAACGCTTATACGAAATCCGCTATACATGACTATACGTGAAATCTGCTGAATTGTATGTGTTACTTGATTGCTAGTACGCCACCCTTAACATGATAGCTAGCTAGAGGTTGACCCGCCACCCGGAGGCCTAGGGTTGTTAAGGCTCGCATTTTTATTTCACATTTATTTTCTCTTTAGGATGTGGACACTTGTTTCCATGCCTCGATCAATCGCGGTTTGTTGGTTTACTTGAATCTAGTAGATACATAGTTCACAACTCTTACGTATGTCATGCGGTGTATGCTAAACGCTTTTATATCTATTATGTATGCAAACCTGTTTGTTCATCTTTACTTAATTGTATTGACGTTTTATTTTAACATATGTCTTAGGTTGAGGATATTTTCTATGGATGCTTTGATTTAGGATTGACTTTAAAAAATCATGTAATAAATCTAGGGAAGATCAAACTTGATATGTTTAAGAGATTGTTGAAATTGTAATAATTATTTGGGATTTTATTGTTTAATAGTATGGGATGTTGAAAACTTAAATAATATCGTTTAATAGTTGTTATGATGTCTCTTGAGCAATCTGGTTCGCCTAGTGCGATGCCCCAATGTTTCCGCGATCGGTTGGGTGTGACAGATTGGTATTAGAGCCATAACTATAGGGAAAAGTAGGTAGAACTGACGTGTTTGACCTAGTCTATAGTTAGGATACCAAATCAGACCGTTACACATCGATTAAACGCCGAAACTAATACGAACAGACAAGTTCGCCCGAACTTGGGGGCAAGTTCGCTCGAAATTGATCAAGTTCGCCCAAACTTGACAAAGTTCGCCCGAAGTTGTCTGTCCCCTCTCAAACCCAAAAACAAGTTCACTCGAAAGGTCAAGTTCACCCGAAGATAGTCAACTTCGCCCGAACTTGATCACTCACCTTCGAAACGGACTTTTAAACTACGTATGCTTTTCCTAAAGCTACCACAATACACGTGAAGAACGCTCGTATCACACAAACGAGTGATCAAGTCGAGAATTGATGTGAAAACCAAGAACTCTCGATTGGATCATTCATTCCGCGCGTTCTCTCACACGAGATATCTTCGTTGAGTTAGGAGTGATATCCAAACCTCGACGAAAGTCTCCATTTCTATCTAGTGGAACTCCCGATTTGATCAGTGAGCATAACCACAACTAGGAATGAAGTTGTTAAGTTAGGGGTGAAACCCGCATCTTAATAACTAGTTCCACTCCTCGATTTTCAATCTCACCAAAGTCTCGATTATTTCGATGACTTGGAACATGACGTAACTGGAAGTATAAGTGTCGTTAACCATTGTACGGTGAGAGCATTTGTCTATTAGGCCAAATCGTGTGTTCGAACTCAAAGAATTTTCAAATCACTTTTGGTAGTCGCTTTCTCAAAACCCAGGACACTCCTAATTTATTTAAGCCTGCAATCGTCAATTTTACGCATCATCGAGTTATTTATTATTTATGTGTTTAAATTTATGGATTTTACACTTATTCGATTTCTCGCTTTATTGATCTCTCGATTTATCGCTTTTACGCTCCATCGATATATGCACAACTCGCACAGCTCTCGCAATCTAAAACGCTAATTAATTCACCAACCAAAACTAAAATGCTCAACTCTCCTTACGCGAATGTCCTCATACACAGCTTTACTCGCTTATTACGCTACTATATCGCATCTCGTACACGCTACGCATGATTTAGTTTGAAGATGAATACATGCAAAAATATGTGGTTATGTGCCTGTGTGATTATTTGTTTACGTGCTTATGTGCTTACGTGCTTATGTGGATACGTGTCTATGTGTTTTGTGCCTTAATTGAATAATAATAATAATAATAATAATAATAATAATAATAATAATAATAATAATAAGAATAATAATAATAATACTAATCTTTTGAACCAAAACCTATTATAATCAAATCTCATCCAATCAAATCCTTCATGTAGATGTCTTCCATGGGATCACACACGCGGAGGAACATCCAACGCAACAACGCTGATAAGCGCATCGCTTTACTGGTAGCAAAGCAGATGTCTAAAGTCACTCCTCAAATCGTCAGCGGATTCGGGCTGCCAGTAGCAACACATCGGTGGATTCAAAGGCTGACACATCCTTCAGCTTTAAGAAATTTAAGGCATGTGGACCACTTACTTTCACCGGCACGGACGGGCCGAGTGCTATGTTCCACTGGTTCGATTCTATCAAGGTCACATTCCTCCAGAGTGGATGTCCCGAAACCCTGCGCACCATCAATGCTACCGACATGTTCCAATCGAGGGCTCTTGATTGGTGGACACCAGAGCGCAACAAGCGCGGGAATGACGAAGCTTACGGGCTCACTTGGGAGGAACTCAAGGAAATCATGGTGAAAGAGTTATGTCCTCCACATGAAGTTTAAAAGCTGGAGAATGAGTTCTGGGATATCAAACAAGACGGTCCCGACAACGCTGGTCTTATAACTCGTTTCAAGCAGTTGAGCATTATCTGTCCCAGTCAAGTGACACTAATGAGAAAGAAATCAAGAAATACCTCCGTGCTCTACCAGATTGCGTCGCTGATTTTGTTCAAGCAGTGCGCGCTGTCACCATTGTGGAAACTTATCAGCTCGCCACAGAAATCAACGACAAAAGGGTTCAGGCTGGTTATTTTAAGAACAACAAAGTCGCCAACCAAGCAATCACCGAGCCTACTACCGATCAGTCTCAAGAGTCAAATTCCAGTCGCCGAGGTCGCAAGAGAGAAAACCTGAGAAAGAACTGTGCACTTGACGCACCGCCAAACCCTCAGCCGCTTTTGTCTGCCGCACCAAACGCACAGCATAGCATGCGTATACTGGTCCTCATCCTTTGTGCTCAAAATGCACCTACCATCATGCGGTTGGAGGCAACTGCCGTTTCTGCACCAATTGCAACATTTACGGCCACTTCACTATCAGCTGCCGTTCAGGTCCCCGTCAGCCAGCTCCTCAAGCACCCGCAGCACCAGCTCCACCTCGTACACCTCAGGCTAATCCACAGCAGTTTCAGCCACAAGCACCAGCCCCAAAGGCACGTGCTTACTACACTTGTGGTGATCCAAACCACTTCAGTAATGTCTGCCCAAACCGAGCCATCAAACAAGAGCCGCAGCAGCAGCAACAACCACAGGCTACGCGTGGAAGAGCCTTTAATCTCAATCATCGCCAGGCTCAGATCGACAACAATGTTGTCAATGGTACGTTCCTTGTTAATGGTTTTAAAATTCGAAAAGGTTTTAGAATGTAAACGCGCTAAACTTCCAAAGACTTTCGATGTGGAAGAATCGTTACCGTAAATTCTGTCCTACGTGGTTGTACTCTCGATCTCAACAACCACATCTTCCCAATCAATCTCATACCTATGCAATTAGGTAGCTTTGATATCATAGTAGGCATAGATTTTCTTGTGAAAATCATGCTGAAGTTGTTTGCTTCGATAAAATGATTCGCTTTCCTCTCGCTAACGGTGATCAGCTACATGTCTATGGCGAGACTCCCTCAAAGAAGTTGATGCTTATGTCATGTACCTAAGCAAGCAAGCATTTGCGAAAGCAATGTGTTGCCTTCCTAGCCCACATCGTGAACCCGGAGAAAGAAAAGAAAACCTGGAAAGACGTACCCTTTGTTTGTGAATTTCCTAAAGTTTTCCCGACAATTTTCCTGGTTTACCCCCTACTCGTGATGTTGAATTCGTATCGATTTGATTCCCGGTGCTACTCCCTTCGCTAAAGCTCCCTATCATCTCGCACCATCCGAAATGCGCGAGCTATCTAGCCAACTTCAAGAGCTTCTTGATAAAGGCTTCATACGCCCAAGCACTTCACCTTGGGGCGCACCCGTTCTTTTTGTGAAAAAGAAAGATGGGACGTTCCGAATGTGCATCGATTATCGTGAACTTAATAAGCTTAAGATAAAGAACCACTACCCTCTTCCCCGAATCGACGATTTGTTCGATCAGCTTCAAGGTGCTACTTGTTTTTCCAAGATCAATCTACGTTCCGGTTATCATCAGTTACGCATATTGGAAGAAGATATTCCAAAAACCGCCTTTCGTACTCGTTATGGTCATTTCGAATTCGTGGTCATGCCTTTTGGTCTCACAAATGCACATGCGGTCTTCATGGATTTGATGAACCGTGTGTGTAACCCTTCTTAGATCGTTTGGTCATTGTGCTTATCGATGACATCCTTATCTACTCAAAGTCGAGAGACGAACAAGCGCGCCATCTCCGTTTAGTCCTCGAACTTCTCCAAGGGAACTGCCTTTATGCTGAATTATCTAAGTGTGGATTCTGACTCGAAGAAGTCCAATTTCTAGGCCACGTCGTTAATAGTCAAGGAATTCATGTCGACCCTGCAAAGCTTGAAGCTGTAAAAAGTTGGATTACGCCGAAGAATGCATCCGTACTCCGTTCCTTTCTTGGATTGGTGGGTTACTACCGTCGATTCATCGCCGACTTTTCTAAAATCGTCGTTCCTCTTATTGCTTTAACTCGTAAGGACAAGCCCTTCGTTTGGGATTCCAAACAAGAGGAAGCCTTTCAAACTCTTAAGCGTATGCTATGCAACGCTCCCGTACTCGCCCTACCTGACGGAAACAACAATTTCGTTGTTTACTGCGATGCCTCTAATCTTGGTCTTGGTTGTGTTCTTATGCAACGAGACAAGGTCATCGCATATGCATCTCGACAACTTAAGATCCACGAGAAGAATTACACAACCCACGATCTCGAACTCGGTGCAGTTGTTTTTGCATTGAAGATATGGCGACACTACCTTTACGGTACTAAGTGTACGGTCATCACCGACCATAAGAATTTACAACATATCTTTAATCAAAAGGAGCTGAATATGCGCCAACGCAGATGGGTTGAACTTCTCAACGATTACGATTGTGAGATACGCTACCATCCTGGTAAAGCAAACATCGTAGCCGACGCTCTCAGTCGACGAAGCTATGTGTATAGTGTTCGTGACTCTCAAGCTTTGAATAATCTTGAAATTATGATTTGCTCCGCCTAGTTTGCTTGTTTTAATGAGAATACCCTGCAGGAAGAAATGAGATGTGGTGCCGAAACTCAGCTCGTAGTTAAACCCAATGGCATTTACTACTACCTCGATCGTATTTGGATTCCTAGCCGTGATAATCTTCGTGAATTGCTAATGACCGAAGCTCATAAATCTCGATACTCCATTCATCCCGGAGCCGACAAGATGTATCAGGACCTTCGTCCTAAGTATTGGTGGCCGGGCATGAAAAAGTATATCGCCGTTTACGTCTCAAAGTGTTTAACCTTCTCGAAGGTTAAAGCCGAACATCAAAGGCCCTTTGGCTTGCTCGAACAACCCGAAATCCTGATGTGGAAGTGGGAGAGCATAGCTATGGACTTCGTTACAAAACTCCCTTACACCTCATCTGGTCACGATAGCATTTGGGTTATCGTTGATCGTCTTACTAAATATGCGCGCTTTATTGCCTTACGAGAAGACTTTAAGGTAGAACGATTAGCACGAATCTATACCGACGAAGTCATATGTCGACACGGGACGCCTCGTGACATCATCTCTGACCGTGATGGTCGCTTTACCTCACGTCTCTGGGAGACTTTTGAATCCACTCTTGGTACTATGCTTAATCTCAGTACCGTTTTTCACCCTCAAACCGACGGTCAGGCTAAGCGCACGATCTGCACCCTCGAAGACATGCTTCGTGCGTGCATCATAGATTTCGGTGGTAATTGGGATACGCATTTACCTTTAGTAGAATTCTCATACAATAATAGTTATCATACCAGCATTTAAATGGCTCGTTTTGAGGCATTGTATGGAAGAAAATGTCGATCGCCTATTGCATGGCACGAGATTAGAGAAGCACAAATCACCGGTCCCGAGCTAATTCAAGAAACTATAGAAAAGATCCTCCAAATCAGAGACAACAATCTCTTGAAAGCTCGGAGTCATCAAAAGAGTTATGCTGATAAACGCCGCAAGCCCCTACAGTTCGAAGTGGGAGATCACGTTCTCTTAAACATTGCACCTTGGTAAGGAATGATCCGCTTCGGGAAGAAAGGAAAGCTAGCGCCACGATACGTGGGTCCCTTTAAGATTCTGGAAAGAATTGGAAAAGTGGCCTATCGACTCGAACTACCGGCAGAACATAACAACATCCATCCGACTTTCCACGTCTCGAACCTCAAGAAATGCCTAGCTGAAGAAAATCTCCATGTTCCCCTCGAGGACTTGCAAATAAACGAGACTCTTCAATTCATGGAAAAGCCAGTAGAAATCATGGACCGAGAGACTAAGAAGCTGCAGCGCTCACGCATTCCTGTTGTGAAAGTCTGATGGGAAGGCAAACGCGGTGCCGAGTTCACTTGGGAATTGGAAAGTGACATGAATGCTAAATAACCACATCTTTTTGTTACGGCCACTACTTAAATTTCGGGATGAAATTTCCTAAAGTAGGGGAGACTGTAACAACTCGTAAATTCGTTGTTATCTTTTTCCTTTTATTTCCGTTGTATCTTTCCGTGTAGTTCCGAGATTTGATTATGAGAAAGTTTATGCTAATGGAATTATATTTTGTCACAACTATATCGCATTTAATCACTTATTAATCGCTAATTCAACGCAATCACAAGTAACTACGTTACTTTAATAGCCGAGTGTGTTATTGTATAATAACCACTTGTGCCATCGCATTGCTTAACTAATCGCATCGCAAAACGCAGTTAATTATGGGGAATTATGGTTTATGTGGGTTATATTTGTTATGTTATAGTTTGATATCGCTAAAACACTCGCACGCTCACGTGACTCGCTCCCTCTCCATTCAATGGTTATATAACGCTTAACGCTTCGCTAAACGCTTAATATAACTATCTAATTCGAACCGAATCGCCAAACGAATGCCTAACGCGAAATAAACGAACAAAACTTGCCAATAGGCCAAGTTCGACCGAACTTGTGCATCACAAGTTCGCCCGAACTTGCTCAGGCCATCAGAACAACAAAATACACATAAGTTCGCTCAAACTTAACCCTTTCAAGTAGAAGTGGCCAAGTTCGCATGAAAGGAGGTCAAGTTCGACCGAACTTGATCTCAATCAGCCACTTCTCCTCTTCACCTATAAATATCTAGCTCCTCATTCATGCTCCCCTTGCTGACAAGTTCACTCAGAGCTCTCCCGATCGAATACTTTCGTTTTCTAAGTAAGAATCAACCCGTTTTCAAGCTACAACAACGTTTTACAACGATTTTGCACAAGGTTTTACCTTCGATTTCATCAAAACTCTTTTGTTTACAAAATTCATCATCTTTTTCTACAAAACTTCTGTTTTACACTTAGATCTATACTTAGATCTAAGTAAAACCCTTTATAAATATCAATTTTCACGCAAATTCGGACTAAATGATGTATGTTTCGTTCACTTTGAAGTGGAACGAGGCGTTGTCAAGCAAGATCTCAGATCCGAAAGCACAAGGATGAAATCGTCACCTTGCACAAACTGGACTAACCCGTACGAACCATCAAGTTCACCCGGATTAGTCTGAGTTTCTGTAAAATGGCTAAAACTCGCTCCAAAAGACCTCTCCAACCTAGGTTTTGCTCACTAGCTTAAGGTTGGAGGGCTGGACACTCGATTTCCTCAGCAAACGACGCGAAAACGCACGAATTGGATGCCAAAACAGTCAAGTTCGCTCGAACTTGTCACCAGATTGGTGACCAAGTTCACCAGAACTTGATCAACTTTTGACAGAAAGAACACAAGTTCGCCCGAACTTGTACTGATTCCAAGGAATCAGGACAAGTTCGCCCGAACTTGTATCACCCTTCATCAAACAGGGCAAGTTCGCTCGAACTTGTCCGGTTTCTCAGTAAACCAAACAAGTTCGTCCGAACTTATACCTCCAGTAAGTCTAAACATTCAAGTTCGCCTGAACTTGTAACCAAGGTACAAGTTCGCCCAAACTTGTCTAATGTTCCTTCTACCATTAACCGTTTCAGTATTTCGGAAGACTGATGCACTTCTGTTCGCTTACAGGCTGATTCGGCGCTCTCCTCAACTCATCTCAGAACCCGTCACTCTCTCAAATCGCACCGACTGTGAGTATACTTGAACCCTTTTACGCTTAAATGCACTTTTGGGTGTCACATATGTTCATATATCAAAACACATCAGACAACTCAAACGCTTATTCGAAATCCACAATACATGACTATACGTGAAATCTACTGAATTGTATGTGTTACTTGATTGCTAGTACGTCACCCTTAACATGATAGCTAGCTAGAGGTTAACCCGCCACCCGGAGGCCCGGGGTTGTTAAGGCTCGCATTTTTATTTCACATTTATTTTCTCTTTAGGATGTGGACACTTTTTCGCATGCCTCGATCAATCGCGGTTTGTTGGTTTACTTGAATCTAGTAGATACATAGTTCACAACTCTTATGTATGTCATGCGGTGTATGCTAAACGCTTTTATATCTATTATATATTCAAACCTGTATGTTCACCTTTACTTAATTGTATTGACGTTTTATTTTAACATATGTGGTAGGTTGAGGATATTTGCTATGGATGCTTTGATTTAGGATTGCCTTTAGAAAAAATCATGTAATAAATCTAGGGAAGATCGAACTCGATATGTTTAAGAGATTGTTGAAATTGTAATAATTATTTGGGATTTTATTGTTTAATAGTATGGGATGTTGAACACTTAAATAATATCGCTTAATAGTTGTTATGATGTCTCTTGAGCAATCTGGTTCGCCTAGTGCCACACCCCGATGTTTCCGCCATCGGTTGGGGTGTGACAGAGATAAAGGACCATAGGCTCCTTTTCGCGCGGAGCTGTTAAAGTTGGCAATTGAATCAAACAATCTTTCATATCTTGTAAAGCTTTCTCCGCCTCTAGTGTCCATTAAAATTTATCTTTCTTTAGGCAGTTGCGCAGAGTACGGATGAAAGGATAAGATTTTGCAACGTGATTTGCGAGGAAACGGTTGAGGGCAGCTAACTGTCCTGCTAATCGTTGCATCTCCTTAATACTTGACGAAGATGTCATGTTTTGAATTGCTTCAACTTTTGTTAGATTAACTTTGAACCCATCCTTTGTGACGATGAATCCAAGGAACTTGCCTTCTTCCATACCAAAGGAACACTTGCTTGGGTTTAACTTCAAATTGACCTTTCATAATGAATCAAAAGTTTTTTGTTCTCCAACATCGTTTCTTCCGTATGGCTCATGATAACTAGATCGTCAATATATACTTCGACGGTTACCCCAATGTCATCACCAAACACTGTATCCATAAGCCGCTGGTAAGTAGATCCCGCATTGCGGAGACCAAAAGGCATTTTTGTATAACAGAAAATACCCTTCTCCGTGCAGAAGGCCGTCTTATCCTCATCCTCTGGTTTCATCAGCACTTGATGATACCCTTTGTAACAGTCGATAAAACATTTCCAACGGAACGATGCTAAGGAGTCGACTTTCTTGTCAATCTTAGGAAGAGAGTAACAATCTTTGGGACACGCCTCATTCAAATATTTAAAATTGACACACATGCGCCAACCGCCATTATGCTTTTTGACCATAACAGGGTTCGCCACCCAAGTTTGGTATTTAACTTCTTGTAAAATGCCAGCTTTTAGCAGTTCAGCAACTTGCTCGTTCATAGCTTGAGTCTTTTCAGTACCCAGGCTGCGCTTTTTCTGGACCACTGGTTCTGCTGATGGAAAAACGTTTAAACAATGTTCAGCAACGTTGTGCGGGACACCCACCATGTCTGCAGGTGTCCAGGAGAAGATGTTACAAAACAACAATGACTTGAGATTTGCGCGGATTGCTATAGATAGCACAGGACCGAGGATAATCGGCTGCTCTGGATACCTGCTATTTAGAATCCATTTTTCAGGCTCATTCGGCTACATAGGCTTAGCAGCCTTGGCAACTGGTTCTTCGATAGACTTAATCTCTTTTCGGGCAAACACGATAGCTACGCCTGTTGGCGTTGGGAACCCACAAGCAGCGTGTGGCGCAGATGTGATTATGCTGAAATCACGTTGCACACGACGTCCTAATAAAACGTCATGACGAGAAGTCGCCGACATCACCATAAAATTTACTTGAATGGTTCATGAGTGTTTTCCGTCTGAAAGGGTGACAGGAAAAACTATCTGTCGGAGGGGAAAGACAGCCTCATTGCATAATCCAGTTAAAGGAAAGTTAACTGGTTCCAGGCGTGCCTTATCCTCTGGATCCAACTGTTTGAAACACTTCTCATATATGATGTCCATAGAGCACCCAGGATCAATAAACATGTAGTCGGTTTGATAATCACCGAAAATACCTGTAATTACCACTGGTCGCTCTTCTTGCGGTCCTCTAGCAATGACAGGGAAGATCACTTGCTGTTCTCGCCAGTTATCGCTTCGAAAACACTGGCAGCTACGCTTGCGTGGCTTACCTCCTTGATTTATAGAAACTTGCTTCATCTTTTTGTTGCTTGGACCCTCCTCCCCGTGTGTAAGTTGTCTGACTTCCTTATGTACTGACTGTACTAAGCGTGTCAGTTTACCACTTTTCAATGCTTTTTCAATCTCTATGTGCAAACTCATACAGTTCTCAGTTGTGTGCCTAGTGTCTTTGTGAAAGTCACAAAAAAGATTTGGGTCTTGACCCTTCTTGTTCTTCATGGGTTGAGGTTGCTTAAACTGATAATTCTCGGTACTCAGAACTTCAGCGGGAGACTTTGTTAGAGGAGTTCATTACCGATCACAGTTCTCTTGTTGAATTGCTTTCTGGGTAGTAATCTTGTTGATCGTTGCGGGAGCATCTGCGGGTGAATAAGGATAATACGAACCTTGGTTCGAGTCCTTCCAGCCTTTTTTAAACTTCTGGTCGCCCCTACTCAGATCCTGAGGGCGATTCTGAGGTAGTGGTGGTCTGTTGGAATTAAGGTTTGGCTGCTGCCATTAGTTTGTCCCAACTCTTTGGAAGGTCAGTTGTTCCAGAAAGTACTTTTATCATTTCATCACATCGTACCGCATATTTGAATTGACGTGGATAAGATCCTCATGTACATCTCCAATTTCTAACACTTCCTTATTGTAACAAGTGATAAAATCTTCTAGGCTTTCGTCATCCTTCCGCCAGATGTTCATCACATCTGAGGAATCTCTGACGTATCGCCTCTGTTGACTAAAATGAGTAAGGAATTTCTCCTTAAGATCATTCCAAGAGGAAAGTTTACATGAGGGCAAATTATCGAACCACAGGCCCGCGGCGCCGGTAAGAGTTTGTACAAACAGATGACACCACATTGGTAACGTCCAACCGCCAATTAGCCCTGTGCCAGTGAAGAGGCGCATGTGATCGTTAGGATTAGTTAAACCATTAAACTTCCCCACGTTGGATGGTAACTTTGCTCGTTCTAACAGAGCCAACGCTATTTCTCTCACAAACTTCGATTGTTCAGCTGCTTTAGCGGGTCGATACACCAGATTGTAATCATGCTCCGCCTCAGGATTGTATGTTGCACGTATCTTAGGCTTGTAGTTGACATGATCTGTAGACAATCGATTAAAAACACTTACACTATCTCCTTAGTCATAAGTCTTATCATATTCATCATGCTGGGTGTCCCGCTTCTGCGATAGTCGCGGGCTCAAACGTGAATGAACAGATGTGCGACGTTGAGCATTATCCTCTTGTTTTCGATTACCAGAATGAACGGAATCATTCCTGGTGTGAGAGTACATCTCGGTTCCGTCTACAGATACATGCGAAGGCGCACGGGCACGGATCTGAGAATCATAGCTCAACACTCGAGGTTCCGGCGAAGCACGGACCTGAGGAGTATTAACCGGAGCTTGAAAAGCTGGAGTTCCGGTCTGAGCACATAGTTGAGCATACATAGCATTTAAAGCAGTTTGAGATTTGATTAGCCAAGACAATGGAGTCCCACCAGACGGTAAAATTGATGCAACATCAACATGAGGAGCTGCCGGAGTTACTGGAATGCTTGCATGATCTGGATCATACGGAGCATCAGCTTCGTCGGACGAGTCCTCCATAATTTGTCCGTCAATCTGAAGACCACCAACGACGCGACAGATCTCAGATCGAGGACCTCCTGGAAACGACGATCCATCAGCCATGATGCTGTAGATCTAAATGAAACGAAATGAAAGATAAGAAGAGAATAGAAAATCGGTGGGCGCCAAATGAAGAAACGTGGATCTAACAGATCGGAATCGGGTAAAATCTAGGGTTTGGTTTCTGCATAAAAAGGGTTAATCCTTCGCTTCATTTGATGATGATGGTCACAACTAGATTTCCAACGATACCTGCAAAACAGAACGCCGTCAGCCTCGTCATGGGGAGATGGGGGTTCTCTCCGTGACCACCCTCCGGCGTGAGAATAAGTATCGGTAGTCGGAAATAGTTTAAGTGAAGTAAGGGAGAGAGTAAGTGAGAGTGAATACCTTTTCCTTATCTCCAAGATATTTATAGCCGAATTTAGGTGCCAAAATAGAGAGAGGGAGAGATTTCACGGTGTCAAGATCCACCGTTAATTTATCAACTTGTTCTTCAAGACACACAGATCGTGGTAAGATCGACGGTTGGGGAATTGCCATGTGCCTGGCGATGATGACCCTATGCCTATCACAAAATCGTGCCATCATCGTGACTCTCGAGACTGTGCCAGATCGTGCCACGTGTAATTCTATTGTAACCGTTTGTACCTCTGCACGATTGTGCATTAATAGCTTCTAGAAGATATACCGTTGTAATCCTATTATTGTTTGCCACGTGTACTTTCTGTTATAACAGAAAAGATTCTTTTTTGCTTCTGCACCTCATCTCATGCACACATGCCATCTAGCCAAGGAAAATATTCAAGGTTAACTATTTCCTTGCGCGAGTCTACGCAAGGTAGTTAAATGATCTTTTTCCTCCTTAGATGACCGGCGCAGAGATTTATAATGCCCCTCTGTGGTACTATAGTCTGCGCAAGGTTTTTGAGAGTAAAATGATTACTCAGGAAATTCACTCAAGGTTAACTATTTTCCTTGTGCGAGCCCGCGCAAGGTAGTTAAATGATTCTTTCCCTTTTTAGGTGACCGGGGCAAGGTTTTATGAAGTCTTTCTTTGTACCATAGTCTGCGCAAGGGTTGCTTGGCAAATATAAATGGGTATGGTCTCTTGCTTGACGCAAGGATTTGGGACCATACCCCTTCAGAAAAGGACTTCGATTTACTTTGGAATAGTCTTATGTTACGTTCCATGACAATCCAATTTTTATGCTAAATCTCTTTTATGCTACCTTGATTTTTATGTGTTTTACATTTGTACGTTATATCATTTCAACCTTGGAGACACGAATCACACTATTCTCGCAATCTAAAACAATAATAACCTCTCGTGAACAAATTAAATTTACGATGCTTTCATTATTCTTGTTACACTATGTGAATTTCTTGTTATGCTATGTGAAATCATTTGAAACTTTATATGCTATGTGATGCATTCATGAAAACAATTTCTTTAAACAAAACATTATGATCAAAGTCTCATCTATTCTTTGTTTCGAATCTTTAGATGTCGTCATCTCTTCAACTTTCCAACTCATCCAAGAAGTCTAAGACCAGCTCTCAGAAGAAGATGATGGCATTCATGGCCAATCAAATTGCTCGTATCGTCCCCAAGATCGTCAATGAAATTCAAGCTTCAAACACTCCCAACTCCTCTGTTGACTCGAAAGTGGCCCAACCCAAGCTTGTAACCTTCAACACAAGCATTTTGCCTCCTGCAACCCTAAACCTTTCACTGGAAAGGATGGGGTGACAGCTATGCTTGAATAGTTTGACAACATAGAGGTTACTTTCATCAACAGCGAGTGTCCTGAAGAACTCAAAACACGTAGTGCTAATGGAGTTTTCCAAGCTAGGGCCTTGGAATGGTGGATCAACGAGAGAAACATTCGCTCTAATGAGGTGGCTTATGCACTACTTTGGGAGGAAGTGAAGCAACTCATGATGGATGAGTTTTGTCCTCCTCACGAACAGCAAAATCTTGAGGAAGAATTTTGGGCTCTCAAGCAAATTGGTGATGGCAACTTAGCCTATACCACCGTTTTAAGCAGTTGAGATTCATAGTACCACACCTTGTATCAACCACTGATCGCATGATTAGAAAGTATATTCATGGTTTACCCTCTGGCATTTGACACCACTGAAGCAGCCCAACTTGACAACATCGAGGTAGTCTACCGCCTAGCAGCGAGCCTAAACAACAATCGCGTTCGCGATAAACAAGTTGCAACCCCGATTTCCTCAGAACCAGCCAACCAAATCACCCAACAATCAAGAAGTAGCAAGGGTAAGAAGCAAAAGTTTCAAAATCCTGGCTGCAATGCGATTGTACCTGCTGCAAACCCAAACCCTCCTGCACTAGAAAACATCAAAAAGCCATACACTAGGGTTCATCCCAAGTGTACCACTTGCAACTATCATCACCCTGCCAACTCTACTTGTCGCCATTGTACTACGTACAATCGGTATGGGCATTTAGCCCACTCATGCCAAAGTGGCCTAGTGCCATAAGACAACCAAGCCCAAGTTCAACCCCAAGCCCAAAACCAACATTTTGCGTCTCCGCGTCTTCCTTTTGAATAAATTTTGGGACGAAACTTTCTAAAGTAGGGGAGACTGTAACATTCTGCAATTATTGTATTATTCGTTTCCGTATTTTTTTTCGTATTCAACCATTGTAATCCGAGAGTTATGGTCATAATGGAATTTATCTTATTTTATTATTTTTTTTTCATCAATAAGTGTTCAATTAAACATAGGTGTTAGAAATATAATCATCAAGACATGATTAAATAATTCAAATACCAACTTATGTTGTATAAATTCGATATTCGAGAACCAATCAATCAACTATTTTGTCATACTAACCATTCTAACTTATTTAACCATGCTAACAATCACTAACATTTAATCATGCTACTAACTACTAACTCTTTTACTTTTGCAATTTACTTATTTAGTTACAATCACATCATTATTACCAATTCATTAGTTATTATTACATACTAAAAATGCATAAAAATAACTCTTTTTTCGCATTTTCCTATTTAATCTTATAATTAGATCATTATTACTAACTCATTAATTATTATTATTATATACTAAAAATATATAAAAGTATTAACTCCTTTAATTTTTGTTATTTACTTATTTAGACTTGCAAATTTAATTATCATTTCAATTCATTAGTTATTATTATTATTATTATTATTGTTATTGTTATTGTTATTGTTATTGTTATTGTTATTATGACTTATTCAAATCCCATTTACATTCTAACTTCTAAATCCTTCTACTTACACACCTTGTTCTTCCTTTATAGGATAAATTGGTGCTTCAACCGCTCAAGACGATCATCTCACGTTTGTGGAAATCACTTGCAAACAGTGAGTATACTCGATCCCGTTTTAGTTTTAAATACTTTGCGTGCAACATGTATTCTATACAAAAACACGCAACACTTGAAACTTATTTATAGTCACACTTTATGCACAATTAAACATGAAGACATTTTGATACTTGTTAATCTCATATGCTATGTATACATTTTGTGTCTATATGTTCATTAACTTCGATCAAGCCTACCTTAACAATTATAGCGCTATGGGATTAACGCACCGCCCTTGAGTATTGAGGTATTGTTAAGTAAAACATGTTAAACTCCCTTGAGTCTTGGGGAAAGTCAAGATTGCGTTGGAAACTTTGGATTGACATATAGTTTTGACTGTTTCAGCATATTAGTAACTTGTATTATGTTATTCATGTTGGATGTGAGCACGTTTAAACATTTTATTCTATTTATGCTATGCATCAAACTTGTATACTCCCCAACATTATTGTTATCATTATTTTAATACATGTTGCAGGTTGATAGACGAAGTGATCAAGAAAACAAGCTAGGATGAACTTAGAAACCCATCTTAGAAATGTGCTATGTCTTGATTATGTTTGATACAATTTTGATCATGTTTGAATCTTGTATAACATTTTAGTATTTCTTATGAAATTTGATTTAAATTATATTGTAACAATAGTGTTATGATGCTTTGAGCGATTTGTTCGTCTCATCCGATGTTTCCGCCAACGGTTGGGGTGTGACATCTGAGTCTTTTGATAATTAAGCATCTACTTTATCAGTGAATTTATTGTTTTAAGCCTTCTGACTCTAACCCCTAATTTCACAGAATGTAATCCGTATTAGTGTATAAACCCAGCTGAAACTTTAACGATGATCACGAGATCAAAACCTCAATGTAAGCTAACAAAGTATAGCCTTATTCAATTTGTAGATTGATTTATCGACCAATCGGACATGGTATTGTTCCAGTGATTAGGGTTTATAAACGCCTTTTTAGTCCAATCGGGTGTTGTTCTCGGTTTCCGTGCCAGTTCTTATGACGTAAGCTCGGGTCTTGATCCTAAATGGTCGGTTTTTATTTATGAGTTTAGTAAGGGTATTTTTGTGAGGGTTGGTTTATCAAACGCCAAGTTTTCTTAACCGCTAAGTTTTCTAATTTATTATTGCAAGTTTCGTCGCGCGCACGTGGGGTTTAGATTACGGGTTTATTCGGGATGTTTTTGAGGGTTGTTACAATCAGGTCGGTATTGCAGTGGAAAGTCAATCACACACACGTATAATCGATAGACCGAAAGTAAAACACATGAGATATAACGTGGTTCGATCAATGTGACCTACTCCACAGGTGCAACTAGGTTTTTCTCTCTTTATTAGGTACTACAAAGAATTACAATTATAAGCTGAGTGCAATTAAGAAATGGATTAGGTTAAAGTAATAACCAGGTCCAAGAGGCCCGGCCCAATAGCTTTTTTAACCCAACAAAGAATTGATTAGGTGCTTATATCAATATCTCAAATTTCTTTTCTTAAACAATTAACTCATTTAACTTTGTTATTCTTTCTAATATCCTTAAGCATATATTCTAGCATATGTATATTGAATTATCTTCAAATTTAGACGACAATAGGAATTTTTTATTGTTTTAAACTATGAGTTTTCTTGACGATATGAGAAGTTCAAGTGTGCAGGCTTTGATGGTGCCTCAGTTATATATGATTTTAAGGAGACATCCACGTTTTGGAGATATTCTTAATGCAAATGCATTTCTTTCGGTACTTGTTTAGTTAATATTTTCTTATAAGGTATAAGAGTTCTTCTTGAAAAACGAGGTAAAAGGGAGTTGAGAGGTTGAGGATTCACCTAAGCCGGTTGAATGACACATATGTTGCAATCATGATTTAGATGTGACCAAACTAAAAGCAAATATAAAACCATAGATTCTAAAGCGAACAATGTTAAATCGGCGAGAAGAGAATTCACGAGCATGACACGTTTAGTCATGGTTGTGAGATACAAGAAAGAGAACTCTGAAAATATAGAATACCAAATCTAATAAGGGAATTTTTGGAAGCATTTGGTAGGGGGTGTGCAAAAAACCGAATCAACCGAACCATGACCGAATTAACCGACAAAACCGAACCGAAAAAACCGAACCAAATAAAAAACCGGTGGGTCGGTTAATGCTTTTTTGAAAACCGAAGGTGGCGGGTCGGTTATGGTTATCGATGTTTTCATACCCACCATAACCGAATCGAACCGACATGTAGTAAATCTTTGTAGGATTTAGGATTTTTCATCTTTTTTTTAATATTTGATGTTTTTGAATAAAGACTTTTTGTACTAATGGGTTTAATATTTGATATTTTTTTTATTAAAGATTTTTAGTATTTATGGATTATTTCATATCGTTTTGCGATTTTGGTTGAATGTTTATTTGAATTTATGGAATATATTATATCACTTTATATATTCGGTAATAATCGGTATTAATATTATAGATTATATGTATTTTTTAATACTATGTAATATACTAATATATACAAATATGCATAACAATTTATTCCATGTTAAAAAAAATTAAGTTATTTTTAGCTAGGCTAAATAGACGGTTAACCACCCACAACTGACCCGCTATAACCATCAAAACCGATTAACCATAACCACCATAACCGATCGGTTATGGTTATGGTTATCCATTAACCGACATCGCGGTTATGAATATGGTTTTAAGCCAAAACCAACCTAAACCGACCCATACACACCCCTAGCATTTGGTATCCTCTTTCTATGTGTCTACCCTTTTATTAGCATACCTTTTAAAGAAATAGTTTATTCTAAAAGTTCATAACTGTAAGATAATCCTGTGCTAGGTCCAAAATGAGATAAATATAGAGGGTTTTATTATTATTATTTTTTGTTTCATTTAATGTTGTTGGTTGATAACTGTTCGGAATTGTATAACTCCTAAATCAGAAAATCACTAGTTTTATTTAGATCCCAGGAATTCAAAGTTGGTAGAAATTCGATCTTCATTCTAATAGTAGTTGGTAGAATTCAAGTGTGAAGACTTTGGTAGGGCCTCAATTATACATGTTTTTAGGTACATATCCTCGTTTTGAAAATACTTTTAATGCAAATGAATTTTTTTGGTACTTATTTTGTTAATAATTTCTTTTAAAGTGTAAAGTACTTCATAGAACAGAGGTAAAAAGAAGTTAAAGGGGGAAGGGTCAATTGCCCTTCCTACCCTAACGTCCTCGAATCGTTACCCGCCATGTCATCCAGTCCATCCAGTAACCTAAACTACTTAATTTGGTGGCACCACTACCCTAACACATATAACTCACCATTTTATACCTCTCTCTCTCTCTCTCCATAGAATACCCATCCCAACCCCTACCCGCCGGACCAGCAGCTGTGTTGCCGCTGTGGGTACCCGTTGTCCAAAGTCTGAGTGGCCCAGCCCCCGAAGAGGTTAAAGATTCACCAAAATCTGTAGAATAACACACATGGTGCAACCATAATTAAGAGTGACCAAACCAAAAGCAAAGATAAAGTCAACATGTTAAATCAACAAGAAGAGAATTCACGAGCATGACATGCCTTGTCATGGCCGTGATTCATGTGAAAAAAGAACTCTTGAAACTGTAAATTACCAAACAATGATTTGCCCTTGTCCTAAGACATATGCATTGTTTTTATGCCACCAACCTATCAAGTTACAATCGTATGAGATGAAAAAAGAAACTTTAGGGAAAAATCCCTACCCTAGCCGTTACTTAATTCTCAGATTCATAAGAGATACCCTTGTCATTTCCTAGTCGGGTTCGGTTTGTTTTATATAATTTGGTCGTTAAAAGAAAAACAGATGTTCCAAACTAAAAACTCCTTTAAACAAAACATTAGTAAATGCATTTTGATTTAGTTATGAGCTACACATAAGAATCACATCAAAGATATTATGTTGAAAGGTCATGAGTATGTAGTTAAAACCCCTTTTAAAGAAAGTATAGGGTTGGAAAAGAATAACATCAACACAAAAGTAAAATAAAAGAATAAAAACAATCTACTTTGTTATTGTGAAGTATTGGCAAAACAATAGCTTTGTTTTTATGCCACCAGCCTCTCCTGCTCTATTAACATCTGCTCCACCCATTGGGGCAGTTTCTCTTAGCTACCACCACCGTAACCGCCACCGTGGCCGCCGTATCGCTGTTTCTCCAACGAGCTATACAACCCAACTCCAACCCATGAAGCATCTGGCTGATGATCCACATTCACACGTGAATCATTTCTGTACACAAAAGATGCTGACTTTTTAAACTTATTAGCATCTTCTTCATTAAACCCCCACTCTAGCTTCCTATCAGGCGAACCCCATTGCGAAAATGGTGCACCCATGGCTCCTGATCCTGCACCGGCACCTGCTGAACTACGGTTAACGAAGCTTTGACTGCGGTGTTTCGCGAATGCGCTGGACCTCGAGTTCACTACGGCCTGTGCAACCGCAGCCGATGATTCGAATGCAAAATTTGTCGGTTTTCTTATTGGAGAGGATACGTAACCCGAAACATCATCAAGATTTGAAGAGTTTAATTTCCCAAACCTTTTGGTGTAAAGGTTTGAAGACAAGTGTCAGCCATTAGTTGCCTTTGTTGTTGTTGAGTTCTTAAATTTTGTAATTCGAAGTGTCGGCCGTTCAAAGCGGTCCGCAGACGACTACCGGAAAGTTGTAGAACCGGCGGTGACAAATGGTTTAACTTGTTTTGCCACCCAGTCGCCAGAGATATAGATGGCGACATGGGTGGGGTAGAACTAAGAGCCATTGGGCTCGAGTTTTGAATTGGGCTCATTAAGCCCAATTCAGTTGAACTCGCAGACCCTGGTCTTGGTGAAGGGATAGCTGAACCAATTGAGGCATACAAAGGCCTCAACTCGTCCACTTTGTGCGCGAAAAAACATACTTTTCGCCCACAACTTGTTTCATCTTTACATAACCGTGTTTTGTATTGAGCTGGGTGGAGCCATGATTCAAACAGCTCGTGTGCATACTCGCAAGCATCACCGTTAGCACAGCTTCCTTTGCGAAACTCTGGGCACGGGACGCAGCTGTAGATGTACTTGTTTGGGTCACGCCTGCGGGCATTCTCGCCCGGGTCAACAAACGGGCACTCCGTCCAATCGTGTGTGTAAGCCCTCGAACACGGCTTTACCTTAAAAGTATACATCCGAAACTCATCGCAACCGTATAGTTCACCGTTTATATCCGGAAACGGTACATCAATCGGGTATTCCTTTTTCGCCGCAACAGCTTCTTCCATAACAAATCCATTCAAAAACATCTCCAAGCCTTTTCGAATTGACGATTTAATGCCACGAGCAATCAAGTCACCTGGTTTGTTCCCGTTTCCATCGGTTAGATTAACATCAGCACCGGCTTCAATCAACATCTTCACTACGTCGACCGACGTCACAGACCCTCCGGCCGCGGCGCACTGAAAAGCAGTTGCGCCGTCCGTACCGGAGGGTTTGTTGACGTTAATTTTCTTACTACCAATTAAAAATTTTAAAACCCGAATGCTTCCATAAATGGAAGCAATCATTAACGGGTTCGTTCTTCGAACCCCATTAATAATTTGGATGAATTCCTCCGTCCGTACCAAAATCCGAATTCGTCAACACCGATCCCCTTGTCTCCAGCATCAGATACAAACGCGGAAAGATCATCCGCAGCCGCTAATTCGAGCAATCTCGAGCGCTTCAATAGACCTATAATCTTCTTCTGTTGAAAGTTTTCTCCCTCCATGATCAACCCAGTGTAACTTATAAGTGAACAATATGAAACTTGTGGAGAATATTGAACTGATGAGTACTTATATGATGGAATTGGACCTATAAATAATGTAAAGTAAGGCACACAAGTGGGAAGGGAGGAAGGTGTGACACATTTTTGGTCAAAAGTCAAAGCATTCAACATTGGTGGACCTGATGGCACACCCACTTCAAAACTGCAAATAAATTTATTTCAAATGCAACCCAAATGCAAATTCGGTTTGACACCTGGCTGGATGATAATGGTCTAGTACAGGTCCAGTAGAGTGTGAGCTTGAACCGGCTGTGATGTTGTTGTGAACCCCACGCGGTTCGGGTACAATGGCTCGAATTGTGGGCACAAAGGGTTCGGACCCATGATTAAGTGAGCGTAGGTCTATGTCTATTGATATAAACAAGGTTTCATTTATGTTAGAAAGGAAATTACTATTTATGTGGGGTTTTAATTAATTTGTTTGCTTTTATAGGGAAAATAATAATATTGTGAGACGGCCTTTTTAGGTATATAAATCAAGAAAATAATTATTATCGATAGAATATTGACAAAGCTATGCGTTTGAATACCTTGATAGAGGAGTAATACCAAGGTACAATTTCCAAATAAAAATAAAAAGACCATTTATGTTTGAAGGGGTGTATTTGAAGGTGGGTATCGTCTTAAATCCTACACGAGTTACAACACTCGTGCACAAAGGGCCATGCCCATACTTAGCAGAATAATTCCTACACGAAGAGTTACAACACTCACGCGTGCACCTTCAACCCGGGAGAATACATCTTCCGTGACACCGAAGCCTCTAATACAAATTGCCCTGGCAAACTAGCCCCTAAGTGGGAATGACCTTACATTATACATGCTAGGCAAGGGCGTATACAAATTGCGCACAATAGACGGTGATATTATGCCAAGGACTTGTAATACACAACAATTACGAAAGTGCTATATGTAAAACACAACCTTTTTTGTAATCATGGCTTTGCGCCAACCACATTTACTAATAGAAGAAGTGTTGTTTACATTATGTTTCTTGCCAATTCCTATATAAATTAGATTACAAATGCGTGTACCACTTTGGTTATGCAAAAAAACATAATGACTTATTCGTGATACCTGCTCACAAAAAAACATAATGACTTATTCGTGATACCTGCTCAAAGTAGCTAAACACACGCAAATATTGTAACAAAAAGTTTAATAGATAAGAATTGTATTTTTGTAAGACAATTCGTATGTATTTTTGTAAAGAAATGATTTCATAAAACAAAACAAGAAAGAATTGAATATATATTGGCTTTTTCGTTGTTACCAAAGACAAATTCTTCTTTAAAATCAATACATATGTTTTGATTGAAGTTCATTATGATGTGTCCATGTGATTTCTTCCTTGATTAAAACATTTTGTACTGCTCTCCATTGAGTAATTAGCACATTAGTTTAAAATTCAAAATCTAAAGAAAATAAAAGAAATTAATCAACAAAAACCTTAATGGTGTTTAGGCCTAGCAAGTTGTTTAAAAAAAGGCTTGAACGCTTAAAAACGTGTGACCCGTTTTTTACAAGAATTTGACGTATTTGTTTAGTTAGTGCCTAGGTTCAGCAACTCAGACGTTACTTGGCTAATCGCGATGTGTCCAAGCGCAAATCATGAATAATGAATACAAATTAAAGTGAAGTATATGGAACTGTATATATGTCTTCATGTCTTTTAGAATCCATCCAAATTCCAAGCTTCTATTCTATTTGGTGGACGTGCACATTAATAGTCGCTTAAACTATTTCCGATTATCTTATTTCAAGAACCAATTAATTGTTGTGAATCACACATTTTCGAGTTAAACATATATGTAAATCGTAAGAAGGAAAATTAATCTTAGAAGTGATAACTAATAAGCAAGAAAAGGCTTCAAGGCAAATCATAAAAGTTCAAGGGTTGTACGAACAAGAAAAATTTTGTTGTGCTATACGGACTTTATATCTTTTATTGACGTGCGCTTGTTGCATATGTTATATGGTTTTCATTAATAGATACGGATGACACATATCATGAACTTTTGTTTAAGTCTTATGAAATTGTACTTTAAGAATGCCTCTTATTAATGGATAAAAATACGAATGACATATATTGTGACTATTTTTAAGTCTTTTATTTTAGTTTAATGGCTCCATTGACTTAGGTATTTTTTTCTATGTTTTACGTTTGGCTCTAATTTTTGTGAGTTAACATGATGTAACGCGCGTGCGTGGTTCAACTTGTTCAGTTTAATAGTTACCCGTGAAACACGGGTCCTAAATACTAGTTTGAATTCAAATTTAATCTTAACTTTTCTAATACTAACACCTCTAGTTTCACTATAATATGTAACCCTCATGTTATATAAGTAACACTCAAAAAGCATAATTTATTTTAATCAACAATTGTATATTGTCTGTTATAAGGTTGTTATAATTTTTAAATGATAATCGAAATTACCCATCATCTTTGTATCCATTATATTGTTATATTTCTATTGATTAAAAGCCGGTAGAATCTTCCAATTGCTACTCCCAAGTGGCAAGTGGTGTAACATTAATTCTTAAAGTGACTTTAAGAAAGATATATATCCTAGTCATGTGATTATCAACACGTTTTGAATGGTTCATTTTGACTTTTTGTAATTTTAATAATATACACTTAACACAACTTTTGAGTATCAAAATATGATTTTTTATTAATGAGAATTAGCTAAATATATAAATATAGGAGATGATCATGAGAAAACTAGATATAAATGAGAAAGCTAGAAAACTAACTAAAAAGCTAAAAAAAAGCATAAAAACATAAAAAAAAAATTACATTTTTTTATAAAAAATCGCTGATTTTATATATAAAAAAAATTTTCAAAAAAAAAACTTGTACTGCACATGTGCACTATATGTGTACTACACATGTGTATTATATGTTTATGTTGCACATGTGCATTATATGCTTTTTTGTTTTTTTTTTTAAAAGTTTTTTTAGATAATATATAGCGAATTTTAATAAAAAAATCAAAAAAAAATTGATATGTTTTTTTTGGCTTTTTTAGTTAGGTTTTTTGTTTTCTCATTTAAACTAGTTTTCTCCTGATTCATCCCCATATAAATATAGACATAATGTAACCTGGTATTTTAATAAACAAAGTGAAAATCAACTTTATCATGTATTGTACGTATGTGGAAAATGGAATCTATAGAAAAATTGCTTCGATATTGTTATTCCAAAGAACAATAGGTTGTTTGGTAGTAATACCCATTTCACGAGAAAAAAAACTTATAACCAAGAGATTTTCATAATTATATTAGCAAGTAAGTGGATTATATTTAGTTCAGTTGAGGACTCACAAACCATTACTTACTTGCAAGTTGTCCATGAAATAATATTTGAGTCAAAGGAGATTTTTATCGGGCTAGTTTTCAGTTTATTTAGGTTATTCAAATTTCAAAATTTTTGTAATTCATTTTTCAATCGGACTTTAATGAAATTTGGAAAACCGATTTGGGTAAGCCTATTCGTATTTTGTTCATATTGGGGTATATCCGAATATAATGAATTATAAATAAAATTATAAATAAAATCAACAAAAAAGTATTATTAAAATTTGGGTTTGGATAAGAACTCGATTCAAATCACCTGAATTCGAACTACAATTCAGTATTCGAATATGGTTCGATATTCGGGGATTTCAAGTGTGATTTGACGTATGAACACCTCTACATAGAGGCCTCTAAAGACATAATGCTTAGATAGCCATGAAGAGTGATAGTATAAACACAACGAACAAGGTTATGCGGTATCGATGACGTGGAGGGGCTTATGGCCTAGCCACGTGGGTCGTGGCACCCAGGGTACACCGCCCCCATCCATCACCACGCGTGGTGAAAGTGAAAGGTTACACGGAAGTCACGAGCCTGATTTGATGATTTTGAGGTTTTTTAACGTTCAAAACGGTCGAAATTATTAAAAAAAATCATTTTTTACATAAATTTTAACAAACAAATACCTTGTTTACACCAAAAAATCATCATTTTTCTCTACTTTTCTCTTATTTTCTACCCCACAAACAACAACCATGGATCCAAACGACCCAAACAATCCGCCGTCAACCCCGTTTACGTCACCCAGGTACTCACCCCCGTTGATCCGACATGGTCAACACCACTATATTCTTTTTCGGGATCAATCAAGTTCCAAATGCGTTCACTCAACTTCAACAAAATTAACCTTCAAATACATTCTTTCAACTTCAAAAATTCAATTTGAACAACAATATCATCAACAAATGCAAATGCGGCAACAGCAACAAAGTCAAATTCGGCCAAGTCAACCACGTCAACCTTCTCAAATGCAAAATCATTCAACACCCAAGAGCCGACTCATAGAAGATTTTGTTGATGTTGACGTTGTACGCAAACCCAACTTCAAAAGTCGAAGTAAACATCGTCAAAGAAGCGGTCTGTTCGGCCAGAAACTGAAACTACAAGCAAACTAAAAGGTCAAATTTGGACAACGATCGAAGAGGTGGCGTCGGCAGGGTCGTGGTGAAATGTTTCTTTCTCCAATAATAGGTTTAATTTTTTATTATTATTTTTTGGCATATACATTATTTTTTTAGTTTTAATACTAACTAGTATTATTTTGTTATATACATAATTATTTACTTTGTTATTTTTTTAGGAAACAATCAAAAGCTTGGAAGAAAGTTGATGCGAAATTTTATTCTTTAATGTAACAAGAGTCGTACCGAGGAGTCATCACACAGGACATCTCTAACCAAATCATGTCTGTACTTAAAGCCCAACAGCTCCTTACAATGAACTATAGACTCCCCAAAGTTATCCAAGCAAACCTTATGGCAAATTGGGCAAGGCTTATTAACTAGATACAAAGGGATCTTAACCGGTATTTAAGGATGGCTCGATACTCTGCCGCTGACATGTGTTGGCCTAGCCCTTCAATGGGGTAACGGTAAGGAAATATTGAGTAGGGGGACGTAGGCACCCTAACACCGCTTTCTAGCGCGAGGGTAGGTTAAACTTCTCTTCTAGACTTTAGAGGATTTTACTATATAGGGCATTTGCAATACCAATGTCCCGCAAAATGTGGTCATGTAAACTCCAAAGTTGGCCCCTCGAGGTGGTTGGGTTGGTTGATGTGGTGATGATGCAGTCCGGTGGTTGTGATTATGATGAAGGAAGTGGTATGGATTATGTGTTTGTAGTGGAACGGAGTTGGAGATGGTGGAGCTTAAGGTGGTGGTCCGATGGTGGTTGCTACTTGGTTGCGAAAGGGTAGTGGACGAAACTTGGTTGGGTCGTGGTGGTGGATGGCGGGAGGAGGCTTTAGAAATTAGGGTTTGTCTGTTTTTTTAATGTTGTGAGAGTACCAAAATAATGGTCAAACTAACGGAATCTTGAATCTTGAAGGAGGGACTAAAAGTGAGGGCTTTTCAAACCACAGGGATGCAGGTTTTCGAAGGTTTCATTGGGGGAATCAAGTTGACGCCACCCCTAAACCATAGGGACGCAAATTGCACTTTACTCTTTTTTAATGACAAGTCTTACATACTCCTAAAATTACACCAAATAAATCTTAATGATCTTCTTGCTTGGGATTGAACCTAGACCTCCCCTTAAGAGACAAGAGTCTCTAACAAGTGAGCTAGCCCCACATTAGCATGGACAACATTTATCTACTTATCTACCGAATACTAGACTATTATACATTTAAAAACACTAACCTTAAAAAGATACGATGTTCTAACTTCCAAGAAAAAAACACTACATACACGGTAATTTCATTATTCTTTTTGGTAATTTGTTAGAATTGAATATCTTGATGATATAATATCGTCTTAAAATGGATAGGCTTTCTTAATGTTTGATTTCTTAATGTTTGTTTTCATAAAGTTACACTGAAGAACATAGAGAAAAAAATCAGTAAGTTTAAGTGGATAGCCATTGTTGGGATTGAACCCTATGAAAGGAACAGATGATATAAAGCCAAATAACACTATCCGAGCTTTGATTCAACTATCAGAGGTTACATCCTCTGATGTACTTACAGTACTTTCCATAAAGACTGCTCATCCTATCATCTTCCTTCACAAAGCTTCAAGGTCTGCCAGAGTTAACAAGGACAGAGGATAGGAATTAGAGTTTAGTCATTAGCTTAGTTAATCAATGTAACAGTGCCAAGCACTGATAATTAGTATAAGCAGTGTTTAGAGTTAGTGTCACTATCAACCCTGACGTCATCAAAGATGCTCAGAGGTTAGATAGTTAGTATAAATAGGCAACTCTTGTAACCTTTAAACGTATCTCTTAAAAGATCAACTTTCGCATATCATCTTCTCTACATTTTCTTATTACCAAACTGTAATTGCAAAGGCTGAGGGGGAGTTTGTGAATCACATGCAAGTTAATTAACTTGAAAGCATGATGATGATGAAAACAAACGACCATTGCTTGTAGTAAAAGTTTTCCATCTTATTCTGCTGCAAATCTCTTTTAATTCAATCATTTTCCATTTTTTGAAACAAAAACTACAAGTAATTCAAACTCGGATCCTAACAATTGGTATCAGAGCATGATTCATTAAATTCAATCTAACAATCGATTTGGTTCAAAGAGATCAGCTCTCTTCCTAATCAGTTTGGTTGTTTTTGTTTGATATTCAGAGTTTTTACTACGTTCAAAGTTTTTAAAAACAAAATCTGAAAAAAATCAACTGAAAATGTCTCAAAACACACAGGATGCCAATTCTGGATCCTTGTTCAAACCGCTGATGCTCAAAGAAATGAATATTTCATTTAGTAACGACGGATGGGTCACATCCTTGCCCAGCAAAACACCGGTTGCTGGAGATCTGTTGCTTATGGACCTCATGTTCCAATGGTTCCAAGCACAGAAGATCCAACCAAACAAGTGCCAAAAAATCCTGAAAACTTTTCGGAGCAGGATTTTCAGAAAATTGAATTGGATGCTAAGGCATTTAGCATAGTTGCTTTGGCCTTACCCAATGAAATTTATGTTGGTCTACTCCATTGCAATAGTGCAAAGGAGTTATGGGATGCACTTAAGGAGCAATTTGGTGGGACTGAGGAAGTGATAGAAAGTAACAGAGAAGTTCTAATCAGCAGTATGAAACGTTTTATCACTTAAAGGAGAGTCTCTAACACAACAATTTGAACGTTACAGCTGTCTCATCAGTGAACTTAGACTGGTTAACGTGGTTTTTCCTAATTCGACTGTCAATAGTCGTTTCCTTAGATCGTTACCAGATAAGTGGGAGACGGTAGCTTATGTAACGCGAAAATCTGTTGGGTTTAAAGAAATGTCGTTGACACAACTTCATGGGATACTCCTCACTTATGAGAGAGAGTTAAACCAGAAAAAGAAGTTGCAAGATTCTGACAAAATGACTGATGATTACTCATTGGGTAATACAGCTCTTTTTGGCCAAGAAGAGGGTTCTGGCAGCAGTAAGGACCAAAGTTATGATCACTATATAGATATTACATCTGGTGAGAACTTTGGATCTGAAACGTATGCACCCAACTATGCTTTTGCTGCTAGTGGGGAAAGCCAAACCTTTGACAATCTATCCTTTGAGATGAATGATTTGCAACACATTGAACCTTCTGATCTTGAAGAAATGGATATTTTGCACCAACTGGCCTTATTGAGTGTTAGGTCTAGTAAGTTTTACAAGAGAACTGATAGAAAATTCCCAGGTTTGCATGGGGGGTTGAAGGTTGGGCTGGATAAATCAAAAGTCAAGTGTTATAAGTGTAATAGGCTAGGACACTTTGCCAGAGAATGCAGGTCTCAAAGTTCTGGACCAATAGTGACTCATCCTGGCCCTAGACCTCAGCACACACAAAACACTGCTCATTTTCACAATATGCCCCTGCTCAACATATTCAAAACACTGCCCACTTTGCACATCCTGCTACCACTGTTCCAGTGCATTATGTTCAATCTACTGCTCCACAAATTCAATATGTTCAGGCACTATCTCATCCTCAAGTGCTTGTGCAACAAGCACCCATTGTTACACAACCTGCTCAAACCACTGCTAGTCAAGCAGAGGTTGGTCAACAAAGCTTTTTCACACAAAGTTATGTTGACTGGAGCAGTTTGCCTGAGGATTTGACTGATGAAAACTTTGCTTTAATGGCCGAAAATAATGTTGAACAAGGATTTTGTTTAATGGCCTTAGAGACAATTGCTGAAGGTGTTGAATCTGTGGAGATAGTGTCAAAATCTGATGAAGTTCAAGTTTGTGATGAAACAGTGGTTTCAAGTGAAGAAAGAGAAAATGCTGCTGATAAGGAAAAGAACTCTCCTACTGACCCATGGAACATTGATATGTGTGAAGATGAGTGTGATTGTGCTCTTATGGCTGCTACAAAGGTATCACCTCAGATCCTTAAAGATCTATGTTCTGACAAATGCATCATTGCTTTTGCAAACATCAAAAAGGTGAATGAAAACCTGAGAAACAAAATTTTAGAAGATGAACTTAATTTTGAAAAACTGATTAAAGAGTTAAAATCAAAGTTAAGTGAAAAAGATTCTGAAATGAGTAGCCTAAGACATGAATCAAGCATAACCAAGGACCAACTCCAAACTATGGTAGAAAAATACCAAGTTTGTAAAAAGGAGTTAGAATAAACTCAAATCACTTGTGAAAAATGGGTTGAGTCCTGCAAAGGTTATGAAATTATGCTTGATGCTGAGATCAAGAGCAACATCAAGTTTGATGTAGGTTTTAGAGCCTATGACCAAAATGAGAAAAATGTTGCTGAAATTGATTCTGAGATGGTTGAAGTTGTCCCTACAAATTTGGCTGGTGGAGAGATAAAAATCACAGATAAAGCTGGAAACAAAATTGTTTTGGAAAAACCAGAGGTTTCAACAAAAGATAAAAAAAAAATTGAAAAATAAGTTTAAACCAACCTGGTCAGATGAATGTGATATCTTAGAGAACTTTAAGCCAATGAACTTCACAACCACTGATGGTATTAAAGCCCCAAAAGCACTGGTGATCCCTATCAAAGATGTGCCAGCAGAGTTACAACCACTACTGAGAAAAAGTCTGATAGGAAAAGAAGAGTAAAGATTAAAAACTTGTTTTGTGAGTTTTGTGAAAAAAGAAATCATATGGCTGCAGATTGTTTTCTTTTAAAAGCCTATGACATTAACAAAACTTGTGTTATCAAAAACTCTTCAAAATGCACCATCTGCAGCAAAACAAATCACTCAACTCAACAGTGTGTCTATCTCAAAAACTATGAACAAAAGGTAAAAGAGATCAAGGCAAAAGCACTTGAAAGAGACAGTTCAAGTTCTGTTGGAAATAAATCCAAGGAGAGTTTTGAACCAATTGAAACATATGTTACAAAAGCCTTAACCAAAACCTCAGTTCAAAGAGAGGTGCAAGTGACAGATGCCCCACCTTCAAACTCATTTCCAAGAGGGTATGGCCAACCTACTTATAAAAAGGTTCCTCATGCTTATGAAGGCTACAAAAAGCCTTCAAAGCAAAGAGTAAATAGGCACCCTTATGGATACAATCATCTGATAGGTAATGGTCAAGAGCAGATGCTACAAGAAAAGTTCAAAACCACTGACCATTGTCCTAAACTTGAGGCTGGACCATCTGTGACCCCATCCAAAGCCATTTTGGCTTTGGAGACCAATCTTAACTGATCTATTTACTTGATGTGCAGGGACCCTCTACTTGCCTTGATAGCTTATGGTATGTAGATAGTGGAGGTTCCAGGCACATGACAGGATGTAGAGCTCTTCTCAAGGATTTCATGGCTCATGGGGGGTGATATATCTTTTGGTAATAACTTAAAGGGAAAGGTCTTAGGGTCTGGGTTGCTTCCGGCTGGTAAACTCAAGTTTGAAAATGTGAATTTGATTGACAACCTGAAAATTAACCTGTTGAGTGTCTCACAAATAAGTGACAGAGGATATGGATCCTTCTTCACTAAGAAAACTTGTCAAATTGTGGGACCAGAGGTTGTCAAAAAGATTGATCAAATCAATGCTGAGAGCAAAGCACAACTCACTGCAAACAGAAGTGGGAATGTGTATGTGGTAGATATGTTAAAAGATAATCCTATGTCTGGAACATGCCTATTCTCAGTTGCATCTAGCAAAGAGACTGAGTTATGGCATAGAAGACTTGGACACACAAATCTTAAAACTATCACCACACTCTCAAAACAAAGTCTTGTAAGAGGCTTGCCTCACAAGCAATTTTCCTGTGATGAACATTGTGTTTCCTGTTTAAAAGGCAAACAACAGAAAAGTTCTTTCAAATCAATTGAAGAGTCCAAAACAAGCCAGTGTTTACAACTGTTGCACATGGACTTGTTTGGCCCAGTGCAAATCATGAGCTTAAAACACAAAAGGTATTGCCTAGTGATAGTTGATGATTTCTCTAGGTTTACATGGACTTTCTTTCTCCACTCTAAGGATGAAACTGCAGTCATTTTGCAAAACTTTGTTAAACAAGTAGAAAAACAATTTGATCTTCCAGTAAAAATCCTTAGGAGTGACAATGGAACAGAGTTTAAAAATAGGGAGTTGGATGCTTTTTGTGAGTCAAAAGGAATTGTTAGACAATATAGCATTCCAAGAACTCCAGAGCAAAATGGGGTAGTTGAAAGGAAAAATAGAACTTTAATTGAATCAGCAAGAACTATGCTTGCAGACTCTGGTTTACCCTTGTCTTTCTGGGTAGAGGCTGTAAACACTGCTTGCTATGTCCAAAACAAAGTTTTGATTAACCCCAGGCATCAAAAGACTGCTTATGAGATTTTGTATAAAATCAAACCTCTGATTCCCTATTTTAAAGTTTTGACTGTCCATGCTTCATTTTGAACTTAAAAGATTCTATATCTAAGTTTACAGCCAAAATTGACTGTGGTTATTTTCTGGGATACTCAACCACTGCTAAAGCCTACAGAGTTTTTAACTCTAGGACCAAGTGTGTTGAAGAAACTTTGAATGTGAAGTTCAATGAACTTTCATCATTGAAAATCCCAGCAAATCCTGCAGAGCTTTTTGATTTAGATAAATTCACATTTGCTGATGTTTCTATCAAGCTAGACAAACCACAATCATCTAGAGAAGATCAAGATCAAGAATATGATTGTGTGCTTCCACAAACAAAAGTCAATTCTTCCAACAGAGGATCAGGTGCCACAAGCTCTTGTGTAAACTCTGCCACTTTTGGGTTAACAGTGGTTGATCCTCAAACCTCTGCAGTTCACAAAAGCAAACATCTGTTCATAAAAGTCCTACATCTGGGCACCAAAATCATCAGAATGTTACCTCTATAACCCCAATACCACCACCACCATTCTCATCAGTGGCTGATACTTCAATTTCACCAGCAGAGGTTAGCTCAGATGATACGCATTTGCAGCTATCACCTTAAAATGCTATTGTTCCATACCAAGGTGATTTGATTTATCTCAAAAGCCATCCAGCAGATCAAATTATTGGCAACATCAAATATGGGGTGCTCACACAAAGCCAATCCCAAAATATTTGTCTTTTTGCTGGTTTTCTATCACTCATACAGCCAGTCAAGTACCAAGAGGCACTGAAAGACAACAGCTGGGTAGAGGCCATGCAAGAAGAACTCCTTCAGTTCAAAAGACAACAAGTTTGGGAGCTTGTGCCACTGCCAAAAGATGTAAGTCCAATTGGCACAAAGTGGGTCTTCAAGAACAAAACTGATGAAAGGGGTATTGTTGTCAAAAACAAAGCAAGGCTCATGGTTCAAGGTTACAGACAGGAAGAAGGTATAGACTATGATGAGACTTTTGCTCCTGTAGCAAGGTTGGAAGCTATTCACCTGTTTTTATCTTTTGCTGCTAACCACAACATAAAGGTGTTTCAAATGGATATAAAGAGTGCATTTTTGTATGGAAAAATAAAAGAAGAGGTGTATGTCTGTCAACCTCCAGGTTTTGAAGATGCATTCCATCCTGATCATGTTTAAAAGCTCAACAAAGCATTGTATGGCTTGAAACAAGCACCAAGAGCCTGGTATGAAACTCTGTCCACTTTTCTCTTATCAGTAGGGTTTACTATAGGCAAAATAGATAAAACCCTGTTTTTAAAATGGAAAGGAAAAGATTTGATGCTTGTCCAAATTTATGTGGATGACATCATTTTTGGATCCACAAGCACTGCTATGTGTGAAGAGTTTCGAAAACTCATGGCAGCAGAGTTTGAGATGAGTGCAATGGGTGAGCTCCAATGTTTTCTTGGTCTTCAAGTTAAACAATTGCACAATGGTACATTTATCCATCAAAACAAGTATGTGAAAGAACTGCTTAAAAAGTTTGATATGGATGATTGTAAACCATGTAGCACACCCATGGCAACCTCCAAGCTAGTCACCATTGATGGTAAAGATGACCTTGTTGATCAAACTCTTTATAGAAGCATGATTGGGTCTTTATTGTACCTAACTACATCAAGGCCAGACATCATGTTTGCAACATGTGTTTGTGCCAGATCACATGCATTACCTAGAAAGTCTGACCTTATTGCTGTAAAAGGGATATTCAGATACATAAAAGGTGCTCCCACACTTGGTGTCTGGTATCCAGCTAATGAGAATATTGAGCTTTTAGGTTTTTCAGATAGTGATTTTGCTGGGTGTAAAACTACAAGGAAGTCCATATAAGGAGGATGTCAATTCCTAGGTGATTGTCTAGTGTCTTGGCAAAGCAAAAAGCAGGTTGCAGTTTCAACATCCATTACTGAGGCAGAGTATATTGCTGCTGCTAGCTGCACTGCTCAACTCTTGTGGCTTCAAAACCAGTTGTTGGATTTTGGTATCATTGCACTAAAGACTCCACTCAAAATTGGACAGTCAAGCTGCTGAAAATATCACTAAAAATCCAGTTTCTCATTCAACAACAAAGCACATTGAAACCCACACCAAAAATTTCCAAAAAGAAAACCAAAACAATCTCAAAAACGCCCACCAAACCCAAAAAGGGTCCTCTGGAAGATGAGATCCTAGAGGTTAACCCTGTGACAGCACCAAAGTCACAAACCACTGCTGCTACTTCTTCACAACAGATGGTTCAAAGATCTCCCACCGGCTTTGAAACTCCTCCTTCTTCCTCACAAAAGGAAAAGGTTGTAGACACAGGGACACCACTTTATGAAGCTCTAGATCCACTTGGGTCTATCTTCCACATCCCCTCTTCCAGGGCAATGTCGCTTTCTACTCAACCACCTTCACCGATACCTTCACTTCCACCCACAATTGTACCATTGCTGAATGCAATTGAATTAGTTCAGACACAAACCAGCACTTCTCAACAACCTATTACTGAGAATATACTTCATCCAATGGCTGGGTCTGATTCTTTATTCATTGCTAGCCCATCAGCAAATGAAGAGGCTACATCCCTTGGGTTACGTGTAACCCTTGGTGATATTTCAACACAAGCAGCCACTACAATTGCTGAACTCCCTAGTTCTCAGTTGGACAGTGGTTTCATTAATAAGACTTGGTTGAAGGCAACCACTGCTGAGGTAACAACTGTTACCTCTATTGTGGGAAGTCCCCAGTACCAAGAAAAAGGGGCATCTATGTTTGAAGCTGGTCCTAAAACCACTGCTCATGATAACATAGATATAAGTACCACCACTGGTAGGAGTTCAGATGATCCTATTAAATTAGGTGATGATCTAAAATACCAGGATTTGACGAGGAGAGTGACCAGAATAGAAAACTCTGTTGGTGAAATCAAAGATTTACTAAAGCAGATGATAGCTACAAAAAGTCAACCCTCTGTTCTATCCATTGCTGATCTCAAAGAAGCTCTTAACCCTCTGTTTCAACATCAACAACATTATTTGGGTTTACAACACAAGCATCATGTGAATAATGTTCGAAACATGTTTGAATCAAGGTATCAAGACACTGCAGCAGACATTAAAGCCATCAAAGCACATCTACTCACAACCACTGGCCATGCCCCTCCAACGGTTATATTTGTTACAACAGATGAAGCCAAAAAGGGGGAGAAACCTTTGGGTCCAAAGAAGCTAACAATAGATGATGATAAGGCCAGATCTACATTGAACATTCCAAGGCCTGATGGTTCAAAGAAGATATATTTAACTGAAGAACTAGTGGCCAAGGCAAGGGTTAGTCACAAGAAGAATGTGATTGAGGAGAGCAGAGTGTTGGTTGAGAAAAAGATTGATCAGCAAAAAGAAAAAGGAGAGGTTGGTACTTTATCAAAAAGAGCTCCTGCTAGAAAAGCCAGGCAACCAACATCCACACCTCCTAAAACTAAGCCTGAAACCAATCAAACCATGAAACCTTCTGCCTCTCAAAAACCTATCACATCTTCAAAACCACGACCCACATCCACACAAGCAGATGTTACAGCAACTATTGTGTCAACATCTGTTGATACAGCAGAGGTTGCAACAGATGCATCTCTATCCACTGCCATTATCACATTTCCCACATCAACTCAACCATTATCCACACCACCAAAAATCCCACAACCACCATCACCTACTTTAAGGTTTAAAAGGAGGAAAATCACAAAAGTGATAAATGATGATGAGATCTCTGCACCTCTTCCACTATCATCAACACCAGTGATCCCCACATCAGTGCTTACAACTTCTTCAACTCTTACAGTCATTCCTGCATCAAAAGTGTATCCTCTTGATTTAGCAGCAGTCAGGGAAGAGATCCTAAGTTTCTTTTCAGAGGATGACCCTGACAAAAGAACAATTCTATCCCTTGATGGCTATCCAAGACCAGCAAATGTTGATGCCTATCTAGATTTGAAAAAGAAGCAAGCAGAGGATATTGCCAAAAGAGAATCAGCTGGTAAAAATGATAGAGAAATACAGATTATCATGTCCTTTCAACTGAGTAAGGTCACCATTCTGCAAAACTTTGTCAAGGATCTGAGCAACCAGTTGTCAGTAAGGGGAGATAAGTTGCTCAAGAGTGAACTCATTGAGTATATCATGGAAAAGAAGATGTATAAGGCAACAAGGCCTCAGTTTAGGGATTGGAGCATAGATGAGCTGAGAGAAGAAATCAATAGAATGCAAGAAATGTTGAAAGACCCTCTAAAAAAGCCAACTCCTCCCAACTGGGATTTATACAAGAAAGATATCTCTGAAAATGTCTTGAAGTTGAAGAAAATGAAGCAAGAACTGATCCAAAATCATTATGGTTCCAAAAACCAAGTGATGAGATGGGGTGAGGTGAGGGTGATAGACACCTACAAAAGTTTGGAAGAGAAAAGGAAAAAGGATCCATCCATGCCTCCCAAGCCTGATTACTCAAAAGAAGATGCTATCCTCAGAGCTCAACTCTCCAAAAGGTTCAGCTCAACATCTGCCCACTCCACACTTGCCCTGCAACACAACAAAAGGCAAGGGTTGATGAATGAAAAGACTGACAAAGAGTTTGAGGATACATTTATCAAAGAAGGGATTCAGAATGTGATTAATTATCACACAGATGATACAAGTGCCAAGCTGGCTAAAGACTTATCAGTGTTAGCTCATTCACAAACCTCAGCAATAAAAGCTCCTTCAAGAAAACCATCAGACCCAAAAATTCTAAAATGGAAGGTCGATAAAGACACCCATGAATTGACATTGCTCAAGTCTGATGGTGCAGCCACTAAACTATCCATGGAAGATGCTTATGAGCTTACAGTAGAAGACTTCCAAGAACTACTATGTTTAGAGCTGGTGAAGGATGCTGATGACATGGAATCTCTTAACTTTGAACATCAATTCAAAGGTCAAATAAGAGAATTTTTTCTGAGGAATAAAAACCAAGAATAAAGTGTTTTTGGCATCATCTGTTCCAGGGGGGAGATTGTTGAGATTGAACCCTATGAAAGGAACATATAATATAAAGCCAAATAACTCTATCCAAGCTTTAGTTCAACTATCAGAGGTTACATCCTCTGATGTACTTACACTGCTTTCCATAAAGACTGCTCATCCTATCATCTGCCTTCACAAAGCTTCAAGGTCTGCCAGAGTTAACAAGGACAGAGGATATGAATCAGAGTTTAGTCATTAGGTTAGTTAATCAATGTAACAGTGCCAAGCACTGATAGTTAGTATAAGCAGTGTTTAGAGTTAGTTACATATTGTTTCCTGTCACAATCAACCATGACGTCATCAAAGATTCTCAGAGGTTAGGTAGTTAGTATAAATAGGTAAATCTTGTAACCTTTAAACGTATCTCTTAAAAGATCAACTATCGCACATCATCTTCTCTGCATTTTCTCATTACCAAACTGTAATTGCAAAGGCTGAGGGAGAGTTTGTGAATCACATGCAAGTTAATTAACTTGAAAGCATGATGATGATGAAAACAAACGACCATTGCTTGTAGTAAAAGTTTTCCATCTTATTCCGCTGCAAATCTCTTTTAATTCAATCATTTTCCATTTTTTAAAACAAAAACTACAAATAATTCAAACTCAGATCCTAAAAGCCATTTAGTCAACATGGTCTCCAAACTCTCCATTTGGATTTTGAATGAAAGGTCAAAGCAAAAATGTTTGACCTCTAAACGAGTGAACAATTTTGACTTTTGACTAGCTTTGCTTCAATTAGCTTTTCTCTTTTTGGGTCAAATTCGAGGAATTTATTTATTAGTTACTCTCTTCCTGTAATATCTATAAATTCCAAAATATTAAAGTATCGAAACAAATTGAAAACGACATATCGTTATACATAACGTTTTGGAAATAAATAAATTTATTTAATAATAATAATATGACAATCTAGATTGAAATTTGAAGAATCAAGTTCAATTCCCACTTGTGTCATATTAGGGTGGATATAACCCTAGGTTTATTGATCAGTGGTTGAGCAATGATAGTGACAAACCCACCGAGGGGATTCGATCCTGAGCCGCACCCCGGTTTTCATCCTGCTGTTACTTCAACGAGGCAACTCGTGTGGAGGCGTTACGGTTTCTGGGGAATACCGTAACCAAGTCTGACCAACACAGTGCGGGCCCCATTTAGACAACGTAGTCTGGACAGATCTTGGCTAGGGCCGCCGTTTAGACGGTGTGACATTGGATCACAAAAAAAGAAAGTCATTGATTCAAAAAAAAAAAGTTTTGTGACAACTAACTCAAAGAAATCCTTTGAACTTTTCCTTATCAGCAAACGAAATAATAACTCAATCGAAAACCTTGCGGAATTCCGGTACCATTCAAACGCAATTATACAACCTACATAAACCTCTTTGAAACCTCACGAACCACTTTGATTTCATTAGGCCTGTAAATGAACCGAACGAATACGAACACAAACACGAACACGGACATTTAATCGAACACATTTGTTTGTTCGTGTTCGTTCATTAAGAAATCAGGCATGTTCGTGTTCGTTCATGTTCGTTCATGTTCGTTCATTTAAAGTCTAAACGAATAGTTCACGAACATAAACAAAACAAACGAACATACATAAAAAAAATTAACTGAACATATTTGAACAAACATAAATTAACATGATCGAACAAACGTAAATTAATACATATGAACGTAATTGAACAAATCTAAACTAAGGTTCATAGATACGAAAATTAAGTAACTTTTTATATAAATATTATGTGAGTGATTAGTTACGATCCAAGAAAAAAAATAATATTTCATTTTTTATTACTAGAAAACTCAATTACTAATTAGTTATATTTATATAAGTAGTTAAAAGACCTAATATTTATGTATTTACTAAAAATTAAACGAACATAAATGAACGTTCACGAACATAAACGAATGTTCACGAACATAAATGAACGAACATAAGGTCTGCTCATGTTCGTTCATTTAATTAAACGAACAAAAATTTTTGTTCGTGTTCGTTCGTTTATTAGATAAACGAACTTCCCGCCGAACAAGTTCACGAACAGTTCATGAACGTTCGGTTCGTTTACAGGCCTAGATTTCATAGCTCTCTTTCATTCCACTACTCTATTATATTCAAAACTGTTGCCGACATACTGCCGTAAAGAACCACCAGAGAATTTGCACCTTAACCATAGACGTTCACTTTCGGCCAACAAACGGTTCCATTCGATACTCTTCTGCAGTGGCATTTCTGAGAATTTATGCACACTGTTCGAGCTCGAAAAAAATGTGTCCTTATGCCTTAACGATAAACAATGCAATTACGAAACCTAATGCCAAGTAGGCTAAATTCTAAACCATAAAAATTGATTTGTAAATAACACATATATATCGGATTTTAGAAAAAAAAAACATGTGCCCCTTGAAATTATGGTGCGGTGGTCCTCCCCGCACACCCTCGTCACCGCCACTGCTCTTCTGTTTTGTTTCTTAAATTGATTTCAACAAATATCATTCCTGATTGGCAGCCATTGCACACATCCGGGTAGCCACTTCCGTGGTTCTTTCTCGTCTCCTTGTGTGACCAAGGTATCATGCTCCTACGAAGGTGAATCAATCTTGATTGAGTCGTTTTATTGATGTACGCAGCAACCATCGTCGCCATCTTTACGACACACTGAAGTAAATTTTAAACTTGTTTTAAACTAGTAAATTTTTCCGCACATTGCGGGGCGTCTAAATGTAAAAAAACTCAAATTAGTACTATTAAGACCCAAAAACGTTTCTGAGTAAAAGTTATGTTAAAAAGTAGATAAACTAAAAATATAGATAATAATAAGCACAAAACTGTATTATATTTGACCCGACTTATTTGGAAAAGAAATTTACGTCGAAACGTGAAGTTAAAAATGGTACCGCGCGTTGCGGTAGCATCGAAACGTAAAGTAAGCTTATACAATCTAACAAAAACGTATTATATTTGAAACGTAAAGTAACACCCATTCATATTAGGGATAATATATGTTATAAAAGTTAGCACTTGATATAACGCCAATACAAAATCATTAACATAATTCAGAAAAAATAAAAGATTTAAGTATTCAGCCAAACGTTACTATTAGTTTATAATGTATAGAAAAGAAAAACTATCAAACAAAAGCGGAAGCTTGATATTTATATTGTGTTCGGTTCTTCTTCGAGCTTGATCTTCATCTCTTTTCACCCCCGGCTACCAATAGTTTTGTTTCAAATCTCGGTACATTTTGGTTGCACCCGGGTGAACCGAATAACGCGATTTATGAGCCTCATCGAGTAAGAGATCCTTAACACCGCATGTGTTTAGAACCCATATTATACCCAACCGGGATTTTAACCCGTTATTGCCATCTACTAGATCTTTCACTTGACCCTTCACTCGTTCTTTCCTCAAATTTTCTTCTTTTACTGCTTCAATTCTCGGATTCGTTCAAGTAAACCAGAAGTTACCACTAATTGCATTGACCGTACTCAGATGGGGGTGTATCCTTCCTTTCGCCTAAGGGCATCTGCCATTACATTGGCTTTTCCTGGATGATAATGTATTTCACAATCATAATCCTTCACCGTTTCTAGCCAACGTCTTTGTCTCATATTTAACTCCTTTTGATCGAAGAAATATTTCAAGCTCTTATGGTCGGTGAAAATAGTGCATTTCACCCCATATAAATAGTGCCTCTAGATTTTCAAAGCAAATACCACTGTCGCCAATTCAAGGCCGTTAGTCGGATATTTCTTTCCATGGATTTTTAGTTGTCTCGAGGCATATACAATCACCTTGCCCCATTGCATAAGTACACACCCAAGACCTAGGTGCGATGTGTCGGAGTACACTACCATATCATCGGTGCCATCTGGTAAGGCCAATACCGGAGCACGTGTCAGCTTTTCTTTAAATGTTTGAAACGCTCTCTCTTGTTCGTCGCCCCAGACAAACTTTTCATCCTTACGGGTTAACTTAGTTAACGGAGACGCAATTTTGGAGAAGTCTTGGATGAATCTCCTATAGTAAACCGTAAGTCCTAAAAAGATTCTAATCTCCGACGGATTTCTTGGAGGACTCCATTTCGACACCGCCTTAATTTTGATGGATCTACCAGTATTCCATCGGCACTTATAATGTGCCCGAGAAACTGCACTTCTCGAAGCCAAAAGGCGCATTTCAAGAATTTAGCGTAAAGTTCCTCTCGTCTAAGGGTTTCCAACACTTCTTGTAAATGACGAGTGTGATCTACCTTGTTTTTTAGTAGATTAGAATGTCGTCGATGAACACTATCATCGACTTGTCCACGTAGGCTTGCAAATCCGGTTCATGAGATCCATGAATGCCACGGGTTCGTTGGTTAGCCCGAAGGACAATACAAGAAAATCGTAGTGCCTGTACCGTATACGGAAAGATGTTTTCGGTATATCTTCTTTCTTCGCTCTTAGTTGATAGTAACCCGACCTTAAATCGATCTTTCAAAACCAACTTGCACCTTGATTTGGTCGAATAAATCGTCGATTCTTAGAAGTGGTATCGATTCTTTACTGTAAGTTTGTTTAACTCCCGGTAATCCATACACATACGCATACTTCCGTCTTTCTTCTAAACAAATAATACCGGTGCGCCCCACGGGGAAACACTTGGTCGAATAAACCCTTTATCGAGTAAGTCTTGCAACTACGACATTAATTCTTAAAGCTTCGACGATGCTAGCCTATACGGTGTCTTGGCTACCGGCTTTGCACCCAGAATTAATTCGATTCCAAATTCTACCTCGCACTCAGGTGGTATCCCCGGTTGTAGGAACGTCCATGAACAACTCGGGAACCTAAATTTGTTATCTATTGTCTGATTAGGCGGAAACTAATGACAAGTTAACCAAATAACAAGAATTACTCGTTTAATAGTTGTTTTCATTGATCTAAAATTCAATACATTCAAGATCCGGATCCGACAGAGCTTCACCGTCTCTATGCCAAAATCTTTAACTCCTTACAAATGAAATCACAAGGCATCTATTTATAGATGCACAAGTTCGCTAGTCTCAAGTTCCATCTCAAGCGAACTTGGCTCTAAACTCTATTAAATACGCTTCGTTTCACCTATTCTATACAGACTCGATACAAGACTATTATATAGACGTTATGCACCAATAGACTCCCTCTTGGATATCTACTTTGTCTTGTTCGGTCTTCAGAAACTCTCGTTTATTCCAGACTCGTTCTCGTGTAATGACGAAGGCAACAGACATATGCACCAACAGACTCCCCCTTGGATGTTGCCGCACTCATCTACTTTCATAGACATCTTTGACAATAATCATCCTTGTCAGTCTTCAAGTCATAGTCTTCTTTGAGCACCTTGTAATCATCAGACTTCAAATAAATTCCTGAGTCTTTATCTTTATCCTTGAATAAGCATTAAACTTTTATGATCTTCAAACTATCTCTTTTCTTCAATTTAATCTTGATAAAACTTTAATCTCCAAGCTCCCCCTAGCTGTGAGTTGTGCTCCCCCTAAAACTTTTACTTCCTGTTTCAAAGTACTTGGGAATTCAAATAAACATTTTAGATTATAACTTTGAAAATTTTGTACCACATGTATTCCATACCACCTGTACAAAACTTGTACTTCAAATCCTCATTTTTCAGTTATCTCAAGTTCAAATTAATAACCTTGAAACATTTTACGTTTAAAAACCTTCAATTTTCACATTTTTATCATTTGATTTGTGAAAATCCACTTAGTTGATCAAGTCCAAGTTAATGACCTTGATTAACCAAATATGTCAACCAAGTCCAAGTTAATGACCTTGGCTAAACCCGTTGTGAACACCTGATGTTTTTGTCAATTTTAAAGTTTCAAATTAATGAACTTTTTCTTACCAAACTTTGATGATCCGTTCTCCGACATTGACTTGTTGAAAATATTTTTGGATTTAAAAAGTAAGTAAATTATTTACAGAACTTTTAACTAAAAATAAACTATGTATAAACATATTTACAGATATATTTTTGTAAATTCGTGTCTAAGGATCATATCAGTTTTGTAGAGACATATCACCAGTACCGTTGACCTTTTTTTGAGACTTTTAAGTTTTAAACTCGTTTACCTAGATTGTCGATATGTTTGTCCTTTTAAACTTCATCACATTTCTCAATTGTTCCAAGATATGTTAAGGTAAGAATTATGAAACTTGACTTAACTATGGTTCCCACCTCTTGAATATACTCCCGAATCCAGATTCCCTAGATTTCATCTTACAGGTGAGTATAGTGTAATTAATATCTGTATTTGGGTTGTGCGAGACCTTGAGAGCTCAGGTTAGTACTACCGTACAGACAAAGAGATGAAGGCTCGTCTTTCAGGAGTGTTCCACTTAAGGAATCTTTTCAGCATTGCAAATGATTAGATCTTTCTATTTTTTTCAAGTTTGCATGCTATAGCATTTTGGGGTTTTTAGCAAAAAGCATTATATAAGTTCTAGGCTATTGCTTCCGCAAAATCAGAAGAACTTGTATAATACCCAGATATCAATCATCTATAAAGACCTCGTATCTCAGAATCAGGCAACCCTTCAATCGAAATTTCGTAGTAAGAAGTCCATATATCCAAGATGTGTTAATCCACAAGATTAAGCAGTTGCAAAATTTAGTTTATATCCCGGAAACAATCTACTGAACGTATAAAGCCTATCGACACATCTACAGTAAGACTTATTTATCACTTTTAAATTTTACAAATCTTTAGCATACGATGATAGTCCACTGATGTACTATCATTTCTTTTTTTACAACAAAATTCTTTTTGTCTTTTTCTATGTTTTTGTACTTTTTGAATTTTTTCAATGTTTTTGAATTTTCAATTTTTTCATATGTTTTGATTTTTAAACAATTTTTAAAATTTTCTTAATCCCCCTAAAATCAAAAACATATTTTTGGATTTTAGATTTAAAGAAATTCTTCTAAAAATGTAACAAACCAATGTGGATCCCGTGACCTCGTCGTCCGATCCTTTTTCTCAAACCTGTATCTGCAATTGTTTAATAAACAATTATTAAACTCATTTACCACTTGTAAAAGTAGTTTAAACTTGTAAGAACTTTGAAATAAGTTTTTCTGTTCAACGGTGTGGATTTTCATAATTTTAACTTTTCAAAATTTTTCTTTTTAACAACCACTTGTAATTTCAAAAACTTTTCTTTTTAACTACTCCCCCTCAAAATGACAAAGATATGACATTTCTAGATAAGTTAAATACGATCTGAAGCATCCTTAATCCTGAATCAAAGTTTGATGAAGTGGATCTTGGAACTCCTGCACATGAAAGTAACTACTTGAATAGAGAAACCCAAACCTTTTTGGTCTTGGGTTGAACTTGATAATCAACGTAATCAAATTCATAACCATCATCATAATCAAAATTTTCGTCAAACATTTCGTCCAATGATAATTTTGAGACTTTTTCGACCTTTTTTTTGTCTGTTTTAGAAAATCATTTTTCAACTTTGAAAGATCATTTTTAATAACTGCTTCATATGATTTGACATTTTCAGTTTTAGCAGCAACAGACTTTCCATTTTCAGAAGATTTCTTTTTCGCAACCCAGGATTGTGACATGTATCTTGCTTTCTTGATATAAAACAGTGAATCATCGTTTTTGTTTGACTTTGAAGTTTCACCTTTCTCAAAAACTGAATTTTCAAACCTTGATTCATTTTTGGGTTTTATTTCAGAAACAAATTCATTTTTGGATTTTACAATCTCTGGTTGTTTTTGTTTTTCATCTTTTGAAACATTTTTCCTTCGAGAAAACATAGGCTTTAGATTCAGACATTTTCGAGCAATATGACCAATAGTATTGCATTTAAAGCATGTCCGTGAATCAGGAGCATGTCCACTAGTGGGTTTTTCACCACTTGTAGACTTGGTCTTAGCTTTGTACCTAAGTTCTTTCTTTTTCTTGAATTCATCATTAGATTGTTTACCAATCTTACCTTCTTCTTGAACCGTATTTGTTCCGTACACAAACTTCATGTGTTTACCTTTGTATTCCTGGAACGTTGTCTTCGGTCCTTTTGTCGATTCACCTTCTTCTTCTTCCAAACCCAATCCTGCTCTCCTATTCTAAGGAAAATCACCACCAAACTTTCGATAATTGTTAGCATTCCTTTTGGGTTTAGAATAAAACTTCTTTTGGTTTTTATCGAGATCATCTGACGAAACTTCTACAAGTTTGAAAAATTTATCAAGTTGATCCTCTTTCACGTTCCGAATCGGGAAGCTATCATCGAAGTATAATCTATCAGAATCCTTAACTTTGTACATGACAATGTTAGGATCATCACTTAGATCATTTTCAGATGCTATATCATCATTTTCGGACTGTCACTCAGAACTGTTATCGTCAGAATCATTTCCCAAAACTTTCTTTACCACATTTTCTACCACCGCTTTAATGTCATCGTTTGATTTTGTAAAGTCTACATCAATGTTCTCAGGTAATTGATTTTTCAATTCAGATAAAAGTAGTATATCAAATGCCTTTTCAACTTCATCATCCTTCTTGCAAGAATAGTTTTCAAGGAATGGTGAAGGAACACTTTCGTATTCTTTACGCTTTGGTTTACCATCATTTTCCTCTGATTTTATTGTAGGAAGAATGTGATCAATAACATAAGCGTTTGTGGTGTAGCTTTTCAAAAGCTATCTTACGCGTTTTTGTTTAAATTTATATCATGAAGCTCACGTCTTGTTTCAGCAATAGTGTTAATGTACATGTTAATTGCTTTTTTGTTTTTCAATCACTGTTGCTTTTAACATTTTTTCATTAGCACCAAGTTCAAGATTAGCTTTTTCGACATTTTTATACTTGCCTTGTATTTTGTCATAAGCTTCTTTCATGTTTCTGTAATCATAACGAAAAGTTTCGTTGTGTTCAGTCAATTATCTTATGACTTGAATTAATCAAGACACGGTTCACAAGGACTTGTGCACTTTGTGCAAGGTTTTTCAACCTCCACAACTTTCACAACTTCCCTTTTCAGACACACTTACCTCAGCTTTTACCTTTTCGGCCTCTGCTTTCAAGGTTTCTTGTTTTCGCATCTCAGCATAAGCTATCTTTTCTTCCTCAGTTCTCCGCATGTATGCTTCCAATATGGCATTTTCCAAAGCAGCATCAATAAATGATGTCTCAGATTCATTCACCACCTCTGCCATCATAGCAACACCAGATTTCTTTCCGATGTAACTGTTCCAGTCAAAACCATCTTCGTCATGATTAGCAACAAGAGCTTGTTCGGATTTCTTTGCAGATTTGTCTTCAACTTCAATTTGCGTTTTCTTTGGAAATGGCTTATATTGAAGAGCTTTTTTGTAGTACTCATTGTTGCTTCCGAAAGGATTTTGGTTTCCACTTGCTTCTTGATTACTGCATTCGCGTTTGAAGTATCCTTTTTGTCGATATCTGAAGCATGTGACTTTAGACTTGTCGAATCCAAGCTTGTTGCTTGAATTACCAATATCCCTCCCGGTGAGTGCTACGAACTTGGTAATTCTTCTGATGATGGATGCCAGGCTCCATTTGATATCCATTAGCTCCAATTCTTCTTCATCTACCTGATCGTAATCTTCAACAGTCATTTCCGGATTACCGATCTTTCCAGCAACAAGACTTTCATATGATTCAAGAACGGTAGCAAGAAGTGCTATGTGCTGTTTAGCCACTTTTTCTGGAAATCCATTCTTCAGATCGATTGCTATGTTGCGCTGGAAAATATTTGAATCAGAACTTGCTTGGCCTGTCTGATTTTGAAACGAAGAGCTTGAACTTATACTAGAATATCCAACATATGGAGAACTTTGATTAGGAAAAGAATCTGCATTTGCACTAAAAGCCGTTTGAATTTTCGGGCTTTGAATCGGAGTATCTTGAATACCTCCTTTGTAATAGACACCGATATCTTGAACAACATTGGCATTCTTTGATTTAACCATCTTTATCAACTCCATTTCATGACCTTCTAATTTGTCGATAAAGGATGACAACTTGAAATGTCTCCAAGATGGACTGTTTTTTAGAATCGTCAGATATGTCGTCCATTCTCCTTCTTGAAGTGCATCGGCCAACTTCTCGATTTTCTCTTCGGTAGATCTTTTGATATCATGTCTTCGCATCTGGACCATGAGATGACAGTATCTATCGATCATCTGCTTCATAGTTTCACCTTTGATCATCGTGAAGATCTCAAATTCTTTCTTGATTAAGGCCTTCTTGCTCTTGATCATTTCATCACTTCCTTTGAATTTGTCACAAAGAGAGTGCCATAATTCTTGTGAAGTATCAAACTCTGGCAACAATATCAAAATATCTTCCTTTACTGATTGTTGAATCAAGCTTATCATTTTCTTCTCGGCAACATATTGTACTTTGTCAGCTAGTGAGAACTTATTCAACGGAAGATCTTGATCACGCTCATCTTTTGGCCATTTGTAACCATCTTCTACTGCAACCCCGCTGTCGAATTGATTCGCTTGTATCCAATTCACAAACTTTTCCTTCCATCCTTTGAACTCGTCTATACTCATTAGCTTTGGCGGTTTTCGAGTAGTACCCATTTCGTTGTTGATATTCATCTGGTTCGCCGCAAGGATATTAGCATTTGACGAGGAAGCAACTTGAGAAATGAACACGTTATGAAAATCTTCCATTTTAACCTATCTGTGAATTCGATCAAAAACACTTGAAAATTAATTAGCAACAGACAAGTTCGGTCGATGTTGTGTCAAAACAGATTTTGATTTCAAATTTTCACACGTTCGGTCGAACTTAGGTGATTAACTTTCAAATTTTATCCCTTACACTCAAGTTCGGTCGAACTTGAGGTGAGTTTTGAGAAAAATCAGATTTCAAGCGGACTTGTGATTTTATAAGAAGGGACAGGTAAGTCTGGTCAAACTTAGACGATCTTTCAAAGCTTTCTTCAAGTTCGGGCGAACTTGTGAATGAAATATCAATGAGATTTGATCAAGTTCGGTCGAACTTGATCAAAAATATTGAAAAATTCTACATGTTCGGTCAAAGTTTACTAAAAATCCTTGAATAACCTATCAAGTTCGGGCGAACCTGAGTAAAATTCAATGAATTTTAGTCAAGTTCGGTCGAACTTGGTCTCAAGTTCGATTAAAAAGGTTTTGCAATTCATGGTTTTTCCAACTTTTTGCTATCAAAATGATTGAATTTGATTTCCAAACTCTCAAGGGTTTGTTAACAATATGTTTTACATGACATATTCAAAATTGGACAAAATTTGACCGTGAATTCTTCGTTTTTGATCAAAAGTTAAGAAAAATAGAAGAATGGAGATGAAATAGAGAGATTCTTGTCTTGATTTCAACAAATTCAGGTATCCAGGCTCTGATACCACTTGTAGGAATGTCCACGAACAGCTCGGGAACCTAAATTTGTTATCTATTGTCCGATTAGGTGGAAACTAATGACAAGTTAACCAAATAACAAGAATTACTCGTTTAATAGTTGTTTTCATTGATCTAAAGTTCAATACATTCAAGATCCGGATCCGACAGAGCTTCGCCGTCTTTGTGCTAAAATCTCCAACTCCTTACAAATGAAATCACAAGGCATCTATTTATAGATGCACAAGTTCGCTAGTGAGAGGATGTAAGTTCGCCCGAACTTGACCTTGTCAAGTTCGGCCGAACTTGACTTCTCAAGTTCCATCTCAAGCGAACTTGGCTTAAACTATATTAAATACCCCTCGTTTCACCTATTCTATACAGACTCGATACAAGACTATTATATAGACGTTATGCACCAATAGACTCCCTCTTGGATATCTTCTTTGTCTTGTTTGGTCTTCAGAAACTCTCGTTTATTCCAGACTCATTCTCGTGTAATGACGAAGGCAACAGACATATGCACCAACACCGTAAATCCTCCAAGAATACATCTTGAAAATCTCGTATGACAGGTACGTCTTTAAGCTTGAGCAACTCTTTTTCCGTATCACGCACGTAGGTCAAATAAGCCCTACACCAATGTTGAATGAGTTTAAAGGCTTTCATTATCAAGCATAATATAGGGTTGCCACTCTTCTCCCCATAAATAGTAACATGCCTTCTATTTAGAGACGTTAGTTGTATCTCCTTACGGAAGCGTATCACTTTAGCATGGTAGCGAGACAACCAATTCATTCCAATCACCACTTGGAATTCCCCATTGACATGGGTATCAAATCAACTAGGTAATCCTCTCCATCCACAATCAGTTTGCAATTCTGACATATATCACAAACAATAAAATTTTTGTTATTACCTACTTCTACTTCTATAGGCGTAGATAATTTCGTTAATGTAAATAAAGGATGTTGAATAAATCTATGCTAAACAAAAGATTTATTTGCACCCGTATCAAATAAAATGCATGCGGGAATATTATTGACGGTAAATGTACCTGAGACCACATCGGGTTCCATTTTGGCCTCCGCCGCAGTTATATGGAAGGATCTCGCTTTTGATTTTGTGACTTCCACCTTTGTGCCGGGCATCTCTTTCTTTTCTATCAAATCCGGGCACTCAGATTTCTTGTGACCTGGTTGGAAAATTTTGTAGCATACCGATACCTTGCTAGGGAAAATTGAAGCCGCATGTCCCGTCTTCCCGCATATAACACACGGCTTGTTCTTGAAATAACACTCACCCAATGAGCACGGTCACAAGTTTTGCAGCTAGGCGATTCCCCTTTTGTATTCGCTTTCTTTGAGGACTCGGCCGTCTTTGGTTTCTTTGTGGGACTTGGGTTTGCGTCTAGCCCCTTCCTTTCACCCCTTTTAACTTGTTTCTTTAATTCAATTTCACGCTTTCGTGCAACATTGATAATCTCCGTGAGATTCTTGTAATCTGAGGGAGTCATAAACTCCCTATTCCGCACTCAACATGTTATGGTAGTGATATATCTTTTGTTCTTCGGTTATTACCAATTCATCACTAAATTTCAACTTGTCGAGAAATATTCCCGTGATCTTGTTGTTCAATTCACCCTTTTACCTTGCATAAATGCTTCCTTTATTTTGTTGATCACGGCCCTGGGGTTGTGATGTTTGAAGAAAGGTTCTTCAAATTCCTCCCAAGTCATGGCTCGAATCACCTCAACTCCTTGCTCTTTCTTGAGATTATCCCACCAAACTTAGCTTAACCTCTTAGTTAGCCCGTTCCGTAAACTACGAAATCTTTTATGTCACAATAAGTTCGTTCAAAGATACCCTCCATATCACTTCTCCATCTTTGACAAGTGATTGGGTCAACTTCTCCATTAAAAATTGGAGGTTTACATGCCATAAACTTGTCATAAGGACAAACTTTCTTTTCTTTATACTTGTCTCTTTCTTGATTGAGACTCTCCTTCAGATCTTTGATTCTCTCATCAACACTCGTGAGTATTGTGGTTTGCAGCCTTTCCATGAATCCCGGTAGGCTAGCATTAAGAGCTTTTCCGACTTCCTCGGAAATCTTTTCTTTTATCTGTTCGGTAATTAAAGGTACCGTATCATCGTTGTTTCCACCCGACATCGTTTATCTGAAAAGTTTATAATGTATTGGTGAACATTTCAACTCATTATTCTCACATTACTATATGAGAATTAATCCTCTACATTTGTTTCCATACCCAATGTATCTTTCTTCTTCGGTTTGGTCAAGTATATAACTTGCCTAAGCCGTTTGTACTTAGTTCGTTTTCCGGGTTCGAGTGTGTTAATACATTCCTCCCATACACTTTAAATCATTATCTTTTCTAATATTTTTTATTCGAATTCATTTCGTAATTAGTTCTTACTGGATGTCTTGATCAAGCTTCGAACCGAACATGTATTACCTTTAACCTTAAGCTTTGATTACCAACTTGTAACACCCATACATATTAGGGATAATATATCTTATAAAAGTTAGCATTGTATTTATATAGGGATATAATGCCAATACAAAACCGTTAACATAATTCAGAAAAAAAAAATAAAAGATTTAAGTATTCAGCCAAGCATTACTACTAGCTTATAATGTATATATAAGAAAAACTATCAAACCAAAGCGGAAGCTTGATATTTGCATTGTGTTCGGTTCTTCCACGAGCTTGATCTTCATCTGCACCACGTGACTAGCACCTAGATACCTAAATTTATCCTAAACGTTAGTTAGTATGAACATAAAATATATTTAGATAATCCCGAATGTCAAAAATGACAAAATTACAATTTTTTCATAAGCCCGACGTAACCTACGGCCTGACCACCGTAGCTTACCGGCACACATCCTACAAAATAGTAGAAGTTACCAGCCGTAACATATGGCTGGCCACCATAGGTTACGGTTGGCTTAGGTCTGCAGAATTTTCCCTTTTGTCCTTTTTCAAAAATCCGCATAAATTTCTCATTTCTTGTTCGTTTCGTTTGAAATTCGTTTCTAAACGTTCGTAATTTGATTTCCCACATTTTAGTTTCAAAATCCATCACCCGTAGTAAAAAATTCTTACACCTTATGTTTTCGGCATAAAACCAATTCATGTAGTTATTTTGACCCGTTAACAAATTTAATTATATTACCTACACTTTTATGGTAAGGATCACTTCCTTACAGAATCCAACCATTCTCCGTGTTTACTAAACTCGCATTTACGCTTTCGTTACCTAACTAGCGTTTTCGCTATGTTTCTGAGCTGTTTGGTTACTTTAACCAAACAAGAACCTTACTTTCGCTTATATCTAAAATTAACTGTTTATAACCTACGTTCCCCTTTCTAGGTTTACGTGTTAGTTTAGTTTTGGTTGTTCAAGTGAATCTCATCACTTATGAGCTAGTCAAACTTGTCGTTATGCATTGTTTATTCATTCGGTTCTTTCATGCGAAAACCATCACTTATGAATGATCTGAATTTCACTATTCTTACTTTATTAAACAACATTCAATCAATACAAATTTATTAATGAAATCATACGAAGTAATAAACTACGTACGTACCTTAAATTTTTCCTTTCAAACGTGTATCCGCACCGGCTTGACTTCCCGACACTTCACTTGCGTTGCCTAAAGTGTACAAGCCAATTATCATTAGAACCTCCTCGGCCCATAACTAAGGCATGTAAATTTCCAAACACATCGCTTCATCTTTCAATCCAAAATGACCAAATTACATTTTTTGTCATAAACTCGTCGTAAGCTACGGCCTGACCACCGTAGCTTACGGCACACATCCTCCAAAAGAGCAGAAGTTACCAGCCGTAACCTACGGCTGGCCACCGTAGATTACGGTTGGCTCAGGTCTGCAGAATATTCCCTTTTTGTCCTTTTCATCCGCATAAATTTCTCATTTCTTGTCCGTTTCGTTTGAAATTCGTTTCTAAATGTTCGTAATTTGATTTCCTACACTTTATCTTCAAAATCCATCACCCATTGTAACGAATTCTTACACCTTATGCTTTCGGCATAAAACCAATTCATGTAGTTATTTTGACTTGTTAACAAATTTAAGTATACTACCTACACTTTTATGGTAAGGATCATTTCCTTACAGAATCCAACCATTCTCCAAGTTTACTTGACTAGCATTTACGCTTCCGTTACCCGGCTAGCATTTTCGCTATGTTTTTGACCCATTTGGTTACTTTAACCAAACAAGAAGCTTACTTTAGCTTATATCTAAAATTAACTGTTTATAACCTGCGTTCCCTTTACCCGGTTTACGCGTTTGTTTAGTTGTGGTTGTTCAAGTGAATCTCATCACTTGTGAACTAGCCAAACTTATCGTTATACATTGTTTATTCATTCGGTTCATTCGTGCGAAAACCATCAATTATGAATGAACTGAATTTTACTATTATTACTTTATTAACCAACATTCAATCAATACAAATTTATTAGTGAAATCATATGAAGTAATAAACTACGTACCTTAAAGTTTTCCTTTCCAACGTTTGTCCACACCGGCTTGACTTCTTGACGCTTCACTTACGTTGCCTATAGGGTACAAGCCAATTATCATTAGAACCTCTCGACCCATAACTATGGCATGTAAATTTCCAAATACACCACTTCAAGTTTCAATCAAGATTTTCCCTTTGTTAATTAATGTTGGCAATTCATTTAGGCATTTTGTCAAGAACCTTGTGTGCATTCATTTTAGCTAGCCATTTTAGTTTATTTAAACTTTTGACTACCCAAGATGCTCAATTACTCATCTTAATTCTTATTAACATGCAATTTCAACAAAGTCATGTTATTACATCCAGTATTTTAGTTTAACATACATCATAATCATAAATTAACCATCAAAACTTTTGCATTTATATTTCTTCTCAAAAACCCACTTTCATAATGTTTACATGATGGTTCTAACACTTGCTTCTTGATAAATTATCAACAATTTTGGTCCCTGATGTTCAATTTGTTATAAAAAGGGCCATAATTTATGATTTCATTTATTTATAACAGGTCATTAACTAGGTTAGATGTTCCTAGTTATTATTTATAAAATTATAACCAAACATATATGGGTATCTATTTAATCTAATAGTTTTGGGGTGTTACAAGTCCACCCCCTTTAAAAGGGTTTCGTCCCGAATCGTATTTACGTACCGAAAAGAGAAGGGCATAGTCTCTTCATTTCTTCTTCGGACTCCCAAGTTGTGTCTGATCACTTTTGATGCTCTCATTTGACCTTCAACTGGTCAATTTCCTTGTTTCTCGACCCTTTAACCTTTCAGTCAAGAATTTAAATCGGTTTAGCTATCTAGTTAAGTTTGTTATTGACTTCAATATCATCAAGTGGTATACAAGCGGTCTCGTCCGCCAAGCATTTACGAAGGTGCGATACATGGAAAGTGTTATGTATCCCAGTTAACTCGTTCGGAAGTTCTTATTGATGAGTCACCTTGCCCACACGACTAAGAATCTTGAATGGCCCGATAAACCGCAGGCTCAATTTTCCTTTCTTCCTAAATCGAATGATCCCTTTCCATGGAGATACCTTGAGCATTACTCTGTCGCCTACTTGAAATTCAATAGGTCTTCTTCTTTTATCCGCATCAGACTTTTGTCGATCTTGGGCCATTTTTAAATAGGCTCGTACCATGTCAATCTTTTCGTTTGTGGCCTTAACCACATCCTTTTGGTAGAGTTCTCTCGGTCCCACTTCACCCCAACATATCAGGGTTCGGCATTTTCGGCCATAAAGCATCTCATATGGTGCCATACGAATGCTCGAATGGTAGCTATTGTTGTAAGAAAATTCGACTAACGGTAGGTAAGCATCCCAACTACTGCCAAAGTCATTAATACATGCTCGAGGCATATCTTCCAACGTTTGAATTTTTCGCTCGCTGTGCCCGTCGTTTTGAGGGTCATATGTTGTACTAATTAATAGCTTGGTACCTATTTGTTCTTGGAAATCGTGTCATATATTTGACATGAACTGAGTATCTCTATCGAACATAATGGATACAAGTACTCTGTGACGAGCTATAATCTCGTTCGTATAAACCTCTGACATCTTTTCAGAAGTATATGTCTCACGAATAGGAATAAAATGAGCGCTTTTTTGTCAATCTATCCACCACCACCCATATGGCATCAAACCCACGAGCTGTTCTGGTTTGGTTAGCAGATCCATGGTAACATGTTCCCACTTCCAAACCGGTATGTATAACGGTTGGAGTTTACCATAAGGCTTCAGATGCTCCGCCTTTACTTGTAAACAAGTCAGGCACTTTTTGACATACTTTATCACGTCTCTTTTCATCCCCGGCCACCAATAGTTTTTTTTCAAATCTTGGTACATTTTGGTCACTCCCTGGTGAACCAAATAACGCGATTTATGAGCCTTATCGAGTAAGAGATCCTTAACACTGCATGTGTTTGGAACCTATATTCTACCCAATCGGGAATTTAATTGCCATCTACTAGATCTTTCACTTGACCCTTCACTCGTTCTTTCCTCCAACTTTCTTCTTTTACTGCTTCAATTTGGGCTTCTCGGATTCGTTCATGTAAACCAGAAGTTACCACTAGTTGCATTGACCGTACTCAGATGGGAGTGTATCCTTCCTTTCGCCTAAGGGCATCTGCCACTATGTTGGCTTTTCCTGGATGATAATGTATTTCGCAATCATAATCCTTCACCATTTCTAGCCAACGTCTTTGTCTCATATTTAACTCCTCTTGACCGAAGAAATATTTCAAGCTCTTATGGTCGGTGAAAATAGTGCATTCAACCCCATATAAATAGTGCCTCTAGATTTTCAAAGCAAATACCACTGCCGCCAATTCAAGGCCGTTAGTCGGATATTTCTTTCCATGGATTTTTAGTTGTCCCCGAGGCATATACAATCACCTTGCCCCGTTGCATAAGTGCACACCCAAGACCTAGGTGTGATGTGTCGGAGTACACTACCATATCATCGGTGCCATCCGGTAAGGCCAATACCGGAGCACGTGTCAGCTTTTCTTTAAGTGTTTGAAACGCTCTCTCTTGTCGGTCACCCCAGACAAACTTTTCATCCTTACGGGTTAACTTAGTTAACGGAGACGCAATTTTGGAGAAGTCTTGGATGAATCTCCTATAGTAAACCGTAAGTCCTAAAAAGCTTCTAATCTCTGAGGGATTTCTCGAGAGACTCCATTTCGACACCTCCTTAATTTTGATGAATCTACCAGTATTCCATCGGCACTTACAATGTTCCTGAGAAACTGCATTTCTCGAAGCCAAAAGGCGCTTTTCAAGAATTTAGCGTAAAGTTCCTCTTGTCTAAGGGTTTCCAACACTTCTTGTAAATGACGAGTGTGATCCACCTTGTTTTTTAGTAGATTAGAATGTCGTCGATGAATACTATCATCGACTTGTCCAACATAGGCTTGCAAATCTGGTTCATGAGATCCATGAATGCCGCAGGTGCATTGGTTAGCCCGAAGTACGTTACAAGAAAATCGTAGTGCCTGTACCATGTACGGAAAGATGTTTTCAGTATATCTACTTTCTTCACTCTTAGTTGATAGTAACCCGACCTTAAATTGATCTTTGAAAACCAACTTGCACCTTGTAGTTGTTCGAATAAATCGTCGATTCTTGGAAGTGGTATCGATTCTTTACCGTAAGTTTGTTTAACTCCCGGTAATCCATACACATACGCATACTTCTGTCTTTCTTCTATACAAATAATACCGGTGCGCCCCACGGGGAAACACTCGGTCGAATAAACCCCTTATCGAGTAAGTCTTGCAACTACGACATTAATTCTTGCAGCTCCGATGGTGCTAGCCTATACAGTGTCTTGGCTACCGGCTTTGCACCCAGAATTAATTCGATTCCAAATTCTACCTCGCACTTAGGTGGTTTCCCCGGTAAATCCTCCGGGGATACATCTTGAAAATCTCGTACGACTGGTACGTATTTAAGCTTGGGCAACTCTTTTTCCATGTCACGCACGTAGGTCAAATAAGCCCTACAACCATGTTGAATGAGTTTAAAGGCTTTCATTATCGAGCATACTATAGGGTTGCTACTCTTCTCCCCATAACTAGTAACATGCCTTATGTTTGGAGACGTTAGTTGTATCTCCTTACGGAAGCATATCACTTTAGAATGGTAGCGAGACAACCAATCCATTCCAATCACCACTTGGAATTCCCCCATTGACATGGGTATCAAATCAACTAGGTAATCCTCTCCATCCACAATCAGTTTGCAATTCCGACATATATCACAAACAATAAAATTTTTATTATTACCTACTTCTACTTCCATAGGCATAGGTAATTTCGTTAATGTAAATAAAGGATGTTGAATAAAAATATGTGAAACAAAAGATCTATTTGCACCCGTATCAAATAAACTGCGTGCGGGGATATTATTTACGGTAAATGTACCTGAGACCACATCGGGTTCCATTTTGGCCTCCGCCGAAGTTATGTGGAAGGATCTCGCTTTTGTTTTTGGGACTTCCACCTTTGTGTCGGGCATCTCTTTCTTTTCTATCAGATCCGGGAACTCAGATTTCTTGTGACCCGGTTGGTAACATTTGTAGCATACTGACACCTTGCTAGGGCAAATTGAAGCAACATGTCCCGTCTTCCCGCATATAACACGCTGCTTGTTCTTGAAATAACACTCACCCCCATGAGCACGGCCACAAGTTTTGCAGCTAGGCGATCCCCCTTTTGTATTCGCTTTCTTTGAGGACTCAGCCATCTTTGGTTTCTTTGTGGGACTTGGGTTTGCATCTAGCCCCTTACTTTCACCCTTTTCCACTTGTTTCTTTAATTCAATTTCACGCTCTCGTGGAACATTTATAATCTTAGTGAGATTCTTGTAATTTGAGGGTGTCATAAACTCCCTATATTCCACACTCAACACGTGATGGTAGTGATATATCTTTTGTTCTTCGGCTATTACCAATTCATCACTAAATTTCAACTTGTCGAGAAATATTCCCATGATCTTGTCGATCGAATCACCCTTTTGCCTTAGATGCATAAATACTTCCTTTATTTTGTTGATCACTGCCCAGGGGCTGTGATGTTTGAGGAAAGGTTCTTTAAATTCCTCCCAAGTCATGGCTCGAATCACCTCAACTCCTTGCTCTTTCTTGAGATTATCCCATCAATCTTCAGCTTGACCTCTTAGTTGGCCCGTTTCGTATACGAAATCTTTTATGTCACAATAAGTTCGTTCAAAGATACCCTCCATGTCACTTATCCATCTTTGACAAGTGATTGGGTCAACTTCTCCATTAAAAATTGGGGGTTTACATGCCATAAGGACAAACTTTATTTTCTTTATACTTGTCTCTTTCTTGATTGAGACTCTCCTTCAGTTCGTTTATTCTCTCATCAACACTCGTGAGTATTGTGGTTTGCAACCTTTCCATGAATCCCGATAGGCTAGCTTTAAGACCTTTTTTGACTTCCTCGGAAATCTTTTTTTTATCTGTTCGGTAATTAAAGGTATCGTATCATCGTTGTTTCCACCCGACATCGTTTATTTGAAATGTTTATAATGAATTGGTAAACATTTCAACTCATTATTCTCACATTACTATATGAGAATTAATCCTCTACATTTGTTTCCATACCCAGTGTATCTTTCTTCTTGGGTTTGGTCAAGTAAATAACTTGCCTAAACCGTTTGTACTTAGTGCGTTTTCCGGGTTCAAGTGTATTAACACATTCCTCCCATACACTTTAAATCATTATCTTTTCTAAAAAAATTTATTCGAATTCATTTCATAATTAATTCTTACCGGATGTCTTGATCAAGGTTCGAACCGAACACGTATTACCTTTAACCTTAAGCTCTGATTACCAACTTGTAACACCCATACATATTAGGGATAATATATGTTATAAAAGTTAGCATTGTATTTATATAGTGACATAATGCCAATACAAAACCATTAACATAATTCAGAATAAAAAATAAAAGATTTAAGTATTCAGTCAAACGTTACTACTAGTTTATAATGTACAGATAAGAAAAACTATCAAACCAAAGCGGTAGCTTGATATTTGCATTGGGGGCTCGTTCTTCCTCGAGCTTGATCTTCATCCGTACCACGTGACTAGCACCTAGATACCTAAATTTATCCTAAACGTTAGTTAGGATGAACATAAAATATATTTAGATAATCCCAAATGTCAAAAATGACCAAATTACAATTTTTTCATAAACCCGGCGCAACCTACGACCTGACCACCGTAGCTTACGGCACACATCCTCCAAAATAGCAGAAGTTACCAGCCGTAACCTACGGCTGGCCACCATAGGTTACGGTTGGCTTAGGTCTGCAGAATTTTCCCTTTTGTCCTTTTCAAAAATCCGCATAAATTTCTCATTTCTTGTCTGTTTCGTTTGAAATTCGTTTCTAAACGTTCGTAATTTGATTTCCCACATTTTAGATTCAAAATCCATCACCCGTAGTAACGAATTCTTACACCTTATGCTTTCGGCATAAAACCAATTCATGTAGTTATTTTGACCCGTTAACAAATTTAATTATATTACCTACACTTTTATGGTAAGCCATTTCCTTACAGAATCCAACCATTCTCCAAGTTTACTAAACTAGCATTTACGCTTCCGTTACCCGGCTAGCGTTTTCGCTATGTTTTTGACCCGTTTGGTTACTTTAACCAAACAAGAAGCTTACTTTCGCTTATATCTAAAATTAACTGTTTATAACCTGCGTAACCTTTAACCCGGTTTACGCGTTCGTTTAGTTTTGGTTGTTCAAGTGAATCTCTTCACTTATGAACTAGCCAAACTTATCGTTATACATTGTTTATTCATTCGGTTCATTCGTGCAAAAACCATCAATTATGAATGAACTGAATTTCACTATTATTACTTTATTAACCAACATTCAATCAATACAAATTTATTAATGAAATTATACGAAGTAATAAACTACGTACCTTAAAGTTTTCCTTTCAAACGTGTGTCCGCACCTGCTTAACTTCCCGACGCTTCACTTGCATTGCCTAAAGGGTACAAGCCAATTCACTTTCTTTACTTCTCTCTTTATGGAAGAACAATTGTAATTGTAAAACCCCTATTACAGAGTAGGTGATCTTTGAGCTTTCCTGCCAATCTGCCGTTAGTCGTCGGTGATGGTAAGGGTTTTGTTATTTTCGGTTATTCGTTTAGATTATGTTTGATTTTGTGTGGTTTCCGTTTTTCACATGAAGTTTTAAATCAGTTGTTTTGGAAAATAGGGTAATTATTGTTATTTTACTCCAAATGTTACAGGCCATTTATTCGTAAAAAAAAACCAAAATCTCTCTCTAGCTAGGCGGTTTTTGTTCTTCATGAAAACTCTAAGTTTTGCTTTGTGATTCTTTGTGTAATAGATCTGTGATTAGAGTTTGATCATTCAAACGCTAATACTAACTCTATTGGCAATATTGATCGATCTGAAACTAGGGTTTCTTGTGTTTTTTGTTTTTCCATCGCCGCCTTAGTTTATGATTCTTATTCGGTTTGAATAGGGTTGCGGGTTAATCGGTCCTACTGGTTGGGCAGTAACCTTGACCTACCTGTCTCACTATTGGATCTTGGAAAGTTTCATGAGTTAAGGTTTTGCTAGAATTAGGGTTTGTGCATGCTTTTGGTGTTTCACGTGGTTCCGACTGGTTTACGTGGTATTTGGCTGCATGGAGAGGTATAGGGAGGGTGAACAAATGCCTGATGACGGAGGAACATCTCCTATACGGGGGATAGGACTGAAGGTGACGAATATAGAGGGGAACTCAAAGCTGCCAAGGAGGGATCTTCACTCAACTTCTAACTCTTCGATTCTGGATGGGTTACGGGATATATAGAAACCTGTTGACAATACTTTGGCTGCAAAATCTAAGGGACCTAATGCTCAAAACCCTGATAGGATGAAGTCTTTTACAGCTGAATCGGAGGGTGGAGTTTCATCGTCTGAGTCCAAGGAGGCAACGGCCACTCAGATTGTAGAACCTCTATCGTTTTCTAGAGTTATTCTCAACCGGTATAGATCCAATTATCTTACTGAATGGACTCCTGCTGTTACGGTTGAGAAAAAGGATATAACATCTATACCGGTTTGGGTAAAGATGCATGATGTACCGTTGGCTGCGTTTACGGAGGACGGGTTGAGTTTAGTGGCCTCGAAGTAGGTGTTCCAAAGTTGCTGGATTCTTATACAACAACAATGTGTGCAGAATCATGGGGAAGAAGTAGTTATGCTAGGGCGTTAATTGATGTTCAAGCAGGGTCTGAATTAAAGAGAATCGTTACGGTTGCAATTCCGGCACTTGATGGAAAGGGATACTCCAAAGTGGAGGTAAAATCGAGTACAATTGGGAACCGTTAAGGTGTTCAACATGTTGCGTGTTTGGCCATGATGATAACTCGTGCCCAAAGAAACAAAACCCAGTGCTGATTGATGACAATATGAAAAATAATGATGATTTTCAGGAGGTATCATCGAGGAATAGGAAAGGGATCACTCAAGGGCTGCATGGTAAAATTCAGAAGTCGAAGTTTGTATCGTCCGGTAGTAAAACCAAAGCCCAAGGCTGATGGGAAAGTGCAACCGAAAAACCAAGTTCCTATCTCTAACCCGTTTGATGTGCTTCAAGAGGAGGGCAACCACTCTAATGAATTTGGTGGAATGGAAGGTGTAACTTCTAAGGGTAATCAACAAAATAAAAATAGCAATTCAGAGGAAGTAATTGCGGATGCAGTTGAGGTGGATGAGCTTTTAGCTGATATCCCAAAGTTTATGGATCAGAAAATGGAAAATAAAAAGTCTGAGGGTGCAAGCACACCTGGTGATACTAGTGTCCATGGGTAGTTTAGCTTCTTGGAACATAAGGGGTTTGAACCGCCCCCTCAAACAAAAGGAGGTTCGCCAGGTGGTTCTGGATAATCATCTTCAAGTTTGTGCAATTATGGAAACTCATGTTGACTCGTCTAATGTCTATAATGTTTGTAAGAAAGTTTGCCGGTCATGGAGTTAGGCGACTAATGCTGATTGTTGTGAGAAAGGTACTCGTATTATGGTAGGGTGGGACGCTAACATGGTGGATGTTATGATTCTATTCCAAACAGATCAGGCAGTGCATTCTCAGATCATTTTTAAAATGGATCAAAAGTCTATGTTTTGTTCGTTTGTTTATGCTGACAACTACTACAAAAAAGAAGGGTGCTATGGCAGAATTTACATGTTCATCATTCTTATATGCATGATAAACCATGGGTTATCATGGGAGATTTTAATTCTTCTTTGTTTCATGAAGATATAGCTGAGGGGCCGTCCACTTTTAATATTTGGAATAAGGAGTTTAAGGAGTGTATTGATGAAATAGAGGTGTTTGATGTTAACCGAACGGGTTTACATTTTACGTGGACGAATAAGCAGCAAAAGGGGATCATTGTTAAGAAAATTGATCAAATATTGGGGAATATTCACTTAATTGATACTTTCCCTAATGCGGCAGCATGTTTCCTTCCGTACCGAATATCAGATCATACTCCGTGTATCTTAAAATTGCCTAATGTGTCCAGGGAAAAACCTAAGCCGTTTAAGTTTGCGAACTTGGTGGCCGATAAGCAGGGTTTTATGGATGAAGTTAAAACGATTTGGAACATGGACATTCAGGGTTATCATATGTTTCAGATTGTTAAAAAGCTTAAGTTGTTAAAAAACCCGATGAGGAAACTCTTGTATATGCAGGGTAATTTGCATGAGAAGGTTAAGACGATGAGAAAGGATCTAGATGACTACCAGCTAGCTATTGATAACGATCCTTTCAACAATGAGCTTCTTGCTAAACACAGCCGATTACTTCAAGCGTATAAGAAAGCAGTTCTTGATGAGTGTTCTTTTTTGCAGCAAAAATCTAAGTTAGAATGGCTTTCGCTTGGTGATAAGAACTCAAAGTTCTTTCACAACACTGTCAAAGCAAAAAATCATCGGAGTAGAATTTTCTCGGTTAGAGATGGTATCAGTACATTGCACGAAGGACTGTCGGTTCCGCAGGTCATGGTGAATCATTATACCCGGTTTTTTGGTAGTACTGGAAGTATAAATTTGCATCCTACGCCTGATCTTTTCCATAGTGTCTTGTTGGCTGACAAAGCTTCTGCTATGGTTCGGATGGTTACTGATGATGAAATTAAACAGGCAATGTTTTCGATTGATAGGAATAAAGCTCCAGGTCCTGATGGTTACACCTCGATCTTCTTTAAAAAGTCTTGGGATGTTGTCGGGAAAGATGTTTGCAGTGCGGTGCAGGAGTTCTTTCAAAATGGTAAACTCCTCCATCAACTTAATCATACGATAATCTCTTTAATCCCTAAGGTTAGTACACCGTCTTCCATTACGGATTATCGTCCTATATCTTGTTGTAACACACTATATAAGTGTATCAGCAAGATTATTACAAATCGTATAAAAGAAGGGTTATGTGACATTATGAGCATCAACCAGTCAGCCTTTGTTCCGGGTAGAAGGATTTCAGATAATATCCTTTTAACACAGGAGTTAATGCATAACTATCATCATAATCAGGGGCCTCCAAGGTGTGCCTTTAAGGTGGATATTCAAAAGGCTTATGACACGGTAGATTGGAACTTTCTTGAACAGATTCTGATAGGTTTTAGGTTTGATCGGAAAATGGTGAAGTGGATAATGGTTTGTGTCACATCCACGTCTTTCTCATTGGCTATAAATGGTAATTTGTATGGTTATTTTAAAGGGCACCGGGGTTTATGACAAGGAGACCCTATGTCTCCGTACCTTTTTACGTTGGTTATGGAGGTTCTTACATTGATTTTGCAACAACAGATTTCCTTGTCAACTGAGTTTAGGTTCCATAATAAGTGTGAAAATCAGCGAATAATTAATCTCTGTTTTGCTGATGATCTGTTTTTGTTTTCCCGGGGCGATCATAGGTCAGCAAAAGTGATTTTGGAGGCGTTAGATTTATTTAAGAACATGTCAGGTCTTGTTCCTAGTATGACTAAGAGTACGGTTTTCTTTGGTAATGTTCCGGACGTAGTGAAAGATCGAATAAGAAGCATCATCCCATTTGATGAGGGTGTGTTGCCAGTTCGCTACCTTGGGGTTCCCCTTATCTCTACCAGACTTATTTACAATGATTGTAAGAGACTTGTGGAAAATATGGATTCAAGAATTACTGATTGGAAAAATAAGAGTTTGTCGTTTGCTGGTAGACTTCAATTGATTCGGTCGGTCCTGTCTTCTATGCATATATATTGGGCGTCGGTTTTTATTTTACCAAAGCGCATCATTTATGAGCTGGAGGAAAGAATGCGAAGGTTTTTGTGGGCTCAAGGAAATAACATAAAGGGTAAAGCTAAGGTGAAGTGGAAAAAAGTTTGTGTTCCTAAACAGGAGGGTGGCTTGGGTATTCGAAGGATCGGGTATATGAATAAAGCGCTTATGGTTGCTCATATATGGAGCCTTCTTACGCATAGAGAGTCTCTTTGGGTTAAGTGGATTCATTCATATCGTATCCGAGATCGAAGTTTTTGGGACTTACCAATTCGAAATAACATAACGTGGAGCTAGAGGAAAATGTTACAGCTAAGGCCGATTATTCAACATCATGTATGGACTAAACTGGGAGATGGTAAAAAAACGCTAGTCTGGTTTGATAAATGGGATGAGATATGTCCTTTGAATTCTTATATTACGCCACGTATGATATCAAATGCTGGTTTCTATTTGAACTCGACGGTTGCGGATGTGTGTGACCATGGGGAATGGGGATGGCCGAACGAGTGGGTGAACCGGTTTCCGGCTCTTCGACACATGCCGAGCATCATACTGAACCCGGGTTTTCATGATAGGGTTGTGTGGAGAACTAGATCGGGAAAGGAGATGAACTACAGTGCCGCTATAGGATGGGATGATTTTCGACTACATCAGAATGAAGTCCCATGGGCGAGTATTATTTGGTTTCCCAATCTATTCCTCGTCATTCCTTTTTAATGTGGCTGCTTGTGAACAAAAAGCTAAAAACGCAGGATGTAATGAGTCGATGGTCTTTGGCGGGTAATACTAATTTTAACCTCATGTGTTGTTCGTTGTGCATGGTTGGTCTGGATTCCCATAAGCATCTTTTTTTCGAGTGGGTATATGATGCCCAGATTTGGAATGGTATTCGAGATAAAGCAGGGATGGGATCGATTCCTAACAAGTGGGAAAGGATCTTTGATCATTTGGTGCAATATGCGAAGTCAAAGCATGCTACTCATGTTATTGGGAAGCTTGTTGTTAGTGCGGCAGCTTATTTCGTGTGGCATGAACGAAACCAGAGACTTTTTTTCTAGCAAAAAAAGGAGTGCAGATCAACTCATTGAGGTTATTCTAACAACAGTTCGGATGAAGCTACATTTGATGAAATTCAAGAGCACGAGTCACACTAGAGCTCTTTTACAGGAATGGAGATTTCCTAGAGGGTTGCTGATATATGATGATGAATATGGCTAATGGTGTTGCATGTGTTTTTTGTAACTGAGTGTTACGTGTCTTGTCGAGTGACGTGTTTTGGAATTTGTGTTTAGCGTCCGTAGGGTGATTGCTCGTTTTACTCTAGTATGGCATGTCATACTTGAGAACTGAGGTTGTTGTCTGCCTCACTTGTTTGTTTTTTTGGTTGATTGATATAATATTTACCGGGGTAAACCCTTTACCAAAAAAAAAATGTTACAGGCCATCATTCATTGTTCATATACGATCCACTGATTAGTCGGTATTCGTTTAGATTCTGTTAAGTTTACTGATGTATCCTGGTTGTGTTTGTATTGTTGAAATCGGTATAGATGAGTATAACCCTAATAATAGAATAGTCGTTGCATGGATGTAATATAGCTTCTCATGTTATTTATAAATTTTAATTACAATTTATTAACTTCCAGGGTAGCCATTTCTTTGGCATCTACCGACAGCTGAAGCTGCTTAAGTGGGTTAAGGTTCCAAAAGGGGACACTGAAGAGGAACGTCTACTCATAGAAGCATTGATGATTCTCGTAAACAGATGATTACTAATTTTCCATGTATATCTGGATATTGTCATATGATCACGCCTTCGTTCATTGTTACTGCATAAATGGTACAACTGTAAAATAGTAACTTTTCTTATAACATCTTAATCTTTAGTTTGTCTCTTTCTTTTGTATTTTCAGGCTGAATCAGATATGTTAACAACAATATGTATCCAGGTTAACATTACTTTCTATTAGTTTTAACTTCCATCTCGAAGGGTTTTTGTGAAAGTTTGTAACCTGTCTTTGGGTAGTGTCTTACTCTGAGGCCTTAACTTTTCTCAGTGCAGATCACCTTGTTTAAATTTTTTTGTTCATAATTAAGGAAAAAGACAAAAGGTAATATGAACTAGGAGGGAGCAAGTAACTTTCTTCCAGCCACCAGTTAATCTGCATCTAGAGGATGTGGCCCGGCATCACTTTTAACCTAAACTATGCTGATATTGCATCTTTTCCTTCTTCCTAATTTCTAATTCTTAAGCCTCAAGTTTCCCGATGAATTGACTCACAATTAGATTTCTCCAAGTTTATTACCCTTTAACCATAATAAGGAAACTTCCCCACTTGTTGTCAAGTAATGCATCTGCAAGTTTGTTATTCTTCTCCAGATTAGTCTTTACAATCACAAATTCATCCATCTCCGCAAGCAAATGACAAAATCTTTCATTAGTTGATGTGGAGTCTCTCCTTTCATACATGTAAAAATTTCAAACTCCGTTTTGCTATCCATCATGTTTTTATTTCCATAATACTTTTAAGACAAAGCTCTCCATAAAGACATTGATGTCCTGTTACTCTTCGAAAGATCTAACATATTGTCTGTTAGAGCTTGTTGGAGCTGACTAAACAATTTTTTCTCTCTTTCATAACTTTTTCTATCTTCAAGTGTTAACGTTGTGACATTCACTTCTATCCCGGTTGTTTCATGATGAGGTAGGATATACTCCTCTTGAATAGCAATCTATAATTCAATGTCTAAACCTTGAATGTAACCCTTGAATCTTTCCTTCCACCTCCGATAATTTTCAATCTTAAGCAACTGTGGGGCTTTATTGTTCGTACCCATCATGTTGTAGAGGTTTAGTGTTTGATCTATGTTGTGTTGTCCTATAATCCCGGTTTCCAAGGCTCTCCATTCTTCCATGTTAATGCTTTTCCGAAAACACTTAGAAAAATTTCCAAAAACTTCAACAATTTCCATGGTCATCAGCCAGTTGGAAATTCTAATACCTATTGAATTTGAGTGCAAGATTTTATATTTAGGGGTGAAAATGAAGTTTCTCTAAATACGTCATGCAATTAATTTTCATGGTTTATAATTTTCTTTTTCCACTCAAATGCATCCATATAACTATTTCCTCTATAAGAGGAGAGCGTAGAAGCCAACGTTACTAGTAGTGCTTCACTATTTTGCTCTTTAAACTTTTGTATGTTTTAGATTCAATGTTTAAATTTGAATTACGAAGATGAGTTCAAGGTTTAATAAAATAATGTAGGGTGAGATTCGGCTATAAAGTCCAAATTTTCTAAAAAGTGTAAAAAGTCATAAAACACTATAATTTCAGCCATAAAATACACCTAAACCCCAGCTATAACACCATATTCAAACCATAATAGTCCATAAAAACTTCAAACACACAATGGTAGAACTATGAATATAAAAACAATATGTTAGTCGACATAAAACACAATAATGTTTGTCATTCGATAATCAGACCTGTATCATCCAAAACACAAAACACAACCCACATATATGATGTTTTAGTAATCTTTAATTTGTTATTTGTGGGTTTTTGTGTGTTTTATTATTAACATTTTAATGTTTTATGACTTTTTACACTTTTTAGAAAATTTGGACTTTAAAGCTAACTCATAGCCAAATAATGTAATATTAAACTTTCAATAGTTAGTATTCTTTAATTTGTAATATATATGTATTCTCCATACATAGTACATTTTAAATAAATTTTTATAATTTTTATTTACATAATTTAAATGATCCAACATCGTAAATATTCACAGAGGATAACTCAGTATGATATAAATGATTATAACGACCACATAATCTAAGGGGGCGTTTGGTTCATGGAATGTTTTGGAATTGGAATTGGAATGTGTATAGGAATTATAATTTGAGGGAATTGGATTTGGAATTTAAACATTCCAATGGGAATTGGAAATTGTTAGGAATTGGAATCTCAATTCCATTTTTGTATTTTTGTTGTGTTTGGTTGTTAAATGAATTGGAATCCATCACCACGTCACCCACAACCCCCGGTTCGGGTTGAAACAGTACGGGTCGAAACAGTTCGGGTCAAAGTGATTCGCGTCGAAACGATTCGCGTCGAATCGGTTCATGTCGAAACAGTTCGATTCGAAACGATACCGGTCGAAACCGTTCGCGACGAAACGGTACGGGGACGAAACGGTACGGGTCGAAACGGTTCGATTCGAAACGGTACGGGTCGAAACGGTTCATATTGAAACGGTTCGCGTTGAAACCGTTCGAGTCGGTACGCTTCGCGTCGAAACAGTACGGGTCGGAACGTTCCGCGTCGAAACGGTTCCCTTCGAAACCGGTACGAGTCGAAACAGTACCGGTCGAAACGGTATGGGTCAAAACGGTCGAAGATTTCAATGAATATACTTCAATTCCTTCTCATATAGGAAGGATTTTGAATTCCTTTAATTAAAAGAATTTAAAGGAATTCATGCGTAATTCCAATTCCAATTCCATTGTCAACCAAACACATGAAGATTGGAATTGAGATTACAATGTATCAAATTCTTTGAACCAAACATATTAAGGGATGAAATTCAGATTCTAATTCCCTTAAATTCTATTAAATTTCTGCCAATCAAACGACCCCTAACACTTATCCCCTTCAAGCTTTCTTCTATTATCCCCTTTTCCAACAAATAAACTAATGTAAACAACTACCGGCGACACTTGGATCAAAATGAAACCGTTAAATAGCCCCCTCACAAGACGCAACCCCTCAAATAACTATTCATTTCAGTTGCCTTATTATAAATTTTATATTTTATAATTTATTTTTATAATTATAATTTATAATTTTATAATTTATAATATAATTTTATAATTTTAAAATTTAATTTATCATTTATAATTTTATAAATATAAATATAAATTATAAATTATAAAAGCAGAGTCAAAGTAGGTGGAAAAGCATGCGAAAGCTTGTGAGGATAATCAGCATGCCTTTGTCCCCCTGGCGTTTGACGCGTTCGGCTCCTTGGCGCCGGAGGCGGTTCGGTTCTTGGCTAGAGTTCAGCGTATGGTTCACAACAACTTTACGACCGCTCAGGGGCGAGGCTTTGTTTTTAGTAGATTAGGGTTCTCCATTCAGAAGAGGATGGCGGTGCAGTTTGTTGCCCGTCTACCTGCTATCCTTATGTAATTTGCGTTGTTGATTGAAATATCTGTTGGATAAAAAATTATAAATGCTTGGATGTCCATGATACCTAGAAACATCTAACATTTCATTTCATTACGTTACAACAAACAATAATGTCGATGGAAAATCGTCTCATAAATTAAATCACGTAATTCTACAACATATGAGGCTACACATCCAGCGATAGTACGAATCCAACCATGAGCTTTGTTAGTTAGTACTGGTATATCAGTTTCTTGTACGCATCCTTATTCTCAGAGTAGTACTTGATTTCCGCCTGTAAACGAAGAAAACACACACACATTCATCACAGGCACACAACTCAACTGCTAGAAATAAAACCCCCGACGACCATTCATCACAGGCACACAACTCAACTGCTAGAAATAAAACCCCCGACGACGAGATGTTAAGTTACCTTGCGAACCCCTTTTATAGCAACCAGCAGTTTTTCTCCTAATAAAGCTTCTAAAGCAGTGTCTTTTGCAAGAGCTTCTACTGATTCTGCAAGAGAGACTGGCAATCTTTGGAGTTTGTCGCGTAGTATATCAGGATTCTCATCTGTTAGGATTCATACAAATTTGGTGTCATGGGTTGTACTTGATTCAACTCGTTTAGAAAGGTGAATTCAGCCTTACCAACAGGATCAGAGAGAGAAAGATGTCTGCGAAGACCATCGATTCCGGAAGCAACAACAGCAGCAAGAGCCAGATGCGGATTTGCACACCCATCAAATGCTTTGATTTCAAAGTTGCTGACGATTCCGTCTGGAACGCCAGGTGGACATGCAGTTCTGATAGGAGCCTCTCTGTTTTCTTTACCCCAGCAAAGGTAAGCTCCACTCCATGTATTGGGTTGTATACGATCGTAACTATAAATACAATCATATTTTAACCAAATACATCTATGTGAAAAATAATTGGGAAAATTGAAACCTGTTTGGGAGTGGTGCTGTAAAAGCTAAAAGTGATGGAAGATGGTGTAGAACACCAGCCATGAACTCTTCCCCAATTTTGGACATTCCATGACGTGACGACGACCTATCAGAAGCTGCAAATGCATTTTCACCATTTGCGGACAAACTTATGTGCACATGTGAACCCGATCCGATGTCATCTAATGCATACCTGATTCGACCACAAATACAGCAGCATTCAGAAAGATAAAGCGCAAGTGATGTTTTCCATCATGCAATAGCAGTACCTACTTTGGCATAAAAGTAGCGAGCAACCCATGTTTCCTTGCAACAGATCTAATAACTTCACGGGCATAAATCAAGTTATCTGCAGCATTGGTACAAGTTGTGTAACGTAATGCAATTTCAAACTGGCCACTGCCCGCCTCTGCATGTAGCTGCATTACCAAACAAACAAATAGCATATAACTTCTTTTGTATTCTTTATAACTTCTATATTGCCTTAATGATTTTGATAATTCAAAAGATAACGGTTTATATATACATGACTTTTCTAATTACCTGTTCTACATCAATATTGAGGAAGTGTAGTGAATTAACAACTTCATGTAGTATAGGTGAAGCAGCATCAAATGCAGATGTGGCACAGTAACGTGACGTGTCAAATGAAACCCATTCTTCTTGACCATCCCTGTGTAGTAGTAGTAGTAGTTTATAGAGTTACGTGTCATTTACATCCCTGTGGTTTGTTCACTTTTACCATTTCAGGCCAAATTTCAAAATTGTACAATTTTCCTCCCTGGCATTCTCGAAACGTGCCATTTCAGCCCAAAAAACTAACCCCAGTTAAAAAAACTCAGTTACCTCAGGGACGAAAATGACATTTTGTTCTAGATTTTTTTGACTGAAATGACACGTTTCGAGAATGTCAGGGAGGAAAATGGTACAATTTTGAAATTTGGTCTAAAATGGCAAAAGTGGACAAACCACAGGGGCGTAAATGGCACTTAACTCTAGTTTATAAAACAAGTAAAGATGACATGTAGAAATGGAATTCAGAATACACAGTTACATCAAGATAATTTCATAATACCTTAACTGACTCTTTAATAGATAGAATTCATTTTCAAATCCAGCATTCATTTCCTGGATAAAAAACAATGTATTTAACATATTTAAGCATAACGCAAAATTCGACATTTAAGGAATAATGTATGTGATTATTACCAAGTTAAATTCTTGTTTGAGAAGTTGTGAAAGTCTCCTTAGTGTTTCTCTTGGGCAATAATCCCACACTTGACCAGGTTTTGAGTGCATGTAAGCCAAAACCATCTCTTCCTGCATCGCCCTGTACACAAATGCCAGTTCATAATTCTATTTATTTTTAAATTTTTGCTATTTTTCCTTATTTGGCATAGAAATTAGTTAAAATGTGAGGGGACAATTTCAAGTATTTACCATGTTTAGGGCCATATGAAGGTTAGATGTTTTATTGAGATGATTTCTACAATACAACATTACACACGTATACAGATACATATCCAAGAAACCTTATGGGCTTAGCCATAGTATAGGTGCCCTCTAGCGATGGCCAACTCGAATATATATTCAAACACTTCCCTCAAACACGAGGAGCAAATATATCGAATACTAAGTTTGTTACATATACATTTAAGAGTTAACTGCCATTTTCGTCCCCGTGGTTTGTTTACTTTTGTCATTTCAGTCCAATTTTCAAAAATGCACCAGTTTCCTCCCGGACATATTGGAACCGTGTCGTTTCAGTCCAAAAATTAAAACCCAGTTAAGTCATTCAGGTTTAATGAAGAGTATTTTTGTTCTTTCAGTAGTCAGACGTAAAATAAGGTGAAATCAAATAAATATGAAAGGACAAAATACCCTTCATTAAACATGTCTGACTTAACTGGGTTTTAATTTTTGGACTGAAATGGCATGTTTGGGAGGAAACTGGTGCATTTTTGAAATTGGACCGAAATGGCAAAAGTGAACAAACCACACGGACGAAAATGGTAGTTAACTCTATATTTAACTCTAGAACATGTAAGAACTTTTGTAAACGCACGTGCTAGTTGATCATTAAACTTGATGAACTTTGTCACAATAAGCTTTTCACTAACAAAGTAACAATCAATTTCAATGTCTCACGAAAGGGAGTTCTCTAATGATCCTTAATATCCAGAATTTAAAAAAAAACACGTTGCGGACCGCAAGTCAAAAAACAATGTATTACACATGTGTATATTACACATGCGTAATAGTACGTTTTTTTTTCCAAAAATTTTATTTTTCGTATAAGTATATCCAAAATAAATAAAAATTTTGGTAAAAAAAATAACGTACTATTAGACATGTGTAATTAAAATATGCCCTTGCGGACCGAACCTCAAGCCCTTTTCCTTGCGGTCCGCAACATGTTTTTTCAACAGTTTTTTAGTTTTCTCATGATCCTCTTCCTCTATATATATGTGTGTGTGTGTTCTAACAAAGGTAAAGAGAGATGTTTTATTGAGATGATTTGTATAATAGAATGTAACACATATATATAGACTAAGATCCAAGAGCAATTGGTCTAACCTATAATGACAGCTAACCCTAATATTTCATCGAATAAAACATAAGTAATGCGATGGCAACATATATTTAGTATTTACCAAGGGATTTTGCATCTTGTTGACAAATCTGGTATGAGTCTGATCTCACCAGTTCCTGTCAGATTAGTCTCATCAGCTGGACCATCCATTGCTGAACTCATGGCCATGGAGGCACAGGTTAGACCTAACCCATTCTCCTTCACAATACTATCGAACCGTTTTTGAGGGACAACCTGAGTGCCATGTATACAAACTCAATGCTTTAGATAACAAACACCCTAATAAAATATAAAGAAGAAAAGGAAAGCGTTTACTTACACGGCATCTGTGTTGTCCTGAAGCATCTACCCATAAAACACGAACAAGCACCACGTCTTGTTGGGTCGAGTTAAACTCCTTTCTCACATCATTATCCAACTTTAATAAGGTATCCGATCGGACAGCAGTATCGATCCCGTAAAACTTTTTTGCATTTTCAGCAAAGATGTTGGCAACAGCTTCAACAGCTTCATCAATTGAAAGATCACCATCATTGCATGCATCCCGTAGAACACTGAAAACGACGTCCCGTGCTCTCTTTGCACCTGTCAACTTAAGGAAGTTAGTTGACTTTAACATCAGTCAACGTATATAGTTCATAGTTGTGGTTGCACAAACCTAGGTAAAACGTTTCTGGGAAAGCACATCCGTCAGTGCTGAACATCACCTACATTTATCGTGATGATTCATCATAAGTCAAATTCAAAGTGGAACATAAAAATATGAGCTTCATTAAACGGCGCATCACCTTCTTTAGCGGCGCAAGCTCCAAAAGCTGTTTGAGCGATGATATCATGCCATGAACACTCAGCTTTGGAACTGCCAAACCAAAATCAAGGTACACCTGATGATAAACAGATGCCAAATACGATGCTTCCCTTGAAAAAGGGTAGGATGCATGTAAAAGCACTATTCTGCAGTCCAAGAATCTATGGTCTTCAAGAAGATTGCGCAGATGAAGGGGATTCGCCTGCCTCAAATCCAAATCTTTGTCTCCAAACCTAGTAGTCAAAACTCCATTCATTTAATTCCGTACTTAAAGCACTCTAAGTAACTAACAAATACATTTGATTTTTGTCATCTGTCTTACCCTGTATGTATCTGCATGGGCCAGTCGAAACACAGAGCCACCTCCAAACTACGCACTATGATATAATCAATAAGGTGTTTGTTTGTGATGCGTACAGGACTTCCAGCTGGGGTAACAAATTTCATAAACGGGTCAAACAAGAAACATAGCTTGAAAGAAACGTGTTGAAAGTTGCCCAAAATGAATTTTTATGCATAATAATATCTCCTTAATAAGATGTTAAAAAAGTCAGACTAATAGCGTTTTGCTAATCATCCTTGACACGATAACTACTTTATGAAATACAACATTCACCGTGACATCTGGCAACTTTAGCAACAGGGTACTAAATTTAAACTCACCAAGCAAAACTTGAGCAAGACCCTCGGCGGCCTCTTTCTCTGTGACATTTGGGTTAATTTCAAGGCCGCTGCGATATGCAGCTATGGTTTTTAGACCAACCACTTTGGTGGCATCTGCTGTGACAGAAAATAAGGATAAGGAATTTACAAGCTTTTGCCTTTATACCAACAAAAAGTTACAACTGGGGTGTCGAAAAAGTTACAAAAAGGATATGACTTTAATCGTGCTAAGAAACTATCAGTAAACGTATCCATTGTCCAAGGAATCCCATTTTTTATGCCCTGAAAAGGATGATGATATATATAGATGAGGAAAATAAAAGAGGAAAAATATGATATTTGTTTTAATATATACTTGATCAAGAATATCCTCGGCTAGACGTTCAATCCTGAGTATTCTACCAGCACAAGGCAAAATATCTGTGCCAAGCATCTTATCTAACACCAATCCATAGTCTACGAGTACAGTCGAGATTCCTGCAGCTTTGAAGCATATTTTGGTGATTGTTTCAATTCCAGAGTCAAGTCTATATTTTTGGACTCCTTCAAGAGAAAAGTCAGAGCCATAGAGACGAGCAATGTCCCTCAGGCTTCTCTGCAGATGAAGAAGACTAGTAATTAATCATATGAAATGAAAGGAGTAAGGAAGAAGATTCGGCGTTGACCTTGAAGTTAAGGGTGGAAGGAACATGAGCTAAGGCCTTCCCGGAAGCTTCAGAAAAACAAGAGAGGAAGGGAAGTGAAGAATCCAGAGCGACGATGTTGTGCGCGTGGCCGTCCACCAGCTCCGCCCTCTCAACCGCTTCTCGAAGCTCATCCATCACCAACACTAACTACTTCCGATTACAATGATCAACTATTTCTAGGGATAGGTGTTTTAGTTAGTTTATAGAGGTCATTTAAAACATCATGGAATTTAGAACATGAGGTATACCTATTTTTGTTTTCACAGACAATTGCATATTTTTCTTCAAAAATCTTCTTAATTGTATATTTACTTCTAAATTAAAATTTTATATTTTCGTTTTTTTTTTTATTAGCAAATATCGCAAATTTACTCATTTTAGTTTATTATAATAATTATAATTTACCCTTACAATTAGTAAAACTCTAAAAAAAAAGCATATTTACCCATTTTTTTATTTATATTTTTTATCAACTCTTTTTTTTACATCTCGCTATCGAATTAACTTTCACTCATTTCTAACATTTTTACTGATTGTTACTCAAATTAGATCATGGAGTTCAATTACTCTGAAACATCACACCTCGTGCAAATGTTTTCTCCAGTTTTGCCTAGTAATTGAATTAGCAACACATGTCCACATGTAAATATCAAGAAACTTATGCATTCCTCCATATCACTGACTTTAATTGTTTTACATAACCACATACCACACAGTTCTAGCTTCCACTCGAGTCTCTTACAACCATTTCATCAAACACCTACCATACATCATCATTCAACCAACATGCATGTATGAAATAAAACATTGTCTTGCCTTTGTCTGTATGAGTTCTAGTGTCAAAAAGACAACCCTTATTTTTGTCTTCATCTTCTTCATAAAACAATCGTCTAGAGGCGATAACATGTAATTTAATTGAACATCAAAATCGATGAAACGAACACCAGATTGAACTTCCAAACCGAGGCGATAACATGTAATTAATTGAACATCAAAATCGATTGTAGAGACTAACCCAGAACTGATTATCCTTCGTGTTTGACTAACCTAAAACTGATTATTCCCACAGCAGAAGCGTGAGAGGAGAGGGACTCACATTTTATTGAACCTGAACCTACAGTAATAGGGTTTTTTTTAAGTTTAAAAGGTTAATTTTGTTAATTTACCAAGGAAGGGAAAATATGCAATTTAAATTTGGAGCTGGGTAAATATGCAATTAAGAAGTTTTTAAGGGGAAATATGCAATTGTCCCTTGTTTTTAAATAATTCCAACTTATAACTTTAAATTTATAATTTCCATATATTTGTTTATATTATTAGTTTAAGTTAACTATTTAATTTATTTTGTTAGGATTGAACACCAATATTGCATTGTGTCAAATCTTAGATTACAATTTATCTTCTATACTAAAGTAAAATATCTTATCCCACATGTCATAGACTTAGACAATTTTTTGATGACTTAGCAATGCTCATTAAGCTGATAATTAGATTTTCAGTGGCAACACTTTTTTTTCTCCTTTTTCCTTCATACGGCTTCTCAATCATCCTCCCCTTTTACTTCAATCAAATCCCTATTTCCTTAATTATGCAATCCTTTCCTTTCTCAATTTTTATTTTTCAAATCACAAACCTGGAGCCGATGGTGGTGGCTGAAGACTAACCAGCGGTGGTGATAGGATTTCCTCAGTTGTCAGTAGTGGTTGTTGTTATTGGTGGTTTTCAAATGGTTAGATTCGTCTCCCGATGGCTAGGGTTCTACTATGAATCACTTCTTCTACTTCTAAAAATCGGCTCCAGATTTGTGTTCCCTTTCATTCACACTTCGTCATGTTTGTTTCGAATTTAGGGTTTTGAGGCTTTCTATTCATATGTATTTAGATTATGTGCATTACAATTGGGTTTTTTCGATTGGGGATTTAACGATTTTAGGGTTGTAATAGGTTTAATGAACACATTTGGTGTTTGTTTGTGAATTTCATCTCAGGTCTTTGATTTCGATATTCACATGTATGATTTATTTCTGTGTTAATTAGAATTTTCTGGATTTTAAAGCAGGTGTTTGTTTGTTAAATGTTTGTGATGGTTGTTGTTTTAGTTCAGCAATAATCTTCGAATAAGACTTGTTTATTACTATCTAAATCAGATTCTTATTATGAAAGGATGGGTTGCAATGACATTATGGTTGATTTCCTGAAATCCATATATGATATACATGTTTTCCGAATCCATTAGTGTAATTTGCATATTTTTAGATTTATAACTATACGTGGCATATGCATATAGTAAACCGAGGAATTGCAATAGTAAAGCGCAATAACTTTACGTGGGACAAGCATATTAGTTGATAAAAATGAGGGATTAAAAACTCGAATTTATTTGTTCGGAAATTTGATATAGAGGGAAAAGGCACCAAAAGTAAGTTTGATGTGTAATAAATAGTTAAGTGGAATAAAAAACTACATCAAATTTAATAAAAACTGTGTAGTTTTGATCGGTGTCACATAAGTTGGGGGCTATTTGGTAGCATTTTAATGATTATATTAATCGGCTACCTATGAATCGATCAATATTAAGTGTGTTTGGTTCATTGAGATAATACCTCTAAATCAGTGAGTAAGTCTCTTACCCATTAAGTTTCAAAATGATGTTGAATGGAAAATTTACCCATTTATCCATTTAGCTATCTTCATAACCCTTAGCCAACCACTCATGTTCCACCTTCTCGACCCACCACCGTCTCCTCCACCACCAACCAATCAGGCTGAGCCAAGTCGGTCCTCTTACTGGTTCAGAATCTCTTATCCAATCAGGCCTCTTAATGGCTCAACACCTGCTCCTCTTAATAGCTTAGCACTTACTGGCGCAGAGGTTGCCAAACAACCCCTTAGATGCCTAATTCACTTTCCTCATATGATATATCCTATGTTACATGGTTTTTTTTCTTTTCCACGACATTAGTACAAAACCGTCTTTTATTACCCCTTTACCCCTATTTCTTTGAAGACATATCCTTAGTACCTTTCAAAAGTCTTGTAACATCCTAACTGACGGCAGAATACGTCGGGGCATGTAGATTGTTCATAGCTCATAGTACTATTAAAATTGATATATCAGTCGTACCAAATTAAATGTTACATACAAGAACCAAATTTGTTTTTAAACATAACATAAAATATAACTTTGTTTATTAAGTCTAAGTCCAAAGCGTCCTATGTGAATTATCAAGTTTATTAAGTCTCACATTGCATTTCTTGTATTATGTATAAAAATAAAGTGTGAACTAAAAAGTTGGTGAGTAAACATACGTTTATAATACGTTTAATATGAATACAAAATAGTGAATCATAAGTCCATGATATGATTTAAGCATATATGAATAAAAGAATTTCGCAATGATCAAACCTACTTGATACGAATACAAATGGTAGAATAAATGGATTTTGATACCCAAATGTCAATTACTGGTCAATTTAGGTGGGGTCAATCCGGTAGTGTTATTATCTACTTCCTTAGGCATAGTTGTTAATGATCAAGATATGAATCAAATGGTAGAATAAACTCACAACAAATGAATTAAAGAGTTAAATGCTTGGTTGGTCCCTGTGGTTTATAAAAATTGCAGGCTTAGTTCTAATGGTTTACTAATTACACGCGTGGTCTCAATACTTGCAAAAAATACACTCGTTTGGTCCTTTGCCCTAACGTCAGTTAGATTTCTCAGTTAACACACCCCATGTGTATGTCACGTGAGGGTAATCTTGTGTGAATTTACTTATTTACCCTTGAAGATATAAATTATTATATTATAAAAACACGAACCTGTATAAACTTCTTACGCCTAAGAAGAACCCTGATCAGCCGATTGTCCACTGCCTTCAACAAATCAATCACCTGAAAAACAAACAAAAAACAAAAACTCATCTCTCGATTCCATTCGTGGGCCTGTTGTTACTCCAACAAGTAGCCCCGAAGTATTCACCGCAACTGAAGCCGGAACCTCATCAGTCTCAAGTTCTGATCCGGGTACCTCACCGTTTTTCATCCCGGTAACCAACAGGTTGTTAAAAAAGGATAAGTCACTAGCCGGAAAAGAAAGTCAGGATCGAGTTTAGATTCCGAAAGTGAACATTTATCATCAGCTTCATCTAGCTTACGGTTTCAACCATGGATGTTGGATATAATCACATCCAGCTGTCAATCTTTTCCATCAACCAGTTTTGGAGCAAGGGATTTACCAATAGCTTCCCAGACTTTGTTAGAATCAAAGCTATTTGGGGCTTTTGTAAGGTACACATAACACCAATCAAAGCTCCAGAATATGGGTTCTAGCAAATGGTATGGTTATCGCATATCTCCATTTCATCAGGAGATGGTGGAGGAGATGGTGGTAGTTGTTGGATGAGGCAGGGGTGACGATGGCTTGGTGGTTGTGGGGTGAGGCAGGGGCTGTAGTGGTGGTGGTAAATAAGTAAATTTACACAAGATTACCCTCACATGACATGCACATATGGTGTGTTAACTGAGAAATTTAACTGAAGTTAGGGCAAAGGACCAAGCGAGTGTATTTTTGCAAGTATTGGGACCATGCGTGTAATTAGTAAACCATTAGTACCAAGCCTGCAATTTTTGTAAACCACATGGACCAACCAAGCATTTAACTCTGAATTAAACATATACCACAACTAACACATTGACGTATAATGAATTTGCATTATTTGAATAAAAAGAAATTACGATTTAATATAAATACATGATACATCCCAATTGAAAAGAGGACTATGAATACAAGCATGTTGCGAAAATAGCGAAATCAAACTTAGTACAAGTTGTAGCATTTTGGAATAAATCCGAAAAATTACTGTAACGTCATAATATAATATACTAGTATAAAGAAAATGTAGAAAACGATTAAAACGAATATGATGGAATAGGGATTTCTACGTTCATATGATTTAAGGGATTTTTAGTTTAAGTTGATAAAAATAGTTAAAGTGCCAAAAATATATAAATACAAATGATAGTTTGTATTTAAAATATATCGAATACGATTTCTACTAAAATGATGTCATATATTATAAAAAATAAATAGATATAATATTTGAGTTCAACTAAATATGTGTATAAGTATTTATTTGTTAGTTTTACCAAAAATCATCGCCTAATGATATTGTACTTAAATGTATATAGTATATACAAGTCCAAAATGATTATAACATGTGATTTGTAAGTTTAAAAAAAGGCTTTGATTACAAGTATAAATGTTACTGGTTATTTATATTTGATGGCTAAATAATATAACTTGTAAAATGTGACAAAAAAAATCTTATTTTGAAAATAATCATTTCGAAATAATTAGTGTGTCTAGATGTGGTGTATATGATAGTATTCATTCATATAAAATAATACCTACTAAATTAACAATTAACTAAAGGCATAAATATATACATATTTCCAATTTGTCCACAATTACTTATGTCTAAATGAGTTTAAATTTTATAAATTAGTTAATATGAGGTAGCCCACTTGATAGAGGCATATGTTTCTTAGAGATGAGGTCCTAGGTTCAAATCTAAGCAAATGATGTAATTGATGACAAATATTGATGTAAAGTAAAAGACACATTTGCCACTAAAAAAAGTTGTCTAAAATTAAGTATATATTGTCTACATTCTCTAAAGTCCAAAGGCAATAATATAGTTTACAAGTTTTAGTATTTTAGATATTTGCATAAAATATATGTTTAATATGGTTTAGCCTACATCAAAGTCATAAAATTATATGTTATAATTCTCAAATAATATGAAAATCAATAATAATTCTAATCTAAAATGATTGTCATAGATTTTCTAGCATCAAAATACTAACAATAATACTTAGAATATAATGAAATAAATTCTAGAAAAAATATATAAATAAGATTATCAGCATGATTAATGTAATTTCATCATAAAACATGCCTAAGACTAACACAAAATAGTGTAACTGAATTAATATGTAAAAATAGAAAAAATCCCAAATGACTTTGAACCCTAGAATGATAGATTTCTAATCGAGCTACAATCACCTTCTATCAATGGACATTCATATAGGAATTTTGTAGAGGACGAAAAATAGGTAAGTTGGCTCAAAAATCACCCCAATCAAACAAGAAACAAGTTCGAATCGGAGGTTTGAAGTTACGAGCCATAGAGTTTGATCTTCAAAGTTTGCAGAGAATAAACAAAATTAGAAGTGTGAGAGTGTTTAGAGGATGTTAAAGTACTGATTGAAGAGTTGGAATTAAATATGGTTTGGATGAGTAATAATTTGTTTTTATTAAGATCTTAATGGCGTGAGTTATGTGTGACATCCATCAATTATCCGTATTCGAAACCTGATCCATTCTCATACTTGGTTTTTTTATTTCAAAATAATCACATTAATATTCTATAGAATTGTTTGTATATAAAAAAATATATAATAGAATATGTTAGGGGATAATTTTTATCAAGTCTGGATCACGTATCTTGAGACCTAGCCTGGATCACTTATCCTCAGCGGATGGGGTAGGAAGTCTGAGGATCGAGGATCCTTGTTATTACTTATGTTATCTAACAATTGTTCTCTATGTTTATAATGTTTATACGCAGGTAATGGGCGACGTAGACTTAGTCTATGTTGGAATCTTGCTGAATATGCTTCAAATAAAGCACGTGCATGATCGAGAGTAGCCATTATGGACGAACATGGGGGACTTGCACCTTTTTCGGATAGTTAGTTAGCTAGAGTTTTATAATTATATGAAAAGGGATATTGAGCTCATTTAGAAATATACTGACACACTCGCACACTTGATCATATTCGAGACTGCTCTCTAACACACACACTGAAATTCATTTGTATCAAGCTCAATATCATCCGAAGTTGTATTGAATTGTTCATTGTTTCTTCAATAGAGTTGGTGATCGGTAGTTTCCATCACCCGGGGTTTTTTATGCTGGAGATCTTTTAAAGATCAAAGGCTTTTTCCTCTTATAAATCTTTGTGTTCATTGCCATTTACATTTGATATTCGATTACACAATTGTCCAATATTCAAGCACACTACGTCACAAATCAGATTTGGTTACATTATCCTTAATCAGATTTTTGACCAAAACAATTTGGCGCCCACCGTGGGGCAAGTGGTGCTTCAACTCTAAGAATTTTCGTTCTTTTCTACTCATTCTCAATAATTCCATAATACCATGGCCTCTCAATGAAAATCCATTTCATTTGCTATGCCAACGGTGACATTATCTCAGAGTTCTATGTCATTGCCTCATATTCCCCCATCATTCCAGAAGAATGCTGAAAATGCTTAGAAGAAGACATCATCCATCAAAAGCTATATGGAGCAGCAAGAAAAGACCAATCAAAGGATCCTTCGCGAAATTGATGACATAAAAAAGCAGAAGATGTTGGTAGAGGATCAGTCTCCACTAATGCCTAAGGTGTTGGATTTTGTTATCCCAGCATCAACAATTCAGCATTCTAGATGATCCAATATCTAGCCTCAAGGATCCTTTACCCAATCGCAAGGATCAGTGGCGATGAATCAGCCTCAAGGATCCTTCTACCAACCTGGAGGATCACATGAAATGTACCAGCCTCAAGGATCCTATTTCCAGCATCAAGGATCCTCAGCTTGGGTTCAAGGATCCATGGATTACTCATCAAGACCTTCAACACAAACTTATCTAGGATCCAATGTCTTCCAGTGTAACACTCTGCATTTTCTGTACTTTCCATATTTAGAAAGTTGTGTTCGCATTTCTGTTTTTAGAAACTTGTATTCTTACTTCATTTAAATCCTTGTAATCTCGAGACTTTGATCATAATGGAAATCATATTTTTATATCAACCTTGTTTAATCATACATGCATAGTATGTAATCAGTCGCGAAATACACGTTTTATTTTAAAACCGAGACATACATCGAGATTATATTTTCTCGGAATCACATTTATACATGTATCATACTTATAATATACTTGCATACACATTTATAATATAAAATAACCTAGTTACAAAATGCATGGACTAAAAGTGAGCAAAACCAAAAGCTTTTCCACCTCCTTTCTTCTCCAATCACCTTCCACCCCTTTTTTAGCCAATTAGATTTCACCCTTTTCCACCTCCTTTCTCCTCCAATCACCTTCCACCCTTCTTTAGCCAATCATATTTCACCATTTTCCACCTCTTTTCTCCTCCAATCACCTTCCACCTTCATTAACTCTCAAACCCTAATCCCCACTTATAAATACAAGCCTCCACCACATCCTAAAACATTCCACACATTAATCTACTCCTAAACTCTCTAATCCTCTCAAGAATTCTAAGCAAAGAACAATACTTTCAAGTTTTCTAAGGCAACTTTGGTGTTCAACCCTCCACGACTCGTTGACTCACGTTATTACAAACTTGTGAGTACACTTGACCCATTTTTAACTTTTACGCAATTTGGGTTGTAACATGTTTACTTACAAAATACACAAATACACACAACGTACTTTATACACTTAATCCGCTATACATGCTCATTGTTATGCTTAGGTTCATGCTAGATACATACATGCTTTTGTCATTAACCTAGCTAGCCCAACTTAACATATATAGCGCTATAGGAGTAGCACATCGTCCATCGGGGTATTGTTAAGCTTATCTTTTACTCATAAATAGTCTCGTTACTTTTGTGGCGAGGGACACTAAATTCTTGTGGACACTTGGGGTTTGACATTTAGTATTGCATGCTAGTTTACCTTGTATACAATTGTCATGTGGATTCAAGTAAATTCTTTTTATACTTATGCTATGTAATTTAAAACTTGTGTACTCGCCAATTCCTTTGCGTTGAACCATATTTTTAACATATTACAAGTTGATGATGATGTTTATGACGAATCTAGTAGGGACGACATAGAAACGCACAAGAAATACTAGATTTGGATATTTTGTTATGTCGAACTTGTTGTACTTGTCTTTTAAATTGTTGTATTTGAATTTTCTTCAATGTATTTGAGAATCTATGATTATTAATGAAATTGGTTTGAACTTAAACATTGTTGCAAATAGTGTTATGTGTAACGAGCAATCTATTTCGTCTCACTCTGATGATTCCGCTATCGGTTGGGGTGTGACAGATTGGTATCAGAGCCATAACTATAGGGAATTAGGAAAAATTGCCATGATTTGACCTAGTCTATAGTCTAAGTACCCATACTTGACCATTCTTAACTTCATGTTTTAATTACTCAAATTCTATCTACTTGCTTCTATCTCATCTTTTGTCTTTCCTAAAACGATTTACCACACACATGAAGACATGAAAACACTCGTATTATATAAACGAGACGCTTTCACCAAAATAGGAGTGAAACCCTCACTTTGGTGAAAGACCCTCAATCCGCATTCTCGATTTTCATGAAATTACACATCAAGTTAGGAGTAACATCCTTACATTGATGAAATTTCGCCATGCTCGTTCTAGTGGACCCTTACCAACGAGTCGGATTTAGTTCCTTACCTCGTCTGGTAAGTACCAACCACACATAGGGAATGACGTTGTCAAGTTAGGGGTGATACCCGCACCTTGATAACTAGTCCCACTTCTCGATTTTTCAATCACGCCAAGGTCTCGAACTTTCGATTGACTAAGAACATGTAGTAACCGGAATGGTGAATACCGTTAACCAAAATTTCAGTGAGAGTATTTTACCTATTAGGCCAAAGCATGCTTCCCAAACTCAAAAGAACTTTCGATCACTTTGGTTAGTCAAAGTTCCGTTTCGGAACAATCCAAGTTTTAGTCCATCATTATATTATATCAATTTTATGCATAACGTAATTCGAGCATCCCTTTTCTTTCAAAAGCAAATTAGTTTCACCATGATTACTCGTGTATCATACTTATACTTTTCATGTACCTTACATACTATATATAAATACGATTTCAAAAACATCACCCACAAGACAAACACTACTCGTATTCCCAAAAATGGAAGACTCATCGGCAAGATATGGGTGAATTTCTCCCTTACCTTGACTTTTGACTCCGCCATTTAAAAGAATCTTGTCCTTGAGATAGGATTGATGTCCACACCTCAATGGAAGATCAAATCACAACTCGTACATATTGTAACAAACACTCGATCAAAACTCATACTCAACCTTTTATCTTTGTGTCAATTTTCGCACTTATGCATGAATTTCGAACCTTATTATTTTATTCAAACATGTTTTCCCCTACAATTTATTTACATAAATCACTCACACGAAATTCCTAATGATACTTTAAATATTTCCTTCCAATTTTTCAAAACTTTATGAAACGCTACCTATTAACTTAGTCGGTCTAATGAACCTCTTGCCCTCGATTTTCATAACTCGTCCAATCTCTAAACCACACCCACTTTATACTATCATCCTAAATACATTTTATTCCCAACAAGAAACAAATGAAAACTTTCTCTCAGGTACGTATAATTCCACTTTGCTACAATGTTTTTCAAAAACCAAGTTTTCCATGAAAATTCTCAAAACACAACTTTTCTTTATTCAGTATAAAAATAAAGCAAGTTCACTAATTTACAACCTTATCAAAAATCGCTAATATGCAAATCTAAATCTAAACACATGGGCAAGAAAATTTCTTAAGATCGGATAACCTACGACGTATGCGAATACAAAATTTAAAAAAAAGAAGCATTTCTTTTTACAAAACACATCTTACATCGCAAATTAATACTTTCCCTTAATATTCACTTGACATTCACAATCCTGGTCTTTCAATTCTGACACACCCGATTTATCATATTTCAACCAACTCAATGTTTGACTCAAACCCACCATACACATGCATATAACCTTACACGCTTCCATTTTATACATTCAACATTTCATGACAATCTTACACGTATATTCATTTCACTTCGTATTTTACACACTTGAAACTTCATGGTAACCTATGTGTACTCAATATCATTATACTTCAACTTACCTATCTGTACTCAATATCATTATCCTTCAACTTATACATTCCATAATACATGCTAATATTATACGAATTTGCCAACAATCATGGTCAAAACTTATACACCCCAACCGATGGCGGAATCATCGGGGCATGGCACTAGCGGACCAGATTGTTCAAGAGAATCCATAACGACTATTTTGGCGACAAATATTATAGAAGTTCAATTTCCCATACAATTAAACAAATATCCGTACAATAGTCAAAACAAATTACAAGTTCTTGAACAAGATAAGATCCGAAAACTAGATTTTTAGTGAGTTTCTAGCGGCCTAAATCCATTTGCAGCATAAAAAACATCAACCTTCACATACGTTAAAATAAAGGTCAATACAATAATGTAAAGGTGAGATCACAGGTTTAGTATAATAATAGTAATAAAGCATTTTCGAAAACTAGCATGATTAAACGTAATGATGTGAACACATATGTTACCATAAACACCGAAATAAGCAAACCAATTAGACCACGGGTGAGATGTGCGATATGTGTCCACCGAAGTGTCCACGCACGTAAGACAGAAAAGTAAAGCGAACCTTAACAACCCTCGAACCTTCGGGTGGCGGGTCAACCTATAGCATGTAGGCAATCACAAGGCATAAACATAACACATAGCAGTTCAGCGATTCACGTAAAGTCATACGAGAGCGGTTTTGCGTTTAAAGTGTTTTTAGCGTTGTGTGATGTGATTTTAGTATAGCGAAGTGCGTTTTAGCGAAAAGGGGTCAAGTGAATTCACAGTGAGTGCGTAACAGCAAGACATGAGCGAGATGGAGTGAGGAGAGTGTCGGGTCAGCCTGCGGGTAGAAACATAAGTGCATCAGTCTTCAGTAGTGTTGAAACGGTTGAACGAAGAGTTGTACGGGGGGGGGGGGGGGAACAAATTCGTACGAAATTTGATTTCGTGTGAAAATTTTCGTGCGAAATGTATTTTCGTGCAAAAATGCCTGTTTTCGTGTCCAAAATCGAGTGTTTTCGCGTCATTCTTCGGGAAATCGAGTGTTCATCCCTCCAGCCTTAGGCCACTGATCGAACCTTGTGCTGGAGAGGTCTTTAGAGTGAGTGAGTCGTTTGTGGAAACTCGGACTGGATCGTATGAACCCAAAGTGAATCGTGCAAGCCAGTCTAGTTTGCACAAGCGACTGTTCTTGCATCTTTTGTGCGACCGGAACTGAGATTTCGTCTAAAACGGATGTAGTTCGAGTCCATTTCATGATGGTTTTGACAAAGCCACGTTCCACTACTTGGTGAACGAAACAATAGTCGTTTGATCCGTTTTTTGTATGAAAATCGTTTTATAAAACAGTTTTGTTAAGATAAACACTTTGTGAGCTCGATACAACAAGGTTTCAGATCTGAGAAACCAAGGTTAACTCAAACATGCTCGGTTAAGTGTAAATCTAAGTTAAAATCAGAAAGTTTGGTGAAAAAGATGAAGGTTTTCGTAAACAGAAGAAGTTTAGATGAAATCGGAGATAAACTCGTGTAAAATTGTGATATCTGTGACGATCCGATCATGTAACAATAAGGAACAAGTTTATCAATCAATGAAATTTTATGTTTTATTTGTGAATTTGTTTATTTATTATGATATTTTCACACATTCGACTTTTGCACGATTTCGAACTCTCAAATCGCTTCTGTAAGCGAAACCGTAAGCCGATACGCAAACAAAACCAATTTAACGCGACGTACACTTTGGAACAATGACACAAGCTTAATATACACTAAATAACCTATACATAACTTAGAAATAAGTTTTGAAGGGTTAGGTATGGCAAAAACACACTTTTGTAACTTTAGGGGCTATTTTGCAAATTCTGCGAAACTATACCTTTTCGCGTATTTCGCTATCCGGGACATGTACGGACATCCAAAAATTTTTGTAGTCATTAAAATATTATATTTTGATGATTGGAATGCAAAAATATCTTTCGTTACGCATTTACGGTCATATGCGCGTTCGTTACGATTTTCGTCGTAATTAACTGAAAACCGCAACCGTACGACCAAACGAACCGACCTCTGAGATATTTTTAAGCACATTTCAAGTTACCAATACTTTATTGTTCTTCTAAAGCTTGAAAATAAGGTTAACGGGTGTTCAAAGTGCCAAAACGTGCAGGGGCCTGTTATGCCAATTTCCCAAAGTCCATGCCAGCTAAGGGTCTTACGGACCGTAAGACCAAAGCCCATACAGTCCATAAGGGTCCCCCAACTTATCAGAAACTTGGCAGCATCTGGTTAATTCCCTTATTGATTAAGCAAACGAACTTGCCACCTTTCTTACTGCATCTAACATGTGTTATGACACTAATCCAACTCAGTGATGACTCATGGACACATGTAATGCTTTTATAACTTCAATTCAACTATAAATAGCATGGGGATTTAGCCATTTGAACTTTTAAAACCTTCTTCCTTGCTCTCTTATGCCATAATTTAAAGTTGCAAACACTTTTGGGGCTTTCATCTGTGATTCCTTGGCTACCCTAGTGCAAGTAAGTGCTCCATTCATGTTTTGTTCAATTCTTTTAACATATTTGAGCTAAAAATCAAACAGTTTGACTTCTGTTTGACTTTCAGTTCTGACCTGAATTGGTCAAATCAAAGTCCAATTGAACTTTGCAACATGATCGGGATCATGATGGTTATGATCCTTATTGATCATGCCTACTGATTACCACGTTTACTAGTTGTACTGACGAGTCAAAGTTTTGGTCAATAATGCGTAAAATGCGCATTATAGGACGGAAGTATTTTCGAGTATCATAACACTTTGTGTTGATACCAAATCAGTTTATAAACTTAGTTAGACATGTTTAAAATGTCTAACTCGTCACTTTTGTTTTAGTGCTTGTTTAGAGTCGTAAGCCGAGCGGTTTTGACCACCGCTTTGACTTTCGAATCCGACCCGTTTGGTTGATCTTTGAACCCAACCAAATACATATTTGTGACCATAATTTAATAGGAAATAACCCTTTGAGGTTATACCTTATGGTCATATCATTTGGTTAGTGTTATGGTCATTAGTTATTATGATCTTCAATAATGACCAAAATGCCCTTTTTGCAAATAAATCAACTATAAGCATATGTAACATAAATTTTGACATATAATCTGATCAAATAACATTTTCAAACATGTTTAAACATTAAAGACTTATCATAACACATATCTAACCATCCGAACAAGTATTTACGCAAATAACGCGTTAAAGTGGCTTACACTACCTTAACGGGTCATAACGGGTCAAAAGCACATAGGAACCTTTCTAACTCAGAATGTTAACTTTATTAAACCATTTCATATGAGTTCCAAACTCATTTAGTTTATAAGGTCTCATTCTATCCAAATCCTTCGATTTCAAGTCCCGATACTTACATAATTATCCGATTTTAGGACACGCTTGATTTCTCGGATCTTTGAGCTTTGGTTTTCTTTTGATTCAAGAATACTTTGCAATCACATGTGAGTACATAGTCCCCTCTTTTATGTTTTGCAAATATTTTGGGGTGATTCATATGTGCTAAATCATTTTCGAGTTTACAAAATACAAATACTATGGTTTATATAAACAATATGATTTTAATAATGTGAACGAACTTGTTGGTGCGTTGTATCCATAACAAGAATGACATTCATTAACAATTGCCAAGTCGACCAGTACTAAGTTATGGCGCCTAGGACTGACAATCCCGTTACCAAAAATCCCGGGGTTTGTGGGGAAGTTTGGGAAGCGATTGAAACTATATTTGTAACAAACCCTTTGGTGGTTTGTTATATGATTAAGGGACCCCTTGGGTGGTCTCGAACAAGTCAACAAAGGTTTGAATGTATTCACGAAACGACCAAAATTTTTCACAACTAAAACAAGAACGATGAATGATTGCTTTATAACAAGGAACGATGAACGATTGGTTTGTAACAAGGAACGATGAACTATTGGTTTATAACAAGAACAATGAACAATGGACGATTGGTTATGATAAGTGATTTAGATAACGTGACGGGTGTAATGTGATAAAAGCATGGTGGATACGCCGCTGGTACTTTCTATATATAAGTGCTTTTATCATATTAGATACGTGGCATTATTTGCATCACTTGGACAAATGTTTTCCGACAATGTCACCCAACGATTTTCAATTAAAGATATAAACCATACAAGTTATTTCAAGACAATTTACAACCCAGATTTACAAAATAAATGATTTCGAGTCAGGGTTCATGGCTACTACATTTTACAAACTTTTCACCTCATGTTTTAATCGAATATCTATTGCAATATCAAACATTTAAAAAAAACAAGGTTTTCACTTACGACTCTAGTAGTCGAATTATATATTGCAATATATACAAAGCCATGGACTTGACACACTCACATAACCTATGTACTCGCCGGCTTTCATGCTGACTCGTTTTCACATATGTTTCAGGGAATAATGCTTGATGATACTGATGCATGCTCACGTAGGAATGGACATGGACTTTAGTGCCTTAAAAACAAGAAAGACAATTTCAATGTTTGTTTGTTTGTTTAGTTTGTTTAAAATGTTCCAAGACAATGTAACAATATAATTAATGTTTAATATTAAATCAAACGAAACTTCAATTACCATGTGTTGTTGTAACAATTTGTTAGCGTGACTCCCCGATGTTTCCACCGCAGTATGTTGTTTTACGCGGTCAGGGTGTTACAAAAATCATTGTAGAAATCATTGTGATTCGCGTGGAAAACGTAGTCTTCTTACTTGGATCAGAAAAAACGTGCTAAGAGTGCTTTTCGTGCAGAATATCAGTAAGAGGAGCACGGATGGCTAAGGATGGTATTTATAGGAGAAGAGGGTGGGAGTAGTTTGGTGATGTTTTTCGTGCGAAAATGCCATTTTCCGTGTGAAAAAGCCATTTTTCGTGTGAAATTGGTCATTTTCGTATGAAAATAGTGTTTTTCGTACGAATATATATATATATATATATATATATTAGTGCGTTAAGTGTCCTAGCAAGGTGTTAAGCGTATGAAGCGTTTAAATTGAATAAATAAGCGAGATAGCACGCGTCTCAGTTCCCAAGTCTTGTGAGTGTCGCTTTGTTGTGTAAGCAGTGAGTAGTCTTGGAAACATCACGCAATTATCATAGTATTAGCGAGTGTGTTGTAAGCGGAAGCATTGTGAAGTGTGATGTAGTGCAGAAGTATGCAATGTAGCGTAGTAAGCGATATAGTTTACATTATGATCCGAATCTCTGGTGCTAGGCGTAACGAGAGTAATGAGCTGCGAAAATGCGGGTTGTTACAGTCTCCCCTACTTTAGGAAACTTTGTCTGAAACTTATTCGAGAGGAAGACTTGAGAATTGAAACGAATAGATAGCGATAAGGCGTTAGGGTAAGTTGAGGAAGAATGAGCGATCAATCGAGGATTGACGAGTGAAAGCGTCTCGGTGGTGTAGGGAATCAATGAGTAAAAGCGACGTAATTGACTCGTGGTTAATAACTCACGAGTTGGCGATCCAAAAATGTTTTTAAGTTTTAGAAAAGTTTTGTTAAACTATTAGGAAAAGGCTTTTAAAGGAAACTCGATTTATGAAAATTTTCTCACAACGTGGCGTTAGGCTGAGTCGATTTCACATTGTAAGAAGGATTTTAATTGCCCAAAGGTTTTAATAAAAAATCAAAATATTTAGAAAATTTTCCACTTATTTCCAAAACATAACGGTAAAAACAATTTTTTAACTGTATCAAAAAGTTTAATTAGCGTCGAACCCCACATGGCATATTTCCACGAAAGTTTGTTAATATGGCTAAAAAACTTATATATAGGAAGTACCAGCGGCGTATCCACCATGTTTTAGCCATATCGCCTCCGTCTCGTGGAGCTATGTCAGGTGTGCCGACATTTTAAGGATAGATTTGGATAACCTTGGTCCAAGCGGCAAAAGATCGGACAAGGTTTGGATAGAAGACCAAGTAGACTGACCGGAGAAGCTGATTGCAAACTTGGTTAGAGGTAGGAGTGTGCAGGAATGGTTCGGCGATTGGAATAGCGAAGCGGTAAGAATGAGAGATGCGATAAGCGTTAAAGCGTCGAGAGGGGAAGGGATAAGCGAAGAGAAATAGATTCCATCGAAAGTGAGATTGCGATGTCGTAGATTTGCGAGAAATTAAGCGTTTGTGCGATCGAGAAGTGATGAGATGTTACGCCTTGCGAAGGGGTTTTGCGTGTGAAAATAGTCACCATAATATTAAAGGTCTAATAACGTTCAACTACACATGGCATTTCTCCATGAGAGTTTGTTAGCATGGCAAAAAACACTTATATATAGGAAGTACCAACGGCGTATCCACCATGCTTCGACCACGCCGTCTCTGTCTCGTGATTAAATGTCACACTTTGTCTACATGGTTAAGACGCTTATATATAGGAAGTACCAGCGACGTATCCACGACGTTTTAACCGTGCTTTTAACATTAGGGCACCATTAGAACTCACTATGATCCCCATGCAGACACCAAGATAATCCCGTGTGCACCCGTGATTAGTTTGCTGTTTGCATGTTTATCGTAACTTATTTTAAAGGCGCGTAGTAGGGGTAAAAACATATTATATCGTGATATACTATATAGCGTTAGTAATAAGATTTAGTGTGTGAGCTTAGACTAAGTGTGATGACTTGAGAGAGAGAGAGAGAGAGGGAGAGGGAGAGAGACAGAGAGAGAGATGTCGTCATATGTTGAAGCGACATCGAACAATAGAACAACTATAAAGCATAAGTACTAATGTCGAAAATCGTACCATTAACAACGTCATTCTGCGCCTGGTCGGTGTTGATGTTGACGACTTCTGCAGCTGGGGCTGCGGCTGCTTGTGCTACTGGTACAGCGGCTGCTAGGGCTGCAAGTTGAGTCGGCGGTGCTGGAAGTGCTAGTATCTCATGTTGTCGTGGCCATGTGTGGCAGTGGCTGGTGAAGTGGCCGTAACAGTTGCAGTTGTTGCGATAGCGGTAGTTGGTTCCAGTCTGATGGTGATAAGTACATTTTTGACACAGGGGGAAAGCTCCAGTGTAAGCACGCCTTGGGGGAGATGCAACCTTTCGAAGAGGTTCAGGGTTTAAGCGGTGCAGTTGTTGAGAAATTGAGACTCGAGCTCTTTCTCTTGCGGCTTGGCTCAGAGGTGGCTTGCGGTGGTGTTGCGTCGTCAGATGGTTCGGTGGTAGCTTGGTTAAGTTTCTTGAATTCTTGGAGAAGAATCCAGCCAAGATTCGCTTTTCATTGATCTCTGCGGCCAACTGATAGGTTTCTTCTATGGTAGTCGTCTTGCAGCTTCGACAAAATCGCCCACGCACTCAGGTAAGGCACGTAGGTACTTCTTGATGGCCTTTTTGGGAGTATTGACTTGGCTCGGGCAAATGATGCTAAGCTGTTTGAACCTGGCTGTGAGGCCAGCGTTGTCACCTTCAACTTTCTTGCTATCCCAAAATTCGTTTTCTAGCTTCTGAACTTCATGGGGAGGGCAGTATTCTTCCTTCATGAGCTCCTTCAGCTCATCGCAGGTTAGCGCGTAAGCTGCATCGTTCCCGCGTTTGTTGCGCTCGGCTGTCCACCAGGCGAGTGCTCTTAATTTGAAATACTCCTGTAGCACACGTGGTACGAAGATGCTCAGGGCACCCACTCTGACGTAGGGTAACCTCGATTGCATCGAACACTGAAACATCTGAGATACACCTTCTTCGCCTGTGAAGGCTATCGGACCACAAGCTTAGAACTACTTGTAGGAGAAAGTAAACTTTGGTGCATCGGTCTTAGAGTCTTCCGATGTCTGAGAATTGATGAGGGCTTGAACTTGAGTGACGATTTGAGGAATAACCTTGGCCATTTCCATGGCCGTGAGTGAGGCGATCCTCTTATCGGCATTTCTTCTGACTTGATGTCGCGAGTTGGAAGCGTTCAAAGATATCTAGACAAAGAGATTTGGAATGAGATTTGATCATAATGATTTTGAGATTTGCGATGCGTTTTAGAGCGTTAAAAACATGTTATAGTTGATATTGTAACTCGTATTCCTAAGATTCACATAGGAAACACGTATTTCCTAGATTCTCACGTATTCACATAAGCACATGTGACCACATACTATTTGTACGTACATTTATGTATACGTATATAAATATATATATATAGAGAGGGGGTGCGAGGATGCGTTTAAGAGAGTTGTTATGATTTACTTTTGTTACGAGTATTAGCTCTTATTTTGGATTGTGATAGCTGTGCGAGTTGTCGTACGTTTATGGAGCGAAAAGCGATACATCGAGAAATCGATAAAGCGTAAAATCTTTCCAAATGTTAAAACACATAAACATAAATAAAATTCGATGATGCGTAAAATCGGCGATTGCAGGCTTTAAAATTTTATGGAGCGTCCTGGGTTTTGAGACATCGACCACCCAAAGTGATTCGATCATTCCGTTGAGTTTGGACACACGCTTTGGCCTAATAGGTGAATGCTCTCACCGCCTCGCGGCTAGCGACATTAGCCCTTTGGTTACTATGCGTCCCAAATCATTGAAACAATTGTGACTTTGGTGAGATTGAAAATCGTTGAATGGGACGGGTTCTCAAGGTTCGGATTTCACCCCTAACTTGATAACTTCGAATCCGTGATCGTGGTTTCCCTCCCGGACCCTCAGGAGGTTTCCATTAGATAAAATGGGAAATTTCCGTTAAGATGTGGATATCACTCCTAACTTAACGGATCATTTAGTGCTAATCAGAATACGCAGAGTGAGTGATAAATCGAGAGTTCGCGGTTTTCACACCTAATCTCGACTCGTTTGTGATGTACGAGTATCTTTGCAGCTTTGTGTGTTATGTCCAAGTCTTAGGAAAGACTTCGAATAGTATTTTAAGCCCAAAGATAATGTTTTAATCGGATAAGCAAGGAATAAGCACATAGCTTCCTACTATAGACTAGGCAATTTACCTAATTCCCTATAGTTACGGCTCTGATACCAATCTGTCACACCCTAACCGATGGCAGAATCATCGGCGCATGGCACTAGCGGACCAGATTGTTCAAGAGAATCCATCGACTATTTTGGCGACAAATATTATAGAATTCAATTTCCCATACAATTAAACAAATATCCGTACAATAGTCAAAACAAATTACAAGTTCTTGAACAAGATAAGATCCGACAAATAGATTTTTAGTGAGTTTTTAGAGGCCTAAATCCATTTGCAGCTTAAAAATCATCAACCTGTCACATACGTTAAAATAAAGGTCAATACAATAATGTAAAGGTGAGATCACAGGTTTAGCACAATAATAGTAACAAAGCGTTTACCAGCATGATTAAATGTAATGATGTGAACACATATGTTACCATAAACACCAAAATAAGCAAACCAATTAGACCGCGGGTGAGAAGCGCGATACGTGTCCACCGAAGTGTCCACGCACGTAAGACAGAAAAGTAAAGCAAACCTTAACAACCCCTGAACCTTCGGGTGGCGGGTCAACCTATAGCAGCTACCATGTCAAGGGTGGTAGGCAATCTCAAGGCAGAAACATAACACATAGCAGTTCAACGATTCACGTAAAGTCATGCGAGAGCGGTTTTGCGTTTAAAGTGTTTTTAGTGTTGTGTGATGTGATTTTAGTATAGCGAACGTATGTAACACCCAAAAGTGTGTTTAAGCGAAAAGGGGTCAAGTGAACTCACAGTGAGTGCGTAATAGCAAGACACGAGCGAGATGGAGTGAGGAGGGTGTAGGGTCAGCCTACGGGTAGAAACAGAAGCGCATAAGTCTTCGGTAGCATTGAGACGGTTGAACGGAGAGTTGTGTAGGGGGGAAACAGATTCGTACGAAATTTGATTTCGTGCGAAAATTTTCGTGCGAAATCTATTTTCGTGAAAAAATGCCTGTTTCGTGTCCAAAATCGAGTGTTTTCGCGTCATTCTTCGGGAAATCGAGTGTCCATCCTTCTAACCTTAGGCCACTGATCGAACCTTGTGTTGGAGAGGTCTTTAGAGTGAGTGAGTCGTTTTGTAGAAACTCGGACTGGGTCGTACGAACCCAAAGTGATTCGTGCAAGCTAGCCCAGTTTGCACAAGTGACTGTTCTTGCATCTTTTGTGCGACCGGAACTGAGATTTCGTCTGAAACGGATGTAGTTCGAGTCCATTTCGTGACGGTTTTGACAGAGCCTTGTTCCACTACTTGGTGAACGAAACAATAGTCGTTTGATCCGTTTTTTTGTGTCAAAATCGTTTTATAAAATAGTTTTATTAAGATAAACACTTTGTGAGCTCAAAAAAACAAGGTTTCAGATCTGAGAAACCAAGGGTTAACTCAAACATGCTCGGTTAAGGGTAAATCTAAGTTAGAATCAGAAAGTTTGGTGAAAAAGATGAAGGTTTTCGTAAACAGAAGAAGTTTAGATGAAATTGGAGATAAACTCGTGTAAAATCATTGTAGAAATCGTTGGGATTCGCGTGGAAAACGTAGTCTTCTTACTTAGATCAGAGAAAACGTGCTAAGAGTGATTTTCGTGCAGAATATCAGCAAGAGGAGCACGAATGGCTAAGGGTGGTATTTATAGGAGAAGAGGGTAGGAGTAGTTTGGTGATGTTTTTCGTGCGAAAATGGCATTTTTGTGCGAAAATGCCATTTTTCGTGTGAAATTGGTCATTTTCGTACGATATTGGTCATTTTCGTACGAATTTTTTTTGGTTAAGTGCGTTAGGTGTCCTAGCGATGTGTTAAGCGTATGAAGCGTTTAAATGGAATAAATAAGCGAGATAGTATGCGTCTCAGTTCTCAAGTCTTGTGAGTGTCACGTTGTTGTGTAAGCGAGCGAGTAGTCTTGGAAACATCACGCAATTATCATAGTATTAGCGAGTGCGTTGTGAAGTGCGATGTAGTGCGAAAGTATGCGATGTTGCATAGTAAGCGATATAGTTTACCTTATGATCCGAATCTATGGTGCTAGGCGTAACGAGAGTAACGAGCTGCGAAAATGCGGGTTGTTACACAAGATATCTCATTTTGCACCACTAATATGCAAGGCAGGGATACCAAAACATTTTCAAACGCCTAATATGAAGTTATATAACGGTACAACCGATCCAGAGGAGCACGTCGCATAATACCGGGAAAGGATGGAGATAAACCCCATCCCCGAAAGGTTGAAAGAAGCTTGTTTATGCAAAGGCTTTGGATCCACACTCACTGGATCAACACTAAAATAGCTTCTAAGTCTTACTCCTTACTCTAAACTCCATTCTCACATTTAGTTAACCTATTTAATAGTCGGTTTTCTTGTAGTAGAACTTTTGAAAGGTTAACTAGTGACCTATATAGAATTACCCAAGCTCGTGATGAATCCCTTAGGGATTATGTTACCAGAATTTGGAAGAGAATCCTTAGAGATCTCAAATCTAGATGTTGCAACTGCCTTAAGGCATTTAAAATGGGATTACAAAAGGATTCCCCCTTTTACGATGACCTTATCATGATCCCATGCAGGAATTTAGATGAAGTCAGGAACACAACCCTCTGATTCATCAGATTAGAGGATGACAAGAGAATACTAGATAGGCTCACTAGTTCTACCAAACAGGAGTACAATGACAAGAAGCAATGATCCTTCTACAGGAATAACGAATCCAAGCCGTACTCCAAGCCTGATAATCAAAATGTTCATGCAGTTGAACAAGACGAAGATGAGGAAGAATATCCCAGATAATCAAAGAAATCAAGGATCCATAATCATGAGAATGCTCTAGAAAAAGCTGCTCCACCTCTAGCTGACGCACAAATCATTAACTTTATTTCTAGAGGATCAGATATCTGTGGAACCTCGTTCTCAGCGGGAAAGAGGCATGCCAAAGAAACCAAGCTGGAAAACAGAGACATGCCTATTAGGACCTCTACTCTGACTTAACAGAAAGTTATATCCTTTGATGAGGATGATCGTGTTGACATTCAGGATCCTCATCATGATGGCCTAGTTATTACTTTGTTTATTGCTAATCATTTGTTCGCATGATCCTTATAGATGGTGGGAGCTCTGTGAACATCATCCAACTTGATGTCCTTAACATGATTGTAAAACAAGGTCTCCAAGGCCGAGTACTTCCCGAGTAATTGCTCCAAGGTAGGTTGCCGATGCGACTTTCTTCAACTCCGCCTAATTACTCGGAATCAATCAAACGCGTCCAACCTCGGCTAGAATCAGATCTAGTAGTTCAACTCGGGTCGAGTTTGACTATAAAATAAATAAAACGTAATTTCTATCCCTATTATATCAAAGAATGAATATCATTTTCACGTATTTTAGTATAAGTATTAGTAATTTATGCTATTTGATATATATTTAATTTCCGAAACCTAATTTCTTCTAAATTTAACATATTCGAGCGTAGGCCGAGTACTCTCAACTCCTCGATTGACCGACTAGGGTACGCCTAGCAACTTTTGCAACCATGGTCCATAATGTCATGGGATTGTTTGTTTTATGCATTCTCTTTTATTATTTGTATAAATTTGAGTTTCTAACATAATTTATAAACATAGTATGACACAATAGTTCATTGATTGGGTCTCGAGTATTGAACATAAGTCAGGTTTTGAATGATTTAAACGTGTCTTGATGTTTATATGAATAACACCTATGTTTGATTGAAAAATTATTGAGGAAAAAAAAGAAAAAATAAAATGATATCATTATGATCATAAGTCTCGGATTACAGTGGTTGAATATGAAAAACACAGAAATGAATAATACAAGAATTGTGAAATGTTACACGTTGATCATTAACAACACCAAGCCTAACGTAGTAGATAATAATGTAAATGGATTTGCACCCGCCCATCCTTTTGACCTTATAGAAGGCATTTGGGGATCGAAACTGATTTTCTAGGTTTGATCAATGCAACATTCGTTTATCATATTTTATGTGTGTCTAAACCTATGTTTACTCACCAACTATTTTAGTTGATTCTTTTATTTTACACATGATATTGGAAATTGCTACTGATATGTTACCAAGTTGAGGATCTCACATAGGAAACATGAACCTGGTTAAAATAAACAAGACATCGGCAACTTTGGGTATGATTAAATAAATATCATGTTTTTAATTAGTACTATGAGTGATAAATAATGTAGACGCACCGATACATTCGGCCGTCGGTTGAGGTGTTACATTATGATGATAATGTGGGTGGAATTTGCTTACAATTGGGTCTAAGTACATTCTAGTCAAATTGTAACTGAAAACAAAGATCAAAATCAAGATTAATGGTGAGTGATGGTGGTCCAATAGCTGAAAAACGTGAAACTAGTCTGCCTAGACACTCCCTTGCGCCATGCGGTGGGGAGGCCTCGTCCTGTCACGTGGCGCGACAATCGACCTGGACTGAGTCAAAGGAAACATCCCCATACGTCTCGTGGGAGTTAGAGGATCTCCCACGTGGCGCTGATGGGGAATATTTCCAAAATTTTCAGCTTTAGTCCCTCTAATTTGATAAAGCATTAGAAAGCCTCAAACAGTTAAATTTAATGAATTTTTATGATAAAGTAACATGTATAAACTAAGAAATAGCAATGGTAATGATATAAATCTCAAAACGAATAACAAAACATAGATTTTTCAAAGATTATATCATATATAAAGGATTCGAATTACAATGGATATAAAAACAAATCGGGTAACCAGATATGGATAATCCGAGAGTGTCACTACTCTTATGATCAGTCTTTAGGATTTTCTAAAAACTACGTATTATTCTTTAAGATTGACATACAATTTATTTGTAATGTTTTTGTAACATCAATATTGTAACTGATTAATAGTTACTCGCAAGGGTGTGCATCGGTCGGTTTAGGTCGGCTTTGGCCTAAAATCATATCCATAACCGCGACGTCGCTTTACGGATAACCATAACCGATCGGTTTTGGTGGTTATGGTTAATGGTTATTGTTAGGATCTGAGCTTGAATTACTTGTAGTTTTGTTTCAAAAATGGAAATTGATTGAGTTTTAAAAGATATTTGCAGCGGAAATAAATGGAAAACTTTTACTACAAGTAACGGTTGTTTGTTTTCATCGTCAACATGCTTTCAAGTTGGTAAACTTGCATGTGATTCACAAAATCCCCCTCAGCCTTTGTAATTGAAGTTTTGTAGTAAGAAAATGCAGAGAAGATGATATGCGAAAGTTGGTCTTTTGATAGACAAGTTAAACTGTTACACAAGTTACCTATTTATACTAAACTATCTAACCACTGAGCATCTTTGATAACATCAGGGTTGATAGTGATAGGAAACTATATGTAACTAACTACAAACACTATTAATACTAACTATTAGTTCTTAGCACTGTTACATTGAGTATCTATCTAATGACTAAGCTCTGATCTCTATCCTCTGATCCTTGTAACTCTGGCAGGCCTTTGCAACTTTGTGAAGTCAGATGATAGGAGAGCAGTCTTTAGGGAAAGCAGTGTATATGCAACAGAGGTTGTAACCTCTGATAGCTTAACCAAAGCTCGGATAGTGTTATTTGGCTTTGTATCATATGTTCCTTTCATAGGGTTCAATCCTAACAATCTCCCCCTAGAACAGATGATGTCAAAAACACTTTATTCTTGGTCTTTATTCCTCAGGAAGAAATCTCTTATTTGACCTTTGAACTGAAGTTCAAAGTTAAGAGATTCTATGTCATCAGCATCCTTCTCCAGTTCTAAACATAATAAATCTTGGAAGTCTTCTACTGTAAGCTCATAAGCAGCTTCCATAGATAGTTTAGTGGCATCACCATCAAACTTGAGTAGTGTCAATTCATGGGTATCTTTGTCGACCTTCCACTTTATAATTTTTGGGTCTGAAGGTTTTCTTGAAGGAGCTTTTATTGCTGAGGATTGAGAAGGAGCTATTTGTGATAAATCTTTAGCCAACTTGGCACTTAAATCATCAGTTGGATAATCAATCATATTCTTTATACCTTCTTTGATGAATGTATCCTCAAACTCTTTGTCAATCTTTTCAGACATATCCCCTTGCTTTTTTCTATGTAACAGGCAAGTGTGGAATGGGCAGATGTTGTGCTGGACTTTTTGGAGAGTTGGGCTTTGAGAATAGCATCTTCTTTTGAATAATCAGGTTTAGGAGGCATGGATGGATCCTTTTTCCTCCTTTCTTCCAAATTTTTGTAAGTGTCTATCATCCTGACCTCACCCCATCTCATCACTTGGTTCTTTGAACCATAATGAATCTGAATTAGTTCATTTTTCATTGTCTTCAACTTTAAGTCTCTTTCAGGGATATGTTTCTTGTGTAAATCCCAGTTGGGAGGAGTTGCCTTATACTTCTTGTTCTCCATGATATACTCAATGAGTTCACTTTTGACCAGCTTATCTTCCCTTTCTGAAATCTGGTTGCTCAGGTTCTTGACAAAGTTTTGTAAAATGCTGGCTTCACTTAGTCGAAAGGACATGGCAATCTGTATTTCTCTATCATCTTTACCAGCTGATTCTCTTTTGGCAATATCCCCTGCTTGCTTCCGTTTCAATTCCAGGAATCATCAACATTTGCAGGTCTTGGATAGCCATCAAGGGATAGGATTGTTCTTTTGTCAGGGTCATCCTCTGAAAAGAAACTTAGGATCTCTTCCCTGACTGCTGGTAAATCAAAAGGATACAGCTTTGCTGCAGGAGTAATTTCAAGAGTTGAAGATGTTGTAAGCACTGATGTGGAGGTCATTGGTTGTGATGATAGTGGAAGAGGTGCATGAATCTCATCATCATTTATCACTTTTGTGATCTTTCTCCATTTAAAACTCAAGATGGGTGATGGTGGTAGTGGCATTTTTGGTGGTGTGGATAATGGGTGTGTTGAAATGGGAAAAGTGACCATGGCAGTGGATAAATTAACATTTGATGCAACCTCTGCTGTGTCAACAGATGTTGTAACATTGTTGTTTTGGATGTGGTTGTGGATTTAATGAAAGGTGTGCTTGATTTTTGGGAAGCAGAGGTTTTGATGGTTGGATTGGTTTCAGGCTTAGTTTTAGGAGGTGTGGTTGTTGGTTGCCTAGCTTTTCTAGCAGGTATCCTCTTTGATGAAGTACCAACCTCTCCTTTTTCTTTTTGCTGTTCAATCTTTCTTTCAACCAGTACCTTTCCTTCTTCAAACACATTCTTCTTATGTGACACCTTTTCCTTGGCCGCTAACTCATCGGTTAGATCCTTTTTCTTTGATCCATCAGGCCTAGAAATGTTCACTGTTGGCCTGCTCATGTCATCATCAATTTTTAACTTCTTTGGACCCAAAGGTTTCTCCCCCTTTTTGGCTTCATCTGTTGTAACAAAGATAACCGTCGGAGGTGCATGGCCAGTGGCTGTGAGTAGATGAGCTTTGATGGCTTTAATGTCTGCTGCAGTGTCTTGATACCTTGATTCAACCATGTTTCTAACATCATTCATCTGGTGCTTGTGTTGTAGATCCAAATAATGTTGTTGATGTTGAAACAGAGGGTTAAGAGCTTATTTGAGATCAGCAGTGGATAGAACAAAGGGTTGACTTTTTGTAGCTATCATCTGCTTCAGTAAACTTTTGATTTCATCAACAGAATTTTCTACCCTTGTCACTCTCTCCGTCAAATCCTGGTATTTTAGCTCATCACCTAATTTAATAGGATCATCTGAACTCCTACCTGAAGTGGTAGTTATATCTATGGTATCATTAGTAGTGGTTTTAGTACCAGCTTCAACCATAGATGCCCCTTTGTCTTGGAACTGGGGACTTCCCACAACAGAGGTAACAGTTGTTGCCTTCAACCAAGTCTTAGTAATGAAACCACTGTCCAACCGAGAACTTGGGAGTTCAGCAATTGTAGTGGCTGCTTGAGTTGAACTATCACCAAGGGTTACATGTAACCCAAGGGATGTAGCCTCTTCATGTGCTGATGGGCTAGAAACGAATAAAGAGTCAGACCCAGCCTCTTGATGAAGTATATTCTTAGTAATAGGTTGTTGAGAAGTGCTGGTTTGTGTCTGATCTAATTCAATTGCATTCAGCAATGGTAAAATAGTAGGTGGAAGTGTAGTCATTGGTGAAGGTGGCTGTGTAGAAAGCGACAGTGCCCTGGGAGAGGGGCTGTGGAAGATAGTGTAACATCCGTCAAAAAACGGATTTACCAAAACCGCTCCGTTTATTAACCGAACAATCAGTTAAAAATTTTGTTGCGTATTTAATGCCCAAATTAATTTAAACGATACATAATTAATAAGTATATTGGAATATATAATTTATTTTTGAAAATGTATTAAAAATAATGAAATAAAAATAAAAGGCTTCTGCCGGGTTTCGAACCCGGGTCAGCCAGCCATTCAGCACAGCCTTAACACTTAACCATCCAACCATTGCGCCACTTATGTTTCTTGTTACATATTGGAAACAATTAATACATAAAATAAATCTCGAATTCAAAAACCGACGCGCCCAATCGCAGTCGTCGGAAATCCCGACGATTTCACCGAGATTGGACGGTTTCTTCAGTTTTAACGTAAACATTAACTACTACATCGGTTATAACCGACGCCTGAACCCGCGACGCAAGTCATAACTGCCGGAAAATTTCTAACCGACGAATCAAGTCAGAAAACGGGCCAAATACGTCGATATCCTGCCCTATAAATACCCCCTCTAACCTTTGTTAGCTTTTTCGCTCACAATCACACTTTTTCCCGACGTAATTCCACTCGCCGGAGAACTTCTGCAACTCACCGGAAAACCGAACCTTTCACCTCTGTGCCTTACTGAACCCCCAGAGCTCATACCGAAGCCACCCACATTCATCTCAAGCTCGTTGAAGACTCTCTGCCGCAAGACACACGTCGCCGGAATAATCTGCTGTCACCGGAGTTTCGCCGGCGAAACAGAGGAGCCACTGTTCGGTATACCTTACGCTTAATCTTTCATTCTTTTTATTTATCTCACCTGTAATTAACCGCAACACACTAAAAGAACATGATTTAATCGACGAACCAGTCGGACTTTAGTTCTGGTTAAGTCCAACGAAGAAGACGAAGTTTCAGTTGTCTATATGTATAATTAAAATCAAGATATAACTCGGGTTAGACACACAGTCCAGCGGTGGACTGTGTGCACATAAAACACGCTTACGTCCTGAGTTCGATACTTGTCCCACGCACACTCGCCTTAATAAACATTGTTCTTTTTTTTACCGAACCAAATTCACTGCTTATATATGTTAAGTTTAATAAAAACCGGAATAATAACCAAGATAGACACACAGTCCAGTGGTGGACTGTGTGAACGTTTAATCACACGTCACGAGTTCGAGTCCGGACTACCGCACCGGTCCGGACAATTATCAAACTTTTTATTTTAAACAGAAACGAAATTATTTAGTTTGTATATAAGTATAATAAAAATCAGATTATTTAACAAGTTAGACGCACAGTCCAGTGGTGGACTGTGTGTTAACCCAAACCACAGGTCCCGGGTTCGAGACCTGTGGAGAACACCGGTTCGATGCATTAAAATCGTTTTTAAAAATAAATGATTTTCTGTTTAAATCAATTAGTATATAAATATAATTAAAAACAGAAATATTTCAGGTTAGACACGCAGTTGGTAAAGCTGCGTGCACGCGAACGGGAGGTCTCGGGTTCGAGCCTCACCCGGCGCACACAATTACACAGCCTGACCGGTCAACAAGTCAACGGTCAACGGTCAACTGTCGCAAAAAGTCAACAATTTTTATTATTTTTATTTATTTATTTTATTTAAAAATCAATTAAAAATACTTAAAAATAACATTTTTTAAAAAGGTTAGAAAATAGCCTTAAACTCACAAAAATACATCCCACAATCCTACTAAAATTGATTAATAAAATCCGCTTACTTACCGAACCATAATGCTATTTATCTAGGTTAGTTTCACTCGTGGTTAAAACCAACTTCGCGTGCATTCAACATTATCAACCGAACGCACCCAATGTGAGTGAATCTTACAACTCCCCTTTTTAATTACACGTTTTGGGGTGTGTCATGTGTCACCAAAATTAACTCGTTTATTTAAACTTGTGCCATACCATATTGTGATCTAAACTTAGATTGTATATAGTGTTTGTAGTTATGTATTTCATATTGTCAAGTTATATGCAATTCATTCATTAGGCCCATCAGTTCCTCGTGGGAGACGAGTTGAGCAACGCGTGCCTCAAAACAAATCCATTATTATTCGTGTGTGTATTATTTAGTTTATATTGTTTTGTAGTTATGTATTTCATATTGTCAAGTTTATGCAAATCATTCATTAGGCCCATCAGTTCCTCGTGGGAGACGAGTTGAGCAACGCGTGCCTCAAAACGATCCATTATTGTTCATGTGTGCATTATTTAATATTAAATAATTGGTGAATAAGTTTACATCTATTTTTACTCATGTGTGGTTGTGCACTTTATTTTATAATCAATTAAATAAACTTGTTCAAATGTTTTTCATAGGATTCACTCGCCAACTTTTGTTGATCCAAAAACCATTTTTACACATGATACAGGTGAACAGGATGACGCAAGGAAAACATAGAAAATGCCTTAGAAGAAAACAATGAAACCTAGATTGATGTTTAGGACATGATGTAATTATGATTGTATATTTCCCATTAAAATGTATTAATGAATATGAAACGTTATAATAAATGTCATGAGCTTTGATGATAACCCAATCATGCCATCACCTTTTCCGCTGCGGGTCGGGGTGTGACAGATTGGTATCAGAGCCATGACTATAGGGATATAGGATAGGTTATTAGACCCTTAGAGCCTATACTATAGTTGCCTAAATTTTAATTGATTAGGTGGTTACATGCAAACTTATGATATTTATTTGTTTCATATTTGTTTATACTTACAGTCAAACATACATACTTACATACACATTCATCATACATATTTCAATGTTCATGTATTCAAATCATCTTCATACTTTTGTTATTCAAAGATTTTTTCACAATTTTCAAATCTCATCAAAGTAAGTTCTGCGACGGGCATGTAGTAACTGGAAGGGTACAAGTACCGGTAGTCGGAACGTCCTGTCTAGGTTGGCATTCGTATAAATCCAATATAACGGACCAGTTTGCCTACCTGGGGACTAACGATGAGAGTACGAAGGACCTATTAGGCCAAAGCATGCCACACCAAACGTCGTTCGAACTAACCCCACTTTGAGGTGTCACCGTGTCTACACCTGGACACATTCCAAATATCATACGTTATATACATATTTCTCGATTTTCTCCGGGTTTAGTGTACGTAACCAAGCTAACACATGCGAACCATATGAAAAACCCGGTATTCATGGGGCCCACATTATTCGTATTCCTCTTTCAAACGGTCAGACTCTTCGAATCATTGGAGAAACCTCGTCGAAAGGGCTCAGCTTAATGTCTTGTCTTCAAGCTCAAAAATATCTTCGCAAGAATTATGTCGCGTTTTTAGCTCATATCATCAAAAAGGGAACCATGGAGAAGAAACTTGAAGACATTCCTGTAGTAAAAGACTTCCCGCAAGTTTTTCCTGACGACATTTCAGGACTTCCTCCAGTTAGAGACGTCGAATTCCGTATTGATCTTATACCTGGTGCTACACCAGTTGCAAAGTCTCCTTATAGGTTAGCCCCCTCTGAAATGCAAGAGCTAGCCAGTCAATTACAAGAGTTGACTGACAAGGGATTCATACGTCCTAGCTCATCGCCTTGGGGTGCACCTGTTCTTTTCGTAAAGAAGAAAGATGGATCGTTTCGTATGTGCATCGACTACAGAGAGCTCAACAAATTAACAATCAAGAATCGCTACCCTTTACCTCGTATTGATGATCTTCTTGACCAACTTCAAGGTGCCAATTGCTTTTCAAAAATCGACCTTCGATCTGGCTATCATCCACTTAGAGTGCATGAAGAAGACGTCCCTAAGACTGCTTTTCGAACTCGTTATGGCCATTATGAATTCATGGTCATGCCGTTTGGTTTAACCAACGCACCAGCTGTCTTCATGGATCTAATGAACAGAGTCTGCAAACCTTATCTTGATCGATTTGTCATAGTTTTCATCGACGATATTCTTATTTATTCAAAATCTAAATCTGATCATGAGCGTCATCTTTGACTCATCCTTGCACTTCTAGAAAAGGAAAAGCTTTATGCCAAATTCTCCAAATGTGAATTCTGGTTAAAAGAGGTGCAATTCCTCGGGCATGTAGTCAATGACAAGGGAATACATGTCGACCCTTCAAAGATCAAAGCGGTTCAAGAATGGCAGGCTCCACGTACACCAACTGAAGTAAGATCTTTTCTTGGTTTGGCTGGTTATTATCGTCGGTTCATTTCAAACTTCTCTCGCATTGCTGTACCACTCACGGCTTTAACTCATAAGGGAAAACCTTTCATATGGGGACCCAAGCAAGAAGAAGCCTTTCAAACTCTTAAACAAAAACTTTGTGATGCACCAATCCTCACTCTTCCTGAAGGTTGTGATGATTTTGTGGTCTATTGCGACGCGTCAGGGCAAGGATTAGGCTGCGTTCTAATGCAAAGAGGAAAAGTTATAGCTTATGCTTCGAGACAACTCAAGACGCATGAGAAGAACTACACCACTCATGACCTAGAACTTGAAGCGGTTGTGTTCGCTCTTAAGATATGGAGGCATTATCTCTATGGTACTAAGTGTGAAATATACGCTGACCACAAGAGTCTTCAACATATCTTCAATCAAAAGGAGTTAAACATGAGGCAACGAAGATGGGTCGAACTTTTAAATGATTACGACTGTGAAATTAGATACCACCCTGGTAAAGCAAATGTGGTGGCTGATGCACTTAGTCGAAAGGGTTATGCGAACTCCATTCGTCTTCTATGTTCGCAAATTATAACCGACATTAAAGATCAAATTCGAGAAGCCCAACACGTTTCAATAACGGAAGAAGATGTACGAAAGGAGATGTCCTGTGGAGCTGAGCTAAAATTGAAACTAAATCTGACGGTATTTTGTACTACCTAGATCGTATCTGGATTCCTAACCACAACAGTCTTCATGAAATTCTTATGAATGAAGCTCACAAAACGCGATATTCTATACACCCAAGAGCCGATAAGATGTATCAAGACCTACGATATACCTATTGGTGGCCTGGAATGAAGAAGGATATTGCCGTTTTTGTTTCTAAGTGCCTTACATGTTCCAAGGTGAAGGCTGAACACCAAAGACCCTCAGGACTTCTGGTCCAACCGGAAATACCTGTATGGAAGTGGGAAAATATAACCATGGATTTCATTACCGGGTTACCTCGCACTTCTGGTGGGTATGACACTATATGGGTAATTATAGACCGACTTAAAAAATCAGCTCACTTTATTCCTATCCGCGAAGATTTCAAGAACGAAAAGCTTGCCCGTATTTATATCAGAGAAATCGTAAGCCGACATGGGGTACCGTTAAGCATTATTTCTGATCGTGATGGTCGTTTCGCTTCACGAACATGGCAAGCAGTACAATCCGCTATGGGTATGCGATTAGATCTCAGTACCGCCTATCATCCTCAAACTGATGGACAATCTGAGCGCACCATTCAAACTCTTGAAGATATGCTTCGAGCATGTGTCATAGACTTCAAGGGAAATTGGGACGCCCACCTACCATTAGTTGAATTTTCGTACAACAACAGCTATCATTCAAGCATCGGCATGGCACCTTTTGAAGCTTTATATGGTCGTAAGTGCCGATCTCCTGTATGTTGGCACGAAATTGGGGAAGCTCAAATCACTGGTCCAGAATTGATCCAAGAAACCACAGACAAGATCCATCAAATCCGAAACAATCTTCTAGCGTCTCAAAGTCGTCAAAAGAGTTATGCAGATAAACGACGGAAGCCCTTAGAGTTTAACATTGGTGATCATGTACTTTTAAAAGTATCACCGTGGAAGGGAGTAGTTCGTTTTGGTCAAAAGGGCAAGCTAGCACCACGTTACGTAGGACCTTTCAAGATACTCGAAAGAGTAGGTCCTGTAGCATACAAGCTTGATCTACCAGAAGAACTCAACAGGATTCATCCCACATTCCACGTGTCGAACTTGAAGAAGTGCCTCGCTGATGAAAACCTCCACATTCCTCTGGAAGATATTCAGATTGATGAATCTATGCATTTTATTGAAAGACCAGTAGAGATCATGGACTTCGGAGAGAAACGTCTACGACGAAGTCGCATCCCAATTGTTAGGGTACGCTGGGAGTCGAAACGGGGACCTGAGTTTACTTGTGAACGTGAAGACTCAATGCGTGAAAAATACCCGCATCTTTTTCCTACTACTTCAACTACTTAAATTTCGGGACGAAATTCCTAAAAGTACGGGATACTGTAACATTTGTCAAAAACGGGTTTTCAAAACCCGCTCCGTTTTGGTAATCGAATATCAAGTTATAAATGTCACGTTGAATATTTATGATTATTTTGATTTAAAATGATACATAATTAATAAATAAACTAAACTATAAAAATTATATTTGATAAAAAGTTAAACAAAATAAATAAAAAGGATATGTTGCTGCCGGGACTCGAACCCGGGTCAGCCAGATCTGAAATCCAACGACTTAACACGCACTCGCATCACCACTCCGCCACTTGTTATTTTCTGTTATCTCTAGGAAACAAATAACATTTATACACAAACTCGGTTAAACCGGTTGCGCCAACTGAGAAACTGAAATCGGCAATTCAATCGTCTAATCGTTTGATTAATCGCTCATTCACGTTTTATAACCGATGAACCGATGATTTTAATCAATTCAGAAGTGATTGAACATCAATTTTCTTTATTATCGGTTTTTATAACCGAAATTAATCAAGTCCCAATTACTTCAACTCAAGACCACTCTCGCGACTCAGAAACATCATACCAACATTTCATTTCACTTTCGTCACACTTTCAGTTCGTCAGAACGCTTAAATCAACTCGCCAGAATTTTCTGCAAAATTCGCCGGAAAACCGTATTTCATCCTCAAACGGTAAATCTTTCAACATCATTGTAGTTCAACAATTGTTAGGCTATTTCTAACTTAAACCTCTCAATTGAAATCGAATCCAGGCACTGTATTCAGTTAATTTCAGTTCGCCGGAAAGATTCTGAAAACCTCTATATTCATCTGAGAATCGGTAAGGGCATTCAAACCCTCTGTTAACATTTGCTGATCACTTCAGTTTCACGATTAGCTAATAAAAACGGTTAATTGTCTTGTTCAGTTGAAGAGCATAAAAACAGGGACCGGCACATCGCCGGAATTCTGAAATAAACCGTTCATCGGTATGTTCACCCCTAATTACCTTCTCTGCCATTTCATTTTAGCATTACGAATGTTTGTTAATCGTAAAAACAAGAAACGGATTAGTGATTCAGTCGACTGAAATATGAATGAAGAAGACGAAGTTAGTTAAGTTATAAGTTTATTTTAAACCAGTAAAATGAACGGGTTAGACACAGTCCAGCGGTGGACTGTGTGCGAATTTTACACGCACGTCACAAATTCGATCCCTGATACACGCACTCCTTATGTAATAAAATGCCTTTTTGTTTAAACTAAACCGGGTTAATCCCGTTAGTTGTTAAGTATAATAAAAACCGAGATGTTAACCAGGTTAGACACACAGCCCAGCGGTGGACTGTGTGCAACACTGAATCGCACGTCACGAGTTCGAAACCTGATACTGGCACCGGTTCGTTGAATTAAAATGTTTTTGAAATTAAATGAATTTTGGTTAAACCGAATTAGTATATAAATATAATTAAAAACAAGATTATTTCGGGTTAGACACGTAGCTCAGTTGGTAGAGCTGCGTTCACGCGTACGGGAGGTCTCGGGTTCGAGCCTCACCCGGCGCAAACAATTCCACTGACCGAGCCGGTCAACAAGTCAACAAGTCAACGGTCAACGGTCAACGCAAAATAAACAATTTTTTTATATTTTTATTTATTTAATTTAATTTAAAAATCAATTAAAAATACTTAAAAATAACATTTTTAAAGATAGAAAATAGCCTTAAACTCACAAAAATATATCTAAAAATTTCATTAAAATCCTTAATAAAATCCACTCATTTAATATATTTTTCCGTTATTATTTAGGTTAGTATTTCTCGTTGTTCCACTCATCCAATTCGTGCGCATCTCACCATCTCCAATCCAACGCACCCAATGTGAGTGAATCTTTACAAATTCCCCGTTTTAATCACGTTTTGGGGTGTATCATGTGTCTTGTTATATATATTATAACCATTGTGCATACATCATATCATGAACATGTGTATTCAGTTTGTTTCAACTGTTGTGTGGTTATTATTGGATGCAAGTTATTATTTTCAGTACATGCAATTTCATAGGCCGCCGCTCCCCATTACATTATGAGCGTTGAGCATGTTCCCCATTTCATTATGAGGTTGAACGTGGCGTGCCCACATACGATCGGCTCCGTTTGATTGAGCCTTGATCGCACAGACATTTTTCATTTTCAGTACATGCAATACAATCGGCTCCGTTTGATTGAGCCTTGATCGCACAGTTTCATTTATGTTATTTATCGTATGATGTTGGTATGTTCATGTATGCTACCATATGTTATTGTATGTTATAGTTGTGATTGCTATTTTCCACTGCTTGATTATTTACATTTGCTCATTTATGATTATGCACAATTTTTCATTGATAAACTAACAAGTAAATCATTAATAAATGTTTATCTAATAAGGTTCACTCGCCAACTTATGTTGACCCAAAAACCCCCATTTTTACACATGATACAGGTGAACCAGCAGCAGCCAGAAACACATAGGATTGGACTAGAAGAATAAAATGATTTAGAGTTTGGGATTGTTATGTTTGGTTTATTTTCTTTGTATTGTATGAACATGTTTGGATATTTGGAAATGTAACTTTGACTTTAATAAATATGAAACATATTAGTAAATGTCATGAGCTTTGGTGATAACCCAATTATGCCCCGACTCTTATTCCGCTGCGGGTCGGGGTGTGACAGATTGGTATCAGAGCCATGACTATAGGGATATAGGATAGGTTATTAGACCCTTAGAGCCTATACTATAGTTGATTAGAAACTTATAAGATTTTTTGTGTGTTACATGCCAAATTTCATGATGTTTATATGTTTTATGTTAAATGTTACATTCAATGTTATGCAAGCATGTTCATAAGTATATATTATCATATAATGCCTATTATGAATCATATACTCATAACATATCACATCCATGAAAGCACACACCACATCATGATTGCTTTTACAATGATTTTTGTGTTTTCAAATCTCATCAAAGTGAGTTCGCATGACGGGCATGTAGTAACTGGAAGGGTACCAGTACCTGTAGTCGGAACGTCCTGTCTAGGCTGGCATTCGTATAAATCCAAAATAAAGGACCAGTTTGCCTACCTGGGGACTAACGATGAGAGTACGAAGTACCTATTAGGCCAAAGCATGCTATACCAAACGTCGTGTGAGCTAACCCCACTTTGAGTTGTCATTGTGTCTACACCTGGACACGTTCCGACCAAACATCTCATGAACATATTTTGTGGTTTGCATTCGGGTGATGCGAGTGTTAAATTGCCAATACTAATGTGAATCCTACCAAGCCAATAGCCATGGGGGCCCACATGACTATATAGGTGAAGGTATGGGGGACATTTGAGGCCCAACATGAGCAAACCCAAGACATCCTATGGATGTAGTTGCATTATTGATATTTATGTTATTTTCCTTTTCTTAAAGACACATGACACCTAAAAAGACACCATAAACTCACAATCTTCTCATGTATGTTCCTGTAGATGTCGTCCAGACAAAAACGAAGGGGTAAAAGATCAGGAAGGTCTCAGGAACGCTTGGCCACCTAAATCGCGAAACAAATGGCCACGATACTGCCTGACATTGTGGTCCAAGTGCAACAAGCCCTCGCTACAAATCCTACTAACCCTCCCCAACAACATGACCAGAACATCGACAACCCTCCTACCAGCAAGTGTTCATACAAACATTTCAAGTCTTGTGATCCTCCTAAATTTGAAGGGACCGAGGGTGTCACTGCTCTCCTACATTGGTTCGAGGAGATGGAAAACACCTTTCTAAACTGCGATTGTCCTGAGGATCGCAAGGTTCGATACGCTACCGGGAGACTATTTGGGGTAGCTCTCACTTGGTGGAATACTGAGAAAGGGAAGAGGGGAACTGAAGATGCAATGGCCTTAACTTGGGAGGAGTTAAGGGAAATCATGACTAGGCGTTTCTGTCCTAGGAGTGAAATTAAAAAGCTGGAGGACGAATTTCATTCTCTAAAGCAAAAGGAGGGTGATCACACCACCTATAACAAGAGGTTCTTGGAGTTGAACCAAATGGTTCCAAATTTGTTCACCCCAACCTATCGTCTAATCGATCATTATATTCGAGGACTTCCCTCGAAAATTCAAGATTCAGTTCTCAGCATCTCACCAGTAACACTTGAAGCTGCTATGGAGCTAGCAACTGAACTGAACGAGAACCGAATTCGCAACGGGAAGTTCAAAGAAGAGAAAAAGAAAGCCCCTGTTGAGGGCCAAACTTCAAACCATCCCATCTCTTCCTCTACGTTTGCTAACAAGAGGAAGCGCAACACCAGAAATTTTGCAGTTACTCAAACCAACTCCCCTATTCCTGCTGCACCCATTACTCAAGTCACTCCTTCACCCGCACCATACAGAAGACCTTACACTGGCCCGCTACCAAAATGCAACCGTTGCTAATATCACCATTCCCCTGATCATCCTTGCCAATATTGCACCGGCTGCGGTCGCGCAGGTCATACTGTTCAAACCTGCCGCATGCCTCAACGAACGAACCGCCACCAACCTTTAACCCAAACCCACCAACAATTAATGGGTCAAGCCCAACAACCCCTACCATTACCACCCACCCAACATTTAGCCCAAACATACTACCAACCCAATTATCCAATGGGCCAACCTATGCGGGCTTGCTACAATTGCGGAGACCCAAGCCACTTCAGAAACACTTGTCCAAGGTTGGTAAACATTATTCATGCTCAGGCCCAAGCCAACCCGGTGAATCAAGCAAACCAAGCTCCTCCACCTGCAAGAGGAAGAGCTTTCAATATTAACGCGAATCAGGCTAGAGCTGACGACAATGTGGTTAACGGTACGTTCCTTATAAATGGTAGATATGCCTCTATGTTATTTGATACTGGTGCGGATAGAAGTTTTGTGTCTTTAGAATTTGAACCTATCTTAAACAAAAATCGGGATAAGCTCACGGAATCCATAACGGTAGAAGTTGCGGACGGGAAACCAGTTTCATTAAACTCTATTATACGCAACTGTACACTCACCTTAAACGACCACGATTTCTCAGTCGACCTTATTCCTATGAAGCTGGGAAGTTTTGATATCATAATCGGTATGGATTGGCTCAGTCAACATCAGGCAGAAGTTGTATGTCGCGATAAATTTATTCGTATTCCTCTTTCAAACGGTCAGACTCTTCGAATCATTGGAGAAACCTCGTCGAAAGGGCTCAGCTTAATGTCATGTCTTCAAGCTCAAAAGTATCTTCGCAAGAATTATGTCGCGTTTTTAGCTCATATCATCAAAAAGGGAACCATAGAGAAGAAACTTGAAGACATTCCTGTAGTAAAAGACTTCCCGCAAGTTTTTCCTGACGACATTTCAGGACTTCCTCCAGTTAGAGACGTCGAATTCCGTATTGATCTTATACCTGGTGCTACACCAGTTGCAAAGTCTCCTTATAGGTTAGCCCCCTCTGAAATGCAAGAGCTAGCCAGTCAATTACAAGAGTTGACTGACAAGGGATTCATACGTCCTAGCTCATCGCCTTGGGGTGCACCTGTTCTTTTCGTAAAGAAGAAAGATGGATCGTTTCGTATGTGCATCGACTACAGAGAGCTCAACAAATTAACAATCAAGAATCGCTACCCTTTACCTCGTATTGATGATCTTCTTGACCAACTTCAAGGTGCCAATTGCTTTTCAAAAATCGACCTTCGATCTTGCTATCATCCACTTAGAGTGCATGAAGAAGACGTCCCTAAGACTGCTTTTCGAACTCGTTATGGCCATTATGAATTCATGGTCATGCCGTTTGGTTTAACCAACGCACCAGCTGTCTTCATGGATCTAATGAACAGAGTCTGCAAACCTTATCTTGATCGATTTTTCATAGTTTTCATCGACGATATTCTTATTTATTCAAAATCTAAATCTGATCATGAGCGTCATCTTCGACTCATCCTTGCACTTCTAGAAAAGGAAAAGCTTTATGCCAAATTCTCCAAATGTGAATTCTGGTTAAAAGAGGTGCAATTCCTCGGGCATGTAGTCAATGACAAGGGAATACATGTCGACCTTTCAAAGATCAAAGCGGTTCAAGAATGGCAAGCTCCACGTACACCAACTGAAGTAAGATCTTTTCTTGGTTTGGCTGGTTATTATCGTCGGTTCATTTCAAACTTCTCTCGCATTGCTGTACCACTCACGGCTTTAACTCATAAGGGAAAACCTTTCATATGGGGACCCAAGCAAGAAGAAGCCTTTCAAACTCTTAAACAAAAACTTTGTGATGCACCAATCCTCACTCTTCCTGAAGGTTGTGATGATTTTGTGGTCTATTGCGACGCGTCAGGGCAAGGATTAGGCTGCGTTCTAATGCAAAGAGGAAAAGTTATAGCTTATGCTTCGAGACAACTCAAGACGCATGAGAAGAACTACACCACTCATGACCTAGAACTTGAAGCGGTTGTGTTCGCTCTTAAGATATGGAGGCATTATCTCTATGGTACTAAGTGTGAAATATACGCTGACCACAAGAGTCTTCAACATATCTTCAATCAAAAGGAGTTAAACATGAGGCAACGAAGATGGGTCGAACTTTTAAATGATTACGACTGTGAAATTAGATACCACCCTGGTAAAGCAAATGTGGTGGCTGATGCACTTAGTCGAAAGGGTTATGCGAACTCCATTCGTCTTCTATGTTCGCAAATTATAACTGACATTAAAGATCAAATTCGAGAAGCCCAACACGTTTCAATAACGGAAGAAGATGTACGAAAGGAGATGTCCTGTGGAGCTGAGCTAAAATTGAAACTAAATCTGACGGTATTCTGTACTACCTAGATCGTATCTGGATTCCTAACCACAACAGTCTTCATGAAATTCTTATGAATGAAGCTCACAAAACGCGATATTCTATACACCCAAGAGCCGATAAGATCTATCAAGACCTACGATATACCTATTGGTGGCCTGGAATGAAGAAGGATATTGCCGCTTTTGTTTCTAAGTGCCTTACATGTTCCAAGGTGAAGGCTGAACACCAAAGACCCTCAGGACTTCTGGTCCAACCGGAAATACCTGTATGGAAGTGGGAAAATATAACCATGGATTTCATTACCGGGTTACCTCGCACTTCTGGTGGGTATGACACTATATGGGTAATTATAGACCGACTTACAAAATCAGCTCACTTTATTCCTATCCGCGAAGATTTCAAGAACGAAAAGCTTGCCCATATTTATATCAGAGAAATCGTAAGCCGACATGGGGTACCGTTAAGCATTATTTCTGATCGTGATGGTCGTTTCACTTCACGAACATGGCAAGCAGTACAATCCGCTATGGGTACGCGATTAGATCTCAGTACCGCCTATCATCCTCAAACTGATGGACAATCTGAGCGCACCATTCAAACTCTTGAAGATATGCTTCGAGCATGTGTCATAGACTTCAAGGGAAATTGGGACGCCCACCTACCATTAGTTGAATTTTCGTACAACAACAGCTATCATTCAAGCATCGGCATGGCACCTTTTGAAGCTTTATATGGTCGTAAGTGCCGATCTCCTGTATGTTGGCACGAAATTGGGGAAGCTCAAATCACTGGTCCAGAATTGATCCAAGAAACCACAGACAAGATCCATCAAATCCGAAACAATCTTCTAGCGGCTCAAAGTCGTCAAAAGAGTTATGCAGATAAACGAGGAAGCCCTTAGAGTTTAACATTGGTGATCATGTACTTTTAAAAGTATCACCGTGGAAGGGAGTAGTTCGTTTTGGTCAAAAGGGCAAGCTAGCACCACGTTACGTAGGACCTTTCAAGATACTCGAAAGAGTAGGTCCTGTAGCATACAAGCTTGATCTACCAGAAGAACTCAACAGGATTCATCCCACATTCCACGTGTCGAACTTGAAGAAGTGCCTCGCTGATGAAAACCTCCACATTCATCTGGAAGATATTCAGATTGATGAATCTATGCATTTTATTGAAAGACCAGTAGAGATCATGGACTTTGGAGAGAAACGTCTACGACGAAGTCGCATCCCAATTGTTAGGGTACGCTGGGAGTCGAAACGGGGACCTGAGTTTACTTGGGAATGTGAAGACTCAATGCGTGAAAAATACCCGCATCTTTTTCCTACTACTTCAACTACTTAAATTTCGGGACGAAATTCCTAAAAGTAGGGGATACTGTAACATTCGTAAAAAACGGGTTTTCAAATCCCGCTCCGTTTTGGTAATCGAATATCAAGTTATAAATGTCACGTTGAATATTTATGATTATTTTGATTTAAAATGATACATAATTAATAAATAAACTAAACTATAAAAATTATATTTGATAAAAAGTTAAAACAAAATAAATAAAAAGGATATGTTGCTGCCGGGACTCGAACCCGGGTCAGCCAGATCTGAAATCCAACGACTTAACACACACTCGCATCACCACTCCGCCACTTGTTATTTTCTGTTATCTCTAGGAAACAAATAACATTTATACACAAACTCGGTTAAACCGGTTGCGCCAACTGAGAAACTCAAATCGGCAATTCAATCGTCTAATCGTTTGATTAATCGCTCATTCACGTTTTATAACCGATGAACCGATGATTTTAATCAATTCAGAAGTGATTGAACATCAATTTTCTTTATTATCGGTTTTTATAACCGAAATTAATCAAGTCCCAATTACTTCAACTCAAGACCACTCTCGCGACTCAGAAACATCATACCAACATTTCATTTCACTTTCGTCACACTTTCAGTTCGTCAGAACGCTTAAATCAACTCGCCGGAATTTTCTGCAAAATTCGCCGGAAAACCGTATTTCATCCTCAAACGGTAAATCTTTCAATATCATTGTAGTTCAACAATTGTTAGGCTATTTCTAACTTAAACCTCTCAATTGAAATCGAATCCAGGCACTGTATTCAGTTAATTTCAGTTCGCCGGAAAGATTCTGAAAACCTCTATATTCATCTGAGAATCGGTAAGGGCATTCAAACCCTCTGTTAACATTTGCTGATCACTTCAATTTCACGATTAGCTAATAAAAACGGTTAATTGTCTTGTTCAGTTGAAGAGCATAAAAACAGGGACCGACACATCGCCGGAATTTTGAAATAAACCGTTCATCGGTATGTTCACCCCTAATTACCATCTCTGCCATTTCATTTTAGCATTACGAATGTTTGTTAATCGTAAAAACAAGAAACGGATTAGTGATTCAGTCGACTGAAATTTGAATGAAGAAGACGAAGTTAGTTAAGTTATAAGTTTATTTTAAACCAGTAAAATGAACGGGTTAGACACACAGTCCAGCGGTGGACTGTGTGCAAATTTTACACGCACGTCACAAGTTCGATCCCTGATACACGCACTCCTTATGTAATAAAATGCCTTTTTGTTTAAAACTAAACCGGGTTAATCCCGTTAGTTGTTAAGTATAATAAAAACCGAGATGTTAACCAGGTTAGACACACAGCCCAGCGGTGGACTGTGTGCAACACTGAATCGCATGTCACGAGTTCGAAACCTGATACTGGCACCGGTTCGTTGAATTAAAATGTTTTTGAAATTAAATGAATTTTGGTTAAACCGAATTAGTATATAAATATAATTAAAAACAAGATTATTTCGGGTTAGACACGTAGCTCAGTTGGTAGAGCTGCGTGCACGCGTACGGGAGGTCTCGGGTTCGAGCCTCACCCGGCGCAAACAATTCCACTGACCGAGCCGGTCAACAAGTCAACGGTCAACGGTCAACGCAAAATAAACAATTTTTTATATTTTTATTTATTTAATTTAATTTAAAAATCAATTAAAAATACTTAAAAATAACATTTTTAAAGATAGAAAATAGCCTTAAACTCACAAAAATATATCTAAAAATTTCATTTAAATCCTTAATAAAATCCACTCATTTAATATATTTTTCCGTTATTATTTAGGTTAGTATTTCTCGTTGTTCCACTCATCCAATTCGTGCGCATCTCACCATCTCCAATCCAACGCACCCAATGTGAGTGAATCTTTACAAATTCCCCGTTTTAATCACGTTTTGGGGTGTATCATGTGTCTTGTTATATATATTATAACCATTGTGCATACATCATATCATGAACATGTGTATTCAGTTTGTTTCAACTGTTGTGTGGTTATTATTGGATGCAAGTTATTATTTTCAGTACATGCAATTTCATAGGCCGCCGCTCCCCATTACATTATGAGCGTTGAGCATGTTCCCCATTTCATTATGAGGTTGAACGTGGCGTGCCCACATACGATCGGCTCCGTTTGATTGAGCCTTGATCGCACAGACATTTTTCATTTTCAGTACATGCAATACGATCGGCTCCGTTTGATTGAGCCTTGATCGCACAGTTTCATTTATGTTATTTATCGTATGATGTTGGTATGTTCATGTATGCTACCATATGTTATTGTATGTTATAGTTGTGATTGCTATTTGCCACTGCTTGATTATTTACATTTGCTCATTTATGGTTATGCACAATTTTTCATTGATAAACTAACAAGTAAATCATTAATAAATGTTAATCTAATAAGGTTCCTCGCCAACTTATGTTGACCCAAAAACCCCCATTTTTACACATGATACAGGTGAACCAGCAGCAGCCAGAAACACATAGGATTGGACTAGAAGAATAAAATGATTTAGAGTTTGGGATTGTTATGTTTGGTTTATTTTCTTTGTATTGTATGAACATGTTTGGATATTTGGAAATGTAACTTTGACTTTAATAAATATGAAACATATTAGTAAACGTCATGAGCTTTGGTGATAACCCAATTATGCCCCGACTCTTATTCCGCTGCGGGTAGGGGTGTGACATCGCCCGTAGGAAGATGAGAGCAGGAAAAGCCCACGAGCGCATGGCTGCCCAAATCGCTCAACAAATGGCTGCCGTAATACCCAACATTGTAATTCAAGTCCAACAAGCCCTTACCGCTAATCCTGTCAACCAAGAAGATCAAAATATTATCAACCCTCCCCCAAATACCACTAAATGCACCTACAAGCTTTTCAAATCATGCGACCCTCCAAAATACGAAGGGACTGAAGGTGTCACCGCTCTCCTCCATTGGTTTGAAGAAATGGAGAACACTTTTCTAAATTGTGATTGCCCCGATGATCGCAAAGTGTGATATGCTACTGGTCGTTTATATGGAATAACACTTACTTGGTGGAATACAGAGAAGGCCAAACGAGGTGTTGAAGACGCTATGACCTTGACTTGGGAAGAGTTGAAGGAAATCATGACAAGACGGTTTTGCCCAAGGAGCGAAATCAAGAAATTAGAAGATGAGTTCTATTCGTTGAAGCAAAAGGAAGGCGACCACACCACTTACAACAAAAGATTCCTCGAGTTAAATCAAATGGTTCCCAACTTGTTCACTCCCCTCTACCGTTTGATCGAGCACTACATTTGAGGTCTTCCGTCAAAAATTCAAGACTCTGTAATAAGTACCACACCTGCAACTTTGGAAGCAGCAATGGAGTTAGCTACAGAGCTCACCGAAAACCGAATCCGGAACAAAGACTTCAAGGAGGAGAAGAAGAAGGATAAGGCATCGACTGAAACTTCAAACTCCACCCAAACCGAATCCCCTTCTCAACCCATTTCTAAGAGAAAAAGAGACGGGCAACTTTTCGCTACTACCCAACGTAAACAACCAATTTCACAAGCCATACCAATCCAAGCTATCCCAATCACTCAAGTAGCACCCAACTCAACTTACCCAAATAAGAAACCATACCTTGGACCTCATCCTCGATGTAACACCTGTTTTTATCACCATCCATCTACCTTACCTTGTCGACTATGTGCGAATTATGGACGCTATGGTCATTTGAGCAAGGTTTGCCGCACCCCTCAAAACCAAATCTCTCCCCCTACTCAAAACATGATCCAAACCTATCAACAACCCCAATACCCCATGTTCCCATATGTTCGAGCTTGTTTCAATTGTGGTAACCCTACCCACTTTAGAAACACGTGCCCTCGATTGGTTAACGTCATAAACGCTCAAGCTCAATCAAACCCAGTTAACCAAGTAAATCAAGAAAACCCAAACACTAGGCCACCAGCAAGAGGAAGAGTTTTCAACATCAACGCCAATCCTGTCGAAGATAATGACGGCCCAAACGAAACCACCCAACTAGTCCTCTTCACCGAAAATCAAGATTCAACTCCAATCGTTTAGTTTTATGTTTTTCTTTATGTTTTAGAATCACATAGAACCAATCATAACTTAAGGATAAAGCCAATGAGAATTTGACAAGAATATGGTGGATACGCCGCTGGTACTTCCTATATATAAGTATTCTTGTCAAAGGATCGGAGGCATTATCAGGCGGTTATGAGAGGTTCCTTGTATAAACTGTTTGTGTGATTATTGTTTAGATTAAATTTATTATTTTCAGTACATGCAATACGATCGGCTCCGTTTGATTGAGCCTTGATCGCACAGACATTTTTCATTTTCAGTACATGCAATACGATCGGCTCCGTTTGATTGAGCCTTGATCGCACAGAAATTTTTCATTTTCAGTACATGCAATACGATCTTTTGGTTGTTGTGTTTGTTGTAGAGTCACATAGAACTAATCATAACTTGTGGATAAAGTCAATGAAAATTTGACAAGAATATGGTGGATACGCCGCTGGTACTTCCTATATATAAGTATTCTTGTCAAAGGATCGGAGGCATTATCAGGCGGTTATGAGAGGTTCCATGTAGGATTTAGTATGTTTTGGTCAAAGTTTGTTCATCATACATTTCAGCGTATTTCAATTTCAGAAGTTGAGCTATGTCTCACTTCCACAATGACTAACCTCTCCATCACAACAAACGAGAGAGGTATTGTCATCATTCAAACATGGATACTATCAGAATTAAGAGTCAAGTTTTGGTTGTTGTGTTGTTGTAGAGTCACATAGAACTAATCATAACTTGCGGATAAAACCAATGAAAATTTGACAAGAATATGGTGGATACGCCGCTGGTACTTCCTATATATAAGTATTCTTGCCAAAGGATCAGAGGCATTATCAGGCGGTTATGAGAAGTTCCATATAGGATTTAGTATTGTCTTGGTTGAAATTTGTGTTACATTCATATCATAACATCATCTAAAGAAATTGGATTGTGTTCCATTTCTACATAGACTAACCTCTCCAACAAACGAGAGAGGAACTGTCACCATTCAAACATGCATGTTATCAGAATTTGGACTCAGATATTGGTTGTTGTGTTTATTTGTGTTTAGAGTCACATCATAGAACCAATCATAACTTACTGATAAAACCAATGAAAATTTGACAAGAATATGGTGGATACGCCGCTGGTACTTCCTATATATAAGTATTCTTGTCAAAGGATCAGAGGCATTGTCAGGCGGTTATGAGAAGTTCTATGTAGGATTTAGTAATTTCTTGGTACATTGGTTGTGGCGTTTATTTATGTTTAGAGTCACATCATAGAACCAATCATAACTTATTGATAAAACCAATGAAAATTTGACAAGAATATGGTGGATACGCCGCTGGTACTTCCTATATATAAGTATTCTTGTCAAAGGATTAGAGGCATTGTTAGACGGTTATGAGAAGTTCCATGTAGGTTGTAGTATTAGAAATTTTGTTTTAGGATATAACCCTATCCTTCCAAACATATCAAAACTCCTACGCATGATATCATATTTAGTGAATCAACTCTGCTTATCAATATTTTTACTGGAGGCAACAAAAAGCGATTCCTGTAACAGGGTACTTAACCCTTACAAGGGACGTTACCGCCTCAAACAAAAAACTTAAACTCTTACTCTTTTTCTAAGCATTTAACTGTCAAATTAAACACCATCATTTTTAGACAAATATATCACTACTTAAATTTCGGGACGAAATTTCTAAAAAGCAGGGGATACTGTAACATCCGTCAAAAAACGGATTTACCAAACCCGCTCCGTTTATTAACCGAACAATCAGTTAAAAATTTTGTTGCGTATTTAATGCCCAAATTAATTTTAAACGATACATAATTAATAAGTATATTGGAAGATATAATTTATTTTTGAAAATGTATTAAAAATAATGAAATAAAAATAAAAGGCTTCTGCCGGGTTTCGAACCCGGGTCAGCCAGCCATTCAGCACAGCCTTAACACTTAACCATCCAACCACTGCGCCACTTATGTTTCTTGTTAAATATTGGAAACAATTAATACATAAAATAAATCTCGAATTCAAAAACCGACGCGCCCAATCGCAGTCGTCGGAAATCCCGACGATTTCGCCGAGATTGGACGGTTTCTTCAGTTTTAACGTAAACATTAACTATTACATCGGTTATAACCGACGCCTGAACCCGCGACGCAAGTCATAACCGCCGGAAAATTTCTAACCGACGAATCAAGTCGGAAAACGGGCCAAATACGTCGATGTCCTGCCCTATAAATACCCCCTCTAACCTTTGTTAGCTTTTTCGCTCACAATCACACTTTTTCCCGACGTAATTCCACTCGCCGGAGAACTTCTGCAACTCGCCGGAAAACCGAACCTTTCACCTCTGTGCCTTACTGAACCCCCAGAGCTCATACCGAAGCCACCCACATTCATCTCAAGCTCGTTGAAGACTCTCTGTCGCAAGACACACGTCGCCGGGATAATCTGCTGTCACCGGAGTTTCGCCGGCGAAACAGAAGAGCCACTGTTCGGTATACCTTACGCTTAATCTTTCATTCTTTTTATTTATCTCACCTGTAATTAACCGCAACACGCTAAAAGAACATGATTTAATCAACGAACCAGTCGGACTTTAGTTCTGGTTAAGTCCAACGAAGAAGACGAAGTTTCAGTTGTCTATATGTATAATTAAAATCAAGATATAACTCGGGTTAGACACACAGTCCAGCGGTGGACTGTGTGCACATAAAACACGCTTACGTCCCGAGTTCGATACTTGTCCCACGCACACTCGCCTTAATAAAAATGTTCTTTTTTTTACCGAACCGGATTCACTGCTTATATATGTTAAGTTTAATAAAACCCGGAATAATAACCAAGATAGACACACAGTCCAGTGGTCGACTGTGTGAACGTTTAATCACACGTCACGAGTTCGAGTCCGGACTACCGCACCGGTCCGGACAATTATCAAACTTTTTATTTTAAACAGAAACGAAATTATTTAGTTTGTATATAAGTATAATAAAAAATCAGATTATTTAACAAGTTAGACACACAGTCCAGTGGTGGACTGTGTGTTAACCCAAACCACAGGTCCCGGGTTCGAGACCTGTGGAGAACACCGGTTCGATGCATTAAAATCGTTTTTAAAAATAAATGATTTTCTGTTTAAATCAATTAGTATATAAATATAATTAAAAACAGAAATATTTCGGGTTAGACACGCAGTTGGTAAAGCTGCGTGCACGCGAACGGGAGGTCTCGGGTTCGAGCCTCACCCGGCGCACACAATTACACAGCCTGACCGGTCAACAAGTCAACGGTCAACTGTCGCAAAAAGTCAACAATTTTTATTATTTTTATTTATTTATTTTATTTAAAAATCAATTAAAAATACTTAAAAATAACATTTTTTAAAAAGGTTAGAAAATAGCCTTAAACTCACAAAAATACATCCCACAATCCTACTAAAATTGATTAATAAAATCCGCTTACTTACCGAACCATAATGCTATTTATCTAGGTTAGTTTCACTCGTGGTTAAAACCAACTTCGCGTGCATTCAACATTATCAACCGAACGCACCCAATGTGAGTGAATCTTACAACTCCCCTTTTTAATTACACGTTTTTGGGTGTGTCATGTGTCACCAAAATTAACTCGTTTATTTAAACTTGTGCCATACCATATTGTGATCTAAACTTAGATTGTATATAGTGTTTGTAGTTATGTATTTCATATTGTCAAGTTATATGCAATTCATTCATTAGGCCCATCAGTTCCTCGTGGGAGACGAGTTGAGCAACGCGTGCCTCAAAACAAATCCATTATTATTCGTGTGTGTATTATTTAGTTTATATTGTTTTGTAGTTATATATTTCATATTGTCAAGTTTATGCAAATCATTCATTAGGCCCATCAGTTCCTCGTGGGAGACGAGTTGAGCAACGCGTGCCTCAAAACGATCCATTATTGTTCATGTGTGCATTATTTAATATTAAATAATTGGTGAATAAGTTTACATCTATTTTTACTCATGTGTGGTTGTGCACTTTATTTTATAATCAATTAAATAAACTTGTTCAAATGTTTTTCATAGGATTCACTCGCCAACTTTTGTTAATCCAAAAACCATTTTTACACATGATACAGGTGAACAGGATGACGCAAGGAAAACATAGAAAATGCCTTAGAAGAAAACAATGAAGCCTAGATTGATGTTTAGGACATGATGTAATTATGATTGTATATTTCCCATTAAAATGTATTAATGAATATGAAACGTTATAATAAATGTCATGAGCTTTGATGATAACCCAATCATGCCATCACCTTTTCCGCTGCGGGTCGGGGTGTGACAGATAGAACCAAGTGGATCTAGAGCTTCATAATTTGGTGTCCCTTTGTCTACAACCTGATCCTTTTGTGAGGATGCAGGAGTAGTTTCATAGCCGGTTGGAGATCTTTGATCCATCTGCTATGAAGAAGTAGAAGCAGTGGTTTGTGACTTTGGTGCTGTCACTGGTTAACCTCTAGGATCTCATCTTCCAGAGGACCCTTTTTGGGTTTCGTGAGCTTTTTGGTAAGTGTTTTGGTTTTCTTTTTGAGGATTTTTGGTGTGGGCTTCAGAGCAGCGGTTGTGGTGCCCTGATCACCAAGAGTAGTGGGCTCAGTAGCAAGAGGTTGAGTTTGAACATTTTGTTCAGGTAAAAGTTGCTCAGCCTCCTCTACTTGTGTTTTCGCAACTTTATCTTGGTTTGTTATTCTGGTGAAGGTTTCATGAGTGAGGCAGCCTGGTTTAGTCACAGCGCCTATTTTACTTTCAGGACCTTTGATTTGATCTTGTAAGTAAACACTTAGAAAATGTGGATGAATTAAAAAAGCTTTTCTTTTTGCAATATTTTGAAAATTGTTCACAAGATCATTGAACAGTATCTGGGAGTAGTTAAAATCTGTGTCAGTTAAAATTGCATACCCCAGATATTGCATGTTCAATGGAATTTCATTGAAAGCAGTGGTTTTTGCTGAAAGACAAGTTAGAATTGTGTGAAAGAAAAATCGCATCTCAGCAGGAAAGTTAGGTTTAAAGATGGTCATACCTTTCATCTGGCCTACATAACCTCTTTCTAGAAACTCTGCTTGGATCTCATTTTGGGGAAACGACACGGGATGTTCTATGTCATTTAACTTGAAAACTTGAGAGATCGATTGGGAACTAATTTGCATCAACACTCCCCCTACTCTTGAGATTATTGTATAAGGAACACCAGCAGCAGTTGAGTGAACCTTAGCATTATTCCAGAAGTCACAAAGAGAATCAATGTAATTGGGGCTTTGACTTCTAACATGTGCTTGAATTTCGACTTTTGCAAAATTCGAATCATTGGATGATAGCGAGTATTTGCGTTGTTTTCTTCAAGTATGGCGGTGTAATTATATGGGGTTTTGAGTATGAGAGTGTAGGATGGAAGTGCTTGTGTGGATTTCTTTGAAGATTTTGATTAGGGAGCCATGGTGTTAGAGAGAAAAACTGTTTTGAGATTTTTGAAATCGACACAGTTTAGGGTAAACACTGGTGAGGGATAAAACAGGGTTTTGAAAAAGTGACGATTACATGGCATCTATTGCAAGATCTGATGGCTAACATCTGGCCACGTGTAACCTCTGATGAGAAAAGTACTGATTTTTTACACTATCAGTGGATAGCTATCAGTGTTTTGAAAAAGTGGTAGAAATGGAAATCAGAGGATACACTTTAACAGTGGATAAGATTTTGAAGCCTATCAGAGGTTTTGAGCAAACAGATGTTATGAGCAGACTTTTAAAGATTTATTGAAAAATTTCAACTTTAACTATTTTTAAGGATGAGTTTTTGATTTTCTGAACACATTTTGATGCTATGTACGCATGGATTTACAAGAAAACTTGTTTTTAATCCATGTTTAGCATTCCAATTCTTGAGATCAAGTTTTCAAAGGTAGATGTATCCAATGCCTTGGTTAAAACATCTGCCAACTGATCTGAAGTATGGACATGATGCAAAGAAATCAAACCTTTTTCATAGCAATCTCTCACAAAATGATGTCTGATGTCAATGTGCTTTGTAGTTGAATGAGAAACTGGATTTTTAATGATGTTTTCAGCAGCTTGACTGTCCAATCTGAGTGGAGTCTTTAGTGCAGTTACACCAAAATCCAGCAACTAGTTTTGAAGCCACAAGAGTTGAGCAGTGCAGCTGCTTTGTAGTTGAATGAGAAACTGGATTTTTAATGATGTTTTCAGCAGCTTGACTGTCCAATCTGAGTGGAGTCTTTAGTGCAGTTACACCAAAATCCCCAACTGGTTTTGAAGCCACAAGAGTTTAGCAGTGCAGCAAGCAGCAGCAATATACTCTACCTCAGCAGTGGATGTTGAAACTGCAACCTGCTTTTTGCTTTGCCAAGACACTAGACAATCACCTAGGAATTGACATCCTTCTGATGTGGACTTCCTTGTAGCTTTGCACCCAGCAAAGTCACTATCTGAAAAACCTGAAAGCTCAATATTCCCATTAGCTGGATACCAGATACCAAGTGTGGGAGCACCTTTTATATATCTGAATATCCTTTTTACAGCAATAAGATCAGACTTTCTAGGTAATGCCTGTGATCTGGCACAAACACATGTTGCAAACATGATGTCTGGCCTTGATGCAGTTAGGTACAATAAAGACCCAATCATGCTTCTATAAAGAGTTTGATCAACAAGGTCATCTTTACCATCAATGGTGACTAGCTTGGTGGTTGCCGTGGGTGTGTTACATGGTTTACAATCATCCATATCAAACTTTTTAAGCAGATCTTTCACATACTTGTTTTGATGGATAAATGTACCATTTTGCAATTGTTTAACTTTGAGACCAAGAAAACATTGGAGCTCACCCATTGCACTCATCTCAAACTCTGCTGCCATGAGTTTTCGAAACTCTTCACACATAGCAGTGCTTCTGGATCCAAAAATGATGTCATCCACATAAATTTGGACAAGCATCAAATCTTTTGCTTTCCATTTTAAGAATAGGGTTTTATCTATTTTACCTCTAGTAAACCCTATGGATAAGAGAAAAGTGGATAGAGTTTCATACCAGGCTCTTGGTGCTTGCTTCAAGCCATACAATGCTTTGTTGAGCTTGTAGACATGATCAGGATGGAATGCATCTTCAAAACCTGGAGGTTGACAGACATACACCTCTTCTTTAATTTTTCCATACAAAAATGCACTCTTTATATCCATTTGATAGACCTTTATATTGTGGTTAGCAGCAAAAGCTAAGAACAGGCGAATAACTTCCAACCTTGCTACAGTAGCAAAAATCTCAACATAGTCTATACCTTCTTCCTGTCTATAGCCTTGAACCACGAGCCTTGCTTTGTTTTTGACAACAATACCCCTTTCATCAGTTGTTCTTGAAGACCCACTTTGTGCCAATTGGACTTACATCTTTTGGCAGTGGCACAAGCTCCCAAACTTGTTGTCTCTTGAACTGAAGGAGTTCTTCTTGCATGGCTTCTACCTAGCTGTTGTCTTTCAGTGCCTCTTGGTACTTGACTGGCTGTGTGAGTGATAGAAAACCAGCAAAAAGACAAATATTTTGGATTGGCTCCGTGTGAGCACCCCAGATTTGATGTTACCAATAACTTGATCTGCTGGATGGCTTTTGAGATAAATCAAATCACCTTGGTATGGAACAATAGCATTTTGAGGTGATGGCTGCAAATGTGTATCATCTGAGCTAACCTCTGGTGGTGAATTTGAAGTATCAGCCGCAGATTTAAATGGAGGTGGTGGTATTGGGGGTATAAAGGTAACATTCTGATGATTTTTGTGCCCAAATGTAGGACTTTTATCAACAGATGTTTGATTTTGTGAACTGGCAGAGGTTTGAGGATCAAACACTGTTGACCCAGAAGTGGCAGAGTTTACACAAGAGCTTGTGGCACCTGATCCTCTGTTGGAAGAATTGACTTTTGTTTGTGGAAGCACACAATCATATTCTTGATCTTGATCTTCTCTAGATGATTGTGGTGTACCTGCATTGTCTAGCTTGATAGAAACATCAGCAAATGTGAATTTATCTAAATCAAAAAGCTTTGCAGGATTTGCTGGGATTTTCAATGATGAAAGTTCATTGAACTTCACATTCAAAGTTTCTTCAACACACTTGGTCCTAGAGTTAAAAATTCTGTAGGCTTTAGCAGTGGTTGAGTATCCCAGAAAATAACCACAGTCAATTTTGGCTGTAAACTTAGATATAGAATCTTTTAAGTTCAAAATGAAGCATGGACAGTCAAAACTTTAAAATAGGGAATCAGAGGTTTTATTTTATACAAAATCTCATAGGCAGTCTTTTGATGTCTGGGGTTAATCAAAACTTTGTTTTGGACATAGCAAGCAGTGTTTACAGCCTCTGCCCAGAAAGACAAAGGTAAACCAGAGTCTTCAAGCATAGTTCTTGCTGATTCAATTAAAGTTCTATTTTTCCTTTCAACTAGCCCGTTTTGCTCTGGAGTTCTTGGAATGCTATATTGTCTAACAATTCCTTTTGACTCACAAAAAGCATCCAACTCCCCAGTGTTAAACTCTGTTCCATTGTCACTCCTAAGGATTTTTACTGGAAGATCAAATTGCTTTTCTACTTGTTTAACAAAGTTTTGCAAAATGACTGCAGTTTCATCCTTAGAGTGGAGAAAGAAAGTCCATGTAAACCTAGAGAAATCATCAACTATCACTAGGTAATACCTTTTGTGTTTTAAGCTCATGATTTGCACTGGGCCAAACAAGTCCATGTGAAGCAACTGTAAACACTGGCTTGTTTTGGACTCTTCAATTGATTTGAAAGAACTTTTATGTTGTTTTCCTTTTAAGCAGGAAACACAATGTTCTTCACAGGAAAATTGCTTGTGAGGCAAACCTCTTACAAGACTTTGTTTTGAGAGTGTGGTGATAGTTTTAAGATTTGTGTATCCAAGTCTTCGATGCTATAACTCAGTCTCTTTGCTAGAAGCAACTGAGAATAAGCATGTTCCAGACAGAGCATTATCTTTTAGCATATCTACCACATACACATTCCCAGTTCTGTGTGCAGTGAGTTGTGCTTTGCTCTCAGCAATGATTTGATCAATCTTTTTAACAACCTCTGGTCCCACAATTTGACAAGTTTTCTTAGTGAAGAAGGATCCATACCCTCTGTCACTCATTTGTGAGATACTCAGCAGGTTAACTTTTAGATTGTCAATTAAATTCACATTTTCAAACTTGAGTTTACCAGCCAGAACCGACCCAGACCCTAAAACCTTTCCCTTTGAGTTATTACCAAAAGATATATCACCCCCCCCCCCATGAGCCATGAAGTCCTTGAGAAGGGCTCTACATCCTGTCATGTGCCTGGAACCTCCACTATCTACATACCATAAGCTATCAAGGCAAGTAGAGGGTCCCTGCATATCAAGTAAATAGATTAGTTAAGATAGGTCTCCAAAGCCAAAATGGCTTTGGATGGGGTCACAGATGGTCCAGCCTCAAGTCTAGGACAATGGTCAGTGGTTTGTATATTTTCTCGTAACATCTGCTCTTGATCATTTCCTATCAGATGATTGGATCCATAGGGATGCTTATTCACTCTTTGCTTTGAAGGCTTTTTGTATCCTTCATAAGTAAGAGGAACCTTTTATAGGCTGGTTGGCCATACCCTCTTGGAAATAAGTTTGATGATGGGGGCATCTGTCACTTGCACCTCTCTAGGAAAAGAGGTTTTGTTTAAAGCTTTTGTAACAGATGTTTCAGTTGGTTCAAAACTCTGCTTAGATTTATTTCCAGTAGAACTTGAACCTTCTCTTTTTAGTGCTTTTGTCTTGATCTCTTTTACCTTTTGCTCATAGTTTTTGAGATAGGCACACTCTTGAGTTTAGTGATTTGTTTTGTTGATGATGGTGCATCTTGAAGAATTTTTGATAACACAAGTTTTTTAATGTCATAGGCTTTTTAAAGAAAACAATCTGCAGTCACATGATTTCTTTTTTCACAAAATTCACAAAACAAGTTTTTAATCTTTACTCTTCTTTTCCTATCAGACTTTTTATCAGCAGTGGCTGTAACCTCTGCTGGTACATCTTTGATAGGGATCACTAGTGCTTTTGGGGCTTTAATACCATCAGAGGTTGTAAAGTCCATTGGCTTAAAGTTTTCTAAAATATCACATTCATCTGATCAGGTTGGTTTAAACTGATATTTTTCAATTTCTTTATCTTTTGTTAAAACCTCTGATTTTTCCAAAACAATTTTGTTTCTAGCTTTATTTGTGATTTTTATTTCTTCACCAGCCAAATTTGGTGGGACTATTTCAACCAACTCAGAATCAATTTCAGCAACATTTTTCTCATTTTGGTCATAGGTTCTAAAACCTACACCAAACTTAATGTTGCTCTTGATCTGAGCATCAAGCATAATCTCATAACCTTTACAGGACTCAACCCATTTTTCACAAGTGATTTGGGTTTCTTCTAGCTCCTTTTTACACACTGGGTATTTTTCTACCATAGTTTGGAGTTAGTCCTTGGTTATGCTTGATTCATGTCTCAGGCTACTCATTTCAAAATCTTTTTCACTTAACTTTGATTTTAACTCTTTAATCAGTTTTTCAAAATTAAGTTCATCTTCTAAAATTTTGTTCCTCTGGTTTTCATTCACCTGCTTAATGTTTGCAAAAGCAATGATGCATTTGTCAGAACATAGATCTTTAAGGATCTGAGGTGATACCTTTGTAGCAGCCATGAGAGCACAATCACACTCATCTTCACACACATCAACATTCCATGGGTCAGCAAGAGAGTTCTTTTCCTTATCAACAACAATTTTTTTTCTTCACTTGAAACCACTATTTCATCACAAACTTGAACTTCATCAGTATTTGGCACTAACTCCACGGATTCAACACCTTCAGCAATTGTCTCTAAGGCCATTAAACAAAATTTTTGTTCAACATCATTTTTGGCCATTAAAGCAAAGTTCTCATCAGTCAAATCCTCAGGAAAGCTACTCCAGTCAACATAACTTTGTGTGAAAAAGCTCTGTTGACCAACCTCTGCTGGACTAGCAGTGGTTTGAGCAGGTTGTGTGACAATGGGTACTTGTTGTACATGCACTTGAGGATGTGATGGTACCTGAACATATTGAATTTGTGGAGCAGTGGATTGAACATAATGCACTGGAACAGTAGTAGCAGGATGTGCAAAGTGGGCAGTATTTTGAACATGTTGAGCAGGGGTATATTGGGAATGATGAGCAGTGTTTCGTGTGTGCTGAGGTCTAGGGACAGGATGAGTCACTATTGGTCCAGAAGACCTGCATTCTCTGGCAAAGTGTCCTAACCTATTACACTTATAACACTTGACTTTTGATTTATCTAGCCCAACCTTCAATCCCCCATGCAATCCTGAGAATTTCCTACCAGTTTCTTATAGAATTTACTAGCCCTAACACTCATTAAGGCCAGTTGGTGCAAAATATCCATTTCTTCAAGATCAGAAGGTTCAAAATGTTGCAAGTCATTCAGCTCAAAGGATAGATTATCAGAGGTTTGGCTTTCCCCACTAGCAGTGAAAGCATAGTTGGGTGCATATGTTTCAGATCCAAAGTTCTCACCAGAAGTAATATCTATATATTGATCATAACTTTGGTCCTTACTGCTGCCAGATCCCTCTTCTTGGCCAAAAAGAGCTGCATTACCCAATGAGTAATCATCAGTCATTTTGCCAGTATCTTGCAACTTCTTTTTCTGGTTTAAATCTCTCTCATAAGTGAGGAGTATCCCACGAAGTTGTGTCAACGACATTTCTTTAAACCCAACAGACTTTTGTGTTACACAAATTACAGTCTCCCACTTATCTGGTAACGATCTAAGGAAACGACTATTGACAATCCAATTAGGAAAAACCACGTTAACCAGTCTAAGTTCACTGATGAGACAGCTGTAACGTTCGAACTGTTGTGTTAGAGACTCTCCTTTCAAGTGACAAAACGTTTCATACTGCTTATTTAGAACTTCTCTGTTACTTTCAATCACTTCCTCAGTCCCACCGAATTGCTCTTTCAGTGCATCCCATAACTCCTTTGCACTATTGCAATTGAGTAGACCATCATAAATCTCATTGGGTAAGGCCGAAGCAACTATGCTAAATGCCTTAGCATCCAATTCAATTTTCTGGAAATCCTGCTCCGAAAAGTTTTTAGGAATTTTTGGCACTTGTTTAGTTGGATCCTCTGTGCTTGGAACCATCGGAATGTGAGGTCCAAAAGCAACAGATCTCCAGCAACCGGTGTTTTGCTGAGCAAGGATATGACCCATTTTTTTTGGGTAAAGGGTTACCCCTGTGATTCTATATATTAACCAACCAAATAACTCAAGTAGTGAGAATAATCTCCCACTAGTTCAATCATGAGACATACCTCATGACAGTAAACAAGCAAAACAAATTAAAGAAAGATCAAAATTACAATTTCAACTACTAGACTAGAATCTAGAAACACTAATCACATAGAGTAAGCGGTTGTCAGCCTCCATTGTCGGATATGAAATTTCCATTGATCTTCCATTTACCTAGCATCCTTCTAACATTCGCACAATCTTTGAAATTAACCCCCATCAGCTTGTGCCGAACTGTCTTCAAAATCTGTTCGCATATGTTGTCAGGTGGCCTAGCATGATTCTTGAATAACCTCGCATTACGTTCTTGCCATATTGTGTATGCTGCACAGGCAACAAACACTCTACTTGTATAGTGCACTGCTGTTTTCGATCGAGAACGAACCAGAAGCCAGGCCATGATGTCACTCCATTTGGGATCGACCGTAGACATGCCTACCATATCTCTAGTCATGTTCCATACATGTGTAGAAAACGTGCATTCAAAGAAAAGATGGTCATGGGAGTCAACATTCTTATAGCACAACAAACAGCACATCATATTCATGTTTTTCCTTCTCGAGATGTCCCACTGGAGAATCTTATCCTGTGTTAGGAGCTTTCGGCGAATAATCAACCACATAAAAAAGGCATGCTTAGGGATGCATTGATTAAACCAGACAACTTCAGCCCAGTCCACTTCCGGCTCCCTTATCCGAATCGAATGCCAGATATTTGAGGACGAGAACTCAAGTATATCATCCCCATCCTTCCAGCAAATTTGGTCCATTTTATTTGGTTCCAGATTCACCTGATCCAATTGAATCAGCACTGGGAACAAGTCTCTCCAAGCCGCGGGCCAAGCCCAAGTACCTTGATTATATACATCCGCAACCGTATCATGAAGTCTAAATCCTGCATTGGAAATGGTCCTAGGGGATAGAAATTTAGCCAACGAACCTAGTTTACTCCAGTTATCATACCATGCTGACGTATTATTCCCATTGCCCAATCTAGACCATACGTGATCCCTGATACTGGATCTCATCTGCAGAAGCTTCCTCCAGCTCCAGCTACAATTTGTACCTTCCTTGCATATCCAGAAATTGTTTCCGTTTAATCTGTAGGAGTAAATCCAGCTAACCCACAATGACTCCCTCTTATTAATAATGCTCCAAATATGTTTCACCATAAGAGCTTTATTCGAATCCCCCAGCCGCCTAATACCCAGGCCACCCTCATACTTGGGGACACAGATGGAGTTCCATGAAACTTTAGCTTTTCCTCTATTAAAATTTCCCTTCTGCGCCCACAAGAAATTCCGCAATTTAGCTTCAAGTTCCTTAATAACTTGAGCTGGCAAAACAAAAACCGCGGACCAATGAGCATGTAGAGTTGAGAGTACCGAATTAATAAGCTGCAATCTTCCTGCAAAAGATAACATTCTATTTCTCCAGTTTAAGACACGCTGCTCTATTTTTTCAATTAAAACATTACAATCTCTAGAGCGCAGCCGAGAAGAAATAAGCGGGACACCCAGGTATTTAATCGGCAGCAATCCCTCCTCAAATCGCAAAAGCTGAAGGATTTCGTTTTTAATATTGGGTGGGACATTACAGAAGAAGGCAGTACTTTTCTGGGCACTAGGGACCAAACCAGACATGTCTGTGAAAGTATCCAGTGCCGACATGATACATCTAGCAGAGGAAACGTCACCACGACCAAATAGAAACAAGTCATCCGCGAAGCAGAGATTAATTATTTGTTGTCTTTCACACCTATTGTGAAATCTATAAGAGGTATCAAGACGAGCATCCCTTTTCAAAATACATGTAAGGACTTCCATGACAAGGGTAAATAAATACGGAGATAAAGGATCTCCTTGTCTTAACCCACGGCCACCCTTGAAATACCCATGCACTTGGCCATTTACAGTAATAGAGTATGATGTGGAAGACACACATGTCATAATCCAATCCACCATTTTACTATTAAAGCCGAAACCTGTAAGAATATCCTTAAGGAATTTCCAATCAACCGTATCATAGGCTTTTTGGATATCCACCTTAAAAGCACATCTTGGAGGACCATAATCCCTATGATAATTATGCATCAACTCTTGAGTAAGTAAGATATTATCAGAAATTTTCCTACCTGGAATGAAAGCTGACTGGTTGATACTGACAATCTGATTGAGCATCCCCTTAATGCGGTCCGCCAGAATCTTGCTAATACATTTATAAATCACATTACAGCATGCAATAGGGCGATAATCCGTAATCAGATTCGGGGTCACTTTCTTCGGGACAAGCACTATCAGAGTATTATTAATTTCTCGGAGGAGTTTACCAGTTCTGAAGAAATCCATAATGGCATTCGACACCTCATGACCTATAATTTGCCAAGCACTTTTAAAGAATGCTGCTGAGAAACCATCAGGGCCAGGAGCTTTGTCATTCCCAATCGAAAACATGGCCGATTTCACCTCTTCAGCAGAAACAGGACGGGTCATATGCAGAGCATCATCTGGGTTTAACTTGTTGACAAAAAGTCCGGATGGAGGCCTAGTGTGACCATGACTGTGGCAGCCAAGAAAATGCTCATAGTGTTTCACAAGCACATCCTTGACATTATCCCCCTCATACAAAATACCATTAGAGTCCTTAATGCTCTCAATCCTGGTCGAATGGTTCCTACTTATTAGGGTAGCATGGAAGAATTTCGTATTTGCATCACCAGCTTTCAACCATTCCACCTTTGATTTTTGGACTAGAAAACGTTCCTCATCTAAGCAGGCATCCTGAAACTCCTTATTGATTTTTATTTCCTGCCTTTGGAGATCCATATTAAACGGATCGTTATCAATATCCTGTTGTATAGTGTCTAGCTTGTTTCTTAGGTTTTCAACCTTTTTGTGCAGATTACCTTGTTTCATCAGGAGCACCCGAAACGGTTTCTTTAAACTACGAAGTTTCTTTACCACACTAAATTGAGGGACCCCATCAACAGTAACATTCCAATGGTTCTTGACAATGTCAATGAATTCAGGTTTATGAATCAAGAAATTTGCAAACTTGAACGGTTTGGGTTTCAGCTTACCAGGAGATGGAATTTTTAACAAACATGGGCAATGATCTGATAACCCATATGGCTGAAACACCGCATAAGAGTTAGGAAAGTTAGTCAGGAACGCGGTGTTCCCCATAACACGGTCAAGTTTCTTTAACAATCCTATGCCTTTTTTAGGCTTTTGATTCCATGTAAAATGGAATCCCGAGCTATTATCTCCAACTCAGTTACACACTCTTGGAAATCCCTCATTCCCGCTGAACCATATGAAGATCCCATTGAGTCATCCTCCATTTGAAGGGCTGAATTGAAGTCTCCCATAATAACCCACGGATTATCTCCCACGAAACCTTTATGTTTAACTAGTTGTTGCCATAGATCACGGTGATGAACATAGTAGTTTGCTGCATAAACCACCGAATAGAAAAGACACCTCTTCTGGCGCTTACAACTCAGCTGAATATGCATTACCTGATCTGTTTGGGCGATGACCATAGCATCAAATTCCATAGGGTTCCATCCTATAATAATCCGGGTACCTTTGCTACATACACTACCATTAGATGTCCAATCCCAACCTCTAAACACGGTTCCACATACCTTATGAAGATTACCAATATCCACATGAGATTCTAATATTGCACATAGCGATAGGTGATTACTCCTGACCACATGACGAACCTCCTTTTGTTTAAGAGGCCGGTTCAAACCCCTGATATTCCATGCTGCTAGACTAATCATTAGACACTACCGATGTAGGAGTGCTTGCCCCTTGTTTGTGTTCAGGATTACGTGTTCCCTTTGATAGTAATTCATCCATTTCATTATACACTTCCACCACCTCCTCATCCTCTGAGTCTTCCCGGTTCCCTTTCGCGTCATTATCAATGTGTTGCCCATCTGGCCCTATCTCATTTAACACCCCAAATGAGTTGGTTGAGCCAATAGTCCCTTTCGGCAGACTAGTGTCCAGCTCATTCTTCCCTTTATCTGTTAGCGGCCTATACTCAAATTTTGGTTTAGATTTATTTATCAGAAATCCTCCTTTCCTGGCTACTTTTTTACTAGACACATTGGTAAACCCTTCCTCATTTATTCTAGAAACCAACTTACCTTTCAAGGATATGACCCATTTGTCGTCGCCAAATGAAATATTCATTTCTTTTGAGCATCGGCGGTTTGAATAAGGATTCAAAGTTGGCATCCTGTGTGTTTTGAGACATTTTCAGTTGATTTTACACAGTTAAAAACTTTGAACGTAATAAAACTCTGTTTATCAAGCAAAAACAACCAAACTGATTAGCAGAGAGCTGGTCTGTTCGAATCAAATCGATTGTTAGATCAAATTTGATGAATCAAGCTCTGATACCAATTGTTAGGATCTGAGTTTGAATTACTTGTAGTTTTTGTTTCAAAAATAGAAAATGATTGAGTTTTAAAAGAGATTTGCAGCGAAAATAAATGGAAAACTTTTACTACAAGTAACGGTCGTTTGTTTTCATCATCAACATGCTTTCAAGTTGGTAAACTTGCATGTGATTCACAAACTCCCCCTCAGCCTTTGCAATTGAAGTTTGGTAGTAAGAAAATGCAGGGAAGATGATATGCGAAAGTTGATCTTTTGATAGACAAGTTAAACTGTTACACAAGTTACCTATTTATACTAAACTATCTAACCACTGAGCATCTTTAATGACGTCAGGGTTGATAGTGACATGAAACTATATGTGACTAACTACAAACATTGCTAATACTAACTATCAGTGCTTAGCACTGTTACATTGATTATCTATCTAATGACTAAGCTCTGATCTCTATCATCTAATCCTTGTAACTCTGGCAGACCTTTGCAACTTTGTGAAGTCAGATGATAGGATATCAGTCTTTAGGGAAAGCAGTGTATATACAACAGAGGTTGTAACCTCTGATAGTTTAACCAAAGCTCGGATAGTGTTATTTGGCTTTGTATCATCTGTTCCTTTCATAGGGTTCAATCCCAACAGTTATAGCGGGTCGGTTGTGGGTGGTTAACCGTGTATTTAGCCTAGCTAAAAATAGCTTAATTTTTTTTAACATGGAATCAATTGTTATTGCATAGTTGTATATATTATATATTACATAGTATGAAAAATACATATAATCTATAACATTAATATCGATTATTACCAAATATTCAAATAAAGTGATAAGATATATTCCATAAATTCAAATAAACATTAACCCAAACCGCAAAACGTTATGAAATAACCCATAAATACTAAAAAACTTCAATGAAAAATATCAAATATTAAAAAAATGGTGAAAAGTCCTAAATCCCACAAAGATTTATAACATGTCGGTTCAGTTCGGTTATGGTGGGTATGAAAACATTGATAACCATAACCGACCCGCTACTTTTGGTTTTCAAAAAAGCCATTAACCGACCCACCGTTTTTTATTTGGTTCGGTTTTTCGGTTCTGTTTTGTCGGTTAATTCGGTTATGGTTCGGTTAATTCAGTTTTTTGCACACCCCTAGTTACTCGATAGAACTCGAAGAGTTTAAGTCAGGTATACCCAAGGAGTATTTTTAATAAACTTAAGTGTATACCTGAAACCCACGGGTATATTCTATGCCCAATTGGTAACTACTCGATGGAAACACGATGAGTTTTGGGTCGAGTTTGGGACACACTTTTATAATTGGATATGGGGTTGGCATTACTCAAACTCATTTTATAACTACGCATTGCAATCCTTAGAAGTCCTCTTGATGAGGCATATAAAGTCCTTGATCAAGACATGTAGAAGAAGACCATAACACTACCATGACTTAGGTGCTGTTTGTTTTTAAGAGGTAAAATGTCTGAAGTCTGTGGAACACATCTGCATGCATCTATAGAAGAAGAGGTGGACCAAACTTCTACAGTCTGAAAGAAAAAAGGCTGTTAGTTTTTTAGCATTTCTAGAGTTCTAAAATAAACTAGTGGTGGTGTACGGACGATGGTGGTGGTGCTATGGGACGATGGTGGTGGGTGGTGGACGTGGACGGTGGTGGTAGACAATGGTGGTGGGTACTGGACGGTGGTTGTGGGTGCTGGTGTTTAACCCTCTGCAGATCTTAGAAGTGGTTGGGCCACCAAGAAGAGCTCGTGTATACGTTTTTTAATAAAACCTCGAAAAAACAAACAATGTGCAGATGGAAATGTCGGTGTGTGGTCTACGCACGCAGACAGAAGAGCCTGCGCAAATCTTTTTTAGAAAAACAAACACCACCTTAGTTTTTGATATGTCCTGGGGCATACATGGACCCTTACGACCTTGTGCATCGACCACATGTTTTATTATGTTTCAGAGGTTACGTTAATACTTGTTTCCCTAATTATTGAAATCTTTTAGTGAATGTCTAAACTTAGAATTCACTGATAATCGCTGACTTTTACAGATATGTTAGTTTGGTCGGTAGATACTCAACTGATGAGAGGATCTTTTTGGCTAGATCTTAGAGCTACCCATTGCCCCTGGTGAATTGACATTCCCGTTATTGACTTATGTTTTTGGGTTAGAGTGTTTGACTTTTCTTGTTTTAAAAAGAGTTAAATGCTTGGTTGGTCCCTGTGGTTTGCAAATCTTGCAGATTTGGTCCCAGTGGTTCACTAATTACACACTTGGTCCCAGTAGTTTCAAATTTTGCACTCGGGTGGTCCTTACCACTAACCTTTGTTAGATTTCTCAGTTAAGTATATGCAAAATTACTATATTACCCTCGAATGTGAACCAAACCGGAAATCTGGACTGAACCGGGGTTCGCCGCCGCCGCCGTGAGCTGCGCCGCTGCAGCTCCCCTCTCTCACTGTCTCTCTCTCTCTCTCCTGCAGTCTCTCTCTCACTGTCTCTCTCTCTCTCCTGCAATCTCTCTCTCTCCTGCAGTCTCTCTCTCACCTCTCTCTCACATCGGCGGGGATAACAGCCGCAGTGGTTGATGATGAAACAGAGATCCGCTGAATTGTTGAAGTTTTGCGGCTTGAATTACCCACAACAGCATAGAGAGAGACTGCAGGAGAGAGAGAGGGCAGTGAGAGAGAGGGGAGCTGCAGCGGTTTTCTAGTTTAATCGTCATCGCACATCCGTTCTTCGGTAACAAAAGGTCGACTATAGCGACGGCCAAACACTGACCAGCCTTAGATCTTGCAGCGATTTCTTTATCTAAATTAAACCAATCTAATGTAACTTGGATCAATTCATCAAACCGCTCCAATTGCCATTTCCATTGCTACTTGTCCCGACATCTCCTTTCGATCTTCTGTACAGATTCAGACCAAACCACAAAACGCAAATATGCGAATTGGAATCTTTTGCCTTCTTTCTCGTGAATTGTTGCAATAAAACACCCTAAGAACGACAATTTGGGGAAGATGGCGGTGAAAGGCGGCGAGGGTATGGCTGAGTGGTATGGCGGTGAAAGGCGGCGAGGGTGAGGGTGGTGGTAGAAGAGTAGTTGCAGGTGGTAGCAGAGAAAGGATGAAGAAGACGAGGGGTATAATAGTAATTTTGCATATACTTAACTGAGAAATCTAACAAAGGTTAGTGGTAAGGACCACCCGAGTGCAAAATTTGAAACTACTTGGACCAAGTGTGTAATTAGTGAACCACTGGGACCAAATCTGCAAGATTTGCAAACCACAGGGACCAACCAAGCATTTAACTCTTTTAAGAATTTTAATGGGTTGTAAGACTTTTCTTTTCTGTGGCAATGGTTATGTGATATCCAATTTTAAAATTATGTTCAATTATGTTACGCCAACTGTTAGGCCTCTTGTTTTTGGGGTCTTACACGTTGATAAACGTTGATTAAAATAAGCACATCACATTTATATATTCGGAATTAGAAAAAAAAGGTAAACACCACAAACTGTTTTGTTCAACACTTAAATGGATTTATCTGTTAAAACTAAAGGAGTCTTCATCCGAATCAACATCCTGCAAAACCAAACCAATTATAACCTAAATTAATAGTATATAAAAAAACATAAATGTTTCTCTTGGAATATAGTATTTCTTAATCCAACATATAAAACATTTAGTTAAAAGAAAATGGTTAAGTAAAGTGAGGTGAGGCATGGTTAATCCTCAAATTATCAGGTGGCCCAAAGAGAAAGAGTAAAGTACAATTTCTGTCTCTCTGGTTTACACCAGATCGCATGTTCAGCCCTTGAGTGCCAAAATCGACCATTTCCATCCATGTGGTTGTCAAATTCAATCAATGTCATCTCTATTAACATTTGCTGTTAGTCGATAGTTAGTTAACCGGGGCAAGGTTGTCTTTTACCTTATAATTTGAAGGGCAATTTGGTTATTTCGCTCTTTATAACACCAAATACAGAATTCATCCTTTTCAAAAACCTAATTCCAAACCCACCCACCTTCTTCACTTTCTTTACACATACATCATCCTCCCTATTACCGACTTTCTCCATCAATTCCCCGCCACCAATGTGCCATTTGCTATAACTGTGGATTCCACATCATCAGTGATAATTCGTGAGCGTGACAACAAAAGTCAGATCCATGTGAATGTGGATAAGGTGACAACAGTGATAAATGAGGTATCTGAAGGGCGGTGCACATGATCTGATATTTCATAGAAATTCCCTGCTCATACGTCAGTTTTCTGCAGATGATGAAAACTAATTTGATTTATAAAGTATGACCTCACCGAATGGCTGCAACATCTGCAGTGAAGAATACCCGATTGATAAAGTATAACCTCACCGAATGGTTGTAACATCACAGGGTGGTGGAGATACGTGATTGTCAAAGGGAGAATCATGGAGGCGATTTCAGTGGTTGTGGAATCTATTTGAGGTGAGATGGCTGATTCAAGTGAGGATGGAGGAGATAAAGGACCACCGAACCATTGACGATGTTGAACTCCATAAACAGACAAACACACCTCCGCCAACACCACCGTTTGATCTGTTTAACCCTAAATTCACTTTCTTTTAGGGTTAATTTCTGATTTCAAGATTGTACATCTGTTTGATATCGTTGTCTTGTTCTTTACCTTCTGGATCAAATCTTGCCCTTTTGTATATGCAAACTCAAATTAGGGTTTGAAGGTGGGTTGAATTTGAATTTGAAGAATTTGAAAAGGGTTGTTGGTGTTAGTGGTGGGGGAATCGTGTTAGATCTGGTAATAATAAGGGTTACTAATGTGTGAATAAAGTTTTTTTTTTAATTTTTTAAGGTGAAATATAATCAATGTTTTAAAAACCGGTTTAAACCGGTCGGATGCCGGATGTTTGGCCGGCACGAATCATACCGGTAAACTAAGGAAACGGCAAAGAAATTGTACTGTCGGTAAAATGGTTATGCCGGTTTAAACCGGTATACCGGTATCGGTTCAAACCTGGCTAAATGTCAAAATTTTGAACTTTTAATTTTTAGGTGCTTAAAAAAGGTGACTATTTACCTTCTTAGTTAAAGTGTAAACTTAGTACTCACAATTGACAATCCACATCGATCAAACTTCTACCTCACTCAAAGATAGAAATTCATAGGATTTTTTCAAATTAAGTTCTTCAACCGATCATCCAGGCTTATCTTCTTTTGATTTTTGTTCAATTATTCATGTTGTTAATTGTTACGGTGTTTGCTAATTGCTATATAATGAGCATTTAATAATGGACTTTTGGATAATTTTTTGATTATGGATTAACTTTTGGAATATCTTTTAACTCTGGAATGATGTAGTTTTGGATTATTTTTATTAATAGAAATTATATTTTATCATTTTATGGGTTGATAGAGTTAATTGATCAACACGGTTGAACCGTCCGGTTCAACCCGATTCAACCATTTCTGAGTCTAATCCGTCATGATTAAAATACCGGTTTTTAAAACATTGGAATTTAATCATTGAGTGTATTTTAGACATTTCACTGGTCAACTAACGGTTGACCAACGACTTATGTTAACTGGGATATTATTGATTCAAATCGACAATCACAAGGACGGAAATGGTCGATTTTAGCACTCAGGGACTGAACATGGAATCATGTAAACCAGAGGGACGGAAATTGTACTTTACTCTATCAAAAACCCTTTAAAATATCAAATGAAAGATAACGACAGTCCCCTTTTCTCTTTAGCTCATATTCCAATTCCAAACCAACTGCAACTGCATTGGAATCATCTACGAACTTGGACCATTTGCCTTCAATTCAAGCCCTCTGAGACGCCACAAAGCAAGATTGAATGTGGTCAGTTTTGATTTCGCTACTTTGTTCTTGTATATATGGCTGATTGTTACTACCAAAAGAACTACCCTAATTATGAAGGAAAACAAGTACCCTAATTCTCATAACGACAACTGATAATACTATTCATCTGGGTTTGCAGGGAATTCTGGAGAAGACATAAACGAAAGTTGTATGTTTCTGTTGGGGTTTGCGGAGGTGGGTACATATTATACAAGTTTTATGATGCTTACAACAAGAGAATTTCTCAGCTGGAGAGGCAACTTGCTGAGGAGCAAGAGAACGATGAGCGTCTCAAGGCCCAGTAAGATAAATCTGATTCTTCATTCATTTTGTTTGTTATTCTAGACTGATAGAGGATCTTGTTTGAAATCTGAAATGAATCTCACAGGATGCAAATGCACTTTGAGAACATCCAAAGAATAGCCAACACCATGACCTTGCCTCACACCATGCATTATTTGAGCAGCCGCGTCGCCGAAGAGTTGGATCTTTTGCATCTTACAGACAAGTTGATCAGAGGGAAGGGTGGTCAATCCAACACTTTGACTCCTTCTGAAAAGCTTGAGCTATGGGACAGGCTTAAAATATTAAGTAAAGTATGCAAAACTTTCGGTTTTACCCTTTTCTCATTCTCGGTAGCTAACCAGTGCTATATGTATATAATCCGAAGGTTTCACGAGGTTGGTGTTGTCTATCTGGGCAATGACGGCTGTAAGCCTATATATTAGAATCCAAGTCAACATTTTAGGGAGACATCTGTATATAGACACTGCACGCGATCTTGGTGGTTTTCAACCGGTAAGATTTACTTCTTTCATATATAAAGTGTTTTACAGTGTCGATTTAGTCGAAAATAAGAATAGGAACTCGTAAATAAATGTTGGCACCAATTAACATTCTATACTAGCTTATACTTTATTTTCTCATGTGGAGATCATTCGTTACACGAGTTATTGTACATTGGGATTATAGCAAACAATCACTCACTCTCCCATTCCAAAATATAAGAAGATTTAAGCTAAACAAGCAAAAGTTCATCATCTCAAACTATTTATTTTTGTACAGCTTTCTAAGTTTCATCCACAAAAAATGTAATTATACTCTCTAGTTATCTCTAGAGACGTTTATAACTTTATAATTACAACTTACAAGCTTATGTTAAGATTTGGGTTTATATATGTTGACATCTTTTTTTATTAGAATTCAACAACTAGGGTAGTTAATATTAATCATTGTTAGGAAAGACATAGCAATGGGAATTTTTCAAGATTGGAGCCTCACCAACAACAACAACAACAACTACCATACCAGTAAATCCCACAAAGCCACCCGTAGGGTCTGGGGAGGGTGGGATGTAGGCAAACCTAGCCTCCATCCATAGGGATAGAGTGGCTGCTTCCAGAGAGACCCTCAGCTCCAAAATAAACAGTAGACCAACACACAAAATCCAGAAATATAGAAATAGGAAGTTACCAATACCAAGGAAGTCTTAATGTAGTAACATCAAATATCTAATAAACATGTACAACAACATTTAGGCATACGTACAAGAAGGCAATCACTTATAAGGTCCCCCTAAGGAAAAAAGAAATATATTACAATAAAATCTAAGCCCTTAAGGCCCAACCAAGACCTTACTGTACCATCCCTATAAGTCCTTAACCATAATCCTACGCCTCCACGAAGTCCTATCTTGGACCATGTCCTCAGAAAGGTGCAACTCTATTAAATCCTGCCTAATCCGCTCATCCCATGTCAGTTTGGGTCTACCTCTACCTCTCCTCCCCTCCACAGTAAGGGTTTCCACTGCTCTAACTGGCGCTGTTATATGCCTCCTTTTCACATGCCCAAACCATCTCAATCTCCCATCTTTAATCTTATCTGATATACTAGCCGCCCCTAGTATATTAATTAAGTTTCTCAAATAATTAATATTTTCACGTAAATAAATAGATCTTTTGATGGGAGTGAGTCGTGATTTTTCCAAGTGAGGCAACATACCTTATTTTTTTACTTTGGAATAACTATGTGTTAAAGTGCTTCATATTGTTTTGTTAAAAGTAGGCAATTAAATACTCATTGTTTACATGATTTACAAGATATGTTAATGTAATGCTACTATGGTAAGCGGGATCGTAGGGACGAAGATCTCAGCTAAGTTCCTCATACTTGACAATAAAATTGTTTGCATTTTGATTGTTGTGTCTTGAGAAATCTGTCTACTTTTATAAGTGCAGTTGCTGTAAATCATTGACCTTTTAATCTTCATAGTCAAGTCTTTGTCTTTCGATCTTTGGTAGAGCCTACATCTTGAATCGGTTTTAGTCGGTCTCTGTTCTTTTGTCAGCCGTGTGAGCAATAAAATTCTGATGTGCTTCAACTAAAGATGCCTGCATCCTGTGAAGCAGTGTTGTAAGAATTGCTAGACGCTAGTCGGTCGATATGGTACCGACTAGCGATTCATCGGGATTAATAGGGATTAATAGGATTGGGATTTCTATATGTAATTTTTAGTTATATATACACACATTTTTATATGTAGTTTTTTAAAGTAGACATGTTTTAACCCCTCATAGTCCCATCTTTTAGGTAATTTGAGGGATTTTATAAGGTTTGGTCAAAATTTGACTGGGATCTGGCCAAAATAGGACAGTCATTGACCGCCTAGCCATTAATCGGTGAACCTCCCATTAGTGATTAACATGGTTGTAAAAATCCCGACTAGTCTCCGATTAATCCCCGATTAATCAATAATTGGAGGTTCACCGATTAATGGCCGATTAATCGCTAGGTGGACAATGGCGGTCCTATTCTGACCAAATTTAGGCCAGGCGCCTGCCAAGTTTCGACCAAACCTTTTAAGGTCCTTCCAATTACTTAAAGAATGGGTCAATAAGGGGTTAAAACATGTCTACTTTTAAAAAAACTACATATAAAAATGTGTGTGTGTATATGTAACTAAAAATTACATATAAAGCTCAATCCGATTAATCCCTATTAATCGTTAGGCGGTACCACACCGCCCGACTAGCGCCTAGCGATTCTTACAACACTGGTGATTAATCGGGGACTAATCGGAGGCTAGTCGGGATTTTTACAACCATGCTGTGAAGGAATATATTGAGAAATTGGGAGTAGAAACCCATGTTAGCAAAGAAATAACGTTGCAACATAGCCGGTGAATGTGGTAAAGTATATAAATGCTTGGGGTTTGTTCACAGAAACAATCTTTTTGCGAAATTCAAGAAGAAAAAACTGTTTGCGGCCAACCCTCTTTACACCCTCATATAGCACCAGTAGGTGGTTTACAAGTGGGAGAACAACACTTTATGCCTTATTGATTAATCGATGATATATACTAATGATGGGAGTTAACCTATTGGTAGTTGTTTGTTAGAACCTAAATATTGATTGAATGAAGATCAATCATCAATGGACACACCTATGGGAGTTAACCTTCTCTCCATGAATAATAGACTTCCTGAATCCCTATAAATAATAGACTTCCCTAATTATAAGCTTTCTATATTGAAGAATTGACCCTAGTTGGCATTGCATTACTCTCCTCCACTGATTGTAAAGCTCATCAGTGTCTCTTTTTCTTCATCGTCTAGTCTGCTACCTTGTTCGGATTTACTAATCATGTTTATTCAGGAGGATGCCGATCTGATTGACCAAACCGACGAGCAACAGTTTTTGGCAAGTGCTGATTTTCTTTCAAGTCAGAGAATGCCGATACTGGTATCCAATATGCAAGCAGCCGCAACTCAAGTTCTCGGAGGGTAAGGACTATCTATGCATATTGCTTACCGTCTATCTAAGGTGTCTATATTATAGCTATAGTATACATGTATTACGTATCAACTGTTTTATTTGCAGAAAGCAGTTGAGGGATATCTTCAACGCCAGTGTACTTGATGAAACAATTATGCAGATATTGAACATGTTCATGAGCATGGGAAGCCCTCATCATTGGGTCGATTATTTAATGCCAGAGGATATCAGATTCCACAGATCACCTGAATCCTCTGCTGCTGACATCACTAAATTAGATCAACTAATGCTGGAGACGCGTTCAGTTTTATCAAGGTGCTTCATTTTACTTTCTAAATTACCACCCTCTGTTTCTGATTTGTTGGTTCAGAAAGATGGCAAAATGTCTCATGTGGCAAAAGGTTTAAACTATGAACTTGTGGGTAAAATCACTTGCTAAATTGGAAACATACCAGAACCTGTGGGTCCAAAAAGGTTTCACCGTTGCCATTTTAGTCCACTGGGTTAACTTCATCCATTTTTTCTGTTAACGAGAAGGGCAATTCGGTCATTTTATATGGCTGAATTGCCCTTCTAGTTAACAGAATTACATATAAAATGACCAAAATGCCCTTTTCGTTAACAGAAAAAATGGATGAAGTTAACCCAGTGGACTAAAATGGCAACAGTGAAACCTTTTTGGACCCACATGTGAAAAATGGAACCTTTGGACTAAACTGGCAAAATGATCCGAACCACAAGGACTAAAATGGCATTTAGCTGTATTATTTTTGTAGTGAGATTTGGATATTGAGAGTGACTTAATTTTTTATAGTTCCGAATTTGGGAATATTCTGGAGATGTCACTAAGAAAAGTGGTGGAGGGGGTGATGGAAGACATGAAGGGAAATGGAAATCTACCACTAGCCAAACTTCTACCACGGGTTGCACAAATTAGTCCGTTGCTGCTGGAGGAACCAAGCCGAAACAGGTTTACTCAAATCATTCAAAACATACCCGAAGTTGAAGTTTTCTTCACTCTGCTCTACACAAACATGTCAACTTCATAAATCAATATTATTACAGTGGCTTCCGAATATTAGACAGACGACTGCACTTCTAGTTTGTCCTTGCTTGTACTTTTCCCTTCACGTGGGCGTGTAATAAGTATAAGTTGAAGCATAAGCTTTCACATCATCTTACTTCCAAACATTAATTCTTAAGCGAATGTTTTGTATTGTTTTTTTTTTCTTTTTCTGTTTGTGTAGATCATATAAAATATGACGATTTTAAGGCCATAGATGTAGTAGTAGTATTTTTCGGGAACTTTATAATCGAATAGCTTTTATGTGTTTTCTCATATTGTGTATGAAAATCATTTTTCAAAAGTATTATGATTTACAACGAGTGTGGGTTGTATGAACTTGTTACAATATAAAAAAAATAATATTACGCATGTAGGGATGGCAATGAGATGAGTTTGGACGATCCTAACCTCATATTTGATTATAAAAGCTTATCTTAAATTGGGTTTAAACCCTCTTGGGTTTATATAATAGTTACCTGTTAGGGTATACCTACGGTTTTCGGGTAAACGCATCAGTATCTTAAAGTTACTTGTTGGGTAAACCAGTCTAAAACCATTAGGTATTTATTGTGTAACTATTAATCAATTACATTTAGCATAATCACTATAAAATTGTTTTAAAATGACTACCAGTCTATAAAAAAAATCCCAAATGTATATAAATAAAATACCCAAATGCACAAATGACAGCAATAGCGTATGCAAATTTTGATGATTCTTAGCAAAAGATTACAATCAAGATGTTATAAAGAAGATAACACAAAAAGATTACAACAAATAATGTATACGTTCAAGGTAATGATTCAATTGCCTTAATAATAAAAAAGATATATCGATTATACATACATATTTAAAAAAATAAAAATAAGTCATTTCGGGTATATAGTTGGGTATACGAAATCTCATACATACCCCAAATTCGTGAAAATAAAATAAAAAAATGTATATATGACCTAAGTCGGTATTCATAACCTAGTTATCTTACAAGCTACCAAGTTCAAGTATTTATGGTCGTTATTTTAAGAGTGGCAACGAGTAGATAGTGATGTAGTTTACCGCGTTCAAGCATGTTGATGCAAGTGGAGAATAACCGCCTGAGTGTTGTGTGACAAGAGGTTCCCAATAAGATTAAAGGAGAAATTTTATACGGTTGTAGTTCAATTAACTTCATTATACGAAACCAATTGTTTGACCATCAGGAAGACACAATTACAAAAGCTGGAGGTAGCAAAGTTGAGGATTCTAAGGTAGATGTACGACACAAAAGGATGGACCAGATAAGAAGGGGAATTGGACTTTAGTAAATCAAACTTTGCCATGTTGGCCACCATTAATCCATACTTAAAATTTCCTGAGAACAATCCGAAACTTTTAAATTATTTTCTTCCACCGAGCTTTTTTAACTAAGGTCTAATACAGTTAGATCCTGCTGACGTAGACGATGATATGGATGTTGCAGAAAGTTCTCTTTCTCTCTCACCTTTATCACCACGACCACCACACCATTACGACCACCACACTTAAGCACCGCCACCACTACCTAACTCTAGTAACCCCACCACCTAACTCCGGCTACCACCCCTAACTATCATCACCATCGTTCACCTCCATCCCAGACTACCACCTTTCACTACCATCTCAGACTTCCACCTTTTACCATCATCTTCACCTTCACCGCCTTTTCACCACCATCACCACCATCCCCATTCTCAGCCACCGTACCACAAGGTTGAAAACAAGATCAATGACCAAGGTTTCGATCGGAGTTGCAGGTGACCATGCCCAAATCACCCTATGTTATTGTCCCATTTGAGGGCTCTAGACGACTATATTTCTGGATTGTTTGGTCACCCATACAACCGGACTTCAAACCCCAAAGTTGAAACTTCAATTTTCAATTACGTGAGCTGATTTGTGGTGCATTAACGTGGTGTGGAGTGTATATAAATATTGGTTATTTTTAATCGGTTTTTACACAGAATCAAGTCTTATATTCAGAAATATGATAAGATACTAACACTCAAAACATCATGTTAGGGCAAGTGCACCCATTGTTGGCATTATATAGTGATGGTAAGATACCGAGGTCGTCCAAGGATACAAGATCTTTTAGTACTGAAGTGTAGATAACGTCTAGTCAAGCCATAAAGAGAGTAGTTTTTTTTATATTTTTATAAAAAGACATAAAGATAAATAAACAAAAGATATATGGTTTTGAAATCAGATTTAGAAAAAGGGTTACTTGGGCTTTCACTTCCCTTTGATGATACTTACAATTAAGTTGGTTATGAATTCACAAAAGTTTACTTTAGAAAACACCATATGCCCTTGGAAGGTTATTCCAAGTACTTTGCGAGACAACCCACTAAAGTCGTTCTTTTAAGTCCTAGTAAAAAGTTATGTGTGCTATATAAAAAGTCATAGGACCCCATTTTGTGGGCGTCGTCACATCTCAACCATATTGCAAAGAAACAACAAGGCGACTATCAGCAAGCTAGGAATTAAATCCGTAACTTTGAACAGAAGCAGGAAGGAGACTATCCATTATTGGGATTTAGTATTAAGTAAAAACGGTCATAAGGGGTTTATTCCACCAAACACTATGAACCTCTTGGTTTTTTTTGTGTTGGTACAGTTTTGTGTCTGTAGCTTGTTCTTGATTGCGTCTGTATGTACGGTCTTTATTTAACGTGTCTGTAATGTTTTGGTCGAGTCAGCCAAGTCAAGATATCCTCCTATCTTGACTTAGCACGACGTTTATGTTGATAACGTTGTTAAACAGTCTGCAAGTGTGCAAGTGTTAGTATTTTGTGTGTTTCAATCTTACTGTTATGAAATGTCTGCAAGTTTTAGTCTGTTTGCAGGGTTCCCACGATGAACCTACTTCTTCGTGGGATGACATCTCCACGACATCATTGTTCGTCTGTAATGATCACCACGAAGAACCTATCATCATGGTTGATAGTTGTTCGCTGGTCTGGTCCACGAAGAACCTATTCTTTGTGGGCCTGATGATTGTTCGTGGGACTCTGCATGTTCTTCATAGCATGCAGAGTCTTTTGCCCTATATATACAGACACTTGTTTCCTCATTTCAGTAAGAGATTCCCTGAGAGTTGTAAACACTGTGTGTATGTGTTGTACTGATTCTCTTCACTTAATCTAAGATTGTGAATCTTTGGTTACTTGTGTTTGCTTTACTTTGCTTTGCTTTGGTTTGCATGTTTACGTGGATTCCGCACTCGTAAGTGTGTTAACATAACAAGGAAGTAGGTTTATTCTTGATCCTCCAAGTGGACCTACAAGTGGTATCAGAACTTTGGCTCTCTTCCTTGTTTAAAACCAAGCAAAATCTTGTGTTTAAGTTAGTTGTGAAGTTTCTTGAAGTTGTTCTTGAACTTGAAAACAAGAAAGTTAAGTTTTTCCAGAAAAAGCATCTAAAACCTTAGTTTAAACTTGTTATTTGAAGATAATTGTTACAAAACCTAATTAAAATACATGGAGACATGTTAAGATCTGGTTTTTCTTGAAATTTCTTGCAAAGTTTGAGTTCGACAAAACTTTCCGGCGAGTTGTTTTACCAGAAAAGTCACCGGAATTAGTTGGTGAAGATAAGATTTGAAAAAGGTTTACTGAAAAGGTGATTTTTCGAATGTTTGTTTTTAACTAAACTTGGGCATCCATCTACCACCTTTCAATTTTCAGAAAACGTAAGTTACTGTAAAAGGGGGAATCTCACCAACCAATTCACGAACAACATCATATGCGAAGAACCCTGCGGTGAACAACCCCTTGGACGAAGAACCATTGTTCTTTGGGAAACATTCTCACGAAGAATCAAGGTTCTTCGTCGCCTAGTGTTTCCACGAAGAACTGGTTCTTCGTGATATCAGTTCTTCGTGACACCTGATTGTTCATGGGGACTTCGTCGTGGTGTGTTTGTAGTTTTCACAGAAAGGTCATAACTTTCTCAAACTCTACAAATTTGTCTTTTTAAAGTTATAGTGTGTTTTAATCAATCAAAATGAGTTCAAATCCATGGGATTGGAGTAATGGGTCAAATACAAGTCAAGATGCTTCACAATGGGTTAAATCACTAATGCCTCAACAAGCGTCAACGATTACCGCTAATCAATGGGCTTGTGTGGCGAATAAAAATCAAAGTATTCAAAATCTCCTAATTAGTGAGAGTGAAGCCGGTAGTAACAATCATCCACCTAAACTGAATCACATGAATGACAATCCCGCATGGAAAAGTCGTTTTCATACGTATGTTCTCGGTCAAAATACCAAACTGTGGACATGTTTTACTACACCATACAATGAAGCTCTTGAAGAAGCTGGGTCAAAATCTAACCACTTTACCAAACATCACCAGAAATGATAAGAAAGCTTATGATATTGAGAAGAAAGCTTTCTTTATCCTTACACAAGCTCTTCATAAAGATATCTATCACCAGTTTGTGTATAAGTCGACAAAGAATTTGTGGGACACACTGGAAGCTAGAGGGGAAGGAAACGCTGCTTCAAGAAAGATTCGTCATGATGTTTTGAAGAAGGAGTTTGAAGGATTCATGTTTATGGAAAATTAGACCTTGAATGATATGATAACACGATTTTATCATCTTCTGAGTGAAATGTTTTCATACAGGGTCACTGCATCTCAACAGGAAATTGTCACACGTTTTGAAGATACTCTACCACCCAAGTGGAGTCAATTTATTGATTTATTAAAACACACCGGGGTATTAGATGCACTTAGTATTTATGAATTCGTTCAGAAGCTCGAGAGTAAGGATGAGGAGGAAATTCGAAAGGCCAAACGTGTTCCAGTTCCACAAAACCCTGAAATGTACTTTGGAGGTATTAACCCCAATATCGGTACCTCTCAGCAACCAAAACTTCATACAGCCTTTGTTTCAAATGCAAACCCCTTCCTACCACCTCCCAAACCAGATCAATCTACCCAAACCTATAGTCAAGGATTTGATCTGAAAGCTTTTCTGCCTCGACCTCAAGATATTGCATCTCAATCACAACAACAAGCATCTCAACAAGCTTTTTATGGCAATAACCTTCAGCCTTCAAACCCTAATACTATGAGATTCGATACTTCACATCTTTCTAAGGTCAGTGTAGAAGTTTCCAAAGAACATATGAAACTTCTAAACACGATGGTTAGTGCATATTGTGGGTTAGTCACAGGTCAAATTGGGAATATTAATTTGACAAATGAAGACTATCGACAAAGATGACATGGATCTTATGGATATTAAATGGGCTTTTGCAAGCGCGGTAAGGAGAGCTAAGGATTATATGGCTAGAACTGGTAGGACAAGTTTGGAGAGTAAACGGGATACTAAGTATGGTTTTGACAAAGATGTCGTTACATGCTTCATCTGTGGAGAAAAAGGTCACTTCAAGCGTGAGTGTACTCGACCTACCAAGCAAGGAAACCATAATCCCTTTCGAAACCAATCCAACCCATCAAACACAACCCAAGTTAACACTGAAAGAAGTATTGTAGCTGTTAACAACACTAACCAGCCTGGATCTTCAAACACAACCAGAGCCTTAGTTGTTCAAGCAGATGAAGGATGCGACTGGTCGGTTCAATTGGGTAATGGAAATCAAAGGGAACTGCTTGTTATGCCAAGATCATCAATCACATCAAACATGTCCGCAAAGAGGAATTTTCTGAAGATGATGATAGTTCTGGGTATAGTGGTAGTTCAGATGAGGAAAGCTTGAGTGTTAGTGGTTATAGTTCGGAATCAGAAGTGAAAGATGGAATTGATGCTGAGGTTGATAGTTTGCTGAAAGAAGCCAAGGAGCTTAGGAAGCAGAAGTCTGTGTTGATCAAGAAAGCAGAAGTTGCAACAAAGGAAATGGAGAAGTTCTTCCAAGGATGGATCTTTTTCTTGTAACACTGCTTTCATGGCAAATGTTGCACCTTCATCCACTCAGGTACAATCCGACACTCCTATAATATGTTATGATTGTGTTGAGCTAAAACAGAAATTTGAAACAATAAACTGTCACAATAAAAAATTGGTAGTTGAACTGTCAAAATGCAAAGAGGCAAATCTGGCTTTAAGTAGAAATGAAAAGGAGTTCAAATATGTTATTGACACACTTAAGAAAAGCGTTTCTGAGTTAACTAAAACAGTCTTGAACAAACAAAAGGGTCTTAATAACTACATTACTATCATTGAAGAGACAAAGAAAGAGTTAGCCATTGCCAAATGCGAGCATGATGCGATCAAACTCAAACTGGAAAGTTATTCCAACTCCCGTATGTGCTTGATCACATCATTGACGTTCAAAAGCTGAAAGGAGATGTCAAGTGCATTGGTTATAAATCGTGTCCACCTCCGTTGAAACACAATTATACAAAAATGTCCGACGAAGAGGAAATGCCAAGATTTGAACCATCTGTACCACTCAATCCCGATGAGTTTGCAGCAGAATTAGGGTTCAAGTTGGATAACTCTTCAAATGAAGTAAAACAAACTGATAATGCTTCATCAGTTTTAGAGCAAAGTCCTCCAATCGTTGAGGATGATGATTCATCTGATGATGAATCGGATGTAACTGATCAAGATCAATCTCTTGACAAAAAGAAAGGAGTAGAAATTCCAATTGAGAATCATATCTTTGTGATCCTCCTACTCCCGTTGTGCAACCCCCTACAAAACAAGAATTTGATCCTGTAAAGTCTGTTGAAGCACTTGTTGCTACGTTCGAAAGCGATAATGTGTTATACATGTTGGTTGAGGATGCGAGAATTTATTCAAATAAGGACTTTCCAATTCGAAATGTCAATCCAGCTTCGATTGACCAGGTTTTTGAAAATTCAACAAACAAGTTTTTAGGAAAGAAATGTTCTAATGTTATTGTAACTCAATGTGAAAAATTGCCTCTCAAACCACAATAATCAATCGCTTCCAAAGGTAAACAACAAGAAAAGCAAGCTGAAAAATCCAAGGCTCGTAACAAGATAAAGGAAAAGGATGTTAAGTTTGTAGCCTCAAATGGTACGGATACAATCGAGACTTTTGAAAATACATCTAATACTGATTTTGTCAAACAAGTCAAGATTTTGAAAAGAAATGATCAAAACAAGTATTCTCAACACACAAATGGGTGCGATGAAGAACCAAGTACCTCGAGGCCTACAAGTTCAACATCAAGTCTTCAAATTGGATCTCCTGTAACACACCCACCGCGTAAAAACAACAAACCGTGACGGAAACGTCGGGGAGTCACGCTAACAGATTGTTACAACAACGCATGATATTTGAAGTTTCGTGTTATTTAATTATTAAATTTACATAGTTGCATTGTCTTTGAAATATTAAACAAACTAAACAAACATAACAAATTGTCTTTCTTGTTTTAAGGCGCTAAAGTCCATGTCCATTCCTACGTGAGCATGCATCAGTATCATCAAGCATTGTTCCCTGAAACATATGTGAAAATGAGTCAGCATAAAAGAATGCCGGCGAGTACATAGGTTTTGTGAGTGAGTCGAATTCATGGTCTCGTATACATATTGCAAACCTCGTCGGGCTACTCGAGCTGTTGAATGAATACTTGTATCAAATGTGTTTGATATTGCAATATAGTTAACCAACCACAACTAGTTGGTTAAAGTTTGTGAAAAATCTTGTAACCATGAATCTTGACCAAAACGTTTCTTTTTGTAAAACCAAGTTATAAATTGATTTAAAAGAAAACTTCGCATGGTTTATATCCTTTAAGTGAAAATCGTTACATGACATCATTCGAAAACATTGTTCCAAGAAATTTAGATAAGGTCACGGTATGTAATACGATGAAAGCACTTATATATAGAGAAGTACCAGCGGCGTATCCACCATGATTTTATCATATTACACCCGTCACGTTACCTAAATTACTTATCATAAACCAATTATCCAATCGTCTTTTTATAACCAATCGTCCAAATTGTCATTTTATAAACCAATCGTCATTGTCGTAAACCAATCGTCATTGTCATAAATAATTCGTTCTTGTTTTTAATTGTGAAAACTTTTGGTCGTTTCGTTGAATACATTCAAACCTTTGTTGACTCGTCTATACCACCAAAGGGTATCTTTAAATTGCAATAACAAACCACCAAAGGGTTTATTAAAGTAAACAGTTTCGGTCATTCCCCAAACTTCCCCACAAACCCTGGGAACCTTGGTAACGGGATTGTCAGTCCTATGGTACCATAACTTACTACTGGTCGGCTTGGCCAAAGTTGATGAATGTTATTCGTGTCATGTATACAACACACCAACAAGTTCGTTCACATAATTGAAATCGTCGTGTTAAATATAAACCATAGCATTTGTAATTTGAAAGCTTGAAAACAACTTGCACATACGAGTCACCCCAAAACATTTGTAAAACATAAAAGAGGGGAACTATGTACTCACATGATATTGCTAGTGTATCTTGTTTAGATGATCAAACCAAAACTCAAGTGTCCGAGGAAATCAAGCGGGTCCTAAATATCGGAAAACTATGTTAGAAACAAGACTTGAAATCGGAGGATTTGGATAGAATGAGACCTTATAAACCAAATGAGTATTGGAACTCATATGAAATTGTTTAATAAAGTTAACATTCTGAATTGGAAAGGTTCCTAAGTGCTTTTGACCCATTATAACCCGTTAATGTAGTAGTTTAAGCCACTTTAACTCGTCATTTGCGTAACTATGTAATCAGATGGTTAGATATGTGTTATGATAAGTCTTTAATGCTTAAACATGTTTGAAAATGTTATTTTATCAGATTACATGTCAAAATTTATGTTACATATGCTTATAGTTGATTTATTTGCCAAAAAGGGCATTTTGGTTATTATTGAAGATCATAACAACTAATTATTATAACACTAACCAAATGATATGACCATAAGGTATAACCTCATAGGGTTATTCCCTATTCAACTATGGGCACAAATATATATTTGGTTGGGTTCAAAGATCAACTAAACGGGTCGGACTGAAATTCAAAGCGGTAGTCAAAACCACTAACCAAACGATCCTAAACAAGCACTAAACTAAAAGTGATGATTTAGACATGTTTTTACATGTCTAACTAAGTTATAAAAGTGTTTTGGTATCAAAACAAACTGTTTTGGTACCCGAAAATAGTTCCGTAGTATAATGCGCATTTATCGCATTATTGACCGAAACTTTGACTCGCCACAATGACTAGTAAACGTGGTAATCAGTAGGCATGATCACTAAGGACCATAACCATCATGATCACAGTCACGTTGCAAAGTTCTATTGAACTTTGTTTTGACCAATTCATGGTCAGAACTGAAAGTCAAACAGAAAGTCAAACTGTTTGATTTTTAGCTCAAATATGCTTAAAGAATTGAACAAGATCTGAATGAAACACTTACATACACTTAGTGCAGCCAAGGAATCAGAGAATGACATTCAAAAAGGTTGCAACTCCGGATTGGCAGGTGAGAACAAAATTGGGTTGTTGCAAAAGTTCAAAAATGATGAAGAACTTGCTATTTGTAGATGAATTGGATCAACAAGGCCATGACTGTGTTCATGAGTCATCAATGAATTAGGTTAGTGTCCTAACACTTGTTAAATGTAGAAGATATAGTGGCAAGTTCGTTTGCTGAATCAACAAAAGGATTAACCAGCTGCTGCCAACAAAACTGGTGAGCTGGTGACCACTTATGGACCACAAGGGAACCTGCATACAGTCCGTAAGGCTAAGGTTTGGGCATAAAGTTTCAGAAAATGGCAGAACAGGCCCCTTCACACGTTTCGTCGCATTTTGGCACTTCTAACACCCGTTAACCTGATAGTTAAGCTCTATAATGAAGGTAAAGTGTAGAGAACTTGAAAAATGCTCAGAAATGTTTCGGATGTCAGTTCTTTTGGTTGTACGGTTGCGATTTTCGGTTAATTACGACAAAACTCTTAACGAACGCGTGCATGACCGTAAAAGCGTAACGAATGATATTTTTTCATTCCAATCATTAGTATACAAGATTTTAATGATTACAAAAAATTTTGGATGCATGTACATGTTCCAGATTAAGAAATACGCGTAACGGCATAGTTTCGCATAATTTGCAAAATAGCCCTTAAGTTGCAAAAGCATTGTTAGATCTCTCCTTGATTAGCACAGGAACCTAATTTGGTATCTAACATTCATATAGGCGGAAACTATGTGACGTGTTAATTAAATATGCAAAGATTACTCGTTTAATAGTTGTTTATTGATCACTAAGTCCAATTACATGTAAGATCGGATCGGGCAGAGCTTCGCCTATGTCGTGACAAAGTTGAAAAAGTTACAAATGACAAACACAAGTCACCTATTTATAGGATGGCAAGTTCGCTGGGGGTTACACAAGTTCGGGCGAACTTGTATAGAACAAGTTCGGCCAAACTTGTTCCAACATCAGCTTTCCGGGCGAACTTGTCATACTATTTACATAAATACGAGATTTCTAGCATAATCTAGCCCAAACTAAACAGACTCAATCCAAGACTAAGACATAGACATTATGTACTAACAAACTCCCCCTTGGATATCGTCTTCATCTTGATTAGTCTTCAAAGCTCTACCTTTGTTTTACGCGTCCAAAGAAGTTCTTGATTGGTTTCTTTCTACGTTCTTGCGACGGAATTGGCATTTGATCTGTAGGTGGCACTTTAGTCATGAATTGAAAACGTCTGAGTCTCGCCTCCCTACCCATATCATGAATACGTTCTATTCGCCTTTCTTCCTTCAAAAACTCTTTGCATTCAAGTTCTCTCCAACTGGATTCCCACATTCTTCCAGAATTTACACCATATGCGTAACAAACATTCACGATTCTCTAATACTGCATCGCTTGTTCCTTCCACGCTCCTCATAACATATCTTACTGAAGAATAAACATTTAATATCTTCATTCGAGCAGTTCACTAGCCACATCGGGTCTAGTATGCGTATCGTCCTCCATAACCCTCTTAATCCTATTGTATGAAACATTTCAACTCTTTCTTTAGTGATATCTAGATGATCTTCAAATCTCAATACTATCACTGCTTCACATGTAGTCGGATCAACTTGCCACCACTTAAACAGAGGATAGAAATCCTGTTCAATAGGCATAGTGGCAGTTTCTCATTGCTCGCGGACGCTTCATAATCAATGTTATATCCTTTTCACCAGTCTTCTTATTCATTTTGATTTGGCGCTTTCGAATGAATGGTTTCCAGTACTTAAACCCTTGCGTTGCTTCGAATTTAATCATCTTCCATAGCAACTGATCAATAAACTTCATATGATAACTAACGTTCCTTGTCTGCACCAACTCTTCTACATCCCAATACGGAAGTGTTTTGAAATTTGCCATGTGTTGGAAGTATTGAACTCCAACCTCTCTTTTGATGGCGTAAACATTTAGTTCTTTCAACCAACCCCAACTCAGTATGTCTCCCAATGATATATCTGCATCTCTAGTAAAGAATGCTAATGGACGTCTGAACTTTCTTTCTCTCGGCAATTCTTTAAACCAGGACTTCTTTGCTTGAGCAATCTCTTCCTTTGTCATTGGTTTTGGGATCTTTCCTTCTCGTGCAGACTCAACGATCTTTTCTTTCAGTAAATCTTCATTAAGCTGCTCGTACATCTCTTCAAAAGTTGGAAAACTATCAGTATTCGGACCAACATACTTTTTAGCTTCATCATTTTCATCATCTAACGACCAATCTTCAATAATCACTTTGTTGTAATCGTCAGCATCAGACCTTCTTTTATAACAGTACTCGTTTGGTTCGAATGTATCAATGTTCACCACTTGCTCTTCGAAGTCGAAATCAAACGTTTCAGCATCAACGTTCAGCAGCTTTGTTAGATCTTATTTAGAATAATTGTGAACAAATTCACCTTCCTCGACGTTATGTTCTAACATAAGAATCATCGGCTTTGTTGGTTTCGCAGCAACAAGCATTGCAACTATTGCATCTGTCATATCAACATCAGTCTGCCCTGTTTGCCCTGTCTGCTCCCCCTGACTTTGATCTTCCATTATGTTAACATCATCATTCAGCAACGAGGAAAAATCAAATTCATCAGATACTTTAGCATCCACAATCTTCATACCAACTCCACCTTGATCATCGTCATTACCATCATCATTATCGGAGTCATCTTTCTTATCATCGACAGGTTCATCATCATCTTTACCTTTAGTTTCTTCATCGTCTTTTTGTTCAGTTTCTTTTTCAGCAACAATAACAAACTCTGAAGCTTTTGCAGATTCGATCACTGTCTCAGTTATCTCGGGCATACTTTCAATAACGTGCTTACCCTTCCCCTGTTCTGCAATTTGTTTTTCTGCTTTATCCTTGGCCTCTTGCAGATCTAATCTTGCATATTCAGCAGCAAAATCAATTCCCAAACTGTTTGATAATACTTTCTGAAGCTTGTTGAATCTTCGATCATTCAAATCTCTTTCAGATTGTAATTCTGCAATCTCTTTCTACAGTCGTTCATCCGCATCCTGCAAACTTTCTATTAACGCCTTCATATAACCACGATCACCTTCCAGGAATTTAACTTTATCATCCAAAATTTCCTTTTCAACCTCGCTTTGCTTCACCAATTTCTCTAACTCAGCTTTCTCAGCTTCATTCTTTGAAACTTTGTCTTCCAAAACTTTAACTCTCTTTTCAAGTTCATCAATATCAGATTCTGGAAAGAAATCATTAAGATCTTGAAGAAAACATGCTCATCAGGAATACTTCCAACATCTTTGTCCTTGGAGTAGTCTTAGGTGTAGACTTTGGTGTACTCTTCGGTGTAGACACTGGAACTTCTTTAGGTGTTGAGCTTTCAAGTTGAGAAGTTTCGAAGGATCTTGTGATTGTATGATTGGAATATCGAGCAATTCAGTCTCAGGAGGTTCTTGTGTGACTCCTGTCTGTACGATCGTTTCTTGAACTTCAAAAGTTTGTACTGTTTCAGCCGCAGGATGTTCTTGTGTAACTCCTGTTTGTTTTGCAGCATAAGGTTCTTGTGTGACTTCTGTGCCTTTTTTCTTTCCAACATATCGACGGCTTTTAGGCTTTTGACTTTTCTTGCCTTTGGTTTTTGGAGACCCTGTAGTCTTCAAAGTTATATCTGTTGCAGAAGACTTATCTCTTTTTGCTTTCTTTTTAGGTCTCTCCTCATCTGAACCCTTTTCGATCTTAGGTTCATAATCAGCATCAGTGTCTTTAACTTTCTCTGCTGCTGTTTCGACAATAGCTTTATTTGTTGCCTTTTCTAATGAATCGTCGCTATCTTCATCATTTTCAGATATAGCAGAAGTTACATCATCTTCTTGAGTTGTTTTCTCTTGACTTTCAATGTTTATTGCTGCACTCGATCCAGCTTCAGTTTGAACGTTTTCAGGCTCCTCTTCGTCTATTAACATTGTTTCGACTTTCTTTGCTTTTCGCGTCACTTTCTTCTTCTCTTCAACGACTTTCTTCAAGAACCATTCTAATTCAGCATTCTTTTCTTTCTCATCACCACTATCATCTTTACACCATTTGTATTCCAGTAGTGTGACGTAATCAGCAGAAGCTATAGCACCAAATAAAGGCTTTGCAACCGGCGCTAAAGCCTGCTTCTGGAATGTTATCAACTTCTTTACAGTAACTTCATCCATGTGACTGAGATATACAATATCATTCGGATCTTTCGTGATTTTCTTAAACTTGTCGTCGATCAGCATTTGAATAAACCTTGGATACATCATAAGCCTGTTCGATCCCATATTATTCTTCATATGCGTGAACACAAGCTCTGAGAAATTAAAATTCTTGTTAACAATGAGCGCTGTGGCCATGCAATTCATGTAATCTTGCACATCTTCCAATCCAGCCTTTCGATGACTTAATGCGTGTATAATTGCATGCATTAGGAACTTGTAAGGGTTCGGAAATCCCCCTTTCTTCAAGGTTGATTCATTTACGTACCCTTTATAACCCATGCGACAAAAACATCCTCATACCATTCTCTAGTCGAGCATCATTGGATCTTCAGAATTGTCGTTGAAATTCAGAACTTTTCGGATGTCTGCTTCAGATACTGTAATCTCTTTATCTTTGTTATCATCATGAACAACTGATTTAATAACCGTGCCATCCTCATTCATTGATGCTGCGGTCCAGAATCTGTAGACGTGCGACCTATAAACAACCGTTTTCTCGGTGATCGCTTTGTGAATCAGAATCCACCCCATAAAATCAATGATATTGTCGTATGCTGTAAGAGATGGACAGGCAGTCTTGTCGAGCGTGATGCACGTGTTATGGAATTTATTAAACAAGAGCTGAATATTCTGCAAGCAAGAAAATTGAGACAAAACTAGCAAAGTTTAACAATTTTCACAAAACCTAATATCAAGTTCGGGCGGACTTGATTAGCATTTACACAATACATTTTAAGTAAGTCCGGGCGAACTTGCCTTAGCATTTTAACCAAATCTTAAACAAGTTTAAGCAAACTTGTTAAGCTTTTACAATTGAAACAGATTCAGACAAGTCCGGGCGAACTTGTCGCATATTTATGACTTTTGAAACCATTAGACAAGTTCGGGCGAACTTATATATCATTTATTGTTTTTATGTTTGTGAATAAGTTCGAGCGGACTTGTGAGTTAATTAAAATCTTCATTATTGAGGACAAGTTCGGCCGAACTTGGTTCAAAGAACCATTTGACAAGTTCGGGCGAACTTGTCATCTCTTTCACACAGTCCTACAACATACTATTTATAACCTCCTGATTCAAATTAATGACACATTTATGATCGATTATGATTGTTTAACTTGTTTTAAGGTTCAATTTGTCCTATAACAGTCTCATTCATATCCAATTGTTCATCACAGATCTATAAGGTTCAACAACCATCATTTCACGATCCAAATTCCAATTACTCACCATAGCCATGATTCTTAGTGTGCCAATCACTAAGATTCACTCTAAAATCGAGCAGCAATTTGACTTAAATGTGCCAATTTTGAAATTCGCCTTAAATCGCCTCAAGTTCGCTCAGATTCAGTAAACAGATAATGAAGTTCGGGAGGACTTGTACCTTATATATAGGTAACAAGTCTGGGCGAACTTGTAAACTAATCAGTTAAGATTAGAACAAGTTCGGGCGAACTTGCTATTTGATCTTTGAAAAATAATGTACATGTCCGGGCGAACTTGATGTCGATTCAAAACCATTTTGCCTTGATCAAGTTCGGGCGAACTTGATCAAACCCAAAATCAATTTTTCAAAATGTTCAATTTAGACCCTGAACTTTTCAATTTTTACCAGTTTTAACAATCCACTCAGTTGACCAAGTCCAAGCTAATGACCTTGGTTAACCGATTTGTCTACCGAGTCCAAGTTAATGACCTCGGTTCGACCCGTTATGAACAAACTGTTGGTTTTTCTAAAAATTAAAGTTTCGAATTAATGAACTTTTAGTCATTTTGGCTTATCAGATTTTATAGATTAGCTCCCAGCCCGTTGTCAATCAGGTTCCCACCAGTTTAGCACCTTACCAGACTTCGAAGATCCGTTCTCCAACATTGGCTTGTAGAAACAAAATCTTTTTGTATTTTTGAAAGTTTATGCTAAAACACACCGATAATCTTTTTGGTTTTAATCTGTAAAGCAGATAAACTATGTACAAGACTATTTACAAACTTATAACAAGTAAAACTATGTACAAACATATTTCCAGACATATTTTTGTGAATTCGTGTCTAAGGATCATATCAGTTGATTGAGACATATCACTAGTACCGTTGACCTTTTGATGACTTTAAGTTTTAAACTCGTTTACCTAGATTGTCGATATGTTTATCCACTTAAACTTCGACACATTTCTCAATTGTTCCAATATATCTTAGTTAGAATTATGAAACTTGACTTAACTATGGTTCCCATCTCAGAATATACTCCCGTATCAAGATTCCCTAGATTTCATCTTACAGGTGAATATAGCGTAACTGATATATGTATCTGGGTTATGCGAGGCCTTGAGAGCTCAGGTTAGTACTACCGTACAGACAAAGAGATGAAGGCTCAACTTTAAGGTGTGTTCCAATTAAGGAATCTTTTAAGCACTGCAAATGATTAGATCTTTCGATTCTTTTCAGTTTGCATGCAGTTTAGGGGTTTTTACCAAAAGCATTATAGAAGTTCTAGGCTATTGCTTCCACAAAATCAAAAGAACTTGTATAATACCCCAGATATAAATCATCTATAAAGACCTCGTATCTCAGAATCAGGCAATCTCTCAAACGAAATTTCGGAGTACTAAGTCCATATATCCGAGAGATGTTAATCCACAAGTTTAAGCAGTTGAAAATTTTATTTTATATCCCGGGAACAATCTATTGAACGTGTAAAGCCTATCGACACATCCACAGTAAGACTTGTTTATCACTTTTTAAACTTTACAATTCTTTAGCATACTGTGATAGTCCACTTATGTACTATCATTTCCTTTGTGACACGAAATTCTTTTTGTCTTTTTCAAGGTTTTTGTACTTTTTAATTTTTCATATGTTTTTGTATTTTCTCGAAATTTTCTCCCCCTAAATCAAAAACATATTTTTGTATTTTAGTGTTTAAGAAATACTAATCTAAAAGATATACAAACCAATGTGGATCACGTGAACTTGTCATCTGATTCATATTCAACCTCTGCTTCCGCACCTGTCAACAAATTTTTAATACTGTTAAGCCTCATTAGATATTTAAATCTTGTTAAAGCAAAAGCTTTGGTATAAAAATCAACTTTTTGTTCATCGGTGTGGATTTTCTCTATTCGTACCAACTTCTTTTCGTAGCAATCACGAATGAAGTGATAGCGAATTTCAATGTGTATAGTTTGAGAGTGATGAACAGGATTTTTAGTGATGTCGATTACTGCCTTATTGTCTACATATAAAGGCGTATCAAGAAATTGCAATCCATAGTCCCTCATCTGTTGTTGAATTTATAGGATTTGTGAACAACAGCTGGAAGCAGAAATGTATTCTGCCTCACATGTTGAGAGAGAGACCGTGGTTTGTTTCTTGCATTGCCACGTTACTAAACGAGTTCCGAAGAACTGGCAACCAGCCGTCGTAGACTTTGAATTCAGCTTGTCCACCCCAAAGTCCGAATCAGCGTATCCCGTCAGATCAAAATTATCGTTCTTTGGATACCACAAGCCGATGCTTGGACATCCCTTCAGGTAACGGAATATTCGCTTTACTATACTTTGGGACTGGACTGATTTCTTGTGCAAAGACAAGTAGGATACATGATATCTGGGCGAGATGCCATCAGATACATAAGAGATCCTATCATCGACCGATAGAGCGTATCATCCACTTTGGTTCCTGTTTCGTCAATGCAATTCCCATGATTCAGCGCTAGAGGAGTCGAAAGCGGCTTCGAGCTATCCATTTCAAACTTCTTCAAAATATCGTGAACATACTTTGTTTGATGAATGAATATGCCGTCTGGTAATTGATCAACTTGTAACCCGAGGAAGAACTTCATTCCGCCCATAGAAGACATTTCGAACTTCTTCTTCATAATCTTCTCGAATTCTTTGCGAAGACTATCATCCGTTGAACCAAAAATGATATCATCCACATAGATTTGTACGATGATTAGATGACTTCCGACTTCTTTGGTAAACGATGTACTATCCACTGTGCCTCTCGTAAAGCCGTTTCCAACGAGATGTTGAGATAACGTCTCGTACCAAGCTCTCGAGGCTTGATGTAATCCGTATAAGGCTTTGTCTAGGAGATAAGCTTTGTTCTTTTTCAGCGGATCGACGACCCTGGTGGTTGGCCGACGTACACTTGTTCGCGTAGCTTACCATATAGAAATGCGGATTGAACATCTAACTGGTACAATCTAAAACCTTTCCAAGCAGCGAATGCAAGGAAAATGCGGATTGACTCTAAGCGTGCAACATGTTCATAGACTTCCGTGTAGTCAATTCCTTCTTGCTGGTGGAAACCTTTGACAACCAACTGAGCTTTGTTTCTGACAATCACACCTCGATCATCCCTCTTATACTTGAAGACCCACTTCGTATCTATCGCTTTCTGCTTTGGTGGTAAGTCGACAAGCTTCCAGACTCCTAGTTTCTCAAACTGTAACAACTCTTCCTGCATCACTATCACCCAGTTCTCATCACCAAAAGCTTCATTCACAGTCTTCAGCTCGATTTGAGATAAGAAACACAAATAATAACAATAATCTTGAGTCAGAGCCACTCGAGTATAGAAACAACTTAAAGCCTTGTTGATTTGGTTTCTCGTTCTCACACCAGTCTGTAGCTCTCCAATAATGTTTGTTGAAGGGTGATATGAATAAGATCGTGGCATCTCCTTGCTAGGAACATCAATTGAGCTATTCTGATTTGAAATATTTAGATCACGTATCAATCAACTTCAGGAGCACTCGATGTTGCTTCGTTTTGAGTGCTAGGGCCAGCAGATTGGTTTAACATATTGGATATCTGCTCGGATTCTTCATCAGAGGAAATTCTCCATCATCATCGAAAGTTGGAGCTTCATCTGAGTCGGAATTCTAATTCTGAGGAATAATGGGCTCTGTGGTAGTATTTCCTGGTTCAGTGGAAACATTTTCTGGAGTTGTAGTATGTGTTGCTTCTGCTTCAGAAACTTGTTCATTCGGAACACCACTATTACTCGGACCTGCACCAGAAGACGACGTAGAACTAGTGGGTTGATTAACCACAATTGGCCTTAGAATCTGTTCTTGACTAGTCGATTGTTGAAGATAATAAAGAGTTGCAAGTTCTTCTTCGGACGGTTCTTCTGGCAAGTTGAATGACTTCCACAAATCTTGGTAATTGAACAACCACGCGTCGCCTTTCCTCTGAATAGGAGTTGTATACCAAAAGCAATCTACATGTTGTACTTCGACGACTTTTCTAAGCGCAAGAATATAAACTCTCCTTAGCGGACTAGTGTACCCGACAAAGAAACCTTCAAGCATTTTAGCACCAAATTTTCCATCTTGATCAATCACTGTACATGGTGCGCCAAACGGCTCTAGATATTTGAGATTTGGTTTCCTTCGGTTGATCATTCCGAAGCATGTCTTTTTAGTCGGTTTGACAGTTAAGACCCTACTCAAAGTGTAGCATGCTGCTGCAACCGCCTCACTCCAAAAGCTTACAGGAAGCTTTGAGTCAGCAAGCATAGTTCTTGTCGTTTCAATCAACGTTCTGTTCTTCCTCTCTGCTACGCCATTTTGTTGTGGAGTGTACGGTGCACTGAATTCATGCAATATTCCTTTGGCATCGCAAAATTCTTTCATCTTGTTATTGTTTAACTCCGTTCCATTATCACTTCGAATACGTCTGACAGGGAGATGATATAGATTTTCAAGTTTCTTGAAGAGATTCACAAGATTGTCCAACGTTTCATCTTTAGACTCTTGAAAGAAAACCCATGAATATCGAAAATAATCATCTGTGACGACTAAACAGTACAGATCTCCTGAAATACTTCGGACGTTCACCGGACCGAAAATATCCATATGTAGACGTTCAAGCGGTTATGGAATTAAGAATCTTCTTAGGATGTGACTTCTTAATCTGCTTCCCTTTCTTACATTCAAGATAATGATCCATCATATGGAAGCTTCGAAGATTTACTCCTTCATCCAGGTCGTTGTGAACCAGAAAGTTCATTTTCCTCAGATGTATATGCCCCATTTTCCGGTGCCATAGAATCGAATCCTTCTCCGTGGCTTTTGTGACAAAACATTGAGCTGATTTCGACGATGTAGTAGCAACTCCCATGTCTAACACATAGAGATCATTTTCGCGTGGAGCGCGCATTAGAATCCACTCATCAGGAATCGTGAAGCCCTTCTTTACTATCATGCACTCCTTACTATTGGAATGAACTGTGAACTGCTTTTCGCAAATCTGTGAAATGCTGAGAAGATTGTTCTCCAGTTCGGCGATATAGTTAACACGGTCAAAAGACACCACACCATTCGAGAGTTTTCCTTCAGCTACAATCCGGCCACCTTGATTTCCAGCGAAGCCTACATACCCTCCATTTATCGCTTTGATATCAAAGAGTAGTGCTTTCATACCGGTCATGTGCCTTGACGCTCCGCTATCCAGAATCCACTTCGATAATATGGATATTTGGAGCCCCTTTGTCAAATTTGCCATCATAGCTTTGTTGGCAATCTCCGTGAGGTTTTCTTCATTCATCTCTTTGGTCACGTTGATGACTTCTTCAACTTCCGGTTTTGTTTCTTCAACAGCATGCTCAGAAGATGTTTTACCAAAACAACCTGCAAAACTAGAAGTCATATTAGAAGAAAGAACACTCTGCATCCTTTTGTGATAGATTTCTTCTTCTTCTGCTTGTTGTAAGTATTCTTCTAGCATTGCGCTTTCCATGGTTGCATCCTCAGCAGATGTATCTTCCATGATTTTTGCCATTAAAGCAACTCTGATCTTTTTGCCAATGTATGAATTCCAGTCAAAACCATCATCTTCATTCGAAGCAACCATATCTTTCTCTGTGTTGTTGGATGGTTTCTCTTGAACTTCAATATGAGTCTTCTTTGCGAATGGTTTGTATTGTAGCAACTTCTTGTAATAATCACTGCCACCTCCAAATGGACTTTGATTACAACTCGCTTCTGGATTCTTGCATTCTCTTTTGAAGTGCCCTTTTTGTCGGCATCTGAAGCAAGTAACTTTCATCTTGTCAAAACCCAGTTTGTTGCTTGAATTCCCGATGTCTCTGCCGGTTAGAGCAACAAATTAGTAACCCTCCGAATAATCGAGGCTAAGGACCATTTGATGTCCATCAGTTCGAGCTCTTCTTCATCCACTTGATCATAATCCTCTGCGGTCATTTCCGGATTACCAATCTTCCCGGCCACCAAACTTTCATAGGATTCCAACACTGTGGCAAGAAGTGCCATGTGTTGTTTGGCCGCTTGTTCAGAAACAACGTTGCTTAAATTGACTGCAATATTGCATTTAAACACATTTGGATCAAAATTCGATTGGTTATTATGATTTGACTGATTCTGAAATGAAGAATTAGACCCCGTGCTTGAATATGATGAATTCCGAGGACTCTGATCATAGTTTGGATACGATTCAGTTTGACTTTGTGGCGAGGAATTCGAGGAATTCAGATTCGCGCTGAAAGCAGTTCGGATCTTTGGGCTTGAGATATTCTCTTGAGCTCCTGTCTTGTAGTAAAGCCCTATATCTTGAGCAACGTTTGAATTCTTTGACTTGGCTATCTTTAACAACTCCATCTCTTGCCCCTCCAACTTATCAATGAAAGTGGATAACTTGAAGAATTCCCAGCTTGGACTTTCTTTGAGCACCATGAGATATGTCGTCCACTCACCCTCTGGTAAAGCGTCAGCCAATTTGTCAATGTATTCTTCTTTCGTCTTCTCAAGACCATGTCTCCTCATAATCACCTTCAAATGACAAAAACGTTCGATCATCTGTTTCATCGTTTCTCCTTTTATCATTGTGAATATTTCTAATTCCTTCATGATTAACGCTGTTTTGCTCTTGACCATTTCTGCACTTCCCTGATATTTTGCCTTTAGAGATTTCCAAAGATCTTGTGCAGTTTGGTACTCAGGCAATAGCACCAATATATCTTCCTTTACAGACTGCTGGATTAAGCTGATCATTTTCTTCTCAGCTACGTACGCATCTTTTTGTGTAGTAGAAAACTTGCGTATATTGATAACATTATCATGCTCATCTCTTGGCCATGTGTAGCTAGTCTCAACTGCAACCCAGCTATGAAAGAACGTAGACTGGACCCAGTTCATAAACTTTTCTTTCCACCCCTCGTATTCATCTATAAATATAACTTTTGAAGGCTTCACAGACGTACCCATCTCGTTATCAATGTTAACTTGATTCACCATTTGAGCATTCGATGCTGAAGCCGTCATAAACGCACTGTGAATATCTTCCATCGCAGGAAAACTTACGAGATTCACTAAAAATACGTTCACAAACTTTGAAAAATGATTAGCACACTGACAAGTTCAGGTAAACTTGTGCAGTTGTTAAAATCAGTTTCAATTTTACACGAGTTCGGGCGAACTTGTGTTAGACTTTGAAAAATTTCACCCTGATAAGTTCGAGCAAACTTGTATAAGATTTCAAGAAATTTATCAAGTTCGGGCGAACTTGTAAATGAATTCCAACAAGATTTTGATCAAGTTCGGGCGAACTTGATTAAATTTGTGAAAATATATAACAAGTTCGAGCGGACTTCTTCAAAAAACCTTGAAAAACAATCAAGTTCGGGCGGACTTGATTAAAAATTGTGAATTTTTAATTAAGTTCGAGCGGACTTGATTAGAAGTTCGATCAAAATGAGTTTTGCAAACATGGTTTTTTCAACTTTTCAACATCAATTCGTTTGAATTAGGTCTTGAAACTCTCAGGGGTTTATCTTTAGTTTATTTTACGTGACATATTCAAAAATTAGCAAATTTTATCCGTAGGTTCGTTGTTTTCCATGAAAAAATGAAGAAAAATGGTAGAAATGAGTTGAAATAGAGTAGATCTTGCAATGATTTCACCAAATCAAGTATCCGTGGCTCTGATACCACTTGTTAGATCGCTCCTTGATTAGCACAGGAACCTAATTTGGTATCTAATGTTCATATAGGCGGAAACTATGTGACGTGGTAAACAAATATGCAAAGATTACTCGTTTAATAGTTGTTTATTGATCACTAAGTCCAATTATATGTAAGATCCGGATCGGGCAGAGCTTCGCCTCTGTCATGACAAAGTTGTAAAAGTTACAAATGACAAACACAAGTCACCTATTTATAGGATGGCAAGTTCGCTGGGGGATACACAAGTTCGGGCGAACTTGTATAGAACAAGTTCAGCTGAACTTGTTCCAACATCATCTTTCCGGGCAAACTTGTCATACTATTTACAGAAATACGACATTTCTAGCATAATCTAGCCCAAACTAAACAGACTCAATCCAAGACTAAGACATAGACATTATGTACTAACAAGCATGTTTTTGCCATACCGAAACCTTCAAAACTTATTTCTAAGTTATGTAAAGGTTGTTTAAGGTATGTTAAGCTTATGACTTTGTTCCGGAGTGTGTGCGTCGCGTTAACTGATTACGTTTGCGTAACAGTTTGCGATTTCAATTCCAGAAGTTGTTTGAAAGTTTGGAATCGTGCAAGAATTGAATATGTGCAACTGTCATGATAAAAATAAAAAACTCATAAATAAAACACCAAATTTCATTAATTGATAACTCGTTTATAATCGTTACATGATTGGATCGCCAAAAATGTCACAGTCTCCCCTACTTTAGGAAATTTCTTCCCGAAATTTAATTAGAGGAAACTTGTGGAAATAGATGTGGGTATTTCGCTTTCATTTGATCCTCTCGCTCCCAAGTAAATTCTGGGCCACGTTTGGATTCCCAGCGAACTTTGACTATCGGTGTTCGTTTTTGCTTGAGTTTCTTGACTTCACGGTCCAAAATCTCCACAGGTTTCTCGACAAAGTGCATAGTGTCATCAACATGAATTTCGTCGAGAGGGATGTGAAGATTTGCGTCGGCTAAACATTTCTTGATATTGGACACCGTGGAATGTTGGGTGAACGTTCCCAAGTTTGGGAGGTAGCTCAAGTCGGTAGGCCACCTTTCTGATTCTTTCGATGATCTTGAATGGTCCAATGTATCGTGGTGTAAGTTTCCTTTCTTCTCAAATCTGACCACTACTATCCAAGGGGATACCTTGAGTAGGACATGATCACCAACTTGGAAATCTAAGGGCTTGCTCGCTTCTCCGCATAACTCTTTTGACGGCTTCTCGCTGTCAGAAGGTTATCGCGTATTTTCTTGACTTTGTCTGTTGTGTCATGAATAAGTTTAGGTCCAGTAAACTGAGACTCTCCCATTTCATTCCAACAGACAGGTAAACAACATTTTTGACCGTATAAAGCTTCGAAAGGCGCCATGTTGATGCTGGCATGATAACTATTATTGTAAGAGAATTCGATCAATGGTAGTTGCGAATCCCAACTACCACCAAAGTCAATAACACAAGCTCTAAGCAATCCTCCAATGTTTGAATTGTTCTTTTGGTTTGTCCATCCGTTTGAGGATGATAAGCAGTGCTCAAATTGAGTTTGGTTCCCATAGCAGATTGCATGGTCTTCCAAAAGTGAGATGAGAATCGAGCATCTCTATCAGATATGATGTTCAAAGGAACACCATGACGAGATAGAATCTCATCGACATAGATCTTGGCAAGCTTGTCAGTAGAGTAATCCTCACGAATTGCTAAAAAGGGTGCTGACTTCGTTAGGCGATCAATGACTACCCAAATAGCATCATGACCTCTAGATGTACGCGGTAGTTTAGTGATGAGATCCATCGCAATGTTATCCCACTTCCAAACCGGTAATTCTGGTTGTTCAAGCAAACCAGATGGGTGTTGATGTTCGACCTTGACGTTGAGACAAGTTAGGCATTTCGACACATACAAGGCAATATCCGATTTCATACCCGGCCACCAGAACTGGGTACGAAGATCCTTGTACATTTTTCTGCACCAGGATGGATTGAATAACGAGACTTATGAGCTTCGTCCATCAACGAAGTGCGAAGATTGTCTTGACTTGGAATCCACAAACGATTCAAATAATAGAGTAACCCATTGTCTTTCGTCTCGAGTTGAAGCTCAAGTTGATGTGGTAATTCACTACTCATCATGCCTTGTGTAGCACAAGTACGCTGAGCTTGAAGGATACATGTTTGGATATCAGATTAAATTCAAACACAATGAAGTTTGACACGTTCCTTACGACTAAGCGCATCAGCCACAACAATTTCCTTACTAGGATGGTAGCGAATCTCGCAGTCGTAATCATTTAAAAGTTCAACCCAGCGTCGTTGTCTCATGTTCAGCTCCTTTTGATTGGATATATGTTGGATGCTTTTGTGGTCAGTGAAAACCACACACTTCGTACCTTAAAGATAGTGCCTCCAAATCTTCAGAGCTAAAACTACGACACCTAACTCACGATCATGAGTGGTGTAGTTCTTTTCGTGGACCTTTAATTGTCTTGACGCGTATGCTATGACTTTATCGCGTTGCATGAGAACACAACCAAGACCTAGATTTGATGCGTCACAATAGACAACAAAATCATTGTTGCCATCAGGTAAAGATAAGATAGGAGCATCACAGAGCTTTTATTTCAGAGTTTGGAAGGCTTCCTCTTGTTTGGGTCTCCACTCAAAAGGCTTATTCTTTTAAGTTAAAGCAGTGAGGGGAACCGCAATCTTTGAGAAGTTCGCAATAAAGCGACAGTAATATCCAGCAAGACCAAGAAAAGAGTGAACTTCTGTGGGAGTAGGGGGTGTGTTCCAATCCTTAATCGCAGTGATTTTGGAAGGATCCACATGTATACCTTGCTCGTTAACTATCCCAAGAATTGAACTTCTTTCAACCAAAACTCGCATTTGGAGAATTTGTCATAAAGTTGTTCTTTCTTCAGTAGTTCCATTGTTAAATGAACATGTTGTTCGTGCTCGGCTCGAGACTTGGAATAAATGAGAATGCCGCCAATGAAAATAAGGATGAACCTGTCTAAATAAGGTTTACAAACCCGATTCATCAAGTCCATGAATACAAAAGGTGCATTTTTCAAGCCGAATGGCATGACCGTAAACTCGTAGTGACCATATCATGTGCGGAAAACAGTTTTAGGAATATCTTCCTCGAGTACACGAAGCAGATGATACCCGGAACGCAAATCGATCTTGGAGAAACATGTAGCACCTTGTCGTTGATCAAAAAGGTCGTCAATTCGAGGTAGGGGATATCGATTCTTGATCGTGAGTTTGTTGAGCTCACGATAATCGATACACATGCGGAAGGATCCATCCTTTCACGAATAGAACAAGAGCGCCCCAAGGTGAATAACTCGGACGAATGAATCCTTTTTCTGATAGCTCTTGAAGTTGTTTCGACAACTCTTGCATCTCAGATGGTGCAAGCGATAAGGTGATTTGGCTATTGGGTTGGCACCAGGTACAAGGTCAATGCGGAACTCAACTTGACGTGCTGGAGGTAAACCAGGTAATTCTTCGGGAAACACCTCAGGATAATCCCGAACAATAGGGATATCTTGAATACTTTTACCCTTACCTTTCTTCTCCATGATATGCGCTAAGAAAGCTACATAGTTCTTTCGTAGATATTTCTGGGCTTGGGTACAAGTCATGAGTTTTAGAATACTAGTCGGTTTTTCTCCACGAACTTTCAAGACTTCACCAGAGGGAAGAGGTATACGAACAATCTTGTCAACACAGATAACTTCGGCATGGTGTTTAGTTAACCAATCCATTCCAATAATAATGTCGAAACTCCTAAGTTGCATTGGCGTGAGGTTGATAGAAAACAAATGATTGTTGAGATTTAATTGGCAATCACAAATGACAGAATCAAGTACAAAAGGTTCACCACTAGCTATTTCGACTGTCAAAGGCTTTCCTAGTCTAGTTCTCGTCATCGCAAGCATAGATTCAAAGGCTAAGGACACAAAACTTTTGTCAGCACCCGAATCGAAAAGAACTGAAGCATGACAATTGTTAACAAAGAACGTATCGTTAACAACTTCATTATCAGCACGAGCCTCGTTGGCATTAATGTTGAATGCTCGTCCACGAGCTTGATTGGCATTCGCTAGCCTCGGGTAGTTGTTTCTGTAGTGACCCATTTCACCATGTAAGAGCTCTTTTCTTGAACACACTCTACGCAAACTCAATTTTTTGCTCATTTGGACATTGAACAAATCGGAACGGGCTCTCGAGACTCTCAAACCATTGTAGAAGCCCATTGGTTCCCTCAGACCCAGAAAACAAAAGTGGTTTAGCCGAACAGAATTGTTTATAGTTGCACGGAGCTGGTGCATTGTTATTATTGTTGTTTGCTTGATTTAGTTGGGTCACGAGATTTAATAGCTGCCATTTCGGCCATTTGAGTTGTATCACGTCGAGGAGGCATTCTAAAAGAAAACATGAAGGAAGATATGTGAGATTGATATTGAAATAAATCAAGAGACGTACTGAAAATATTGACAAAATAAGGATGGTGGTCATTCGTTCGTTTCTCAAAACAAACAAACGACATACAATGACTAATCAAAGTAAATGGGTCTTTATAATGTATCACGAAGACATGCTTTAGCCTATAAGTGGACACTCACCCCAAGTATTCCCAGGTAAGAGTGACTGGTCCGATTAAGTGGATTTGTACGAACACTCTAGCCTTAGACAGAAAACTCAGGGTACAGGCACCCACCCTTCTAGATTGCACGTGTTCACATTAATAAAACCCAAACTTTAACGAGATTTTGAAAACTTTGAAGGCATAAAGCCAAAAATGATTCATCGAAGAATAGATGTTTCCTTTGCAAAAAGTTTTCGAAAAGATTTTGTGACTCTTGTATTGTTTTTGGTAATCACCTAAGGATAGGTGATAATATTGTATTTTATGAATCTAAACGCAAGTAATCTCGCGTTAGGGTCCTAGGAAGGTTATAGTCTAGGTCAAAGCATTACTAATAATATCTAATTCCCTATAACCAGTGCTCTGATACCAATCTGTAACACCCCGACCGCGTAAAAACAACAAACCGCAGCGGAAACGTCGGGAAGTCACGTTAACAGATTGTTACAACAACACATGGTATTTGAAGTTTTGTTTTATTTAATTATTAAATTTACATAGTTGCATTGTCTTTGAAATATTAAACAAACTAAACAAACATAACAAATTGTCTTTCTTGTTTTAAGGCACTAAAGTCCATGTCCATTCGTACGTGAGCATGCATCAGTATCATCAAGCATCATTCCCTGAAACATATGTGAAAACGAGTCAGCATAAAAGAATGCCGGCGAGTACATAGGTTTTGTGAGTGAGTCGAGAATTCATGGTCTCGTATACATATTGCAATACCTCGTCGGGCTACTTGGGCTGTTGAATGAATACTTGTTCAAATGTGTTTGATATTGCAATATAGTTAACCAACCACAACTAGTTGGTAAAAGTTTGTGAAAAATCTTGTAACCATGAATCTTGACCAAAACGTTTATTTTTGTAAAACCAAGTTATAACTTGATTTAAAAGAAAACTTCATATGGTTTATATCTTTAAGTGAAAATCGTTACGTGACATCGTTCGAAAACATTGTTCCAAGAAATTAAGATAAGGCCACGGTATGTAATACGATGAAAGCACTTATATGTAGGAAGTACCAGCGGCGTATCCACCATGCTTTTATCATATTACACCTGTCACGTTACCTAAATTACTTATCATAAGCCAATCATCCAATCGTCTTTGTTATAACAAATCGTCCAAATTGTCATTATTATAAACCAAATCGTCATTGTCATAAACCAAATCGTCAATGTCATAAACCAATCGTCATTGTCATAAATAAATCGTCATTGTCATGAATAATTCGTCCTTGTTTTTTATTGTGAAAACTTTTGGTCGTTTTGTTGAATACATTCAAACCTTTGTTGACTCGTCTATACCACCAAAGGGTATCTTTAAATTGCAATAACAAACCACCAAAGGGTTTATTAAAGTAAACAGTTTCGGTCGTTCCCCAAACTTCTCCACAAACCCCGGGAACCTTGGTAACGGGATTGTCAGTCCTATGGTACCATAACTTACTACTGGTCGGCTTGGCCAAAGTTAATGAATGTTATTCGTGTCATGTATACAACACACCAACAAGTTCGTTCACATTATTGAAATTGTCGTGTTAAATATAAACCATAGCATTTGTAATTTGAAAGCTTGAAAACAACTTGCACATATGAGTCACCCCAAAATATTTGTAAAACATAAAAGAGGGGAACTATGTAATCACATGATATTGCTAGTGTATCTTGTTTAGATGATCAAACCAAAACTCAAGTGTCCAAGGAAATCAAGCGGGTCCTAAATATCGAAAAACTGTGTTAGAAACAAGACTTGAAATCGGAGGATATGGATAGAATGAGACCTTATAAACCAAATGAGTATTGGAACTCATATGAAATGGTTAATAAATTTAACATTCTGAATTTGAAAGGTTCCTACGTGCTTTTGACCGTTATGACCCGTTAAGGTAGTTTAAGCCACTTTAACTCGTCATTTGCGTAACTATGTAATAGGATGGTTAGACATCTGATATGATAAGTCTTTAATGCTTAAACATGTTTGAAAATGTTATTTGATCAGATTACATGTCAAAATTTATGTTACATATGCTTATAGTTGATTTATTTGCCAAAAAGGGCATTTTGGTTATTATTGAAGATCATAACAACTAATTATCATAACACTAACCGAATGATATGAGCATAAGATATAACCTTAGAGGGTTATTCCCTATTCAACTATGGTCGTGTATTTGGTTGGGTTCAAAGATCAACCAAACAGGTCGGATTCGAAAGTCAAAGCGGTGGTCAAAACCGCTCAACAAACAATCCTAAACAAGCACTAAACTAAAAGTGACGATTTAGACATGTTTTTACATGTCTAACTAAGTTATAAAAGTGTTTTGGTATCAAAACAAAACGTTTTGGTACCCGAAAATAGTTCCGTAGTATAATGCACATTTATCGCATTATTGACCGAAACTTTGACTCGCCACAATGACTAATAAACGTGGTAATCAGTAAGCATGATCACTAAGGACCATAACCATCATGATCATAATCACGTTGCAAAGTTCTATTGAACTTTGTTTTGACCAATTCATGGTCAGGATTGAAAGTCAAACAGAAAGTCAAACTATTTGATTTTTTGCTCAAATATGCTTAAATAATTGAACAAGATCTGAATGAAACACTTACATACACTTAGTGCAGCCAAGGATCTAAGAGAATGACCTTCAAAAAGGTTGCAACTCTAGATTGGCAGGTGAGAACAAAATTAAGTTCAAAAATGATGAAGAACTTGCTATTTATAGATGAATTGGATCAACAAGGCCATGACATGTGTCCATGAGTCATCTATGAATTAGGTTAATGTCCTAACACTTATTAAATGTAGACGATATAGTGGCAAGTTCGTTTCTGAATCAACAAAAGGATTAACCAGCTGCTGCCAATAAAACTGGTGAGCTGGTGACCACTTACGGACCGCAAGGGAACTTGCATACGGTCCGTAAGGCTAAGGTCTGGGCAGCAAGTTTCAGAAAATGGCAGAACAGGCCCCTGCACATGTTTCGTCGCATTTTGGCACTTCTAACACCCGTTAACCTGATTTTTAAGCTCTATAATGAAGATAAAGCATAGGGAACTTGAAAAATGCTTAGAAATATTTCAGATGTCGGTTCGTTTGGTCATACGGTTGCGGTTTTCGGTTAATTACGGCGAAAATCGTAACGAACGCGTGCATGACCGTAAAAGCGTAACAAATGATATTTTTGTGTTCCATTCATTAATATACAAGATTTTAATGACTACAAAAATTTTTGGATGCACGTACGTGTCCTGGATTAAGAAATACGCGTAACGGCATAGTTTCGCAGAATTTGCAAAATAGCCCCTAAAGTTGCATAAGCATGTTTTTGCAATACTGAACCCTTCAAAACTTATTTCTAATTTATGTAAAGGTTGTTTAAGGTATGTTAAGCTTATGACTTTGTTCTAGAGTGTGTGCATCGCGTTAAACTGATTACGTTTGTGTAACAGTTTGCGATTTCGCTTCCAGAAGTTGTTTGAAAGTTCGGAATCGTGCAAGAATCGAATATGTTCAATTGTCATGATAAAAATACAAAAATCATATATAAAACACCAAATTTCATTAATTGATAACTTGTTTATAATCGTTACATGATCGGATCACCACAAATGTCACATCTCCCAAATTTGTTGAGAGGAGATCATGTTTTAAATGTGGGAGTTTGGACATGTCATCAAAAATTGTACAAGCCCGCCAAAACCAAAGTTTATTGAGAATGCCCCTCCTAGAAAGAAGGACCGACGTCGATCTGTGCCACCTAAACAAGACAAACGTATTGTTAAGGAATAAGAGGAAAAACAAAGATGGAAAATGTGAAGGTCATTGAGAAAGCTTTAAAACCGGAAATTGTTCAAAAGGAACCAAGTTCGTCAAGCTCGTCAAAACGAGAAATTTCTAAAACTGTTAATAGTAACAATAATCAATCTGGTAGACGAAAACAATCTTGGAAACCTAAAACCGAAACATTTTCAAGGGGAGGTACGCAATTTCCAAATCATCAAGAAATAGAATCACATTTCTTGATGATAAGGGTCGACCCAAGACCACTAAGGCTTGGGTCCCCATCTCTAACTGATCATGTAATTGCATGTGTAGGGTGCTTCAGGAGGAACTGTTAATAGTCATTGGATTGTTGGCAGTGGAGCATCTAGGCATATGACGGGCGATTAAGGCTCCTTTTTGATGTGAAAAGCACTAGAGGAGGTTATGTTGGTTTTGCTGGTGATAAAGGTGGTTACATCACTGGAGAGGGAATGATCTCCAATGGTGTTGTGAGTTTTGACAAGATCAGTTATGTGCAACAGATTGATCACAGTCTTTTGAGTGATTCTCAAATCTGTGACAAGAAGTTCACCGTCATTTTGATGATGCCGGTTGTTATGTGCTGAAACCCGGTTTTAAGATTCCCAAAGAATGGATTCTTCTGTCAGCTCCAAGATTAAATGACTTCTATATTCTTAACATGAGCCAAGCTATTACTACGACTGCACAAGTTACTTGTTTTGTCTCTAAGGCGACTAAAAAGGAATCAATCTCTTGGTATAGACGTATAGGACACATTCACTTAAGGAAAATGAATCATTTGGTGAAGAACAATCTTGTGAATGGTGTGCCAGTTAAGAACTTTAATCTTCAAGATGTCTGTGTTTCGTGTCAGAAAGGAAAGCAAGCGAATAAATCACATCCTATCAAGAAAGTAAACACTGTCAACATGCCACTTGAACGTCTTCATATGGACCTATTTAGACCTATGAAACACAAGACTACATTTGGCGATGCTTATTGTTTAGTCGTTACTGATGACTATTCAAGATTTTCATGGATAGCTGTGATGGCACACAAGAGTGAAACTCCTGAAATCCTCAAGAATTCTTTACTCTTCTTGAAAATTTGTACAATTTGAAGATTAAGAATCAGAAGCGACAATGACACTGAGTTCAAAAATCGGTTTATGGATGAGTTCTGTAATTCCAAGGGTATTTTGCATGAATACAGTTCTCACTATACTCCACAACAGAACGGTGTTGCTGAGAGGAAGAATCGGACGCTTATTGAAACTGCAAGAACTATGTTGTAGAATCACAACTTCGAGTTCAATTTTGGGGAGAGGCTATGGCTACTGCTTGTTACACGTTAAACAGAGTCTTACAGTTAAGAGACATGGAAAAACTTGCTTTGAACTGTTGCATCAGAGGAAACCTGATGTGTCCTATTTAGAACCTTTTGGAGCTCCATGTACTATGATTGATCCAGATGTGAAGCAAATGAATAGCAGCTATGAAGTTACCAGAAAACGAGTTAACACTCTGTGGGCTGATCGATGCAAAGCTAGGAAGTGCTACGAAAGCGAGATCATGATAGTGAAGATCCCGAAAATCCTGACACTCCTGCATCATCTGCACAACCGGAGGGTTTTGCTTCGACACCGGTTGTAGGTTCCAGCTCTACACAGCTTGTAGCTGGTCAAGTTGCATCTGGCGGTACTCAGGAGGTTGTAGAAGGTATGCAAGAGATTGAAGATCTTGGCCTTCAGTTGGAAATTGTTGAAAGTGTTGATGTGGTTGTTGGAGAGAGTTCCGGCATAAATCTTGAACAAGTGATGACTTCAGAGGCTGTATGATTACTTCTGAAGGTTTTAATGTACAACCGTTATAGGCACTTCACCCTGTAACTAGTGAAGATTTGGAAGAAGGAGAGTTTGTTTCCAAACTCTCGAAAGAACAGATTTTAGCTTTAAAGGAAATGGAAATGGTAGATGATGCTATCATTGACGAGATCCCAAGTGAACCGGAGGTAGTAAACCTGGATGGTTTAGAAGAGATCGTGTTTGAAGGTGAATTGGGGAAATCTAAGTATGTTTGTGAGGATGGTTCTGAGTTCAATCCGTTTGATAGCGATTGGCTTCGCGAGAATATGGATGATATCAATGAAAAACTCAAAAGTCATGACACATCCGATATTCCCGCTGACACGTTTGAAGAATGGAGAAAACAGTTCTTGGCTAAGTTGAAAAAATCCAGTTCCTCCACCCACTCAAGTCGACTATATGAAGTATCAAAAGGATCCACCGCAAGGAAATATCCTCAGCTGGATGTTCATTAAAGAGATTCACTGCATGGCGGTGAAAAGGGAGTACGGGATCCAATACTTTAACTCACTTTTTAGCATCTTAACTTTGCCTTTCTATGATGTTGCAGTAACTTGATCAACAGATCCAACTATGAAGGCGCAACGTTGTTTGCTAGGAAGTTAAGGTATGAACGACGAAGGGGTTGGAAGGATGATCTGTACAAGCGTCAGTTCCCAATGTATGAGCAAATCAAGTACACATTAAACCCAGCTACTAACACTGCTCGTTACAAGCTAGTGTACCAGCCGGTGAAGATTCTAGACAAGATTCCGCTCATGCCAATGAAGCAAGACTTTTTGGGAAATATGAAGCTTTGGTGTTATGACTCAGATACTCACAAAGCGGTGGTAGTGTTCAAGAACGATGAAGAAAATTTTCGCATGCTTGATCCAATGTGGATCATGAACATGTCTGCTCGTGACATCAAGACCCTCCTTCAACATGATATTTTCTATGAGGACAAGGACGCGCATCAAGCGTTGTTGTTTCAATGCGTCGCTTGTTTCTGTTTCTATCGAGGTATACACTCTGGCAGCTCATGGTCCGAGGCAGGACACGAGGAATGAAGACTGAAGACCAAGCTATAGATAAGGGGGAGTTTGTTGGTACAGTTTTGTGTCTGTAGCTTGTTCTTGATTGCGTCTGTATGTACGGTCTTTATTTAACGTGTTTGTAATGTTTTGGTCGAGTCGGCCAAGTCAAGATATCCTCCTATCTTGACTTAGCACGACGTTTATGTTGATAGCGTTGTAAAATAGTCTGTAAGTGTGCAACTGTTAGTATTTTGTGTGTTTTAATTTTACTGTTATGAAATGTCTGCAAGTTTTAGTCTCTTTGCAGGGTTCCCACGAAGAACCCACTTCTTCGTGGGATGACATCTCCACGAACATCATTGTTCGTCTGTAATGATCACCACGAAGAACCTATCTTCGTGGGTGATAGTTGTTCGCTGGTCCGGTCCACGAAGAACTTATTCTTTGTGGGCCTGATGATGGTTCGTGGGACTCTGCATGTTCTTCGTAGCATGCAGAGTATCTTGCCCTATATATATAGACACTTGTTTCCTCATTTCAGTAAGAGAGTCCCTGAGAGTTGTAAACACTGTGTTTATGTGTTGTACTGATTCTCTTCACTTAATCTAAGATTGTGAATCTTTGGTTACTTGTGTTTACTTTACTTTGCTTTGGTTTGCATGTTTACATGTATTCCGCACTCGTAAGTGTGTTAACATAACAAGAAAGTAGGTTTATTCTTGATCCTCCAAGTGGACCTACAGTTTGATCATATCTTCGCAAGATTAGTGAAGATGAAATAAATAGTCTGATTGTGTAATGTGTTTTTTTTCGCATAGACTTCACCCATGAAAATGTCCTTGCTTGTTGTTTCGAAATGAGTTTGTGTAGTTGACCTTGCGTTAGTGTATGCGATGAAAACTGTTTGTTTTTGTAAAACCATGTTCATGAGAGGATCTTAGTGATTGTAGACTAGACTCGAGAAGGAATCTTAGTTCACTACAATCGAAGCTCTGATACCAATCTGTCACACCCATTGCATTAACTTAAAAGAGATTTACAATGTAAGTAAACAAACTATATGAATAAAATACGTACGATGTTCATCCATTGCATTAACATAAAAGAGATTTACAAGTAAAAAGTTGTTCATAAAAGACATGGCAGAGTTGTATTGTTTAACAAAAAGACTTGTTACATAAATAAATTTTAATAAATCGAGGTTTTGCATTCCATCTTTCGCACAAGGGCGAGAGATGTGAACCAAATCCTCCAAAAGGATGACATCGCTTTCTTGACATGCCCGTTTCTTGATTCGTGACGTGCAAGGATCGACTAGTTTCTTGAAATACCTGTAAGTTTGAATAGTCAACATAATGTTGGTGAATTCATGCGTTTGTTTTTGTATCAAATGGCTCTTAAAACCATTTGAAAGTTTTTTGCATAGAAAACCGGTATGTAAAGAGTCTATGAAAATGTTGATCAATAATGTTTTTGCAAGGACATTAATATGTGTGCCGACATTGGAAGTAATCCAACCCTTGACGATTTAGTGCCGATTAACCTCGACTGTGACACGAAATCACTTTATGCGGTCTCACGGACCCATGAGTGGGGCTCGCCAAACCCAATAGATCTACCCCTTTCGTTCCTTGATCTGTATATTCACATATGATCTAGGTGTTTCATTCCTTAACTTAATCATACCATTGTAACATGTATTTCCCCTGAGAGTTATAAAACCGAAAAACGTTTAAAAGAAAAGGGGGACGTGAACTCACAGTTTGTGTCCAACAAGTGTGTGCTAGCAAAGTGGGGTGTCCATAAATGAACTGCAATCTACAAGTGTTCTATTCTCATTAGACACTTAGGTCTTTACTAGACTATGTACAAGTTGCTCATCTTGAATGTCGTTAGAAATTGTATTTGTTATTTGTTTGGAGACCCTTGTTTGTTTTTAATATGTTGGAATTGGGTTTGCATGTTTGTTGGTAATATATATATATATATATATGTATGGATATTTGTATTCTCGTCGTGTATGAACGGGCCTCGCGCTTCATATTTCTTCGTGCCTAGCACAAGTGTAAGTGGGCCTAGCCCATACGCGCCTTCATGCTTAGCACGATTGTAAGTGGGCTTAGCCCACATGTATCTTCGTGCCTAGCACGAGTGTAAGTGGGCTTAGCCCATATGCGTCTTCGTGCCTCGCATGAGTGTGAATTGGCCTAGCCCAGATGCGCCTCCGTGTCTCACATGGGTGTTTCGTCGTTACGAATTATATATATATATATATATATATATATATTTGAATGGTGAACCTCATTCACTTGTATATGTATGTTCGTTTCGTATGTATATATTTGTTCTTTCAAATATATATATATGTATGTCTTTACTTGATATATTTGTTAAAAATCATCATGTTTAAAGTTGAACTTGTGTCGATGTACATGTATAATGTTCTATTGTATGGGTACACTTTCATCAAGTATATTCGTGTACATTAATTGCACTTGTGTATTTATACGTATACGTATACCATGTATATACTTCACTTATATACTTTTATTGTAGGTATTAGTGTGGTATTTATACGTATATGTGTACATATACATTACTTGTAATCTTGCATTTTTACTAAGTGTTTTGTGTACGTATTCTTATACGTATAAGTATACTTATATACTTGTATAATGTCACTTAGTTGGTTATTTATATTTCCGGATTGTTAAGAGTGGTGAAAATATATAATTTCTATGTGTCTAAAAATATATTATTTTTAGAACTCGTCGTTGAAGTTGTTTAGAACTATGAGTATAAGAATGGGCGAGACTTGTACGTACGTATATGTTGTGTTAATACTATGAGTATTCACGATGCGAATCCGAGTTGCTTTTGAGAATGAAATAAAGTGCAGGCACGTGATAATTGGATCATCAGAGGTTAGACACCGAGATGCAAATATCTGAATTTCGAAGGAGAAAGGAATGTGCATGAGAATAAGACGCGTCGTGAACATTTAATTATGTATGTCTAGATTATGTATGATGTCACTAAATATTGATAGTGTGAATGTATGTGGTAACTGCAGATTGTACAAGGTTACGGATCATCATCATGAAGTGTAAGCGGTTGAAGATCGAGCCAAAGAACGTGGATTGTACGAAAGAGAGGTCACGTAGTTTAGCAAACATATGTTATGTTTTTATTTCTTAATTGAGAGCGAAGAATATATTTATTGTAAAAGAATCAATTTAAAATAGACCGTCAAGTATGTCATAATGTCTATAACAAAAAGAAATTTTAAGGTTCGTATTTTTCGCTGCGTCTTTTATTTAAAACGTGTTAGGGTGTTACAAGTTCACATTTTTGGAATAATAGGATTGTATTAACAGGTGAATGCAATAGTAGGGTGTGTAATTTGGGTTTGTCCTCGTGTAAACATATGTATGTAAAGTTGGTCATGAACAAGAAGTTGTTTGCTATAAAAAAAAAAAAATAGAAGCATACAAAATTATTATTGTTTACGTTAATCTCCAAGTAAAAACGGTTTAATTAGTGGGGTGGGGTGGGTAGACGAACGCATGTGAGCTTCAAAGATGTAGACGAATCTCATTAAATTTAAACAAACAAGAACGCTCCACTCCTCTAGACTTTTCAGTGGTGATTGACAAATGAAAATTCAGATTTGTTAGTTACCAGTTAGAAAAAGTAAAAGTCAGTCTTCACCATCCATAAATTCTTTTTATATCCATCCATCCACCCATCTCACTCCATGGTCCATACCTAACACTTTCTCACTCATCCTTTCTAGGGTTTTCAGCAACATTAAGGCTCCTCCGGTTTGGTTTTTTCTAATACAAATCTTATTCACAGCTTTGTTTGCAAAACTAGTGGTTGGATATAGGGCTTACGTCATCCATGTAAGTGGGTGTATTTATGTTTTTATAGTGAAGTAGAGCTCCTTGAAGTCCAATAGAAGATCTGAGTGGGAAGATAGAGCTGCTGGTTTATGGATCCCTCAAAGTCCTATCTATCTATGTGTGTTGTATAGACTTTGTGGCTTGCATACGTCAGGAGCTTTATTACCCTCCTCCTGATCCTGTTTTGGATTGAAGGGAGCTCTACACCATTTGTTGAAACATTTGGTTCTGATTTTACAAGATGTCATTTTCAGTTCATGATGTTAGATTTTTGCATAAATCTGATTGGTCATATTTCCATTTTTGGTGTTTCAAGTAAGTCAAATACCATTTTTCTACTTGTTCTTTCTCTTGTTTTGGTCCTTTTGCAGGTGCTCCTGGATTTATCATCATCAAGGAAATGTGCACAGATGTGGTAGATCAGATACATAATTGCAATACCAATATTCAAAATTAATGCTAGTCTACTCTTTTTTTACATTTTTCCACTGTCTTATACATTTGAACTAAAGGCTTTTCTGTCGTACGAATAACAGTCCATGAGCTGTTTTCCATCTCAAATTAAAGATTAATTAAATCTGTATTCATGGGGACCTTTGTTATTTTGACGAACAAAAAAATGATGGTTAAGTATTTTAGGCTAAGTATTTATTAAAGTTGTTCGGGTGAAATAATATTAGGATTATTGCCAATGTTTAAACATTTTCGCCTATTTCGTAATGGTACAAGCCTTTTAATGAAAGGTATAAGTTCAAAGCCAACATGGTATTGTTGGTCTGGGGCCTTTTCTGTAAGGCTTCTCCTATGGGGAGGTCCCAGGTTCAACTCCCGTTATGTACATAATTAAAAGTATGAAGTTGGGTCTGGGCAAGGTTTCAAGGGCTTGCCTCGCCCTGTGGGGTAGTGGGTCATTTGACCCCTACATTAGCCGTTCAAAAAAAAAGGTATAAGTTCAAACCTTGACAAGAAATAAGTTGGTATTATTGACTTAAACAGTAACACTTAAGTAATACAGGATCATTAATATTAATATTAAGTTAGTATTATTGACTTAAACAGTAACACTTAAGTAATACAGGATCATTAATATTAATATTTTAACAATATCTTTGTGTAAGTGCTCTATAAGAAAACAATGCTATACAGGATTATTATTTTTACAAATATCTGCGTAAACAGCATTCATATTCCACCAACCAAATTATATTCTACCATTCAAATTATATGAGTCGAGTTTTTATAATATAAAAATATAAAAAGTAGATGAAATATTTCAATTTAAAGAGACACTGTTAATAATTTATAATTTTTTAATATATTTTAAAATTGGTTGTGAGTAAGAAAAAGAGAAAAAATAGTGATAAGAATGTAAAAGATATTATTTTTAAACACCCGAATTGTGAAATTCTCGTTCCCTTCACAATTAATATGTCTAAAATAGGTTGATTACATTTACACAAAACCCAAAATCTTTTCGACCGTGATTTGCTTAAATATTGAGATAATGTATATATTTTTTATAAAAAATGATTGTAAGTGGATGAAAGACAAAAATTAGTGTTCATTTGTATATTTAAAGAGATACTGTTAACACTTCATAATTTTTAATATATTTGAAAATTGGTTGCAAGTAAAGGAAAGAGAAAAGATAGTGGTAAGAATATAAAATGTATTATTTTTAAACACTCAAACTGTAAAATTCTCGTTCCCTTCGCAATTAATACATCTAAGACCGTGGGGTATGGTGGGGCGGGGGTGGGGGCGTGGGTCGACACGTGTTAATGGATGGGCACCGCCGGTCACACCACAATTTGGTGGGTATGGTGGGGCGTGGCTAGGCCACGTGTATATTTATTATTTTTCTTTCTTTTTATAAACAAACCTAAAAAAACAAACCTAGACAACCGTTTGGTCAACCCGCCTATAATGTTGGCCAATTAAAACATGTCACCTCAGCTGGGTAGCCCCGCCCAACGCCGGGTGCCAAAGCCCCGCCCAAGGGGCCACGCCATAAACCATGCCCACCCGAGGTGGTAACACCGGCGTTGCCCTCCAACCTACGCCCCAACCCCGCCTCATACCCCACAGCCTAAAATAGGTTGATGACATTTACACAAAACCCAAAATCTTTTCGACTGTGATTTGCTTAAAATATTGAAATAATGTATCTATTTTTTTGACACAAATACAAGGTATTTGATGACTCAGAAGTTTGTATTAACAAATTTCTTCAGTTTCTGTAAGGGGAGAGGGGGCGTAGCATGGTGGCTGGTGACCACGCGTGGAACACCATCGCAATCCAAGGTGATCACGCTTGGTGGTTAAAACGTTTTCTGAGCACCCGTGAAGAAGAGGAGGTGAAGTTTGAATATGTATTTGTGTGAATGGGTTGGGTTGGGTTGGGTTGGGTGTGGTGGGTGATGGACACCCCTACTAAAATCCATCATTAGCGATAGAACCAAGCTCGATGACGTGACGTTTGATGATTGGGTGTAGTGGGTGATAGCTAGTGGAGCACCCCCACCCCCTAAATGGTGTGTTTAAATTATAAAGGGTTTTTTTAATTGCAAATTTGGATTACTGACGGACCACTAAAATATCATCGTGCCACCAGTAGAACCACCTGATCATATTCATCTCCACTAGGCATAACGCCTATACACCAATTCAGGAGTGACCTAATAAATATGGGAAAAACTCCCCTTGTGGGAATCGAACCCAGGACCTATTGGTTACAAAGCCATATCTCACCCTAAGATGCCATTAGACTACAAAGTTGGTTTTTAACTGCCAATGCGTTAGGGTGGAGTGGTAAATGATAGACCTGACGACAAAGGAGACTAATCGAGTAGACGATAATCGCTAGTTCGTTTTATCTCTTTTAACTTTTATTTGTTCATCCGAATTTGAGAGATGGTAGAACAAGGATTTGTGAAAAAAAAAAGCCTAAATTTAAGAGAGAGAGAAATGATAGGGTAGGTTATTTGAGAGATAACCGAAGAAACGCATTCGACTTTTTTCACGCACCAATAATGGAAACTTCACAAATAAGATTTAATAAAATAGCTAAATCATGGGACAGATCTATCCAAAAATCTAGCATTCACTCATTTAGATATAGTTCATCACCCCTGTCGAATGCTCAAGCTTCGAGTTGGAAGGTCCAAGTGATTCGTTGGCGTTTAGCTGAGTCATCTTGATGTACTACAAAACAATAAACCATTAGCCTCGTCACGGAGGGCCTCCGTTACCAAGCTCTGGCGTGAGAATAAGTAAACTTGTCGAAGAAATGGAGTAATTCCGACGATATGCGATCGCCGGAAGGTATGGTGTGGATCTCTTAATAAACTGAATGTGATCCAAAGAATGTATGGAGTTAATGTAAGTGTGTGAGTAAATGCTTGCGTAGTGAATGCTTGCCTTTAGTGATCACTCCATCGGGTTATATATAGAGAAAGGATCTTGTCATCTCGTGGAGATCTCGGAGTAATCTAACGGTAATCTTGGGAGCCAGCCCGGGGACTGATCATTCAGAGCACGTGTCACTCTCTTGGTGTTGAGATGCTCTCTACATTTAATCTCCCATGCAACTACCTCGTACTTTCTTCAGCTCAGCCGTCGCGTCGGGTTCACAGGCATTTAATGCATGTATCTTGGATAAGATGACCTGAGTGGATGGGCCTAACTCATCGTTATTTTCCTTCATATGTTGGGCTTTTGAGAATATAAGTAATGGGCATTTCCCGGATCCGAGTTAAGCGGCCCAAGACGAGGAGCCCGATCAGGAGCCCTCGTCGACAAGTCATCCTTAGTCCAGGGCCTGAGCTCTTGCAAATAGACCTGGACTAAAAGTCGTTCAACGTTGCCACTGTTCCCCTGGGCTCGCGTGACGTATTTGCGTCACTCCTCGTGATGCCCTATTCTGCCACATCTACTTATCCAACGGACAGGGGATGAGGGGTATCCACAAGTGCTCAGATCCGGCGGCTATCTTTTGAATTATTGTCAGGACAGTTACCGCCCACTTGGAGAAGTTATTAAAACTTCCATAATTCTCCATTACTCTCGTTGCCTTTTTCTCTACTCAAAGTTTTTTCTCTCCCCCCTCTTTCCTTCTTGCATCTTTCTTCCTTTGGATTTTATAGTTGCTCGCATCATGAGTGCGAAGGATAGGGCTTCCATCTGTTGAATCATTACCAGGACGAGTTGGACTAGTTCGTTGCTTCTTATCATATTCCGCCCCATCTCTCTCCACAACTTCAAGGCTCAGATGACTCGGCGACCTTTTCATCGGAAAGGGTAATGATCTATACCCTTTCCTTCTATTTTTGCGGCGTTCGATATCCACTATCGCTGTTCAAAATGAGCCTCTTCAAGAACTATGACATTGGTGTGTGATGAGCGTATTAAATTTTTATTAATATTTCGGGCCCTTTTACGCATTATTCAAGTTTTAAATTTATAAAACACGATATTGTACTAACACTAAACACACACTTGGGCAAGTGCACCCATCGTGAGCGTAGTATAGTGTTGGTAAGATACCAAGGTCGTCCAAGGATACAAGAGCTTTTAGTACCGGATTACCGTCAACGTCTAGTCAATCTAAATTTGGATAAGAGTTTTGAAGCATAAAAAAAATAAAAACAAAAATAAATAAAATGAAATACAAATAGACAAGGTAGAATCACTTGGATCCAACTTCTCTTTTATGTATCCTCTAATAGTTTTTGCACTTTCGGACTTTTTAAGAGATTATCTTAGTTATAGTAGTAGGCCCTCTTTTGAAGGTGACGTTACCCTCAACCCAGTGGTTTGAGTCAGCAGGAATGCAATCCCAAAGGGTCGGAATATTGGAAGACAATTAGATAAGTTATTAATGCGAAAAGTGGTAGGCTCCTCTTTTGAAGGTGACGTTACCCTCAGGCTAAGTGGTTTAAGTCAACAAGGATACAATTCCAAGAAGCAGGTTTAAAGTATTAATAGTAGTTTACATATGAGGGGTTCAAGCTATTCACGCCCCCGCCATCCAATACCCATAGAGCATTGAAGGAGGCCCTAATAAGCTTGAACCAAGTCCTCGCAAGATCTATACACTGAACGAGACAAGAACTTTACCAAACCACCCTTCTAACCCCCTTCCAAGTAGTTAACGTGCTTTATATAGACCGTAAAGACACGAATGAGCAAATCAGTGACATCATGAAGAAATGGTTAGGAAAATTCACTTTCAACATAAGAAACTAGTTATTAAAGTCATTAATACATACCTAATTAAAAAGTGCCGAAAGATTAAAAACTAAAAGTAATACATAAAAGATTAGTCTTCACCAAGTGATGTAAGGAATTTAGCCAAGAATGACCTTTGTTTGACAAGAACCTTTATAATCTATCTTGGATCCCGAGACTACTACACACTCTAAAGATGATTGATGGATGATGGTGGTGGGTGTTGGTGTTGTAATGGTGGTGGAGTGGTGGCAAAGTGAGAGAGAGAAGTGGTTTGCCAAGGATGCTTTTAAAGTGAACCAAGTACCCCTATTTATAGTCCAAACACTAGCCCGGCCACGGCCCCGTGCATGGCCCGTGGCCAACCATCTTCTCTTCCTTCCTTTATTGCATCTGATAACAAAGGGCCCCACACGACCCCGTGGCCTCTGGGCACAACCCCGTGGTCAATTGTTTGCTGTACTATCTGGATTCTGCAAATCTTATAGTTGACCACGCCCCATGTTGATCTGGGCACGACCCCGTAGTGGGCGTAGAAGCTTCTGCAGGTTTTGTCTTGAAGTGCAAAGTCTGACCATGCCCCTTGTTCGGCTGGGCACGGCCCCTTGGTGGTCTTCTGGTATCTTGTTTTTATCTTTGGGGTGTTGCTGAGGGATCGGGCACGACTCGTTATTCCTTCTTTTCGTATTTATGTTGGTTTTGGTTACTTATTTGCTTCTTTTATTCCTTTAAGCTCTTTTTATCCTGAAAATACAAAAGGAACAAAGAAACGTGCTTTTCCCAACATTAGTAGTAAAAAAATGTTAGGTTTATGCCTCTTTTGATGTAATTTATATGTTGCATATTGCACATATCAAATATCCACACACTTGAATCTTTGCTTGTCCTCAAGCAAAACTCTTTAAATGTGGCTTACACACCCAAATGGAATTGGTAGAGAAGAGGTTTTGTGTCTTGTCTTTGAGTGTCGGGAATCCAAGGTCTTTATTTTAATTTTGTTTTTATTTTATTTACAATCCTATGCGTCATGATTTATTTAGCACACTTTTAAGAAAAAATATTTATTTAGGCATAACATGCCTCTTTAAAATTCCATTTATTTACAAGTTCACGTACCTTGCCAAGCGATCAAACCTCCTCCATTTTAACTATTAACTTTTTTAAATATCAAGAGGACTTTGAAAAGGGTTAGGCTTGGGCTAGGGGTAGGTGATTTTTGGGTTAGTGGTTAGTAAAATGGCGAAAAGCGTAAAAAGCGTCGGTTATCGCAAAACTTTTTGTTTTTTATTTGGAACAAGCATTTTCAAACAAGATTTTTGAAGGAACTTGTTTGGTTATTGGAAAAGTTACGTGTGGGTGTTTTTTTTGTCATACGATAATCAAGCTTTTTACTAAAACAAATGGGTTTGAAAGGAAAAAAACGGTTTTGGTGGGTAAACGGTGTTTGTTTTGCGGGTTTGAAACGAAAAGGTTTAGGCTCAAAAGGGTTAACTAGGGGGATTTTGTTAGTGGTGTAAAAAGAAGGAAAGTAATGGTTTTGAATGAAAAATGGGTTAGTCCTAATGCCTCCATCATTTACTTACTTGGGTTTAAGTTGGTAAGGATCAGGAATGTATCTTCTTGGCAAGTTCTAAAGTTGTCAGCACCAAGCGGCTATTCACACAAGAAATAAAAATGAGCATTTATTTTAAAGATGTATAAATGTATGCTCGATAAAGACTCAAAACTCAGTTAATGTGGGAATGGGTTTATAATGTGAACAAGTATATTTAATCAAATTTTAAAAAGATTTGTTTTGCCCTTTTTTAATTTTCTTATTTGGTTCTTTTTATCACGACGCTATCGGTTGTAAATTCGTAAAAACATAACTTTTTATAACTTGTTATTCCCAAATTAAACCAATACAAGTAAAAAAATGAAAAATTTTGAAAAGGATTTGGGGTGATTGCGGTTCCAATAGAGTTTTGTGTAAGGCTTGTTATTACGACTTGCTAGATTCAAAGTGTTAGCTCCCCCCCCCACACTTAAATTACATATTGTCCTCAATGTATCCAAAAATAATTTTTTCGGTTGTTTCGAATGCGTAAAAACGTGTCAAAAACAAAATTTTATGATACTGGGCATCTGGCCACGGGCCCGTGTGGTCCGGGCACGGCCCTGTGTCCAGAGTGCCAGTATTAATTGTTTATAAAAGCTTGACCATGGGGCATGGCCAGTCAACACCGCCCGTAGCCAGTTACCTGTTTGAAAAATATTTTTCTGCATGACCTGGGCACGTGGCGTGTTGGTTGAGCACGGCCCCGTGCTGCACATGCTGAGAAGCTGAAAATGTTGTCGGAAGGCACTATTTACATGCATGGGGTGTGGTTTTGACGTCCCTTTGATAGTTTTCCTCTTTTCGAGTGTGTTTAGCCATTATATAAGATCCAAACACCACACAATAACTTAAACCATCATATATTAGAGTGCGAGATACAAACGGTCCTAGAAATTAATCCTAAGAATTAAAAATTACAACGGTCCTAAAATTAGATAGATTCAAGAAGTCAAAACCATAAAGAATTTTTTTCCTAGATGTTTCCATGCTAAGAACGACAAGTACCCAAAAATAATTTTTCGGTGGATAAGAGCTCCTAAGAACTTCAACCCGAAGGGCATACCTCTCAAAAGTCATTGAGCCATTCCTTAACCTCTCGAGGGAGGAAGAAAGAAGGCTCATCTTCCGTGTTCTCATACGGGATGGGTGCGGGAGGTGCAAAGACCACCGGAACCTCGTGTAATGCGTCTAGAGGAGGTTCCGGAGGGAGGTCATCCCATCCGCTCGGGATAATGATTTCTTGGGCGAGGTTCCAATCCTCTTAGGGGAAGATCGGCTCCAAGGGAGGCAGTGCAAGAATGTTCAACCTTTGGTGCAAAAGGTTGATTTCTTGTAGGCAATTCTCCAACCCTACCGTCAAATAGTTAACACGATCGACAAGGGCCTCCTCCACTGATGTCATTTCATCGATGGCTTCCCTCAAAGCATACATGCCACGAACTAGGGTGGCCTCAATCGATGGTCTTCTTCGTCCACGGCTGTTTCTTGAGCTTGCAAATGATGTTCCACTGTTCTGGTTCGACATACTAAGAAAACAAGAGTGAAATTTTAAGAAAATAAAATGTAAAACCTCACAACGGCCCCGTGTCCAATGGACACGGGCCCGCGCCCGTCCTCCGGCAACTATTTTGAACTTATGAACTCTTTGTTTTAACTTATTTTTCTTGGTTTTTAAACATTTGTGAACAGAAATAACTTAAAGCAATGTGATAAAACATGTTGTTTTAGAGAGTTTTAAGTTTAAAACATATGTTTTGCCAAAATAAAGCTTGAAGTTATGGACCTTTAAGCTTTAATGGAGGATTTGAGTTCAAAGGAGAAGAAGGAAAGTGACAAAAGTAGCAAAGACAAGATGGTTTGAGGAAACCTTTTCAAGAACATAAGGCACAACCCCGTGTTGAATTTTTCGGTGGGCACAGGGCGTGTTGGATCGAGCACGGCCCCGTGACTGGAGTTTTTATGAAGTGTTGTCTAGCTTTATCTTAAGGATTTCCAGTAATCGGGAGGTTCTTTACTGGAGGGAACAACACCGAAGTGGCGAAGGTATCTTAGTTGCTCTCGTTTTATGCAATAACGCAAGAGGTTATCCGAAAGGGTAAATCCAAAGCTACTTACGGGTGGGCGGAACCAACCTTTATTCCCCTTACTCGTGCTCTTGTTAAAGAAGGTGTATGCTGAATTGCTCAGGTCTATGAGCGCATCGGTGGGAACCAATGGAGAGTCCTTCATGGCACAATCGACACAGGGACGACTATCGCTAATGTTATCACAAGAGACTAAGGTGCTTTGATGGCCTTGATGTTGGTAGATTCCGAATGCGGACTCAATAACTCTCGTTGGTCTTTGTCTTGTGATGAATACCTCGCTTTCATCATAAGCTCTATTTCTTTCAATTTTTTTAGAATCCTTTCTTCCAGTTGACATATATCGAAGGAGGTTATGTCATGTGGAATAGGAAGTTGAGAGCATTCGGTGGGCTGATAAGGATCGTTTTCACTTTCACCCATCTTAAGGTGATTACCACAGGATAACGATGGGTTTGCTAAATAATGGGGCTCAAAATTTAGAATGTAACACTCTATATCTTGATGGAACCCACCACATAGTTGACACCACTTACCGTAAGAGTGGCGAAGTGAAGATAATCAATATCATCCATGTTTGTGTTAGAGGTTATCAACCGTCGGGATCAGACAGTCTTGTTTTCAGCAACTGGATGTTGGATACGGCCCCGTGCTCGAGTAACACGGCCCCGTGCTTAGCTACTGTCTGACTAAAACAGGTTTTTGCTGCTGCAGTTTCTTGGACACGGGGGCGCGTTGGATTGACACGGCCCCGTGCTGCACATCTGCAGAAAGTACAGATTCTGCTAAAAACTGAAAAAAAAATACAAAAGAAAAATGTTAAAAAATAATTAGGCCGCTGACTTTAAACTTTCTTAAAATCCTTGTGTCTCCGGCGACGGCGCCAAAAACTTGGTGTGTGATGAGCGTATTAATTTTTTACTAATATTTTGAGCCCTTTTTACGCATTATTCAAGTTTTAAATTTATAAAACACGATATTTTACTAACACTAAACACACACTTGGGCAAGTGCACCTATCGTGAGCGTAGTATAGTGTTAGTAAGATAACAAGGTCGTCCAAGGACACAAGAGCTTTTGGTACCGGATTATCGTCAATGTCTAACCAATCAAAATTTAGATAAAAGTTTTGAAGCATAAAAATAAGTAAAAACAAAAGTAAATGAAATGAAATACAAATAGACAAGATAGAATCACTTGGATCCAACTTCTCTTTTATGTATCCTTTGAAAGTTTTTGTACTTTCGGACTTTTTAAGAGATTATCTTAGTTATAGTAGTAGGCCCCTCTTTTGAAGGTGACGTTACCCTCAACCCAGTGGTTTGAGTCTGCAGAGATACAATACCAAAGGGTCCGAATATTGGAAGACAATTAAATAAGTTATTAATGCGAAAAGTGGTAGGCCCCTCTTTTGAAGGTGACGTTACCCTCGGCTAAGTGGTTTGAGTCGACAAGGATACAAACCCAAGAAGCCGGTTTAATGTATTAATAGTTGTTTATATATGAGGGGTTCAAGCTATTCGCGCCCCCGCCATCCAATACCCATAGAGCGTTAAAGGAGGCGCTAATAAGCTTGAACCTAGTCCTCGCATGATGTATACACTGAAAGAGACAAGAACTTTACCAAACCACCCTTCTAACCCACTTCCAAGTAGTTAACTCGTTTTATATAGACCGTAAAGACACGAATGAGCAAATCAATACATCATGAATAAATGGTTAGGAAAATGCACTTTCAACAAAGAAACTAGTTATTAAAGTCATTAATACATACCCAATTAAAAAGTGCCGAAATATTATAAACTAAAAGTAATACATAAAAGATTAGTCTTCACCAAGTGATGTAAGGAATTTAGCCAAGCATGGCCTTTGTTTGACAAGAACCCTTACAATCTATCTTGGATCTCGATACTACTACACACTCTAAAGATGATTGATGGATGATGGTGGTGGGTGTTGGTGTTGTAATGGTGGTGGAGTGGTTGCAAAGTGAGAGAGAAGTGGTTTGCCAATGGATGCTTTTGAAGTGAACCAGGCACCCCTATTTATAGTCCAAACACTAGCCCAGCCACTTGCATCTAACAGCAGAGGGCCCCACACGACCCCGTGGTCAACTGTTTGCTGTACTATCTGGATTCTGCAAATCTTATAGTTGACCATGCCCCATGTTGGTCTGGGCACGGCCCCGTGGTGGTTGTAGAAGCTTCTGCAGGTTTGTCTTGAAGTGCAAGGTCTGACCACGCCCCATGTTCGGCTGGGCACGGCCCCGTGGTGGTCTTCTGTTATCTTGTTTTTATCTTTGGGTTGTTGCTGAGGGATCGGGCACGGCTCGTTATTCCTTCTTTTCGTATTTATGTTGGTTTTTGCTGCTTATTTGCTTCTTTTATTCTTTTAAGCTATTTTTATCCTGAAAATACAAAAGGAACAAAGAAATGTGCTTTTCCCTACATTAGTACTAAAAAGGTTTAGTTTTATGCCTCTTTTGATGTAATTTATATGTTGCATTTTGCACACATCAACATCCATTTTTCTCAACTGCAGCCCCTTTCTATTCTAAGAGTTGTTCACTTTGAATTATCCTTTGCCGCCTTTGCCGGAGAGTTGTCAGTGCCCTTATTCCGCCGATTTATCGCTTGCGCTCCGACGGGTACTGGTTTACTTTCGAGAAAAGGAAAGACAACATCTCCTTTCCTTGCTACTCTTTTATGCCTACTTCCACAGATCCCAAAGAGTGGAAGAATCGTTTCGTCTTCGTTTTTCCCTGTTTTTATCTAAACCCCTTTCGATTAGGGATCGGGCTGCCTCTTCGAAGGATGATGTCCCTCCCTTGTCTGCTGCTGAGGACACTTTATGGAGGAAAATATATGAACATTCTACCCGTGCTTTCAACTTCCCTGAGGATATCTTGGCCATGGGGGGTTTGAGTCCCTTGTACTCGACTCGTCCCCTGGCCTTTATGGATAAGATTGGTAAGTTTTTTTTTTCTTTTAAGGCATTCTGGTTATATTTGGTTCAATATCTGGTTTTCACTTTGTTGTGTTGTTCCTGTGTTTATTGCTTTTGCGTAGAAATGTCGTTGTGGAACTTACTTCAAACGGATGTGAAGGGTGTGTCTTTTGTGGGTAAGGGGGTTGAGAATCAGGCTATGGGTGTCGTTCCTGGGGGAGAAGCCCCTGTGATAGAAGGTTCTGATGCTGAAGCAGTTGCTGAAGACGGGACCCCTTCTCCTAAAAAGTCTGAGGATTCCCATAACTCCCCCCAGTTAAGAATGTGAGCAGTGGCGATCGAGGATTTGGAAACTAGGTTATTACGGAAGCGGAAGCTTGGTCTAGGGGGAGACACTGGTGTGGTTGTACCGGAGGTTCATAACATTCATTCCAGGTTGCGTAGCCTTCCCCTGCTTCCCGGGCCACTTCTGAGGTTCCCCATGTTGCCACCAAGGGTCCCTTGTCCAAGCACTTGAAGGTTCTCCGGCCTACCACTAGCCTTGTCTCGGGAGCTCCTCTTGTAAGTTGCCTATTAAACTTAGTCCATGTGTTTATGTTCCTGTGTGTATCTTATTCTTCTCCGCACTTTCTTTTTATAAACGCAGCGAAGTTCTGCAACCCCGATCAGCATTCCGGCCTCTACTTCTCCTTTGAAGCTTAAGCAAAAGGTGCCCGAAGCTCCTATAGTGCCGGTTAAGGTTGCCACTTATACTTCCCCTATACAAGGTTCCAGCCAGAGAAGGGTCCAACTTCCACCTTGTCTTCAAACCCGGCACCCTTTAGCACCCTTGTTTGCCGAAGGGTATCCCCTTCCTTATGCTCCTAACTGGAAGATAACTTCTTCATCCGTTGTTAACACTAGGAAGACCGCTCAGGACTTCATGTTGCGTGCTCTTCCCCTTCTCACCAGTTTATGAACTCTGACTTAGATCCCAAAAATTTTTAGGACCAGTATTGCATGGCCATGTGTGAAAGCTTCTTTCGGGGTGTTGGTATGTTGCACCATGTTTAATGGTTGAATGATGAGAACCGAGACTTGAAGGGACGCCTGAAGACTTCGCAGTCTATTGCTACAGAGCTTCAATGATGTGTGGTGAATACTGAGAGAAGCTTTCTAGAGAGGGAGGTACATTTTTCCTATGCTCCCTCTTTTTCTTTGTGTTTGATTTCTGACTTTCTCCGTTGGTAAGTTTTCTTTTAGCATTCTGCGGTGATGCTGAAGGAGAAGGAGAAAACCTGGGATCGGAGCGAGAAGAGCTACTACGGGAGAGGGAGCGGTTGGCTGAAGACGCAAACCACCATAAGGCCATCGCCTTGGTCTCTGGCGCTGATGTGGATACCTTGTATGCTGAGCTAGGAATCGTTCTATAAGACAACCAGAAGCTGGCCGCAGAGCGCCATTGGTTGTTGTCACAAGGATTTGGGTGTTTCCTTTTTGCTCTTACTCAGTCTCTTGATTTCAAAAGTTCTTTAGAAAGGATTTAACAGGCTTACCGAAATGTTGGTTATCAAGCTGTGCTGAAGGATGGTTATGCTTATTCCTCCCATGCTGTAAAAAGGAAAGAGACCCCTCATTACAGTTCCAAGGCTAAGAAACAATTAACAAAGCTGGATGAGGAAATTAGTGGTAAAGTTCCTGCCCTTCCAACCTAGATTGCTGACAATCCCCTGATGTCCCTTGACGAACTCAAATCCCTGCTTGGCTCTCCCGATCCTGCTTTCGATGGTTCCCCCTCAAGGGACGAATCTCCTTGAAGATTTCTTTAAACACTATTTCGATATGGTTGTAATTACTTAATACTTACTTGCTACTGTATTTTGCTTGTGTTGGTCTAGGGGCCTCCTGGAAGTTTGCTTATCCTTCTAAATCTTACTTTGGAGGGGCTACATTTCCCGTTTTATGTCTATGACATGTGTTTGCTGCTTTAAATGCCTTATCTTGATCTGTATTTAATTCGTGCTGCTTCTTGCATGAATCAATTTTCTGTCTAGGGTCCAATGTGTCAAGGAGTTCCTAGAGCTTGTGGTGTCCTGGGGTCTTTTGAACCCAATTGTTCTCAATTTGTAACTTTGCCCATCAGTCGTAAGTTGTTTTAAGTTGGATGTTTCTATCCTTGTATAGTTTTTTGTAAAAAAAATTTCTACATGTATCTTGTATACAAAAAAGACAGTTTACTTAATGTGTGTTGCTTCTTGATATAATAAATTGTGTTTGTCATATTATGGACTTGTCGACTTTGTCCTTGCCCCACAGACGGGCTTTTTGACATGCTTGCTATGTCTACGCGCGTGTTTAATTTTTGTAAGGTTCAGATCCGTTGGACACCTCTGTCCGGCGTATCCCCTTTCTACGAGGTTATCCTTTGGTAACCTTTTCCTGGTGTTTAAATAATTGGAAAACTAGTCATTCATTACCGATAAGATGGAAGTACCCCAGTACATGTTTTTGTCTTAAGCAAAAGTACAATACAAAAAAAAAAACGAATTGTTTTTCATTATTAGCATTACAAAACGGCCTCCAGGCTCCATACTTGTTACTTCGTCCCCGTTTACTGGGTGATGTTCTTATACGTAGTACTTTCAGAGCTGCATTAGGTTCCATGTTTGAGAACTTCTTTTCCTTTGAGCGTTTCCAACTTGCATGTTCCTTTGCCATTTGCCCACTTGATCCTGTAAGGCCCTTCCCATTTGGGTCCCAACTTCCCGGTGTTTCCTGTAAACTTGCCTCATTGTCCCGCAGGATTAGGTCACCCGAGAGCAGGTTCAGTTTATTCATTCTGGCATTGTAATACCTTTCCATTTGTTTTTTGTACCTTGTTTCTCGTACCACAACGATTTCTCTTCTTTCTTCAAGCAGGTTGAAGTTCACCCTAAGATCATGTTCGTTTTCGGCTTCCCTTAGCTTCATCCTTTCCGTGGGGGAACTGGGATGACTGCCTTAGTACCATATGTCAGGCTAAAAGGTGACGTGTTTGCCGTTGTTCTGTATGCCCATAGGACATAAGGTAACTTCTCTAGCCAGCCATTTTGCTTCCGGCCAAACCTTCCCTTCATTCCTATGATTAAGCATTGATTCGCTCTTACCACCAGCCCGTTACTTTGGGCATGAGTGACAGATATGAAGATATGTTGTATGTGTATCTATTGGCCCCAGGGCCTGAAAGGCTTTCCTGCAAACTGGACATCATTGTCGCTGACTAATTCTTGAGGTATCCCAAACCGGCAGACAATATTATCTAAGACAAACCCTTTCATTTGTTTACCTGAGATTCTTGATAAGGGCTTGGCCTCCACCCATTTGGTGAAATAGTCTATGGCGACCACCACATACTTAACTCCTCCTGGGCCTTCTGGAAACGTTCCAATAATATCAATGACCCATTTCCTAAATGGCCATGACGTACAGACCAGGATCATGGGGTGTTTGTGCTTGTGAATGTGTGGAGCATGCACTTGGAAATTGTCGCATTTCTTTATCTCTTCTAGAGCGCTATTGTACGTTTGATTCCAATAGAACCCAACGTTCATGGCTTTGGCTACGACCGTCTTTGGCTCGGAGTGCATCCTACAAATCCCCTCATGGATTTCTTGGATCAATTATTTGGCCTCTTCTTCATCAACACACTTCAACGAAGGACCTAAGTATGATCTCCTGAATGGCCGTCAATCATCTTGTACTAGAGTGCCCTTACCCTTATCCTCCTTGTAGATGCTTCATCCTCAGGGAGTGTCCCCTTTTCCAAGAACTTGATAATTGGGGTCATCCTTAACTCCTTTCTTTCCTCAACCGAGGATACTTCCATGTTTGTGATGGAAGGTGAGGTAAGGACTTCCACTTTTATTTCCTTGGCTAAATGATCGAAGGCTACAAATGCTAATTTCCTCAAGGTGTCCGGCTTTCTGTTCCTTCCTTGGGGCACATATTTTAGTTTTAAGGAGGCGAAGGCTCTAGGAAGCTCCTTCACCCGAGCAACATACTGGGCCGTGGTTTAATCCTTGGCGTCATATTCCCTGTTATATTGATTCATAGCTAGTTGTGAGTCCTTGTAGGCCTCCATGTTTATTGCTTTCATTTCTTTTGCCAGCCTTAATCCTGTTACAAGAGCTTCATCTTCTGCCGTGTTATTTGTGTTCTCGAAGTCTAACCTAATGGCATAGGTTAGCTCAATCCCTTCAGGGCTGATAAGGGTGATCCCTGCCCCGTTGCCCTCTTTTATGGATGCACCGTCAGTATGTAACTTCCACATTGCTGTTTCCTCTTCCTTCTTTTCTTTTTCTTCTAGCTCCTTCCACTTGAGAAGCTCTCGTTCCTCCTCTTCTGGGACTTCAGCAAGGAAATCTGTTAGGACTTGTCCCTTCACGACTGTTCTTGCCCTATACTCTATGGCATGTTCCCCTGACTCTACTGCCCACTTAGCAAGTCGGCCAGAGAGTTCAGGTCTTCTCAACACTTTCTGGAGGGGTTGACCAACGAGAACGACTATCTTGTGTGCCTAGAAGTATCTTCTCAGTCTCCTTGAAGCAAAAACCAGCGATAATATCAGCTTCTCCATTGGTAAGTACCTTTCTTCAGGTCATTTAAGCGTTCTGCTGATGAAATATATTGGAATTTGCTTGTCTTGCCTCTATACCATCATGACTGCACTGACTGTCGTCTTTGTTGCAGACAAATACAACAAAAGTTCTTCCCCTGGGACGGGGGTAGCTAAAGTGGGTAAATTGCATATGAGCTTTTTCATTTCTTGGAAGGTCGTCTCAACCTCCAGGCTCCAGCGGAACTTGCTAGTTTGTAAACAATCCTTCAGGACTTTCATGAATGGAAGTGTTCTATCAGCCACTTTGGATAGGAATCGATTAAGTTCTATTAACCTTATGTTTAATCGTTGAACGTCTTTGTGGGATCTTGGGTATCTCATTTCTACAACAACTTGTGTTTTTTCTGGATTTGCCATAAACCCTCCCTTGGTTATGACTACTCCCAGGAAATTTCTTTTTCTTCTCCGAAGTACCACTTTCCTGGGTTCAGTCTCATGTTTACCTCTTGCATGGTTCTGAGGGTCTCCGCTATGTCCTCCAGCATCAGTGTTTCTGTCAAGCTCTTGATTACAATATCATCTATGTACACTTCTAGGTTCTGTTTCAGATGGTCCTGGAACAATGTATTCATGAATCTTTGGTATGTTGCTCCTGCGTTCGAGCCCAAATGGCATTTTAGTGTAACAGAAACTCCATTATTCTGTTACAAATGCCGACTTTTCTTTGTTCTCTAGGGACATCTAAATATGATGGTACCCATTGTATGCATCCAGAAAGCATTTTAATGGGTACTGGACCAGGGAGTCCACTTGGACGTTGATTTCCGGCAGGGGATAACAGTCTTTTGGACAGGCTCTGTTGAGGTCCTTGAAGTCTATGCACATTCTCCAGCCTCCATCTTTGTTTTCGACCATCACTGGGTTCGAGATCCAACTAGAGTATCTAACTTCCCTGACTATACCAGCCCTAAAAATCTTCCTGGTTTCTTCACAAGTTGCTTTTCTTTTATGTGGGCCCATGCTTCGTTTCTTTTGCTTAACTGACTTTACCCAGCTATGGGTGAGGCTTCGTGGGATACTACACATGCCTCCATGATGGAAGGGAAAAATGTATATGTTGAAAAGCAACAACTCTTTTAAAGCTCTCTTACATTTTTCGCTCAGGTGTGCCCCTACTCTTATAGTCTACTCTGGGAATTTTTCATTTAGGACCCATTCCTCTATCCCTTCTTCCTTGGTTTTCTTTTCAACGCTTCCCTTCGAGATTGACGATACCACCTCATAGGAGGAGTTTACCAGGCTAGTCCTTTGGGTGTTTGAAATACCATAGCCCCATAAGCAGTTGACACTTGTGCTTTAAGGTCTCCAATAGCTGGTCTTCCTAGTATGGCATTGTACTTCGAAGGGGACCTTATCATTGTGAAGTCAACTCAAAGGTTCTTACCCTATCTCCAACACCAACTGTGAATGGGAGTTTGATCTTTCCAAAGGGATGTGAAACGCTATTATTGAATCCCACTAGAGGTATGGAGTCTTCCTCCAATTTGTCCCTTATATCCCTCTCAAATATTAGGAAACAATGTTCGTATATCACTTCTAACTTGAAGGTCCATTGTACGGATCGTTCAGGCACTAATTTGGCAAACCTAAGGTAAACGTGTGGAATTCGTTTTCATAGGCGACATTGGATACAAGTTCTTTACTGTTTAACCCCATTTCATTGATTAGAAGACGTTACAGATCCTGGAAACACTTGGACAGAGCTTCACCGTCCAGTACACAAATATCTGAATGTTACAAATGAGAACACAACACACCTATATATAGGAGATCAAGTTATCTTGAAATGTCTCATGGACAAGTTCGGGCGAACTTGTCATAGCCGTGAAAAGTTCGGGCGAACTTGTCCTATTCAACACAAGTTCGAGCAAACTTGGCTCTAAACATACATAAACTTCGACATTTCGCTCCTAAATACAGACTCGATATCTTACGATGACGTAGGCAACAGACATATGCATCAACATATATCACTTCTAATCCACTCTCCTCGTCCATGTGTATACGTGCCACCCTGTGTCCCGCTATTTTCGCTGTGATATTGAGGGGAAGCTTCTCAGTCTCATGGTCCTTTAGGTGGGGCATGAGTATGGGTGCCCTCATACAATTCGGGGGTCCCAAAACTCTTGCCTTGACACTCTGGTTTAAACTATATTCGTCCCTTCTCCTGATCATGTCCACGAACCCTCTCTCTTGTTCTACTACCTTTGTGTCCTTCCCCTTTCTATCCCCCCTTCTTTTATTTCCTTTATTAAAGTGGGATAGTTTTCCCATTTTGACCGCTAATTCAATCTCCCTTTTTAGATAGATGCAATCGTTAGTCTTATGCCCACATCCCTTGTGGAACTCGCAATACTCGTTCGGTAAGCTTTAGGTCTTGGCTTTAGGGGTGGGGGCTTTGGGAAGGAGTTTTTCACTCTTTTAGTTGCTAGAATTTCACTGGGGGTTTTGATCAAGGGAGTGAAACTATCGCAGTAAGGAACTGGCCCTCTTCCCCTGGATTTGTAAGGGGAAAAAGAAGGCATCGGTCTATCACTATGCATTCTATGATAAGGAGGTCCTTTGGGATAGAGGTTACCTTTTTCCTGTGACTGCGGGGCAGGGTTAGTCCTCCTGGGGCTGACGTCCAGCTCCTTGGCCTTGCTACTGGTGTCCTTTTCTTTGATAAAGGCTCTCACCCTGTCCATGAGAGCATCAAATGTCTCAGGGAACTCTTCCCCCAGTTTCTCGCATAGTTGAGTATGCTTTATCCCGTTAATGAAGCTACTGCTTTTCAATACCCCAGGGACTCCTTTTATGTAGTACTCGCTTTTATGAACCTTTCCATATACTGTTCCACTCATTCACTGTCCCTCTGGCGGATGTGCATGATTTCATTAGGATTCTTGACCACTTCTTTTTTGTTGGTTGAAGTTTCTAAGGAACTTTTCACATAAATCCTCATAGCTATCTATGCTTCCAGCTGGAAGGCTATCAAACGAGAGGCGGGCTCCTACAATCAACGTCTGCACAAACATGTGGCACCAAGTGGGCATGGACCATCAGCCCACCTGTACTGCTCCCCTTAAGGCATGAAGGTGATCCTCGGGATCCTTGGTCCCGTCGTACCTATCAAGGTTGCTCGGTGGTTTTAGCTTAGGAGGCAGCGGGGCCTCCGCTATTCGCCGGGTAAACTTGGAGACTTCTGCCAAGTCCTTGGGCAGGTACGGTTTATCTAGTATGCTATCACCCTTCTGCCCTTCCTTCTCTTCCGGCACCACGGCCCTTTCTTAAGGAGTCATCTGCTTGAGCACTGCCATGAAGGTTGTTAAGGGGTCCGAGGTGGTGTTCTTGCTACTAGAAGAGATGTTTCCCTCATTTAAGGGTGTTTCAAAGTAGAGCCTAGAACGTAGGCTCTCCAACCTTTCCATCTTGTCTAGGTCGTCAAGTTGTTTCCGCAACTCATTTTTGTTTTTTGACATGAAATCTGGAGTGATCTCTTTCTGTTTGGACAGTTCTTTATTGTTGTTGTTGGTGTCAAACTCATCATCAATGTCTTCAATGGTGACATGCTTTTCCGTTGCCGGCATTGCCTTCGAGATTATAGAGCCGGTGGGAGGTGGTGTCGTCATTGCTGATGCTGTTTTATGGGAAATAACCCTATCAAACGCTAATGTTCTTGCTGGGATGTCTTATGACAGAGGTCCCATGGATGACGCCAAGGTCGAATCCCTAAGCTTCGAGTTGGAAGGTCCAAGTGATTTGTCGGCTTTTGGCTGAGTCTTCTTGATGTACTACAAAACAATAAACCGCTAGCCTCATCACGGAGGGCCCCGATGGGGGATCCGTGACCAAGCTTTGGCGTGAGAGTAAGTAAACTTGCAGGAGAGATGGAGTAATTCTGACGATATGCGATCTCCGGAAGGTATGGTGTGGATCTCTTAATACATTGAATGCGATCCAGAGAATGTTTGGAGTTAATGTAAGTGTGTGAGTAAATGCTTGAGTATTGAATGCTTGCCTTTAGTGATTACTCCATTGGGTTTATATATAGAGAAAGGAACTTATCATCTCGTGGAGATCTCGGAGTAATGTAATGGTAATCTTGGGAGCCAGCCTGGTGAGTGATCATTCAGAGCACGTGTCACTCTCTGGTGGTGAGATGCTCTATTCATTTAATGCCCCCTGCAACTACCTCGTATTTTCTTCGACTCAGCCCTCGCGTCGGGCTCACATGCATTTAATTCCTGTATATTGGAGAAGATGACCTAAGTTGATGGGGCTAAGTCATCGTTATTTTCCTTCATATGTTGGGCTTTTGAGAATATAAGTAATGGGCCTTTCTCGGATCCCAGTTAAGCGGCCCAAGACGAGGAGCCCGATCAGGAGCCCTCGTCGACACCACTTATTCGTTTATAGATGGATTCTTCGTTACAGACTTGATGCAGGCCCAAGTGTGGAGGAGCGGGCCATGTTGTATTTGGAGGCCCAAGATCGCGTGACAAATGGGGCTTCACTAAAATGGCTCTAACTTGGGCTACGGGGGTCCGTTATGGGCGTGCGACCAGTCAAAACGACCGTGAGGAAAAATCCCATTTTGCTGCAAATGGTCTTCAACGGTTTGGGTTAATGTTCGGGCCCAAAAAAGGCTTATTTCCATTACTTTTTATCATTTTTATGTTTTTTTTGGGCTTTTTGCCAAGTTTTGTTTTGTTCTAGTTTTTGGCCCAAGTGTGTTTTAGGCCCATTTTCGAATTTCGGTTTCTATTTATATGTTTCTAAGGTTAATGAAAAGGCAGACTTGAATTTTTGAGAAATCAGTTTTTATCACTTCAAATTCTTGCCATTTGGGTTGAATTTTGGGGGTTTGGGAAAGATTAACACGGGTATTCGCAGAATCAACGTGTTCGTTCTTTGTTATCTAATCTTCTGCTACATCAAGACTCAAATAGTTACAAGTTTTAGCAAACATTTTGGAAAGAACATATGAGATGAGATTAGTTGTGTAGATAAAACTCCTGGTGTAATAAAAAAAATTACAATGAGTGCAATAAAACTCCTGGGGTATGCAAGCAAGTCTATATATCAAAAAAAATTCTTGGCAAACACACCTATGATTTCATCAAAAGTTTTGCTTGTCAACAGAACCCTAGAAAGAAAAAGAGGAAGAGTTGAGAAACGATGATTAGATACGAAGTGAGAGCATTCACATCGGAGCCCATATAATAACACTTTCTGTATAATATAGAGAAAGAAATAGTGGAAACAACAAAAATTCCACTACAATGGAATCTCAATAATAGAGAAAATTATATAGGTAATATATTTAGAGTCTCATATCCAAGCATTTATCTTTTTGTTGTGAGTGTGTAGGAAAGAGAAAAAAAATAATAAAATAAGTATTTGTTAGTAAGATAGAAATATAAATAGAAAGTTGGATGTAGAGATTTTTGAAAAATAAATATAATTTAGAGAAAATTTTATTTTTTGATTAAATTAGATGAAGTTAAAGGTTCTAATGTGAATGCTCTCAGACGGTGAAGACATAAAAAGAATTTATGACCCCTAGTACTATTATTTATGGCTCTGCTATTTTTATGGTTAATAGCATATAATTGTTGTTAAAAAGAAAAATTTATAGATTGGCGGCAGAGGAATCAAAATTTTTTTTTATCTTTTACTTTTTTCTAACATGTTTTTAAGGGACTTTTCTAACATTTAATCTAAAAATCTGAATTCTGATAATCACTGAAAAGTGAAAAGTGTCGAGAAGGAGAACACTCTTTAATATAACGATTCTGAAACATAGGATTCATTTAGAAACTCGCCTTTTATATAGGTCCATTTAACCCTTGAACCTACGGTGAAGACATAAAAAGAATTTATGACCCCTAGTACTATTATTTATGGCTCTGCTATTTTTATGGTTAATAGCATATAATTGTTGTTAAAAAGAAAAATTTATAGATTGGCGGCAGAGGAATCAAATTTTTTTTTTATCTTTTACTTTTTTCTAACATGTTTTTAAGGGACTTTTCTAACATTTAATCTAAAAATCTGAATTCTGATAATCACTGAAAAGTGAAAAGTGTCGAGAAGGAGAACACTCTTTAATATAACGATTCTGAAACATAGGATTGATTTAGAAACTCGCCTCTTATATAGGTCCATTTAACCCTTGAACCTACTGAGCGATGTGGCCTGGGAGCTCATCCCTTACATGGCCCTTGCCATGGAGTGTTTTGCTAGGTTCTCAACCTGATTATAGGATAGATAAGACAAACTTTGATAGAACATTATCATCCATTCATAACAGGCATACTTTGATTACAAAAGAAAGATGGAACATAGAACATTCTGTCTACACATGGAACCTTTTAAGGTTCTTTCCATTCTAGTGGCGATGAAGCTTTTTGCCTTCTGCATCGGCTAGCTTGTATGACCCTCCTTTGTGTGCTTCGAGAATGGTATATGGTCCTTCCCATTTGGGACCGATTTTGCCTTGATTCTCTTTCTTGCTTGCTTCATTGTTGCGGAGGACCAAGTCTCCAGGTTTAAACCGTTCATGTTTGACCCTGGTATTGTAATAAGCTTCCATTTTATGCTTATATTTTGCCTCTTGTATGGCAGCTTGATCCTGAGCTTTTTCAAGGAGTTCCAAGTTCAACAAAGTCTTAGTTTTGTTTGATTCGAGATCAATGTTGAACGTTCGTTGCGTTTTAACTCCAATCTCTGCTGGGATTACAGCCTCCGATCCAAAAACTAGGTTGTAAGGTGTTTTCTTATGGCTTGTCTTCTCGGTTGCTCGGATTTCCCATAGGACATTGGGAAGCTCTTCAAGCCAATTGTTGTCGTGTCTCCCCAATCGGGCTTTAATCCCTTCTACAATGCTTCGATTTGTTCTCTCAACCTGGTCGTTTGACTGTGGATAAGCAACCGAGCTGAACATTTTAGTGATTCTAAACTCTTTGCACCAAGAGCTAAAAGGCTTCTCAGCGAATTGCTTTCCATTATCGGTCACTAGTACCCCCGGGAGGCCAAAACAACAAATTATGCTTTCCCATACGAAGTTAATGACTTGTTTCCCTAATATTTTGGCCAATGGTTTTACTTCCGGTCACTTGGTGAAGTAATCAACGGCTACCAGCAAGAATTTGACTCCTCCTTTGGCTGGTGGAAATGGACCGACAATGTCCATGCCCCATTTGTGAAATGGCTAAGCCGAGGAGATGGGAACAAGATCATGCTTAGGGCTTTTGGGTACTGGAGCATGCAATTGACAAGCTTCACATTTTTCCAGCTGCTCGGTGGTATCACGATGCATGGACGGCCAAAACTATCCAAGGTTCATTAATTTTGCAACTACCGATCTTGCGCCATAGTGAGCCCCACATATCCCTTCGTGTACCTCTTTGATCAGATACTGGCTTTGTTCCGGGCCTACACATCAGAGTAGTGGTGCAAGGTAGCCTTTCTTGTAGAGTATTTCTCCTTGTAGCACATACTACCTTGACTTGATAAGAACCCTTTCAGCCTCTGTCTGATCATTTGGTAATTCACCATTTCTCAAGAATTTGATCAAAGGGGTTATCCAGCTTTGCCCTTCCTCGGTAATTACATCTTGCACCTCAAGCTCTTGAAAGGACAGTGTCTTCAATACTTCTACTGGCACTTTCTTGGTGAGATGAGTGAATGTAAAGGATGCACGTTTACTTAATGCATCAGCTTTTTTGTTTTGTGACCTTGGAACCTGCTTAATGGTACACGATTGAAATGTGCTCATGAGCTCCTTTGCTTTCTCTTTGTATTTTTTCATGTTGGGTTCCTTGGTTATGTTGCTATCATTTACTTGGTTTGAAACAAGCAATGAGTCTGTGAAGACTTAAAGCTTTTGAACGTCCATCCTTTTGGCTAGCTTGAGTCTCGCAATTAGGAGTGTTTAGAAAAATCCGAATCCGAAACCGAATCCGAAATATCCAAAAACCCGTATCTGAAATTTCGGATATCCGAATTTTTAGATATCGGATAATCCAAAGTTTCAGATTCGGATGTGAGTTATTTGAAAATTTCGGATAATCGGATTATCCGATATCCGAAATATTAAATTATGTTATTTTTAAATATTAAATTAAATATATATAATATAATGAGATGTGCTGGCCCTAACTTTATCACCCCTCCTGTACCAACCACGCCTCCACTTCCTCTCTCCATTCAACCTTCATCCATCCTCTGAATCATAGTCTAACCCTTCAATCATATCCTAATCGTTGCACCCTTAATCAACCTTCTTCGCACCATAATCCTCTTCTAAACATTGCAGTCTGCAGGCCGTCATCAACCATTGTAATCTACATGCGGATGTTGGAACACCCACACTCCAGCAAACAATTGTCTACCGAAGGCAGCAACCGAATCTCCTATTCCCGTCTCGTGGGGTTTGCGCGGTCGCCGTAATGGATCCAAATAAATGTAATAAAAATACATGTGAACTTTTAAGGGTTCCAGATCTGAAATTAATGTGATTTTGTTGCCATTTTGTTTTCAGTATTATCTATGATTTCGTATGTTGCCATAGGTAGGATATAATTTCCCATGTATGCTTTCAATTTCAATTAATATGATTTCCTTGGCATTTTGCAAAATGAGAAGATGAATTGACTAAAAAAACACCATAAATTTTGTTTGTATTTGAATGTAGGAAACATTTTAATTTTTTTGGATTTTTTAGTTCGGATATCCGTTTTATTGTCTGAATTTGTATCCAAAATTTCGGATATCCGAAATTCCGATATCCGATGTTTCGAATACGGATTCGGATATTAAAATCCAATATCCGAATTATTAGGATATCCAAAAATCGGATATCCGAAAACCGGATAATCTGAATTTGAACACCCCTACCCACAGTGAGGGCTTTATACTCAGCTTCGTTGTTGGTTGTCTCAAATTCAAGCTAAAGAGCATATGTAAATTCTAATTCTTTTGGATTGATTAGAACGAGCCCTGCCCCTGACCCTTCAAGACTGGAAGCTCCATCGGTAAAAAGCTTCCAGGCTTCCGGGTCAGATGGTTCAGTTGTGACAGTGTTAACTTCTGTTGCCGTTTCTTTTGGGATTTCTACGACAAAATCAGCCAAGATTTGGGTTTTGACAACCTTTCTTGGAATATAAGTGATGTTGTGCTCACCTAATTCCACAGCCCACTTAGCTAATCTCCCAGAAGTTTCAGGTTTTTCAAGCACACTTTTTAAAGGTTGGGCAGTGACGACTTGTATTGGGTGTGCTTGAAAGTACCTTCGAAGCCTTCTATCTGTTTTTACGAGGGCTAGAGCAAGTTTTTCCAATGGGGGGGGGGTATTTGGTCTCTGCCAATTTCAAGGTTTTACTGAAGAAGTTGATGGGTACCTGAGCTTTGTTTCGTTCTATGGTTAGGACCGCAATGATGGCTTCCTCAATAACTGAGAAATAGACAGAGATCAGTTCCCTGTTTCTGGAGTAGGAATGTTTGGTATTGAAGCCAAATGACGCTTCATTTGGTTGAAGGCTTCCTCTGCTTCTTCTGTCCACTGGAAATCTTTCTTATTTGTGCACCCTTGAAGGGTTTTGAAGAAAGGTAGGGTCTTTCTGCCAATTTGGACATGAAACGCCTCAAGGCTGCAAGCTTTTCATTCAGGCTTTCCACCTCTTTCTTACTTTTGTGGGGACTTGGCTTCAAGGATGGCTTTGAACTTGTTCGGATTAGCCTTTATGCTTTGTTTTCCAACTATGTGTCCCAAGAACTTGCCTTCTTCGAAACCAAATGAACATTTGGTGGGATTGAGCTTCATGTTGATTTTTCTCAAATTCTGGAAGGTTTCTTGTATGTCATCAATCATTTGGCCTTCGGTTTTGCTCTTGATTACCAAATCATCAACATAGGCTTCCATTTTTCTACCTATTTGTTAGGAAAACGCCTTGTCTACCAAATGCTGGTAGGTTGCACCTGCATTCTTCAAACCAAAAGGCATTTTCAGATAACAAAAAATACTTTTATCAGTGTGGAAGGCTATTTTCTCTTCATCTAGATTTGGTGATAACCCTTATAGGCATCAAGAAAGCATTTCAGAGGGAAGCCTGTAAGCGAGTCAACCTTTAGATCAACTTCTGGTAACGGATTTCAATCTTTTGGGCATGCTTTGTTCAAGTCCTTGAAGTCAATGCACATCCTCCAGGACCCATCAGGTTTTTTAACCATCACCGGAATGGCTATCCAAGAATGATATTTAACTTCTTGAAGGATTCCAGCCTGGACAAGCCCTTCAACCTCTTGACAGGCTGCAAGGCTTCTGTCTGGGGCCAAGCTTCTTTTTTGCTGGACAACAGGCTTCCACGTTTGAGGGGATTTTCAACTCATGTTCAGCAACATTTCGAGGGGTGCCATTCATATCCTCGGGACACCATGCAAACATGTTCATGTTGTGCAAGAGTAATTTTTTGAGATAAGAGATGGTCTCTTTGGTGAGGTTGGTATTTATCCTTATACTTTGTTGAGGATATTTTGGGTTAATGATCCAACATTGCTCGTTTTCTTTCTTTTTTTTTTTTTTGAACATTCCCCTTCAACCATGAAGGCTTCTCGTGTAGGTTGAAGGGTTGCTATTCCTCTTTCGGTTGGAAGCTTTACGATGCCTTCACCAACTGAAACCGCCATTCCAAACAGACATTGCCCAGGACTTCCTATGATAACATCATAGTTGGAAGGAATGTTTATCACCACAAAGATAAGTGGTTTGGTTCTTTCCATTTTCCCTAACAGACATTAAGGGTTAGTTGGTCCAAAGGTTTGATGGGTATGTCAATGATACCTTTGATAGAGAACTTAGAGGGTTGAAGCTGTGATATCCCGGGTTTTTCGGATAACTTAAACGTAATACTTGTCAAACTAATTATGTGCTATGTGTACGAACGTGTACGAATTAAATGAATACGTGATGTGTGTTGTGTGATTGTTTTAGCAATTGAATAATTAGAGTAGATATGTACACGAACTGAACCGAACCGCGACACGAACCAACTTGATTCATTGTGACTCTAGGAGTTAACAAAGTTTAAACTTTGAACCCAAGTTTACGGCCAAAGGAAAACAAGGATCAAACCCGAAATCGCAAACACAAACCGAGATCAAACCTAGACCTAAAGTTCTAACTATTCGGCCAAGATCAAAAACCAAACCGAAACCCATAGCATGCAACTTTAGTCCTCGGCCACATGATCAAGACCCAAACCAAACCAACCCAAGTCCCTTGCGGCCGTGTGCTAAACCAAACCGTAACCATATCCCTTTTGCGCCTATATATATATATCATCCATGCATGTTTCATTGAAGAACACAAAAACCCTAACAAGCAAACAGCCGTCGCAGCCGAAGTCTTCATCTTCTGCAACCGTAAACAGCCCTTTTTCTTGTTCCCTTGATCGATAGTTCAGTCCATTCAACCGCAAACTGCCTCACTCCTGCTCCATTGATCGCGAACAGCCTGGTTCACTTTCAGCCTGGTTCACTTGTTCGGTCGCGGATCAGCCTTGCTCTTCTTCCTCTCGGTCGCAGCAGCAGCAGCCGTCTTCATCTTCACCTTCATTCAGTCGCGAAATCTGTCCTGGTTCACCTCTAGTCGATCAACCAAAACAGCCTACCTTATCATCATTCTCTCGGTCGCGGTTTGCTGGAACAGCCGGACACTCCCTGTCCAAGACCCGGCTTGTTTACCTAGTTATTCAAGGTTAGGTTTATCTCTTGATTTGCAAGATCATGTTCAGACTTTATGTGTTTGAATGAAGTGGTTAGTTTGTTCGGATTATATGTGCTTACAAGTAGTCTGCTGAATTAACTGTGTGTATATGCATGATTGTTTTCGGAATTAATAGCTTGCGACTGCGATTTGTTTATAAAGAGTAAAGTTATTGAGTAGGGTTTGTATGGATAGGCTGTTAGTGTTAATCTATGATTAAAAATCGGTTCTTGATCGCCTAGATTAATCGCATGAATGGGTTACACGAATTAATGGTAACAATAATGCTGAAACAAGATGTTGTGTAATAGTTACAGCCGACTTCATCTGGCTGTAACTCGGTCGTTAGTTGTCGAAAAACAGATTTTCTGGTGTCTAGAACGTAGGGATTTGAATAAGGAATCTAATGGCGCTGGATTCATAATTTTCTGAAGTCGTTTGATATTTTTAAAGGGCTAAATAAGTTCAGTAACTAAAACTGTGAAAATCCTGAAATTTTGCTAGTTGTTTGTCAAGCTAGATTTTAAAATCAGTAGGGAGTGGAGTCATGATTTTTGTACAGCAGCTAGGTATAGAAATTTCCGGGCAACTCCAACTGGAATTTTGTTAATCGGACGATCAGTGATTTTTAAATAAAATCTTCCGTGGACTGCAGTCAGAAAGCGGTAAATCTGACTGCAGCTTAATGAATTAATATTTATGGTTAACTGGTAAAGATTTAGGGCTTGGAAAAATTATATAAATTTCTATGGTATAAATGTCACCTACTGTAAAAATATGGGAATTTTTAGAATGTTGGAACTATTTTATAAAAATCCTAGAAAACAGCTGAATTATAAGTGCTAAGCTGAAATTTGAGAACTTGTGATTGTGTGCACCAAATTGTGGCATGAATTGACTTATGGGTATGATAAGTTGTTTGATTACTATGATTATATGAGAATACTTGCATGCATGTTTGAGTGTTAGATATGTTGTTTGTGTGTATCACTTTGTGAGTAAATTGCGTGTGGAATTTGTATTGGTGTGATTTCACACTGACGTGTAACTAATTGGCTTGTTAGGACGCAACTAGCGGTCCCATCTCTTATAACATCTTTGCTACACTAACCGAGCAAATAAAGGTGAGTTCACGGCCCCTAACTTTATCCGGTTTTTAAACAACAGGGGGAGAAACATGTATACACTCTCAAACTCAAACTCTTTACGTTATACGAATTTAACGTTACATAACTATACGGTAACTAAGTTAATGTTAATGTAATGTTATGGGCACTAAGCAGCTTTATCACTTAAGTCCTCGACAATCTCCTCGGATCGTTAGTATTTGGGTTAAATAGCGGGGGAATTATAAGTAGTACTACTGGGTCTGACGAGCCCCATCCGAGCTAGTCGCGCTAGCCGACCGGGTATGGTCAACGGGTGTATGATTGGCCTAACATCGCCATGGTCATGTGATAGGCCTGGCAAAACGGAGGCACAACTGTCAGCTTCGATCGCGAACTCTTAGTGACATGACTTTAGGCTAGCTACCTATATACATTAATATTGAACTTAATTACGGAACAACTTAATATTCCTGGTATGGAATATTGGAAACAACAACTTAATATTCCGGGTTTGGAATATTGGAAACAACTTAATATTCCGGGATGGGAATATTGGAAGCAACAACTTATTATTCCGGGTTTGGAATATTGGAAACATCAGCTTATTATCCCGGGTTGGGGATAATGGAATCAACAACTTAATATTCCGGGTTGGGAATATTGGAAGCAACAACTTATTATTCCGGGATTGGAATAATGGAACTGATACGTTATCCCGGGTTGGGGATAACGGAGTAACAAACTATACCGAACAAACGAATTTATGAAAACCTGTGAACTCACTCATCTTTAATGTTGACACTTGTTTCTTTACATGTTTCTCAGGACGCTAGGAGCTCTAGGTGCACGCACATGCATTGAACAAGACATCTTTATCGAGTCTTATTTATTAATATTGTTTTGGGATTTTTCATTGGTTTTGGCGTTCGTGTTGGCGCCCGCATCATTACTTATTTATGCTTCCGCTCAAACTTTAAAATTAATGCTCTGCTAAATATTGGTAATTGATATAAAATCTACAATGAACGATTTTGAAAACGTATAATCAAATCATGTAGAGTCGTTCGACGTACTAGTGTTTCAGATTCTGGTTTGTTCACACGCCTCGCGGTAAAACTCCGCAAGTGGAAATTGAGGGTGTGACAGATTGGTATCAGAGCCACTAGCTATAGGGAACCAGGTTTGCATTAGAAGTAGACCTAAACTATAGCTGATATCACGACACTAGACTTAGTTTGGCACTTAATTATTATATCTTGTTATGCGATGTACCACTACTATGCTATGTGAAATATGAATGCATAATTGAAGCGAATGCAACTCGTAACTAACTACACAACCTAAAGGCAATGTCATCATCATCCTCATCCTCATCCGACGAACTTACGCAACCAAGGGCGCCAGGAAAGGCACCTATAGTGGAACCCTTACCATCTTATGACATGGAAACGCGCTCAGCTGCGAGGAAAAGGCTCGCTCTGGGGGAGGAGTCGTCCTCACGCCCAACCAACGCTGTGACGGTCAAACCGGCTAACTCGCTAGAAGTAGGGAACGACCTACTTAGAGATATGATAAGAACGCAACAAGAACAACTAGAAAGAATGCATGAAACCACCCTAGCACAGGGATGGATGATACGACAACTGACTGGTAAAACCGACTCGCTCAAGGAAGAGCATCATACGAGTAAGATAGCTCGTAACACCATAGACAGAGATCTGCGTGCTGAGCAGATAAGAGCCAACTGGCTTGAGGACAGAGTCCTGGAAAAATAGTTGGAACATTCAGGAGCTGCAAAATCAAGCACTTGCACCCGCACCGGCCCCTCCAGTGCCGGTAGAGGAGGATCCTGGAGAGGATCCGGAGGAGGACCCAGCTGAAGAAGCTGGAAATGCCGCACAGGATGATGGAAACGACAACAACTTGGGAGATGGAGACGTAGAGGACTAACTCGTCTCGCCAATCCCCGTTTGTTTTCTTTAGTTTATTTGAAATGGCAACTGGACGTCGCGGAAACCTCAACATGTCAACGAAGAATTGGCCGCAACAATCCAAGAACACGTGAACGCTGCTCTGGCAGGTGTTCAAAACCCACCAGCAGCAGGAGGGGGCTCTAAACCCTACAAGATGTTCCTTGACGCAAAGCCTAGCAAATTCTCGGGGGTGGAAGGACCCATTGGACTGGTCCGCTGGATCGAAAAGTCGGAATCCGTTTTTGAAATGTGCAACTGCCTAGAGGCAAACAAGGTCAAATACGCAGCCTCAACGCTGGAAGATGGGGCACTGACATGGTGGAATGCCCAAGTCCAAACACGTGGACTGTTAACTGCAAATGCAATGGCATGGACTGAGTTCAAGGCCCTGATTAAAGAGGAGTACTGTCCACGAGACAAAGTGCAACAGTTAGAGCAAGCTCTATGGAACCACAAGATGGTGGGATCGGAAATTGAAGCTTACACTGCAAAACATCATGACTTAGTATTTCTGTGCCCCGATTTGGCCAACACGGTGGAGAAAAGACTCGAGTTCTATCTCGGGGGTCTGGTTCCGGAAATTCAGGGTATGGTGATGTCTAGTAACCCTGTAACTGAACATCAAGCAATCCGATTGGCTCACAAACTCACCGATAAAGCGGTGGAACAGAAGAAACTGCCAGCATGGGGTACAACTGAAGTTGCCCCAGATAACAAAAGAAAATTTGAAGACTCCACTGTTCGACAGTCTTCGTCATCACATCCGCAGCAAGGGAACCAGAAACGGTTCAATCATTACCACAGCCACCGGGGTCATCAAAATCATTCCGCCAACAACAACAACAACTACAACAACAACAACAACCAGAATGCAGGCGGCTATGTAGGTCGAAAGCCGCAGTGCAACCGCTGCAATCTTCACCATAACGGCCCTTGTGCCGGAAGTCGCTGCCAAAGATGTGGCAAGGTGGGACATGCGGCAAAGGATTGTCATGGGGAAATCATGTCCTGACAAAATCAAAATCAGCCCAAGGTCAGCAGCAGGGTATAAACCGGGGATGCTATCAGTGTGGTAGCACTGCTCATTTCAGAAAAGACTGCCCACAGTTACGCAACAACAACAATAATGGTGGAAACAACCACAACAACCGCAACAATAATAACAACAACAATAATGGGAACGGTGGCACAGGAGGTGCCAAAGGTCGCGCATTTACATTGGGCCGCGGAGAGGCCAGAAACGACACGAACGTGGTCACCGGTAAGTTTCCCCTTAATGAACATTTTGCTACTGTGCTTTTTGATACGGGTGCGGATAGGAGTTTTATATCTGAGTCTTTTGGTAAGTTTCCCCATCTCTTATAACATCTTTGCTACACTAACCGAGCAAATAAAGGTGAGTTCACGGCCCCTAATTTTATCCGGTTTTTAAACAACAGGGGGAGAAACATGTATACACTCTCAAACTCAATCTCTTTACGTTATACGAATTTAACGTCATGCAACTATACGGTAACTAAGTTAATGTTAATGTAATGTTATGGGCACTAAGCAGCTTTAACTTAAGTCCTCGACAATCTCCTCGGATCGTTAGTATTTGGGTTAAATAGCGGGGGAATTATAAGTAGTACTACTGGGTCTGACGAGCCCCATCCGAGCTAGTCGCGCTAGCCGACCGGGTATGGTCAACGGGTGTATGATTGGCCTAACATCGCCATGGTCATGTGATAGGCCTGGCAAAACGGAGGCACAACTGTCAGCTTCGATCGCGAACTCTTAGTGACATGACTTTAGGCTAGCTACCTATATACATTAATATTGAACTTAATTACGGAACAACTTAATATTCCTGGTATGGAATATTGGAAACAACAACTTAATATTCCGGGTTTGGAATATTGGAAACAACTTAATATTCCGGGATGGGAATATTGGAAGCAACAACTTATTATTCCGGGTTTGGAATATTGGAAACATCAGCTTATTATCCCGGGTTGGGGATAATGGAATCAACAACTTAATATTCCGGGTTGGGAATATTGGAAGCAACAACTTATTATTCCGGGATTGGAATAATGGAACTGATACGTTATCCCGGGTTGGGGATAACGGAGTAACAAACTATACCGAACAAACGAATTTATGAAAACCTGTGAACTCACTCATCTTTAATGTTGACACTTGTTTCTTTACATGTTTCTCAAGGACGCTAGGAGCTCTAGGTGCACGCACATGCATTGAACAAGACATCTTTATCGAGTCTTATTTATTAATATTGTTTTGGGATTTTTCATTGGTTTTGGCGTTCGTGTTGGCGCCCGCATCATTACTTATTTATGCTTCCGCTCAAACTTTAAAATTAATGCTCTGCTAAATATTGGTAATTGATATAAAATCTACAATGAACGATTTTGCAAAATGTATAATCAAATCATGTAGAGTCGTTCGACGTACTAGTGTTTCAGATTCTGGTTTGTTCACACGCCTCGCGGTAAAACTCCGCAAGTGGAAATTGAGGGTGTGACAGAAGCCTTGAACACTCATCATCGCTGAGATGGTTGAAGCATTTTTCAAACATAATCTCTATTGCAGCTCTTGTATCAATGTAGGCCATGTGTGTCTTGATAGTTCCCAACATTGCTTCCACCACCAATGGTTTTGACAATAAGTCCCTTTCTGGTGGTGGGAAGTAGACACATTGTCATTCCCAAGCTTCCAAGCATGGTTTCTTGTAAAAAGCTTGACCATTGACATCCACCATGTTCACTTCTTTGATTTTTCCTTCAACCATCTTATCCCTTACCCCCTTTACTAAGTGGGCTAGCTCCTCGGACTTGACAGCTTTCTCAATCCGTTTTTTGAGCTGAAAGCAGTCGTTCGTGTGATCGCCTTTCTCTTCATGGAACTCGCAGTATTGGGTGGAGTTTTCATTTCTTTTTCTTTTGGGTAAAGGTCGGGGAGGCCTGAAGCTGTGTTTGATTTCTTCGGTGGCAAGGATTTCTCAAGGAGTTTTTGTTAAGGCTGTGAAGTTTACAGTCTTTTTCCTGCTTGGAGGGTTCCTGCCTTCAAGCCTTCTAGGGTCTTGCCCTTTGGATCGCTTGTTAAACGAACCAAAGTTTCCCCTCTTCCTGATAGGATTGCTACCTCATCAGCTAGGAGCTCGTTTCCTCTGCTCTTTAATGTCTATAGCCTCTTCTCCTCGTATGTGAGCCTTGGCTCTCTCGAGGGCCTCCTCTAGGGTTTTGGGTAGGCACTTGTTAAAGTCTCTTGTGAGATATTTGGAGGTAATGGCGTTCATGAAGCCAGCCACCCTCATTTTCTCATCAGCCCCCACGTAGGTTAACCCTTCCTTTTTGTATCTCTTAATAAATTCCCTGAGACTTTCGTCATCTCTTTGTTTGATTTGAAAGATCCTGGTAGCATCTTTGACGTACCTTCTTTGCTGCATAAAGTTGGCCAAGAAACCTTTACTTAAATATCGAAGGTTCGAATGCTTTTATCTGGTAGGTCGTTGAACCATATCCTGGCAGATCATATGAGGGTTTGCATAAACATAAGACAACATTCAACGTTAGACCACTTTTCAATTCTAGCTGCTCCAGTAAAGATTTGTAAGTGGTCTTCTGGGTTCTCAATTCCATCATACGTTTGTATATGGGATGGCATCTTGATTTGAGTTTGAAAATCATAGTCAGCAATTCGTTGAGAAAAACATGACAAATTGCTTGGCTTGTAAGGTTTAGCAAGATCTTCTTCTTCTCTCGAGGCTGGATTACTATTAGAGGTTCCTTGGTGTGTGGATAGCATCTGGTTGATGAAGTGTTGCCAAGGAAATTGTGCCATCATCTGCGTCATCAACTGAGGCATGAGGTTATAGCCTTGGAGGCTTTCTGGCTGCATGGTGTAAGGCATTTCCATAGATGTGCTCATGATAGCACCTCTAGCCAAAGGCAGGGTGGCCATGGCATATTCCCACGATGTTGCAACAGGAGGGGGAATGCTCGTAGTTGGAGATTGCCATAACTGGTCAAGAGTGGCTTCGTGCCCAATGGGTGCACCGGTTGTCATGGGTTGAGGGGCAAACATGGGGAAGACTGTCGGATTTGGTCTTCCAAAAGCACAAGGACTCGGGTTGAGTGGTTGGCGAGTCACACTAGGACCAGCTTCAAAGGCAGATGTGGTTGGTTGTGATAACTATGGCTCAGACTTATCGTAATCTAGACTTATCCGTACCCCTTTTTCTCTTCCATGCTCACGTGTTGGTTGAGAATGGATCTCAACTGCAAGAAATTCCTCGCTACTCCTTCAGGTGTCAAATCAACACGTTCCGACGTGTTTGTTGAACTAATTTGACGAGAAGGAGCTCCCGAGCGGGAAGGAGTTGGTGTTTGAAAGAACTCCGGGAATGTAATCCCTATGGGAGTGTCTCATGGGATAGAAAATGGAGTGAATATCAATGGTGATACTTGGCCAGCGGTAGGTGTTGAAGTACGAGGTACTTGATTCCCCTCACATGGAGACTCACTTTCAGACATGATGAACTTGATGGAGCTACACTACTGGTCTTTTGAGAAAAGTAAGCGCCGTAGCCCCATGGTGGGGGACCCACCTCGATAAGCAACTCTCCTTATTATAAGCAAAGGACGTGATCAGGAAGAGGCAAGTGAAGAAAAACCTAGAACACTCTTTACTCCGAAAACATTCTCACACACATTGAATTCGGGCATTCAATTCATAATCCACATCAATGCTCTGACTAATTTATTGTGTCGAATCCCTAGTTATTACTTTGGTCAAAATCTTATTCTCACGTCGGATCTTGATTTAGGAACTCACCCGGGGGTCCTGCGTGGCGAGGCTAACGGTGTTCTATTTTGAAGGATCCAATCAGGTAGGAAAGTGAACGTCGGCGAAACCCTGTTAGCATACGTCAATCGTTGGTTTTTTGTAGACTTATCCTCAAATTTCTTTTCCCTCTACAAATTGTTTATATCTTGCACCCCTTCGGTAACCCTAAATCCATTTATTCGTCAATCTCATCATCCATACAATTGATGTTGTCGAGTAGTTGAATGGCTGAACAAAAAACACACCATAAGAAACTAGTCCATTGTGATTTCCAGCCCCAACCTAAAATCCACCCGTAAGCTCCATCCCTATCTTCCAACGATTTCGAGAGTGTTCATTATGGTGGTGATACAAACAGGTAGATTTTTTTTTCTATTCTAAGTGTTGATATTGGATCATTATGAGTTTCTCATACAGTTTATGATTTAGTGCTAATTTTTTTTGTCGCATTGTTTAAAATTGAAAGCTTTAAAGACGCACGCCAACTGTTTGATGAAATGCTTCGACCAAAATTTCAAGATGCAAATTACCGGTTGTGAGTTTTTTGTGACACCATCTATTGATTGACTTTTATATAGCCTTTTGGATTAAAAAAATGGTACATAGTTAATGAAGCCCTTTAGTTATGCAGAATTAATTTGAAGTTCAGTCACATGGTTCTCATTGCGTAAGTCACACCCACCAGCATGGAGATGGTATATGTTGATGCAACAAATACAAGACCAAGAATAGTGGATTGTCTGGTTAGGCAAAAGGGTTCAAGGGTTTCAGTTTGCCTAACACAGGTCGTGGGGTCCTCCCACGTTTGGAGCACGTAGGGTTGGATTACTTTATTTTTATTCACCTTGAATTCTGGATCGAAGGGTATTCAACCCAGAACATCGATGTTGGTGAAGTGTGCGTGTTTATAGTGAAGAAGAGAACAAGCTGAAGCGAGTTCTAGGAGGGAGAAGCAAGATCAGAGCTCAAGGATAATCTGAGGTGATCAGGAATGTCTTTGGTGAATGAGAAGGGCTACCATTTTTAGGGAAAGGATCCTCCAAGAGAAGAAACCTTTGACTTAGTAATCCTTGGATGTAGTGAGGGTAGGGTTGTAAACGAACTGAACGAACACGCACAAGGCAATGTTCATGTTCGTTCGTTAAGGAAATTAACATGTTCGCGAACTGTTCACGAACGCATACCGAACATAAGTTTATGTTCGTGTTCGTTCGTTAAGGAAATTCAGTTTTTCACGAACAGTTCTGAACACTGGTCTCAAACACAAATGAACGCACATAAATAAAAACGAACGCAATCAAACATATAACTTGAAAATAACAAAATAAAAACTTGTTATCCGTAAACATTGGATATAAGTAGTTAATACAATCATCAAATGATAAATCAAAACACAAGAAGTCGACTACACCACCAAACGATGAATCAAGTTTAATTAACTTAGACATAATTATCCCAAAAATTGTCTTAGGATGTCCAAATTTTAGCTAACTTGGAAAAAATAGGGTTTCAAGTTTTCAATATATTTAGATAAAAGGTTTATTGTTTATTATTTTATTTATAATCAAACGAACACGAACGAATGAACGTAACTGAACATATTGGCAGTCGAACAAATGAGACCTGTGTTCATGTTTGTTCGATAAGCTAAACGAACGAAATTTTTTGTGGGTGTTCGTTCGTTAAGCTAATCGAACGAACATAAACGAACTTCCCGCCGAAAATTCACGAACTGTTCGCTGAACATTCGGTTCGTTTACAGCCCTAAGTGAGGGACTTGCCCATTTTGGGGGTTGAAAACTTCAGACCTGTGGGTAAAAGAGTGTCTCTTTGCACATGCCTCTTTTGCGGTTGAGTGGGAGAGTTTACAAGGTAAGGGTGATGTGACTTATCACTGTCCCTGTTCTTTTTGCTATTCACGATAACTTGTTGATATTAAACCTTTTAACCTTTTAAGCTGTTATGTGTTTTAGTCAATTTATTAAGGTTTGAATTACCCCGTCATCAGTATATATCAATTTTGATTTTTAAGTTTCATCCAGGTTTATTTTAGTATTTAGACTATGGGGTATGGTGGGGCGGGGGTTTGGGGCATGGCCCGACACGTGGAGTTGGAGGAGCCCCGCCGGTGAAACAGCCCAACGGTGGGTATGGTGTGGCTTGGCTGGTCCGCGTGGCTAGGCCACGTGTAATTTATTATTATTATTTTTTATTAATACACACAATATTAAACAAACCTAAAAATATTATCAAAAATTCTTAAAAATTACAAAAATCTACCAAAAAATAAAAGTTTACAAATCTAAAAAAAAACATAGTTATTAAACATAAAAAAAACCTAAAACGTTAGGTAAATCTCGAAGAGAGCGAGCTTGTCGAACGCCTTCCTCTCCTTGCACCGGTACTCGATGTTGGCCACCTCGACCCGGTCGCCGTGGCTTATCTCCCCGCCCGGAATGCTTTCGTAGTAGGCTTTGAACCGACCGAGTTTCGGCCGTAGTTCGCGCCACTTGTGTTGGCACACATTTAGGTTGTGCCGGTCGTTCCCGACGTTATGCCGATAGCTCGTGAAAGCAGCCGGCCAGTAACGGGTTTCGCCGGGTTGGCAAGCCTTCATAGCGTCCACGACGCTCGTTACAACTGCAAGCTATTCTTCGTTTGTCCACGAGGCCATGATCAGCGGTTTGAAGTTGTCGGTTTTGGGTGGCGGTGTTGGGTAGCGAAGGTGACCGGCGGTGGGCGGTGGGGTTTTATAGCCGGTTGGGTTAGTCGTTTGGGTTAGCGAAGGTGAGGCGGTGGGGTATTTATAACCGCTGGGTTAGCCGTTTGGCTTGGCCAACGGTTATTTTTTAAATTACAAATTACCCCCTAGCCAACCCGCCAATAACCATCCGCCATGTAATCTTGATAGCCCCGCCCCACGCCCGGTCTGAAAGCCCCGCCCAGCGGGCCACTCTGAAACCCAATCCCACCCGGGGTGGTGCCTTGGGCGTTTCCCCCCAACCACGCCCAAACCCCCGCCCCATACCCCACAACCTTAATCATATGAATAAAATATTGATATCTGCAAACTAAAACATTGATATTTACAAATACAATTAACAAGAGTTTAGACTAAAACTGTTACTTGAATATGTATTTTGACTCGATTATTAGTTATTTATTTTTGCTAAATATAACTCTGCCTCTATTCTACTTGGTGAACATGAAGACATAACTTTTTCGGATAGTTTGGTATAAAGTCTATAGACATGAAGACATACCATTATTTTTTTTAACAGTGTATGGTTAGAATGCCGCTAACCGGGTTAGTAGTTAATATGTTAGTATCACCAAATTATTAATAAAATCCACCTTGCCTGGACTTAAACCCAGGACCCGTAAGAGAAACAAAGCTTCCCACCTCTCCCTTGATCACTAGACCAAGAGATCATTGCTAGATACCATTGTTTTTAGCACTAACTTTTTGATGTTATTGAGTTTTTAACATAATAATAATAGGCCTTAATGTTTTATTGTTAATAAAATTTGTGCATGCAATTGTGTTTCTTGGTTTTATAACATGATGATAGCATATATACTTCATAGTGAGTTTTCTTCTTAGGTGATATTCAAGTTATAAGTGAAGTACACCGTGAAATTCAAACGGCTAGCATAGCAGGTGTTTGGATGTGCAAACCTATATGGAGTTTTGCATATTATGTAGGTTAGATAATGAGTCAAGACGAGCAAATTGAACACATGTTTTAAAAGCATATTTTTTTCCTATGTGATTGTATTGATTTGGATCTACATGTTTTGCAGATCACCAAAATGGGGCTCTCATTACCACTACTCAGGTACTCATACCCAAACTTGGTATAACCAGCAGAGTAGTTGCAATTGACTCATTTTAAGGGGTGTAAATGAGCCTATCTTAAGCTCGTTAACTTTTGAGTATTCGAGCTCGGCTCGTAGGTAGTTTTTCAACTTCGGTCTCGGTTGGTTTTTTATTTATTGTATAATTTATATTATTTATAATTTTTTTTCTACAGCTTTTATATATATAACATAATATATGTATATATTTATTATTTAGTTATATTTATCATAGTTTTATAAAAAATAATTCTATTTATATAGATATATTTTTATATACTCGGTCTAGAAGTAACCCGTCGCACTTCGCTGCGGGGACACAGATTTTTGAATGAAATTTAAATGATGAAACACTAAATGTAAGATATGTAATATTTGGTATGCTAATCGGGTTGAAAGTTTATGAAGAACTCTTTCTTTCTAGTTTCCATTCTGTTTAGTAATTATCCCTCAACAGTGAATTAATTATGTCTCATATAAACCTTACCAGTTTTTTTCTACACTTTCACATTTGGACTTGGAATGTATAAAGGTATCTTACAAGTTATGGAATGCATTATTATTATCATTATTATTATTATTATTATTATTATTATTATTATTAGAGTTAAATGCCAAAATGGTTCCTGAGGTTTGCTCACTTTTGTCTCTTTAGTCCAAAATCCAAATTTCTTAAATCTGGGTCCCTGTGGTTTGCATTTTGTTGCCATTTTAATCCAAATTTCAAATTTGGTCAGATTCTCAACTTAAATCCTGATATTTTGTCTTTATCCTTAGGAGTATTTTGGTCATATTAGCATCACTATATATACATATTAAAAAATACAGATCTGCAAACTCTCTCTCTCTCTAAACAACACCCTATCTCTCTGTCTGAATTACCACCACCACACCACCACCACCCCCACCACCGCATCATCCCCACCACCACCATCCCACTGCCGCCGACACCACCATCCCACTGAAACCCCAACACCACCATCAAACTCCCGCTACTTCTGGACAACACCCTATCTCTCTGTCTGAACTACCACCATCACACCACCACCACCCCCACCACCGCATCATCCACACCATCACCATCCCACTGCCGCCGACACCACCATCCCACTGAAACCCAACACCACCATCCAACTGCCGCCACTTCTGGACAACACTCTATCTCACTCTCTGATACCACCACCGCATCATCCCCACCACCACCATCCCACTGCCGCCGACAGTCACCCACAAACAAAATCAAATTTTGATCAAAACCCAATAACCACCATTCTCTTCAAAATCACCCCCAACATCCACCCTTGACCCAAATTTACAAGAAAACCCTAATCCAAACCCTAATTCCTCTGCACTTGACCACCGCCGCTGCTAGCGGCTTTCTGTTAGTCTGCTCCCCCTTCTCCCACCGCTCTCTCTGTCCTCGTACTCTCTATCTTCGTAAGTCTCTTCCTCTCTACTCGTCTCTCTCTTCGTCGGCGGCAGTAGGATGGTGGTGGTGGGGATGATGTGGTGGTGGGGGTGGTGGTGGTGTGGTGGCGGTAGTTCAGAGAGAGAGAGAGAGAGAGCAGAGTGGTGGTTATTGGGGTGTATTTTAGGGTATTATATATATATATATATATATATATATATATATAATTAGTTATAATAAATCTAATATGACCAAAATACCCATGAGAATAAAGACAAACTATTAGGATTTAAGTTGAGAATCTGACCTAATTTGAAATTTGGACTAAAATGGCAACAAAATGAAAACCATAGGGAGCCAGATTTAAAAATTTTGGATTTTGTACTAAAGTGACAAAAGTAAGCAAATCTCAGGAACTATTTAGCATTTAACTCTTATTATTATAATATATATATATATATATATATATATATATATATATATATATATATATTAATATGGATATACATATATATACATATTAATATGGACTGCTCATGAACAGTGATTCATAATGGCTTTTATTTTATGTATTTGTTTTTTTATTTTTTTTTGTAATATTTTATTTATCTTTTAATTAATAATTATATATGTTAATTCAAACTCTTGATTAATTATTTATTTTTTAGTAATAAATTGATAATATTTAAGTATTTGTTTTTTAACTTTTATTATTTTTTTAGAATGTTTGAATGGTATGAATCGATTCAGATTGTCACAATGCTGGTACTAATATTCATTTATTGTTGTAAACAAAATTGTATAAATGAAATTTTTTTGAAACCAGAAACCATAAAAATAAACACAAGTATGGGTACCAACTTTGTTCGGTACGCTAGGGTAACGATACAGTGTCAATTTATCAAAAGAAAAACAATAAAAAATAGTGTTACCGAAAGCAATGTTGTTCATTCAGTTCAATGTGGTAGCGACATGAGATTCGTTATAAAATAGGAAGCTATAAAAGTGAATAAATACTGATACAAATGTCGTTCAGTCGGTTTCGTTTCGGTTTAGTACGATAGTGACACCCGCCGGGAAGCGCGGAAGAATCTCGGTAGTTATTATTATTATTAGAGTTAATTGCCCGGATGGTCCCTGTGGTTTTACGTTTAGTCCCCACCTTTTGAAAATATCAGGTATGCTCCCTATGGTTTGTTATTTTGTTACTCGGATAGTCTCTCGAGTAAATGTCAGAGGACTATCCGAATAACAAAATAACAAACCATAGGGAGCATACCTGCTATTTCCAAACTAACTGATAGTTACTCAGGTGACTATCCAAGTAACAAAATAACAAACCATAGGGAGCATACCTGCTATTTCCAAAATGTGAGGACTAAACATGAAAAAATGTGAAACCACAGGGACCATCCGGGCAATTAACTCTTATTATTATTATTATTATTATTATTATTATTATTATTATTATTATTATTATTATTATTATTATTATTATTAATTGTTGAGAAGTGCATTTAGTGCATTTAATTTGAAGTTTATATAATAATCTATTAATATGTCTTAAGATTTGAGGTAAATTACAAAGGTGTCCTCAAATAAAGTTAAATTATCATGTTACTCATCTAATATGCATTCTACAGTATATATATATATATAGATTAAATAAAAATGAAAAAATTAATTGGCTCGTCTAGGCTTGCGAGCCGGCTTGAACTCGATAAGTGAAGTTGGGGCTCGTTTATTAATCAAGCTTATTTTAGGCTCGGGCAAACGTTTTTGCCGAGCGGTAACACCGCCGCCAAGAGGTGTTTACCAATCAGTTTTAATGTCAATCGGCAAAGGTTCACCGATACGCAAAGGTTCACCGATACGGCAAATGTGTGTGTTGTTGTTTTTATTTAATAAAAAAACATTTTTTTTAAAACCCAGGTGTTTGCTGCTGCTATTTAAAAATAAAAAAAACATTTTTTTTAAACTGCAAAAACATGTACATAGGGCGTGCGGGCATGCACGACTCTAGCCAAATTCAGGTTGGTTTGGATTAAAGAAAACAATCGAAGCTTCTGTGTACATGAAACGTAGTTTAAATGTTGGTTGGTTAAATCTTGAACGCTCTTGGTAGAAATATGTTCAATTTTGTTCTTTCAAGGCTATATAATTTTCCGGGGTGATTTTATTTACATCCAACTTTTTACTATTTATATCAATTGATGTGACATTAATAAATTCAAATATGTGTTTTTCTTTTATAACTTTTGATATATAATGTTTTATTAAAAAGCGAATACAGTTTTGTGATGTGCATATTTTTATCTACGTTTTGATATAAATTTTATAAAAAAACGGAACAAAAATTTTATAACGACTTATAAAACGTTATATTTGATACGGCTCCGTTTTTTATAAAATTTATATCAAAACATAGATAAAAATAAGCATATTGCAAAACCATATTCATTTTGTTATAAAACATTATATATCGGAAGTTATAAAAGAAAAACACAAAGTTGTATTTATTAATGTCACATCACTTGGTACAAATAGTAAAAGGTTTGGTGTAAATAGTAGGACACATTTTCCCCGATGTAAGTCTTCTATTTATTATTTGACATATTTTGACTTAAGTTTGTTAAACGGGTTTAGATGGTAGCCGGTTTTGGTTTAATAATATATTAAACTTGTTACTCTATACATATACATATATATATATATATATCACTTTATTTATTTGTTTTTTTAGATTTGGAACGACACAACATATGTCACATAAGCGGAAATCAACGTGTTGGTTCAAACATCATGTATCGGTTTTTTAGATAAATGTTTAGTGATAACAACAAGAAGTGGAATAGCTAAGCATTGTGTTTGAATAGCTTTTGTAAACTATGTACGATAATCAAATAGGGTTGGGATATTTGTTTGAGCTTATGATATTTGTTTGGATGTTTGAACAATTATATAATTCTGATTTCATTTTGTATATTGTGTTGGTTTGTATTTCTGGTTGGGTGCATAACGGTTTCATTTTTGGTTTTAGGGGTATTATGGGTCGGGGCATTTGGGAGTTTTTTTGGTATTATTTTGGGGTTTTGTTGGGGTATTATTCTGAGCATTTTTTTGGGTACTATCCGGGTCTTTTTGGGGTATTATTATGAGGTAATATTCTGGGCGTTGTGGTGTGTTATTGTGGGCATTTAGGGCTTTGAGTTTGGGGTATTACGGTTTCAATTTGAGGTTTCAATTTGAGGATGTTTTGGGCGGTGGCATAGTTATATTTAGCGGGTTATTAATCTCCTAAAATACATTCACATCTTTTCCAACTATATTTATTTGGGCGTTCCTAAAATCGCCTATAATCATTGGTTACAATGCCCGTGGTTGAAACAAACATCACAAGGAATGGAATATAAATTTCAGTTCCATAACGAACACTATCTAAATATGCAAGGTAACAATAAATCCAAGGACCAAATATGTAACTCTATAGAAAGAGAGGAAGGACTAGAAAAGGGATGAGGATTAATTGGTTGGACATAAAGAGTAGTTGCTCGATAATAAGGCCTGCCAAATCAATACAATGTTTTCCCTCGCCAATCCATGCGTATGTGTGGTGCGTTTTAGTTCACCTCACAGACCACCAAATCGCAACTTTAGGCCCCTCCAATCCACCATTTTTAGATCACCTGTAACAAAGATCAAAGCCGTAAGTGATGGAAAAGAGTACAGCTCCCCTGTAACCGTTACAGTTGAAGAAGAAGATGAAGTGCAATCAACACCAAATAAGGTACGCAACTCCCTCCTTTCTCAGCCGTTGCATTAGTGGTTTTTGTTGCTTCTTTTGATCATTCGTTAAATACCCACCTGAGGTTTGATCGAAATTCTCACTAAAATTTTGAGAGTTACAGTAATTTGATCCAAACCTTCAAGGTTTGAAACTGATGATGCATATGGATTCGCAAGCATCAGTCGTGTACCATTTTAGAAATATGAAGATTAGAGAGCACTTTACTAACTAAAAAAAGGGTAAATGCATGTTACCCCCAACCGCGAAAGTGATTTCACTTCCCAAGCTAGGGACCCGGCAACGCTGCCTGGCGGTGAATACCCTGCCAACTCGAGAGGAGCGAAGAGCCTGGGGTTGCCAGGATTCGAACCACATCTGTTGAAGACCCCGAGCCGGTTTAAGCGGGTGCCGGTGGCAACTAATGTCTAGGTGGAATTGGAAAAGGGAAATAAGAGACATGTGTAATGGACATTATAATATAGGGGCTTGATAACGCTCCTAATACCGTCTCCTGGGCATTATAAAGGCACGAAGAGAGAGACGTTTCTAGTATAACGCTAAGTGAGAGAAAAAAATGGAAAGTTATGATTGAAAGGGCATTCAAGGGTGTTAACGAATACAAATTTCTTGAAGGGGCGTTATGATGCGGATGTGGCGGAAAATGCCCCTAGAAGGCATTAACCACTATACCATTAGCATCATTACGCCTCTTCAAAAAATGTGTAATGGTTAACGCCTCTTAATGCCCTTTCAATCATTACTTTCCAATATTTTTCTCCTCATTTGGCGTTGTGCTAGACTATCCAGTGTGCATGGTCTAAAAGAATGCTAATATTTGTTCAGGAAGTTGAAGAGAGTGTAAAACTACTTAAAAAGGCTGCAAAGACTAGAAAGGTTCCAGTCACTGAGATTCTATCCGCCTTCAAAGTGATTGAGAAGGCTAAACTGGATCCTTCAAGGTTTTGTGAGACTCTTGGTGGATCAGAATCACCTGGCAGAACTTGGATGCTTATATTTACTGCCCAGGTTTGGTTTGGTTAGCCTTTCACTTTTGTTTTTTTAAGCCTCATATCATTTTACTTATGATGCTACATATTCTGCAGAAAGGATTGAAAAGTGGTAAATACTTTCCAATCACTGCGGTTCAAAGATTTGATGCAGCTGTAAGCCTCCTTGATTTTTTTATTTCTTGTTCAATAATGGATATGAGAAAATGAAATTCTAGATTCCTTTGAAGTGAGTATACCCAATCCCATAAGTCTGTCAGAGCTAAGGATCCAAAACATGTTGGACTGGGTAGGGTATGAGGTTAATTATAAATGTTTTTGCGGTTGTGGGACGAGTATGGTAGGTCGCACCAATACTGAAGTGGAATCTCTTATTAGTCGGATGGCAATGGGTGGGTACTGGTAATCCTAGTCCCATACCCGACTGATTACTTGATGGTATTTATCAGGTAATTACCGATCAGGTATTGGGTATACTCGTTAGTTTTCTAAAAACCACCCATTGGGATTTTCAATCACATTTTCTTATATTTCAATTCTTGTATAGTTTTATTACCCAAGGATATTAGAAAGATAAAAGTAAAAGCTATCTATTACCAAAGAACAACGGGAAAAATCTTTTACGAATATGGATTTCAAGAAACAGGTATGCATGCTCCGGCTATCATCTAATACCGTAACCTCCCATTACCGCATTTTTTTCAATAAAAGTGTACCCGAACATCCGTCGGAAATGATTAGGGTTTACTCGTCGGGTTCGGGTTCATTTTCCATAACTATGTTAATATATCTTATGATCATAAAAATATAGTAAAGAGTAATTTGGTAGTCTTTGGAACTTAGGATTTTAAAAAAAATGTGTGTTTTTTTTTTTAATTTTAGGCAAGGAGGATAGAGAATGGTGTCTACCTGGGAGCTCTTGGGTGCCTAACATTTGAAGGCAGGTTTTCATGGAAAAAGAGAATACTTGCCTTCATGTTTGAGCTAATTCTAATAAAAATCGGACCATTTAACCCGTTTGAGATAAACATTAAAGGAGATGATGAAAGTGAACCAAGCACCAAGAATCCCTTTTTCATATGGTTTTACATTGACGAAGAAATAGCCGTTGCTCGTGGCAGAAGTGGGGGCACCGCCTTCTGGTGTCGTTGCCGTCGTGTCTAGCATCTTTACGGGGCCAAAGTAAATGTATAGAATTTTACTTTATAAGAAATAACAATGAATGAAGTAGCACATATAGATTGCACATGTGAACATCTTGATTGTGGTTTAGAATCTTAGGGCATGTTTGGCTAAGTTTTTTGAACCAAGTTATTGACTTATTAGCTTTTTCAAAAAGCAAATAACTTAAAATATTGTTTGAGTAATTGAAAAGGACTTTTCAAAACAAATTTTCAATAGCAGAAAAAAGTCAGTTTTGAAAAGCTAGAATTTTGTGGCTTTTTGAAGCTTTTTAGTATTTTACATGGAAAAGCTAAGACAAACACTTTTTAAAAAGCAAATTATTAACTTATTGACTTTTCCTATTCCCTAAGCTAATCCAAACACTTTTTTAAAAACTTCTTTTTAAAAAGTCATAAGTCAATAAGTCTTTTTCACTAAAGTTCTTTTTGAGTTAATTAAGCTTAGCCAAACAAGCCCCTAATATGCAAACTCTAGTAACCTTATTATCCGTAACAATAAAATTCTAACCTGTCAAAATTTAAACAAGACAAGATACGGGTTCAACAACACTCTTTGTTTGGAAAGAGGAGAGGAAGGCTAAAATTTTAGAAAGGGTTTACTTAAAATTTTTATTTATAATTATCTCAATCTAAATAATATATAGGGCAAATGCCATAAAAACTAATATACTTTCTGTTTTTTCTTATAAAAGTCCGTTCACTTTTTTTTTTGCATTTAAAAAACCAACATACTTTTTTTTTGTTTCATTAAATTCACTCCATTTTTTTTGCACATAAAAAACCAACATACTTTCTTTTTTGTTTCATAAAATTCTCCTGACCATTTTTATACACAAAAGCAACATACTATCTACTCTTGTATCATACACGTTCCTTAAATGTTAAACTTTAACAGAAAACTCTCATAATTATGATCGGATGAAATCAAGAAAAACATTATTTGACAAATTAGGTTATACTTTTAACGATTTTGAATTTATACATACCATGTTATATGTTTGTTATTTTATTTTATTTTATTTTATTTTGAGTTATGTTATCCACACTCGTGAATTTTCTTATATTGTTTTCCGAATAATATTTATTGTTATCAATATATTGAATTTAAAATGTAAAAGAAAAGACAAACATTAAACATGGTTTGATTTACCATATATCCAACTAGGTTATAACCCTGTGTATTACACGGGTTGAATAAATACAACTTTATATATTAGGTAATAAAAAGTCACGTCTTTAAAAACGTGTATTGGGTGAGTTGAAATAAACGTATATTACACGGGTTGAATAAATATAATAATTGGTTAACACATATGGTCGTCAAGATATGTTTTTTGAAAAAAAAATGAACTTTATGTATCATAACACTTTACTTTGTTTTTTTATATATTTAATTATAAGGTTAGAAACTTGTGTATTACACAGGTTAACATTTTACTTTGTTTTTTTCTTTATTTGATATATGTTAGAAACTTATGCGTTACACATGGTTAGATCAATGAAATGTTAAATTAAATAGTTATTAATAAACGGAAAAGTAACAGAAAAGGTTAAAAGAAAAAAATGTTTACTTTTTTAATTTTCATGTATGATGTTAATATTTGATTAATGATGTGTGTGAATGTGTACTCAAAATTAGACCAAGTTTTAAAAGATGGAATTACCTAAACTACACATAAACGATAAGTGTACCGAACGTGTATTATATAGTAAGCAAGACCGAGTATCGAACCTAGGGACTAGATGTGGCTAACTCTAAAACTCAATCTACACCGAATAACTAGCTAAAATTAATTTGAGATTTTAATTATTTATTTTTAATTAACTAACTGATAAAACCTAAATTTAACTAATGAGAACTAAGACGAAGACTAGAGCAAAAACAAGCACGAGTGTAACCAGCAATGATGAACAAACCACCTAGGCAAGAATCCCTAACCACATGCAAGACTTCTACGGTTGACAATTACCAAGTTTTCTGATTTTAGACCGACTACCCTCTCATTAGAGAAGAAAAATCCTATAGTAATTAGACAAGATGAATGTGACTCACACACAAAAACCTAAAAACCGATCTATGACGCGCAATCAGATAGTGAATGAAGTGCTAGATAGAAACGACTTGATCTATCGAAACCGAATCACACAACGAAACGACTTGATCTATCGAAACGAGAATTGACCAGATTAACGAATTAACTAGTGATTTTAACGTGTCTATGGTGAATTTCTTCTTTATAAACACATCAATAACGCAAACCAATCAATTAATCTCAGCAAATATAGTACACATGATTATATTCAGCAACAATAAAAACTATTTTAAATCAACCACATGAACTTGGTAAAAAGTCGAACCGAACGAAGTCAAAACATGCGAATTAGTTAATCAAACCTAGGTGGTTACAGAATTTTAGCCTCTAATCATGTCTAAAAACCATAAACAATGATAAACAGTCTGAAACATGTTAATCATCAGAAATTATACGAGAAGAAAACCAAATAAAACAACTAACGTGTTGCGAGAACGCGAAAAGTCTTGATCTTGAACGCTTCTTCTTGATCCGGTTCCTCTTTACAAGCTTAGAACGGCCTCTCTTGTGCCTCCCTTTTGATCGCCTGATAATAATTTGTGTTCTCTGCCTCTGGTTCGTATGGTTTTTTTTTTTTTTTGTAAAAAACCCCAATAATAATTCGTTGATCCTGGCCTATTGTTAAAAACAAAAAAGTCAAATGAAATTAATGTTTTCTTTTAGTGATGAATAAAGATTAACTTACAAATTAACCAATGTAACAATTTAGTAATATGATCACTAAACATCGAAATTCATTCGTTTTGGCTCGCTTTTCTTTAATATGATCAAACTTTAGATATGAACCAGTTACGAGTAGAATTTAATAAAATAACCTTTAATCAACTCAAAAGTGTTGGAAATATTTATAGAAAAACATGTATAATTTAGAGCACATCAAATATCCCTACACTTGAACTTTTTTCGTCTCGAAAAAAAACTTTGCAATGAAATCATCACCATATAGATGGTTTCCAAAACTTTAAATTAATTTCCTAAAAGATATAAGAACGTTTAACCACGATTACCGATATTATAATCCACTTAAACCCAACCACCAACTCATTAGGCCCCATCCATGCTAGCTTTATGTTCAAGTTAACAATTCATCTAAGGGTCTCAAACTCAAGGTCTACAAATCCACCTAATCCCATATCAAGCTTACAAGGAAAAGATAAAAAATCTACCACTTTATATAAATAACCCTTATGTATTTAAAATTAAATTCTTTTTTTTATGGAATGATGAATGATGATGATTTTGAGCTTTAACTATTTTTCCTTATATTTAACTCAGAGGGCATTATCACCAAGTCGCTATCCTAGTGGGAAAAACCATGAGCCTCACATTTTTCTTTAACTTCCACCTAGCGGGTATACCCCACCCAAGTCACAATCCCAGTGGTTAATACCATAGGCTTCAGTCATCTTTATAAAAATAGCTCAAATGAATGGATGATGGAATTTTTTAGGCACCACCAGAATCCGGATTTATTCTCATAAAAAGGATAAGGCGTGCCAATTTAATTTAAAATACTTATTGGTTATTTACTTATAATGGTCCCTTTTATACTTTTAACAGTTTCGGTTTTTCTATATCCCCTAAGATGAGAACCCACAAGACTTCATGATTTAAAATTAAGGTATACTTAAAAGCAATCTAGAGAACCCTCTAAGTTGGCTGGGCCTACCAGTAAATCCTAGAAAATACGCCTTTATCTAACTTATCTCATATATAATATTTTGAAAACCAAAAATCCCAATTTTTCTATCATTTTCCATTTATTTGCAAAATTTATTTCATGAACATTTTCTATTTGTTTTTCATTTGTTTTGGATTTTTTTGGATTTTTAACTTTTTTTTTGTATTTTTAAAATTTTTCGACTCAAATCTACCTAAAAAGACGTAGTCACCCATCCCCTCACTTAAATCACACATTGCCCTCAATGTGGATGGAAAACCAACTAAAAATAAATAAGAATAAAAACCTAGAATAATATACAAAATAAAAAAATAAAACTAATTGGAAAAGACTTAGCTGGTTCGGATAAAAATCAGTACCAACTGCGCGTGTCTTCAATCCAACCGAACGATCGTATAGCTTTTCATTTGCGATCGTCTATTAAACTGGTATGTTGGCGTTGCCTTCACAAATAGATAAACAGCTCCAAAATCCCCGTCCGAATGAAGATTGAGTACGAACGGATCAGTCAAACCTGCACAAGACAAAATAAACAAACCCCAAGCATAATATTGACTCAAAAAATAATAAAAAATAAAAATAAATAAATAAAAGAAAACGACTCAAACTAAACTCGACACGACTCAAAATACACAAATATACAAACTCTACAAATAAATTCCTACATGATCACGTAAACCTATCCTTCCCCACTTTATCTAGGGGTTTCGCTTTCCGCTGCAAACCACCTGCCTCTGTCTTTCTCTCATAACGCTCTTTCTTTGTACCCTTCATCTTCTCACGATTCTCCTTCAAAAACATCCACCAACAAATCACATCCTCTTCCTTCCTTCGACTATCATCCACCACTTCCTTCGGAATAGCCTTCATCAACTCATGATCCAAATGATCATCTATTACATCCAACTCTTAAAACGGGTTAATATTCCTACGTGTTTTTACTCCAAACTCTAGCTCTTCGTCTCCCACTTTCAACTTCAACTTACCTTCTCCCATATCCACCACGGCTCTAGAAGTAGCAAGGAATGGACGTCCTAAAATGAGCGGTACATGATCGTTCTCCTTCATATCAATCACTACAAAATCTACGGGAAACACAAACTTACCCACTTTCACTAAAAGGTTTTCTATAATTCTCTTCGGGTACTTAATGGATCTTGTCGCAACCCCCGACCCCTACCCCGGGAGCGGGAGCCGTGAAAGAAGCAGTCAGGTGGTACCGGTGTTTATTAATTTGGCAGCGTAATTAAAACATCATGATCGTAGTTAGGAAATGAATTTCAGAGTTTCAATAAACCAAACTTTTATATTAAAAAAATGGGATGAAAACCCATGTTTTATTCATAACATCTTTATAGGGATAAACCCTAGTTGCTGAAAATATAAACTTTTATTTAGATAACTTTATAACCACTTTATTTAAGCCTTCAGTGGTCCATAGCTGGCTTCTTATAGCTTCACATTAAGTTACCTGAAACGCGTTTTAAAAATATTTTATCAGCAAGAAATACTGACGAGCTCATTCCATTTTATAAAATAACACAACATTATACTTTACAGTACTAGGAGTGATTACAATGTTTATATCTGCCCAATTACTCATTCAGTATTTGTCACTCGACCGGATCTGTGACTATGGTCATATCACTCATTGGCTAACCCGTTGTCCAATGGTGACGCTTATCAAGTAGTGTATACAAAACCCCACATACCGGCAGTAACTGTAGAATACAAAGACTTAATCACTGTAAGTATAACTGAAAAACATTTGAGGTTTTGTAAAAGCAGTTGGGAAAAAGAGAAGGACTCACATTGAAACTTAGGTGTTCCTACGACCTTTCTGGTGATAATTCCTGATTACTTCCTGGAATTTCTATTAAAACATACAATGCACACGTGTTAGTAAATTAACCCAAGTCACTTTAGCCATACAACACGAGACAGAACCCCAATGAATCTTAGTCAGGCAGAGCCTTGACATGCGTTGGTGGGTCCTAAATCAATCGGGTAGTATGTTCATACTACACGAGATAGAACCCCAACGAACTTAGTCAGGCAGAGCCTTGACATGCGTTGGTGGGTCCTAAATCGGGTAGGGTAACGAATTAGTGATCGGGGGTTAAAATACTTACAGCGGACAGTGTTTCGCAGGCTTAGGGGTTTAAGGGGGTGTTGTTTAGAGAAACGGAGATAGAGAGAGAGTTCTGGTCGGATAATTTTGATCGAACAGGTGCAGGAAATTCTGTCCCACGCTGCTCCATTTATAGGCCAGTTTGGGTTCTCCTGCGCGTCGCGCCAGGATCCGGGGAATCCCTCGCGTGGCGCGGGGGAAGCCTATATGGTGTAGACAGGTTACGTTGCATGCAGAGCCTAGCCAGACGTCGCGAAACAAAGACATGTCACCTGGTACTCCCCCGCGCATCGCGGGAGATGCCAGGGATTCTGGCGCATGGCGCCTGGGACGCCCTGGTGAAATTTCTTTGTTTTTTGTGTCGGGTCTCAATTTGCGTGTCCGGTTCTTTGTTTTTGGCTTGGTTTGGGGTGTTTTGGAGAGTTGTTACATCCTCCCCACCTTGGTTTAAATCTCGTCCTCGAGATTCACTGGAATAGGTGTGGGTACTTCTTTTGCATTTCTGACTCTAGTTCCCATGTGTATTCTAGTCCTCTCTTGGAATCCCATTTTACTTTGATAAGAACTAATCTCTTGCGTTTGAGATTCTTGATCTTTCTACTTCAATCGGAATGGGTTTCTCTACAAACTTAAGCTTCTCATTTACCTCTACATCTTGAAGAGGTATCACCAATGATTCATCTGCTAAACATTTCTTGAGATTACATACATGGAATACATCATGTATTCCTGCCATTTCCTCTAGCAATTGTAGCTGATAAGCTACTGGCCCTATTCTTTTGATAATCCTGAAAGGTCTAACATACCTTGGGCTTAGTTTTCTTTTCTTACCGAATCTTACAACTCCTGTCCATGGTGAGACTTTTAATAGCACTTTATCTCCAACTTGAAATTCCAAGGGTTTACGTCTATTATCTGCATAACTCTTTTGACGATCTCGTGCTGCTTTCACTCTTTCCTTGACTTGAATAATTTTGTCAGTTGTTTCTTGCACAATTTCAGGACCTGATAGTTGTTTTTCTCCAATTTTCGCCCAACATACTGGTGTTCGACATTTTCGTCCATAGAGTGCTTCAAATGGTGCAGCATTGATGCTGGTATGATAACTGTTGTTGCAGGAAAACTCTATCAAAGGTAAATGTTCATCCCAATTTCCTCCAAAATCAATTATGCATGCTCTAAGCATATCTTCCATTGTTTGGATTGTCCTTTCACTCTGACCGTCTGGTTAGGGATGATATGTTGTACTTAGATTTAGTCTAGTTCCCATTGCTTTTTGGAAACTTGTCCAAAAATGCGAAGTAAAACGGTTGTCTCTGTCAGACATAATAGATAAAGGAATTGCATGCAATGAAACTATTTCATTTACATATAACTTGGCTAATTGTTGCATACTGAAAGTTTCCTTCATTGGTAAGAAATGAGCAGATTTGGTTAATCATACAATCACCCATATTGTATCATTACCTTTTCGTGTCCTGGATAGTTTGGTAACAAAGTCCATTGTTATAAATTCCCATTTCCAATTGTTGCAATAATCCTGAGGGTTTCTGATGTTCAGCTTTAACCTATGAACAGGTTAGACATTTGGCAACGTAATTTGCTACATTCTTTTTCATTCCCATCCACCAGAAATTCTTTCTTAAATCTTTATACATCTTATCACTTCCAGGATGCATTGTATACTTACTCTTATGGGCTTCCTCCAAAATTTGATTTCTTAGGTTTCCTAGGATAGGAATCCAAATCCTCTTCTTATGGAGTCTCCAAATTCCATTTGTTCCTTTTTCTAATTCCTCATTCCTTTTAATCCTTCAGCATCGTCCTTGATTGCGGTTTCCTGCATCTGTTTAATTTGTTCATTTAAATCTATCTGCAGGTTTAGTCTTAGAGAGCGTACTCTTTTCGGCTTCTCATGATACTTTCGACTTAAAGCATCAGCTACTACGTTGGCTTTTCTTGCATGGTACTGGATATCACAATCATAATCGTTAAGGATTTCCATCCATCGTCTCTGTCTCATGTTTAATTCCTTTTGTCCAAAGACATATCTTAAACTCTTATGATTTGTGAACACAACGAATTTACTACCGTCAAGATAGTGTCTCCAAATCTTAAGGGCAAAAATTATTGCTCCTAACTCTAGATCATGGACTGTATAATTTCCTTCATGCTTCTTAAGTTGTCTAGAGGCATAAGCAATTACTTTTTGACGTTGCATCAGCACACATCCATATCCTAACTTAGATGCATCACAATAAACTATGAGTCTTCAGTTCCTTATGGCAAAGCGAGTATTGGTGCGTTGGTTAACTTTTGCTTCAAAATCCTGAAGGCTTCTTCTTGCTATGGCCCCCATTCAAACTTAACTGATTTGCAAGTTAGCTTGGTTAACGTGATGGCTATTCTAGAAAAATCTTGAATAAAACGTCTATAATATCCAACCAAACCAAGAAAACTTCTTATTTTCGTTGGTGATTCTAGGACCTTCCATTTGGTAATTGCTTCGATCTTTGTGGGATCCACATGGATTCCTTCGTGGTTTACCAGATGTCCAAGATATTGTACTTCTTGTAACCAGAATTCACATTTTGAGAATTTCGCATAAAGCTTTACCTTTCTCAGCAATGTCAGGAGTATATGCAAGTGCTCTGCGTGATCTTCTTTACTCTTAGAGTAAATTAGAATATCATCTATAAAGACAATTATGAACTTATCCAGGTAAGGTTTACATATCCTGTTCATCATGTCCATAAATGCAGCTTGGGCATTGGTTAAACCAAATGGCATGACTGTAAACTCATAATGACCGTACCTCGTTCTGAAAGCAGTTTTAGGAATGTCCTCTTCCTACACTTTCAACTGATGGTATCCTGAGCGTAAATCGATCTTAGAAAAGAATCAGGTTCCTTGGAGTTGATCAAACAAATCATCAGTTCTTGGTAACGGGTACCGATTTTTTATTGTCACTTTGTTCAATTCTCAGTAATCAATGCACATACGCATTGATCCGTCTTTCTTCTTGACAAACAACAACGGTGCTCCCCATGGCGATGAGCTAGGTTGTATGAACCCTTTATCTAGTAATTCATCCAGTTGTTTCTTCAATTCCTGCATCTCCGTCGGTGCTAGGCGATAGGGTGCTTTGGCAATTGGTGCCGTTCCTGGTATTAGGTGAATTATAAATTCAACCTCTCGATCTGGCGGTAATCCAGGCAAGTCTTCTGGGAAAACATCAGAGAATTAAGATAGTACGAGAATATCTTTTAGTTCTTTTCCTTTAGTGTTAATGATTATGGAAATCATATACACCATTCCTCCTTCCCATATATAACTTGCAACTTTCATCACTGAGATGAACTTTGTTGGCTTTGTCGACCTATCTCCTTTAATTGTGATCCTTTCGCCTGTTGGTGCATTTACTTCTACAGATTTTTGATCACATAATATCCTTGCTTGATTGGCTACCAATAAATCCATTCCTAGCACGATATCGAATCCGGCTAGATCCATAGGAAAAAGGTTAGCAGTAAAGTTATGACTTAAAATTTCTATCTTTGCTCCTTGCAGGATTTCGCTTATTTTTATAGAGGTTCCATTTGCCGTTTCCACCAGGCAGTCTTGGTGAAGTTTAGTTAATGTTTGATTAAGAAAGTTGAAGAAAGAAGTATTTATGAAACTTTGGTTTGCACCAGAGTCAAATAATACTTTAGCATAAACGTCATTAACTAAAAACGTATCGACAATTACATCCGGGATCATCTTGGCTTTCTCGGCGGTCAACACGAATGCTCTAGCATTTCTCTTGGGTCCTTCTGTCGTTTTTGCTTAGTTGTTTGCCACTAGAGCTGGTTTCGGACAATTCAATTTAATATGACCAGCTTCTCCATAGTTATAGCATGTTCTACTAAGGTTAGCTTTCTTTCTGCAGTCTTCTTCCTTATGCCCTGATATTTTGCAGAAGTTGCAGTATATAGAGCATTTTCCTGAATGTTTCCTTTTGCAGTACTTACATGGGGGTGAAGAAGAACTTGCCCCTTTTCCGTGATAGGAATTACCATAATGTAGTTCCTGGGTGATCTTTTGAGCTAAGTTCCTTTTTTGGTTTTCTTCTTGCGTACGTACCAATTCATATGTCAAGGTGTTTGCTAGTTATACTGCTTCTTCTATGGTTTGTGGTCTGGCTGCCTTTACTACATGTCGGATCTCACCGATTAATCCCCAGATGTAACGAAAGATTAATACTGGTTCTGGTGAAGCCAGGGTTGGTACTATCCTTGCATATTCAAAGAATGTGGTAGTATATTCTCTGCAATCTACCCCGATCATTCTATGATTTAGGAATTTATTAGCAATCTTCTCCTTTTCATTAGGAGGACAAAATTTCCTTTCAACTATTTCCTTAAAGTTGTTCCATTCCATACTTCAAAATGTGATATCTGTGGCGATCCGAGCATGTAACAATATCGAACAAGTTATCAATGAATGAAATTTTATGTTGTATATGTGAATTTTGTTTATTTATTTTGATTATTGCACATATTCAATTCTTGCACAATTCCGAGTTTTCTAACGACTTATGGAAGTGAAATCGCAAATTGTTACGTAAACATAACCAGTTTAACGCGATGTACACTCCGGAACAATGACACAAGCTTAACATACTTTAAATAACATTTGCATAACGTAGAAATAAGTTTTGAAGGGTTTGGTATGTCAAAAACAAATCTATTTGATCAAAGGGACTTTTTACGACAAACTATGAAAGTCTGCCGATTCTCGTAGCAACGCACATTCCGGAACAAGTTCATAAGCTAAACATACCCTAAATACCCTTAACATAGCTTAGAAATAAGTTTCGAGGGCTTCGGTATGGCAAAATCACGCTTTTGTAACTTCAGGGGCTATTTTGCAAATTCTGCAAAACTATGCCTTTACGCGTATTTCGCTATCCGGAACATGTACGGGCATTCAAAAAATTTTCTAATCATCAAAATATTATGTTTTGATGATTGGAATGCAAAAATATCATTCGTTACACTTTTACGGTCGCGCACATGTTCGTTACGCTTTTCGTCGTAATTAACCGAAGAACGCAACCGTTCGACCAAACGAACCGACACCGGGAACATTTCAAGTTCCCTATGCTTATTCTGCCTTATGGAGCTTGTGAATGAGGTTAACGAGTGCTAGAAGTGCCAAAACACGACGAAACGTGTGTGCAGGGGCCTGTTCTACCAACTTTGGAAAGTTACTGCCAGCTAGGGGCCTTACGGACCGTAAGACCAAGGCCCATACGGTCCGTAAGCCATGCCCAGCTCACCAGAAACTTGGCAGCAGCTGGTTATTGCTTGTGTTGACTAACCAAACGAACTTGCCACCCTAGTTTCTTCATTTGACATGTGTTTTGACACTAATCAACTTCTGGAATGACTCATGGACACTTGTTTTGATCTAATTAATCCAATCCAACTATAAATAACATTGGGATTTAGCCACTTGAACTTTTGATCAACTCATTTTCTGCTACCAACTGAAGTTGCGACCGTCTCTGGAGTTGTTAGGAAACTTTATATGTATGATTGAAGTACTGAAGAAAAATGAAGAAGGAGAATCTGATCAATTTGATCAGATCTGATGAAAAAGAAGTCAAAGGATCAAGTCAACAGAAGAAATATGATCATAGGCCATAAGAAGAAGCATTTGAGTCAGATCTGATGAGGATATCTTTGTCTAAGTGTTCGAAGAAAGGATCAGAAGAGATTTGATCAAATCTGATGAAACCTCATCAGATTCTGATCATAAGTCATCAGAAATCTGATGACCCTTTATGATGTCCACTTGCAGTTGAAGATAAGGTATCAGTTGAAGGACATTGATGATACAAGTGGACGTAGTAAGCATGACATATGAAATGATCTGCCACGACAAACACTTGCATGAATAAACAAATTGTGAATTCATGCCAATTGCCATCTATAAATAGAGATCACCAAACCGAAGATCGATGAAGCTGAGCATTGCAAGTATCACTTCTTACATACTCCATTTCCCTTCACTCCCACAGAATTCTTAAGCATTGTTTGTATAAATAACTTTTCAATCATCTTTTGTAAACTTTAAAAAGTGATATCAACTTGAAAATTCTGTATCTTTGTTTCTTACAAGTTGGTTTCTAATTCCGCACATTATTTTCATATAAAGTTGAAATCAACTTTCCATTTTAAGCCTAAGCATTGTTATCTGGGATCAACAATTGGTATCAGAGCAAATTGAATAAAACATTTTCAAATCGATCAATTGCTCGAGTATCTTTGTTAATACTCTGTTTTGCAAAAATTCAAAAATTTTGCTAAAAATGGCAAACTTTCAGTCTTGGAACAGTGCTTTCAACATGGGTTCTATGTCAAAACCTCCGACGCTAGTCAGGGAGGAGTACCCCCAATAGAAAATCAGGATGATCAATTTCCTTAATGGACATGATCGAGCTCTGTTTCAATCCATTGTGTGTAGCCCACATATACCACGTGTTTAAATACCTGGTATTCCAACATCTGATGACTCACCAGCAATCTCTGCTTCTTGGGCTCCCAAACAAGAAAAAAATTGGAGCCCAAAAGACAGGAAACTGGTAGAAACAGACGAAAGGGCCAAATCACTACTGATTATGGCACTTCCAAATGACATATTTTCTTATGTTGATGCATGTTCATCTGCAAAGGAAATATGGGATCAACTTGAAAATCTTTGTGAAAGATGAGACAAAATGAAAAGAAACATGAGAACAAATCATGTCTCCGCTTATAAAAGGTTTAAATGTTCACCAAATGGAACACTCACAGATGCTTATAGTAGATTAACAAAAATTTTGAATGAACTAAAAAAGCATGGAGTTGAAAAAACCAATGATGAAAGAAATGTAAAATTTCTTGATGCTTTACCTAGAGAATGGCTGCCATGACCATAGCCTCCACACTAGAACTAGGAAATTTAAACTTACATGATCTAAATAGTATCCTACTTCCAAGGGAGCAACAAATCATTGAAATCTCAAAGCAATATGGTGGACCTATAGCCTTAATATCACACTCACAAAGATCAAACACACCTGATCTACAATCCTCCAACTCACAAAACTAAGTTTTAGCATCAGAAAATTCTGAAAATTCATCAGATTTTTCTTCATTTGCTGAAGCAATAGCCTTGCTAACCAAAACTTTTGAGCAAAGGTTGAAGGGAGGAAGTTCTAGAACTCAGAGAAGTGACAAAGGAAAGATGGAAGTAAGATCCAAAGAAAGAAGAGCAGAAAGCAAATCAGAAGTCGTATTCTATAGATGCAAGCAAAAGGGTCACTAGGCATCAGAATGCAAGAACAAAAAGTTAAAAGATCCAGCTTACTATGAAAAGAAGCTAGAAGAAGCCAAGAAGCAACAACAACAACAAGTCAGCCTGATTACAGGGACAGATACCTGGATAACTGATGACTCATCAGATGATGATCAAGAAGAAATGGCAAACTTTTGTCTTATGGCAAAACTTGACAATGAGACATCAGAAATCAATGTAAGTCAAAATGATCAAGAGCTTCAAAATCAAATAAACAAACTCTTGGAAGATTTTCAAAAATTACAGGAAAAATACTTAACAGAAACAAAGAAATCTGATGAACTTAAAGACATGCTGAAACATTGTCAAGAAAATGAAAATTTTTTACATGAAGAAAGCTTGATCAAAGATACAAAAATTAGTTTTTATGAAAAAGAAAGAAAATTTTTATATGCAGAAATTCATAAAAATAAGGTAAATGTAAAAGGTTTTCAACAAGCAAAGGATTTCATTGACTACATTGAAACAACATCAAAAAATCATGATGAAGGATTGGGCTATACAAAAAATACAAAAGATACTCCTACAGTGTTTGTAAAAGCTTCAGATAAACCACAAACAGACTTTGATAGTGAATCAAAATTTTCAGAAGAATTTGACATCATGTCATTTTGTTCTGAGTCAAGACCAGAATCAAAGAAGGTCTGCTCTAAAGAAAAGGCTAAATTTTTTTTAAAGAAAAGGGTCAAAACATTTTTCAAAAAAATCAGAAAAATGGGCTTTCATCAAAAACCATTCCATCAAACAAGGTGGGATGTATGTGTGTTGATATTCTGAAAATAATTCAACAGCATCTGAATAAACAATCTGTCAGTGGTTCAGCATTGGACAGAAATCCTATCAGATCTGATCAGATGGCAACAAATTTGATAAAGAAAACTGATCAGTCAGAATCAATAGACTCTGAGAGATCAAGATCAACAGATGATGAAAGAAAATTATTATATGCTGTGTACTCATCTGACAAAGTACCCAAGAAAGTCTGGGTACCAAAAAATCACTAACCTCTTCATTACAGGACCATCATGTGCAGCAGATTTGGTACTGCGATTCAGGAATCTCCAAGCACATGACTGGAGATAGGAGCTTACTTAGCAACTATGTAGAAAAGCTAGATAAATTTGTGAATTTTGGTAATGGAGTCAAGGGTAGGTAAAAGGTTATGGAAGCATAACATATGGTACAATAACAATTGAGAAAGTGGCACATGTAGAAGGATTAACATACAACCTTCTAAGTTGTGGCAAATTTTGTGACAAAGGATTTAAGGTAAGTTTTTTACCTGATACTTGCTTATTAATAGGTCTTGAAGATGATAAAATTTATATTAAGGGAAAAAGGATAAAAGGATCAATTTATTTCTTTGACTTCAACAACAAAATTGAGGAACCTCAATTCTGTTTATTTACAAAAGAAACCAAAGGAAATAGTTGGTTATGGCACAAAAGATTGGCCCACATAAATTTTAAAACTTTAAACAAATTAGCAAGCATATGTCTGGTAAAAGGGCTACCTTTTATTACCTCAAGAAAAGACAAAGTTTGTGAAGCATGTGAGCTTGGAAAGTCAAAAAGAGGCTCACATAAAACTGTGGTAGAATCTTCTATCTCTGAAAATCTTGAACTTTTACACATGGACCTTTGTGGACCAATAAGCACTAAAAGTTTTTCTGGAAAGAAATACATTTTAGTCATTGTTGATGATTATTCAAGGTACACATGGGTGGAATTCTTGAGGCAAAAGAGTGAAACACCAGATTTGATTATATATTTTGTCAAAAGAATTGAAAATCTGTTGAAATTGACTGTAAGAAAAATAAGGTCTGACAATTGGACAGAATTCAAAAATGCAAAACTTGAGAACTTCTTAACAGAAAAAGGAATATCTCATGATTTTTCTGCTCCCATAACCCTACAACAAAATGGGGTTGTTGAAAGAAGAAACATAACTTTGGTAGAAGCAGCAAGAACAATGCTTGCATATGCCAAACTGCCAACCTATTTTTGGGCTGAAGAAGTGTCAAATGCATGTTTCACACAAAACAGAACTATCATCAACAAAAGACATCTGAAAACACCTTTTCACATCATAAACAAAAGAGTACCAAGCGTAAATTTTTTACACACCTTCGGATGTAGATGTTTTATTTTTAATGATTTTGATTGTTTAGAAAAATTCGACATAAAAGCTGAAAAGGGAATTTTTCTTGGATACTCTCTATCCTCAAAAGCACACAGAGTATTTGTGCTAAATAGCAGAACAATCAGAGAAAGTTTGTATGTGTCTTTTGATGATTCATCAGAAACAAAAATTTCTGATGAAATTACAACTACAACCTTTTCACAAAGGAAAATTCTACAGACAATGAACACCTTTTAACAGAACTGACAAATGAATTGATTGGGTATGACTGGGAAGGAAATTATAGAAATTTAATAGAAAACCAGTCACACTCTAACTCTGCAGAAAATTTAGAGCCATCAGATGAAATACAAATAATGACAAATCAGGCATCAGAAAATCAAGAAAAACAAATGTATGATGATTCAGGCTCAGAACAAGTCACCCATCTAGAGGAAGCGGGAAGTTCATCATAAAATCCATCACCAAATTCAACAGATGAAGCTACAAATGGAAGATGGATAAAGGGTCACTCAACATAAAATATCATAGGAAACCCTCAAGATGGTGTTAAAACAAGATCAGCAACTGCTCATGAAAGTCTTCATGCTGGCTTCTTAAGCTTAACTGAACCAAAAACAACAATTGAAGCACTCAAGGATCCAGACTGGGTTCAAGCAATGCAAGAAGAACTTGATCAGTTTGAAAAAAGTCAAGTGTGGAACTTAGTACCTAGACCAAATGGCAAATCTGTCATCGGGTCAAAATGGGTATTTAGAAACAAATCTGATGAACAAGGCATAGTAACAAGAAACAAAGCAAGGTTAGTAGTAAAAGGGTATAGTCAACAAGAAGGAATTGACTATGATGAAACATTTGCACCAGTAGCAAGACTGGAGGCAGTCAGAATCTTCCTTGCTTATGCAGCTTCAAAAGGCTTCAAAGTCTATCAGATAGATGTCAAGTCTGCTTTTCTAAATGATGCAGATCATGCAGGTTGTAAACTGGACAGAAAAAGCACATCAGGGGCTTGTCAAATGCTTGGAGAAAAGCTTGTATGTTGGGCAAGTAAGAAACAAAACTGTGTTTCCACTTCTACAGCTGAAGCAGAATATGTAGCAGCAGCAAGCTGTTGTTCACAAGTTTTGTGGATGCAAACACAACTAAAAGATTATGGAGTGAATCTGACAAAAATACCAATCCTGAGTGATTCTAAGAATGCAATAGCAATAACTTCAAATCCAGTTCACCACTCACAGACAAAACATATTGATTGTCAGGTATCATTTCATAAAAGATCATGTGGAAAAAGGAAATATAGAAATGTATTTTGTTTCAACAGAAAATCAGTTTGCTGACATTTTTACAAAACCTTTGGATGAGAAAAGACATAATTACTTAATCAGCAAATTGGGAATGATAAACAAGAGATACGTTGAAAATACACAATCCACATAATTTGATAACTGAAAGGGTTCTAATAAATTGATCAGAAATCTGATAAAAGTATTGATCAGAAATCTGATAAAATTATTGATCAGAAATCTGATAAAAACCTTGATCAGAATTCTGTCAAAACAAAATCTGATAATCTCATCAGAAATCTGATCAATTCATTAGAACCTAGAAAATTTTTCCTTGTTTTCAACAGAAAAATGTCACCTATTCATATCTCTTTTGTACCATATACGCAGACATAACTTGTACATTTTTTTTATCTTCTTTAATTTTTCTTTTTCTTTCTCTTGGGAATATCCAATGAATGAGGAAAGAATACGTCAGAAAGATAACTCCCTAAGTCTTCATTTTTCCTTTCTTTTTTTACCACCATCACATCAACTCCACACGCTTACTCATCATGGTTGAAAAGTAAAGAAGGCTACACCTGTCCTCTCAACAGAAAATTGAAGACCCGGGTGCTACCTATTCATAAATGAGGAGGGAGAATATGGCCACTTTTAGTTCTAAACGAATATGACACCATATCTCCAAAGTAGAGTAGAATTGGTACAATCAAGATTCAAGATCTTAACCGGTGAAAACATTTAAGGCATGTACTTATTGTCTTTAAATGGACATACACTCACTCATCCACTTTCACCTGGAAATCTTTTGAAAATTCTCACCTTCTTCACTTAACACACACAACCACCACTACTATGGAAAGCATTGAGAGCAACAAATTCCCTCTCCCTTACTTCCAAAGGCACAATGCAAGAGTAAGGATGAATGTGGATGACCCACGATATGTAAACTGCTCCACCATTTTGAACATGCTGCTTAGCAGCCTAATCGCTTTTGCCCTCTCCATGCATGTTCAAGTGTTTCCGGAAATCCTTCAAGAGTTTTGGAGGTCTGCATGGCTGGTTGTAGATGATGGTAGGCTGATTACCATTGTAGGAATGGTGATGGGCGACAGGCTCATTTGTCTAAATGAGGAAACTATCAGGGAAGCACTCTTGCTAAGAGATAACTGTCCCCCAACCACCTTCTCCCTGGTAGACAAGCAGGCTACCTTGGCCATGATGGGTTACCATGATCCTCAAGGAAGGGTTTCCATCTTCAAAAGCGGGTTCATTGAACCATGGCAGTTTCTGGTGACCCAGTTTGCCTTTTGCTTTACAAGGAAAGCCTCAAGTTGGTATGAGATCACTCAGAGGATAATGGATCCACTCCATGCCTTAGTGAACCATCTCCCCTACAGCTACTCAGCCTATCGATGAATGACTTTAGGGCCAACTTAAGGGGAGGTCGTCCTTTCCTCATCTACCCAAGGTTCTTGATGAAAGTGAGAACCTCTCAGCTGGACTTTGGAGGAGTTCCTGCATCATACGTCAGAGCAAGGATGCTTGTTCAGGAGGAACAACACATTGATGCCCTCATACCAACAGACGAACACACAGGGCATGAAAAACCTCTCTGGGAAATGGTGCAGATCATGTATGGGGATGGAGACTTTAGAGATGATGATCCAAGTGATGAAGACATAATTTTACCTTTTTTTTAGTTTTTTTTGTGTATATAGCCACTTGTGTTTAAAGATATATATGTTAATATCTATTTTGTTTTGATTAAGGGGGAATTTCTGATGAAAAATCAGGAAAAATTTCTGATGAGCTCAGGAATTCAGGGGAATTTCTGATGAGCTTGAGAAATCAAGAAAAGTTTCCGATGAAGTCAGGAATTCAGGGGGAATTTCTGATAAAATTGGGGGTTCTTACATGAGATCAACATTTTCAGGAACTACTTGTCTTAAAAGGAATCCTTGAATTTTTGTTTCAAAAACAATGGACAAGGGAGATGATGTTAAGATAATTAAAACAAATTTCTTTCTTTCAAATGCAACATCTTTTTCTTGTTTCAAATGCAACAATGTTTTCTTGATTCAAATACTTCTTCTGATGAAAATCTGATCATGTTTATCAGAAATCTGTTCAAGAATATCAGAAAATCTGATCACATATATCAGAATTCTAATCATCTTCAACAGAAAATCTGATCACATATATCAGAAATCTGATCATGTTTATCAGAAATCAGTTCATTCTTATCAGAAAATTTGGTCAAACACAAAGGAGGGGAGTTAAAACAAAGATAAATAAACTTAAGTTTTTCAGAAAGAAATTTTTATGACATATGAAAAGGAAGTTTCTGATATAACAAAGTTTAAATGACTTCAAAATTTGGTTTATTAAATTTTCAAATGGAATGATAATGATGAAACACAAAATACAATCCTTGAAGTAGCACCAGAAAAGCATGTGTAGGTAATCTCTCTGAAACTCTACTCATTCCCTCTCATCTAAAAAAAAAGACTTGAACAAAAGTCAACAGAATCTCACGAACAAATCTGTTGAAGAAAAAGTCAATAGAAATCAAAAGGCTCAGAGTTTTGAGTTTTTGTCTTACAGAAAAGGGGGAAGATAAAATCATGCAAAAGTGAAAGATTGGCAGTTAGAAGCAAGAAGATAAGTGGACCACTCTTCAAAACGTGGACCCACTTGTGCAAGTGGACCACTCTTCAAGAACGTGGACCCACTTATGTAAAAGCAAAGATTGGCGGTTACCAAGCACCAATAAAAAAACAGTTTTTTTAAGATAACCCAAAGGTGTCAAGCATTAAACATATAATTTAATGGGTTATTAACATAGTTAATCACCAATCACGTGGGACAACAAAAGCCTATATAAATCCGACCCAACTCATAGTCTCTCACATACACTTCCAAAAGCTTCAACCTCTCAAAATTCCAAACCCTAAAAATCACAACTTTGTTTCTGCAAGCCAAAACCTCAAATCACTATATCATGTCTTCTTCCGGCTCCATGAACCTCAACTTTCCAGCTGTGGAACATGAAGTTCCCCTTGTCAAGAAATCAAAATGGCTAGACACAGAGAAAAAGAACAACCTAGCTCTCAACACTGATCATGAGCAGCATGATGAAAGGGTTAGAATTCTTGTAGAATTTCTGATCAGTTGTCCAATAAAGTATGCTTTAACTGGTGGCTATGAAGTTCCACAACAGATCCTTCAGCAAACAGTGCATACAACATAGAAGTCAGGAACAAAATTAACTGCACATGTGTGGGGTAACATCAGAATCACTGTCAACGAAGAAAACATCAGAAGATGGTTGGAGATCCCGGAAAAATAAGAATATCACATTCCTCCAGTCAAAGAAGAACTCTAGGCGGTATTCAGAAACCTTGGGTACAAGGCCTCAATCACTCTAATTAGCCAATTCAAGAGAAAGGAACTACTAGGATTTTGGCAAGTCTTTATGGATATAATCAATAGCTGTCTCACAGGGAAGATAGGAGTTGCTGATCAAACAACCATTCTAGTACTAAATATCATGTATGGGCTGATAAAGGGTGAAGATGTAGACTATGCCAAAGAAATATTCTCTCTGTTGAAAACCAACATATTCACCCACAAAGGAAGAACAACAACACATCTTCCGCATGCAAGATTTTGGTCAATCATCATAACAAAAGTCTTTGCTGAAAGAAACATGGAAGTACCTACACTTGACATAGTGTGGAAGCCAGTGGTAATGACTCCATGAACTGCTGCAGCAAGTGCTTGGGCTCATCCCGGTGATCTTCCTCCCCTGCCTCAAAGTATGATGAAGGTGATCCCGGCAGACTCTCCTTTTATCAAAAGTCATGAAGAATTGATCAAACCAACTGGACCAGATGATTGTGGATCAAGAATGGAGTCTGTATCAGCTGCTGGTAACAAAAACGTTGCTGAGGGGTATGGAATAAATGAAGAATCTGATGAAGTCTCATCCACTAAAGATGATGCAACTGATTCAGATTCAATGTTAGCCGGAGAAGGTCAACAACATGATACTCTTGAAACAGGTGCACATTTCGAAACAAACCCAAAACTTAATTTCACAAAACCTACTTCTGATGAACCTCATTAGAATCTGTTGAGGCTGATTTTGAAATAAGAACAAGAGTACCCAATGTTGAAGCCTAGTTGGGTGTGGCTCTGAGTGTCAACTCGGAATCTAATGAGGAGGTTGAAAGTGGAGAACACCCACTTGATCAGGGACAACTTTTGGATACTTTGTGTTATCCCAGAACTCAAGGAGAACATTCTCAAAGAACTGTTCAAGGACCTGAGGAAATCCAGGAAATGCCTGTGGTGCATAAATCTGGTAGGAATCCTTTGAATTGGTCTTATGATCAAGACATGGGATTTCCTGAAACAACAAGAAATGTGTTTTCTGCTGGTATGTTAGAAGGAACATCTATTGTTCCAAATGACCCACTTACAATCAACCTTGAAGCAACATTGAAAAAGGTGATGGAGAATGTAAAGAATCAGGAGAGAAAGTCCTCTCTGGAAGAAAAACTGGATGATCTGCTGAATGAAATGAAGCAACAGAAGTCTGACATCAGAAATCTGTCAGAATCTGTTGAAACCCCCATAAAGCAATCAGAAGCAAACACAGATAAACGGAACAAATTGCAAGAATCACCAGTCTCCTCTCAAGATGTAAAGAAAATCTCCCATGAATTTCAGAAACTAGCAGAGGAATTCAGAGTTATGCAAGAAGAACTTGTGAAGAAAACAGAAAGTGCTGAATCAGAAACTGCAATGCAGAACTTGTCAAGTGTTGCAGAAAACTTCACAAAAATGGAAGAAAAGTTGAAGGAAGTTGAGAAGAACAATGATCTGATGGTGCATCGACTAACAGAACAGATGCAAAGTTGGAGTAAAGGCAAGATAGAGACGCAAGGGCAGATGGCAAGCATCAGAGAAGAAAGTGCCATCAACACAAAGTTGACTGAAGATGTAAAAGATTTATTAAAAAGACTTTGTGTTAATATTGCACAAGCAACAAAGACAAGTCTGCCAGATTTGTTGAAACAGATTCCTGAAGGAAGAGAAAAGCCTGGTACAACCAGAAAAGATGCACCCATACATACTGCAACTGCACCAACAAAACCTCTCTTCAAAATATCATCCCCTATACCAACGAAACCAAAAGATTCAACTCAACCGCCACAAAGCACATTGAGTTCCTTCCCTCCACCACTTCATTCTACCTCAAAATCCTTGATCATACATCCTTTAACACAAACTCAATCATCACCTCAATCAGCACCAATTCAATCAAAACCAACTCAACCACCACTACAACAATCTCAGACTCAAACAGAACCATCATTAAGAACAAGAGCTCAACGCTTAACTCGGTCCTCATCCAGAGACAAACTGAAAGGGAAAGAAATTGTTGTACCCACTCTCTCAAACCAAACTGAATTCAGCAAACAATGTAAATCTGGAAAGAAAAGGAAATGGGAAGAAAGTGGTCACACTTCCTCAAGAAACCTGTTGTGATTCCAACAGAAGATCCAAATGTTACAAGAATCATACAAACTGTAGATGACCATGAAGTACTCTTTCCAGAGGTTGTTCTAAAAGATTATTACAGAAAAGATGATGAACCTTTTCCCAGCAATATGAACCTAATCACCAGAAATGCCCTCACAATGAGAGGCAATAGAAAAGAAGGATGTCTCTGGGGGAAATACAGAAATCCCATCAAGAGTGTACACATCACAGATAGATCAGTACAAACTCCTTTCAAAGGTGTATGGCATCAAAAAAATGTATGACATCAGAAGAGAAGATGGTGAAGAACAATCGGTTCTTGACAGCCAAATTATGGAGCGTCTGCACCCACTGGATATAGTTAAGCTAAGAAAAATGTATGCACAAGAATCTCTGAGAAAAGAGAAAACAGAAAAGCATTTCATAGCTTCTCAGAACGTGGAGTGGAGATAGAAACTACCATATGCCAAGTGGATTTTGGTCTGTTTCTTCGATACAAACACTTGGTCAATGGCAAACCTCTGATCACAGCACCAAACACTGAAATCCCTGAAGCAATGAAGGATGCCAGAACAGGTAGCATTGTTGAAACACCTGAGCTAGCAGTGATCTACAAAGATGAAGAAGGGAGAAAAATATTCAGAATTGATGAAATATGTAAGTTTTCTAACAGAACTTTAACTTACATTAAAGAGATAATGAGGAAAAAGCAGGAACAAAAGAAGGACAAGAAGAAAGAGCTTTTGGTGAAACAGACTGGAGACATCATTGATGACTGGATTCAAGACAGGGAGTACGTAAAAACCATGTATGAGGAATGCAAGCAACCAATCCCTCAGAAGTGGAAGCCCAACATGAAAGACTTTTATTATTGAATTTGTCAAAACAATGATTGCTATGGTTGAACAAGTTTTCTTTGAATTGTTTGTTTGAACACTGTTTAAGTGATTGTTTAAGTTTTATCTTGCAAAGTTCTTGGTTGTATGTTCTTCATTTTACTTACAATACTTAGGGGGAAATTTTTAGGAAACTTTATATGTATGATTGAAGTACTGAAGAAAAATGAAGAAGGAGAATCTGATCAATCTGATCAGATCTGATGAAAAAGAAGTCAAAGGATCAAGTCAACAGAAGAAATATGATCATAGGCCATAAGAAGAAGCATTTGAGTCAGATCTGATGAGGATATCTTTGTCTAAGTGTTCGAAGAAAGGATCAGAAGATATCTGATCAAATCTGATGAAACCTCGTCAGATTATGATCAGAAGTCATCAGAAATCTGATGACCATTTATGATGTCCACTTGAAGTTGAAGATAAGGTAATTCAGTTGAAAGACATTGATGATACAAGTGGACGTAGTAAGCATGACATATGAAATGATCTGTGTAACATCCGTAAAAAAACCGGATTTACCAAACCCGTTCCGTTTATTAACCGAACAATCAGTTAAAAAATTTCTTTGCGTATTTAATGCCCAAATTAATTTTAAACGATACATAATTAATAAGTATATTGGAATATATAATTTATTTTTGAAAAACTGTTAAAAATTGTGGTTTAAAAATAAAAGGTTGCTGCCGGGTTTCGAACCCGGGTCAGCCAGCCATTCAGCACAGCCTTAACACTTAACCATCCAACCACTGCGCCACTTATGTTTCTTGTTAAATATTGGAAACAATTAATACATATTATAATTCTCGAATTCAAAACCGACGCGTCCAATTGCAGTCGTCGGAAATCCCGACGATTTCGCCGAGATTGGACGGTTACTTCAGTTTTAACCGAAGCTTTAACTATGACATCGGTTATAACCGACGTCTGAACCCGCGACGCAAGTCATAACCGCCGGAAAACGTAATGACCGATGAATCAAGACGGAAATCGGACCAAATTCATCGATGTCCTGCCTTATAAATACCCCCTCTAACCTCTGTTAGCTTTTTCTCTCACAATCACACATTTTCCCGACATAATTTCCCTCGCCGGAGAACTTCTGCAACTCGCCGGAAAACCGAGCCTTTCACCTCTGAGCATTACTGAACACCCAGAACTCACCGAAGCCACCCCCATTCACCTCAAGCTCGCTGAAGACTCTCTGCCGCAAGACACACGTCGCCGGAACAACCTGCTGACATCGAAGTTCTGCCGGAGAAACAGAGGAGTCCAGTTCGGTATATCTAACACTTAACCTCTCATTCTTTTTATTTATCTCACCTGTAATTAACCGCAAAACACTAAAAGAACATGATTAAATCGACGAACCAGTCGGACTCCGATTCTGGTTAAGTCCAACGAAGAAGACGAAGTTTCAGTTGTCTATAAGTATAATTTAAATCAAGATATAACTCGGGTTAGACACACAGTCCAGCGGTGGACTGTGTGCAATAAAACACGCTTACGTCTCGAGTTCGATACTTGTCCCACGCACACTCGTCTTAATAAAAATGTTCCTTTTTATTACTGAACCGGATTCATTTCATAAAGATGTTAAGTTTAATAAAAACCGGAATAATAACCAAGATAGACACACAGTCCAGTGGTGGACTGTGTGAACGTTTAATCACACGTCACGAGTTCGAGTCCGGACTACCGCACCGATCCGGACAATTATCAAACTTTTTATATAAGACAGAAATGAAATAATGTAGTTTGTATATAAGTATAATAAAAATCAGATTATATAACAAGTTAGACACACAGTCCAGCGGTGGACTGTGTGTTAACCCAAACCACAGGTCCCGGGTTCGAGACCTGTGGAGAACACCGGTTCGATGCATTAAAATCGTTTTTAAAAATGAATGATTTTCTGTTTAAATCAAGTAGTATATAAATATAATTAAAAACAGAAATATTTCGGGTTAGACACGTAGCTCAGTTGGTAGAGCTGCGTGCACGCAAACGGGAGGTCTCGGGTTCGAGCCTCACCCGGCGCACACAATTTCACAGCCTGACCGGTCAACAAGTCAACGGTCAACGGTCAACAGTCGCAAAAAGTCAACTTTTTTTATTATTTTTATTTATTTATTTATTTAAAAATCAATTAAAAATACTTAAAAATAACATTTTTAAGGTTAGAAAATAGCCTTAAACTCACAAAAATACATCCAACAATTCTACTAAAATTGATTAATAAAATCCGTTTACTTACCGAACCATTATGCCATTATCTAGGTTAGTTTCACTCGTGGTTAAAACCAACTTCGTGCGTATTCAACATCATCAACCGAACGCACCCAATGTGAGTGAATCTTACAACTCCCCTTTTTAATTACACGTTTTGGGGTGTGTCATGTGTCACCAAAATTAACTCGTTTATCTAAACTTGTGCCATATCATATTGTGATCTAAACTTAGTTTGTATACATTGTTTGTAGTTATGTATTTCATATTGTCAATTTATATGCAATTCATTCATTAGGCCCATCAGTTCCTCGTGGGAGACGAGTTGAGCAACGCGTGCCTCAAAACAAATCCATTATTGTTCATGTGTTTATTATTTAGTTTATATTGTTTGTAGTTATGTATTTCATATTGTCAAGTATATGCAAATCATTCATTAGGCCCATCAGTTCCTCGTGAGAGACGAGTTGAGCAACGCGTGCCTCAAAACGATCCATTATTGTTCATGTGTGCAATATTTAATATTAATTGATTGGTGAGTAAGTTTACATCTATTTTTACTCATGTGTGGTTGTGCACTTTATTTTATAATCAATTAAATAAACTTGTTCAAATGTTTTTCATAGGATTCACTCGCCAACTTTTTGTTGATCCAAAAACCATTTTTACACATGATACAGGTGAACAGGATGAAGCAAGGAAAACCTAGGAAATGCCTTAGAAGAAAACAATGAAGTCTAGAATGATGTTTAGGACATGATGTAATTATGATTGTAAATTTCCCATTAAATTGTATTAATGAATATGAAACGTTATAATAAATGTCATGAGCTTTGATGATAACCCAATCATGCCCCGATCACCTTTTCCGCTGCGGGTCGGGGTGTGACAGATTGGTATCAGAGCCATGACTATAGGGATATACGATAGGTTATTAGACCCTTAGAGCCTATACTATAGTTGCCTAAATTATAATTGTTTAGGTGGTTACATACAAACTTATGATATTTATTTGTTTCATATTTGTTTATACTTACAGTCAAACATACATACTTACATACACATTCATCATACATATTTCAATGTTCATATATTCAAATCATTTTCATACTCTCGTTATTCAAAGATTTTGTTGCAATTTTCAAATCTCATCAAAGTAAGTTCTGCGACGGGCATGTAGTAACTGGAAGGGTACAAGTACCGGTAGTCGGAACGTCCTGTCTAGGTTGGCATTCGTATAAATCCAATATAACGGACCAGTTTGCCTACCTGGGGACTAACGATGAGAGTACGAAGGACCGATTAGGCCAAAGCATGCCACACCAAACGTCGTTCGAACTAACCCCACTTTGAGGTGTCACCGTGTCTATACCTGGGCACATTCCGAATATCATACGTTTATATTTCTCGATTTTCTCCGGGTTTTAGTGTACGTAACCAGGCTAACACATGAGAACCATATGAAAAACCCGGTATTCATGGGGGCCCACATGATTACGAAGGTGAAGTATGGCGGCATGCAAGGCCCAATTACGAGCAAAGCCCAAGACATCCTATGGGTGTAGTAGATTTATTTTTCTATATTTATTTTATGAATGTTCATTCCTAAGTGCGACCCATGATCCCAAAAACATCCAACTCATACTCTTGACATGTATTCCTTGTAGATGTCTTCTAATCTCGCCCGTAAGAAGATGAGAGCCGGAAAAGCTCGCGAGCGCATGGCTGCCCTAATCGCTCAACAAATGGCTGCCGTAATACCCAACATTGTAATCCAAGTCCAACAAGCACTTACCGCTAATCCCGTCAATCAAGAAGTTCAAAATGTTATCAACCATTCCCCAAATACCACTAAATGCACCTACAAGCATTTCAAATCATGCGACCCTCCAAAATACGAAGGGACTGAAGGTGTCACCACTCTCCTCCATTGGTTTGAAGAAATGGATAACACTTTTCTAAATTGCGATTGCCCCGATGATCGCAAGGTGCGATATGCTACTGGTCGTTTATATGGAATAGCCCTTACTTGGTGGAATACAGAGAAGGCCAAACGAGGCGTTGAAGATGCTATGACTTTGACTTGGGAAGAGTTGAAGGAAATCATGACAAGACGGTTTTGCCCGAGGAACGAAATCAAGAAATTAGAAGATGAGTTCTATTCGTTGAAGCAAAAGGAAGGCGACCACACCACATACAACAAAAGATTCCTCGAGTTAAATCAAATGGTTCCCAACTTGTTCACTCCCCTCTACTGTTTGATCGAGCACTACATTCAAGGTCTTCCGTAAAAAATTCAAGACTCTGTAATAAGTACCACGCCTACAACTTTGGAAGCAGCTATGGAGTTAGCTACAGAGCTCACCGAGAACCGCATCCGGAATAAAGACTTCAAGGAGGAGAAGAAGAAGGATAAAGCATCAACTGAAACTTCAAACTCCACCCAAACCGAATCCCCTTCTCAACCCATTTCTAAGAGAAAAAGAGACGGGCAACTTTTCGCTACTATCCAACGTAATCAACCAATTTCACACGCCATAACCCATCCAAGCTATCCCAATCACTCAAGTAGCACCCAACTCAACTTACCCAAATAAGAAACCATACCTTGGACCTCACCCTCGATGTAACACCTGTTTTTATCACCATCCATCTACCTTACCTTGTCGACTATGTGCGAATTGTGGACGCTATGGTCATTTGAGCAAGGTTTGCCGCACCCCTCAAAACCAAATCTCTCCCCCTACTCAAAACATGATCCAAACCTATCAACAACCGCAATACCCCATGTTCCCATATGTTCGAGCCTGTTTCAATTGTGGCGACCCTACCCACTTTAGAAACACGTGCCCTCGATTGGTTAACATCATAAACGCCCAAGCTCAAGCAAACCCAGTTAACCAAGTAAATCAAGAAAACCCAATCACTAGGCCACCAGCAAGAGGAAGAGTTTTCAACATCAACGCCAATCCTGTCGAAGATAATGACGACCCAAACGAAACCACCCAACTAGTCCTCTTCACCGAAAATCAAGATTTAACTCTAATCGTTTAGTTTTATGTTTTTCTTTATGTTTTAGAATCACATAGAACCAATCATAACTTAAGGATAAAGCCAATGAGAATTTGACAAGAATATGGTGGATACGCCGCTGGTACTTCCTATATATAAGTATTCTTGTCAAAGGATCAGAGGCATTATCTGGCGGTTATGAGAGGTTCCATGTATAAACTGTTTGTGATTATTGTTTAGATTAAATTTATTATTTTCAGTACATGCAATACGATCGGCTCCGTTTGATTGAGCCTTGATCGCACAGACATTTTTCATTTTCAGTACATGCAATACGATCGGCTCCGTTTGATTGAGCCTTGATCGCACAGACATTTTTCATTTTCAGTACATGCAATACGATCTTGTGGTTGTTATGTTTGTTGTAGATTCACATAGAACTAATCATAACTTGCGGATAAAGTCAATGAAAATTTGACAAGACTATGGTGGATACGCCGCTGGTACTTCCTATATATAAGTATTCTTGTCGGAGGATCGGAGGCATTATCAGGCGGTTATGAGAGGTTCCATGTAGGATTTAGAATGTTTTGGTCAAAGTTTGTTCATCATACATTTCAGTGTATTTCAATTTCATCATTTAAAGAAGTTGAGCTATGTCTCACTTCCACAATGACTAACCTCTCCATCATAACAAACGAGAGAGGTATTGTCATCATTCAAACATGGATTATCAGAATTAAGACTCAAGTATTGGTTGTTGTGTTTATTTATGATCTAGAGTTACATCTTAGAACCAATCATAACTCACTGATAAAACCAATGAAAATTTGACAAGAATATAGTTGATACGCTGCTGGTACTTCCTATATATAAGTATTCTTGTCAAAGGATCAGAGGCATTGTCAGGCGGTTATGAGAAGTTCTATGTAGGATTTAGTAATTTCTTGGTAACTAATCATAACTTGCGGATAAAACCAACGAAAATTTGACAAGAATATGGTGGATACGCCGCTGGTACTTCCTATATATAAGTATTCTTGCCAAAGGATCAGAGGCATTATCGGGCGGTTATGAAAAGTTCCATGTAGGATTTAGTATTGTCTTGGTTGAAATTTGTGTTACATTCATATCCTCTCGCCACTTAAAGAAATTGGATTGTATTCTATTTCTACATAAACTAACCTCTCCATCATAACAAACGAGAGAGGAACTGTCACCATTCAAACATGTATGCTATCAGAACTTGGACTCAGATATTGGTTGTTGTATTTATTTATGTTTAGAGTCACATCATAGAACCAATCATAACTTACTAATAAAACCAATGAAAATTTGACAAGAATATGGTGGATACGCCGCTGGTACTTCCTATATATCAGTATTCTTGTCAAAGGATCAGAGGCATTGTTAGACGGTTATGAGAAGTTCCATGTAGGTTGTAATATTAGAAATTTTGTTTTAGGATATAACCCTATCCTTCCAAACATATCAAGACTCTTACGCATGATATCATATTTAGTGAATCAACTCTGCTTATCAATATTTTTACAGTAGGCAACAAATCGATTCCTGTAACAGGGTACTTAACCCTTACAAGGGACGTTACCGCCTCAAACAAAAACTTAAACTCTTACTCTTTTTCTAAGTATGTAACTGTCAAACTAAACACTATCATTTTTAGTCAAATATATCACTACTTAAATTTCGGGATGAAATTTCTAAAAAGCAAGGGATACTGTAACATCCGTCAAAAAAACCGGATTTACCAAACCCGCTCCGTTTATTAACCGAACAATCAGTTAAAAAATTTCTTTGCGTATTTAATGCCCAAATTAATTTTAAACGATACATAATTAATAAGTATATTGGAATATATAATTTATTTTTGAAAAACTGTTAAAAATTGTGGTTTAAAAATAAAAGGTTGCTGCCGGGTTTCGAACCCGGGTCAGCCAGCCATTCAGCACAGCCTTAACACTTAACCATCCAACCACTGCGCCACTTATGTTTCTTGTTAAATATTGGAAACAATTAATACATATTATAATTCTCGAATTCAAAACCGACGCGCCCAATTGCAGTCGTCGGAAATCCCGACGATTTCGCCGAGATTGGACGGTTACTTCAGTTTTAACCGAAGCTTTAACTATGACATCGGTTATAACCGACGTCTGAACCCGCGACGCAAGTCATAACCGCCGGAAAACGTAATGACCGATGAATCAAGACGGAAATCGGACCAAATTCATCGATGTCCTGCCTTATAAATACCCCCTCTAACCTCTGTTAGCTTTTTCGCTCACAATCACACATTTTCCCGACATAATTTCCCTCGCCGGAGAACTTCTGCAACTCGCCGGAAAACCGAGCCTTTCACCTCTGAGCATTACTGAACACCCAGAACTCACCGAAGCCACCCCCATTCACCTCAAGCTCGCTGAAGACTCTCTGCCGCAAGACACACGTCGCCGGAACAACCTGCTGACATCGAAGTTCTGCCGGAGAAACAGAGGAGTCCAGTTCGGTATATCTAACACTTAACCTCTCATTCTTTTTATTTATCTCACCTGTAATTAACCGCAAAACACTAAAAGAACATGATTAAATCGACGAACCAGTCGGACTCCGATTCTGGTTAAGTCCAACGAAGAAGACGAAGTTTCAGTTGTCTATAAGTATAATTTAAATCAAGATATAACTCGGGTTAGACACACAGTCCAGCGGTGGACTGTGTGCAATAAAACACGCTTACGTCTCGAGTTCGATACTTGTCCCACGCACACTCGTCTTAATAAAAATGTTCCTTTTTATTACTGAACCGGATTCATTTCATAAAGATGTTAAGTTTAATAAAAACCGGAATAATAACCAAGATAGACACACAGTCCAGTGGTGGACTGTGTGAACGTTTAATCACACGTCACGAGTTCGAGTCCGGACTACCTCACCGATCCGGACAATTATCAAACTTTTTATATAAGACAAAAATGAAATAATGTAGTTTGTATATAAGTATAATAAAACTCAGATTATATAACAAGTTAGACACACAGTCCAGCGCTGGACTGTGTGTTAACCCAAACCACAGGTCCCGGGTTCGAGACCTGTGGAGAACACCGGTTCGATGCATTAAAATCGTTTTTAAAAATGAATGATTTTCTATTTAAATCAAGTAGTATATAAATATAATTAAAAACAGAAATATTTCGGGTTAGACACGTAGCTCAGTTGGTAGAGCTGCGTGCACGCGAACGGGAGGTCTCGGGTTCGAGCCTCACTGGGTGCTTTCTTCTTCTCATCTTTGAACTTGCCGTTTCGAATGCGATTTTCAGTGAGTTCTGTAGCTAACTCCATTGCGGCTTCAAGTGTTGCAGGCGATGTGCTTAAAACCGAATCTTGAATTTTCGAGGGGAGGCCTCGAATGTAATGTTCAACTAAGCGGTACAAGGGGTGAACAAATTTGGGATCATCTGGTTCAACTCGAGAAATCTCTTATTATATGAAGTGTGGTCTCCTTCCTTTTGTTTCAGTGCGTGGAATTCGTCTTCCAGCTTTTTGATTTCGCTTCTTGGACAGAAGCGTCTTGTCATGAGTTCCCTTAACTCTTCCCATGTTAAGGCCATGGCATCTTCAACACCTTGCTTACCCTTTTCCGTGTTCCACCAGGTAAGGGCTACCCCAAACAGTCTTCCAGTCGCGTAACGTACCTTACGGTCCTCGGGACAATCGCAATTGAGGAAAGTGTTTTCCATTTCTTCAAACCAGTGAAGGAGGGCGGTAACACCTTCGGTCCCTTCATATTTTGGGGGATCGCAGGATTTGAAGTGTTTGTAGGTGCACTTGGGGGTTTTGGAAGGAGGGTTGGCGACGCTCTGGTCTTCTTGGTTGGGAGGGTTGATGGGATTAGCGGTGAGAGCTTGTTGAACTTGAAGCACGATGTCAGGAAGTACTACGGCCATTTGTTTAGCAATTTGTGTGGCCAAGCGTTCGCTTGATTTTCCTGACTTTCTACCTCCACGTAGTTACCTAGCCGACATCTACAGGAACATATATATGAAGATTGTGAGTTTAAGAATTTTCTAGGTGTCATGTGTCGTAAAAAGAATGAAAATCAACATAACTGACAATAATTTAACTACATCCATAGGATGTCTTGGGTTTGCTCATGTTTGGGCCTCCAAATGTCTCCCATACCATTGCCTGTGTAGTCATGTGGGCCCCCATGACTATTGGGCTTGGTAGGATTCACATTGGTGTCGGCGGGTTAACACTCGCACCACCCGAATGAAAATCGTAAAATATGATTGCGAGATGTATGGTAGGAGGGTGTCCAGGTGTAGACACAATGACAACTCAAAGTGGGGTTAGCTCACACGACGTTTGGTATAGCATGCTTTGGCCTAATAGGTCCTTCGTACTCTCATCGTTAGTCCCCAGGTAGGCAAACTGGTCCTTTATTTTAGATTTATATGAATGCCAAGCCTAGACAGGACGTTCCGACTACCGGTACTCGTACCCTTCCAGTTACTACATGCCCGTCATGAGAACTCACTTTGATGTGATTTGAAAAATACATAAATCATTGCAAAAATCATGGAAATCGTGAGGTGTGTGCTCTCATAGATATGATATGTTATGAGGATATGATTTATGATGAGCATTGCATAATAACATGTATTTGTGAGCGTGCTTGCATAACATTGGGTGTGAAAATAAACATAAAACATATAAACATCATGAATTTTGCATGTAACGCATAAACAATTAAAATTTAATCAACTATAGTATAGGCTCTAAGGGTCTAAAAACCTAACCTATATCCCTATAGTCACAAGCTCTGATACCAATCTGTCACACCCCGACCCGCAGCGGAATAAAAGTCGGGGCATAATTGGCTTATCACCAAAGCTCATGATATTTACTAAGATGTTTCATATTTATTAAATTCAAATTACAAACTTAAATATCCAAAAACAAAATTCATACAATTACAAAGGAAAATGAAACTATATATTTATTCCAAAGCATAAACTTGTTTATTCTTCTAGGCCATCCTAAAACGGGGGAGATTTTGGGTCAACAAAAGTTGGCGAGTGAACCTTGATAAACCATTTTAACTAATTTCTTGTTTTATTTATTAAAGAAAATTCGTGCATTAATCACATGTGAGCAAACATATATATGTAAACAATCACAAACCACTTTGGATGAGTATATGACATGAATGATGATGTATTTGAGATCAAGGCTCAATCAAACGGAGCCGATCTAATGAGGCTCCTGATGCTCAACCCGTATCCCACGGGGAACTGATGGGCCTAATGAAATGCGTGCACTGAAATGATAAATTCAATTTACATATAATTCACACAACAATCAATACACATTTGATCACGGATATGATGTATGCACAAGTGTTTAAATAAAATAAAAGAATAGTACGACACATGATACACCCCAAAACATGATTAAAACGGGGAATTGGTAGAGGTTCACTCACAGTGGATGCGTTTCTTGATGACGATGAATGCGCACGAATTTATGATTCAACCGACGAGGGAAAACTAACCTAAATAATAACGAAATGATTCGATAAATAAATAAATTTTATTTGAGATTAATATTTTTAATTAGTGCTCTTAATGAGATTTTTAGATTTATTTTTGTGAGTTTAATGCAAATTTTTAACCTTCAAAATCTTTATTTTTAAGTATTTTTAAATAATTTTTCAATTTAATAAAAAGAAAATAAGAAAACAAAAATAAAAAAAGGTTGACTTTGTCATGTCTGACCGGGTCTGACCGGTCGGACATAATGAATTTCAGGCGGCGAGTGAGGTTCAAACTCGGGACCTCTCGTATCCGTGCACGCAGCTCTACCAACTGAGCTACGTGTCTAACCCGAAATATTCTGTGTTTTAATTATATATATGTACTAACTAGCTTTAGGCCGAAACCGGTTACAGAACCCGGAATCGAACTCGGGACCTTCGGGTTCGAGTGCACACAGCCCAACCAGTTGGGCTATGTGTCTAATCTGTATAAACACTGGATTATATTAATTTATATATATGCTGTGAATTGATCTGAATAAGTTAAAAAAATGTTGGTTTTATTTCAGAAAGTCGGAAACATGTGTGATTCGAACCCGGGACGTGTGTTTTGTATTTGCACACAGTCCATCGCTGGACTATGTGTCTAACCCGGTTAAATACCCGATTTTAATTACATTAGTATACAACTTAGGCTTCGTCTTCTTCACTAAGAAAAAACACAGAACAGTGAACCCGACTGTTTTGCTTAATCGACCAACAAACTTATACTAGATTGAAATAAAATAGAAAAAAAAAAGATTAAGTAACATGATATACCAAAACAGAGAGTTTCTTCGGATTTCCGGCAAGTTTTCGTCGACCCTGATTTGCGATTTCCGGCTGGCGCAGCTGCTTTCCGGCGGTCAAGACTTCGATCAGAGGGAATTATCGTGAGTTTTCGAAAAGATTGAGCGAGTCTTTCATCGGTATTTATAGTGAATCCCAATCATAGGATTTCCATTTCGAAGCTTGATTTACGGATTGATGATTTCAACTTTGAACGGTTTGGAGTTTTAATTCGATTTTGATTTCGAAATCGTAACTGTTTTTCGTTCTAAAACAGACATCGCTTGATTGAAGTTGGCGGTTAAAGTCGCGATTCAAACAGATGATATGCGAATCTTTATATAAAACTTAATTGTTTTCAGTTTTAATCACAAATGTGTGTAGTGTAGTGGTGAAAGCTGTGTGTGTATAAGTCGGAGACCCGGGTTCGAGACCCGGCTACCCCATCCTGTTTTATTATTTAATTTTATTATTATTATTTATTAATTATGGTTTTTAAACTCTAAAATATTTATTAATTATGTATTATTTTAAATAACCGGTACAATAAATACGCAACGAACTTTAACCGAATGTTTGATTATTAAACGAAGCGGGGTTTGAAACCCGTTTTACGAAGAATGTTACAGTATCCCCTACTTTTAGAAATTTCGTCCCGAAATTTAAGTAGTAGTGGTAACCGGGAAAAGATGCGGGTATTTTTCGCGCATTGAGTCTTCACGTTCCCAAGTAAACTCGGGTCCTCGTTTTGACTCCCAATGTACCCTGACAATTGGAATACGACTTCGCCTTAAACGCTTCTCTCCGAAATCCATGATTTCCACCGATCTTTCAACGAAGTGCATCGATTCATCGACTTGAATGTCTTCTAGAGGAATATGGAGGTTTTCATCGGCGATGCACTTTTTCAAGTTTGATACGTGGAATGTGGGATGAATTTTGTTGAGCTCTTTTGGTAGATCAAGCTTGTATGCTACAGGACCTACTCTCTCGAGTATCTTGAAAGGTCCTACGTAGCGTGGTGCTAGCGTGCCCTTCTGGCCAAAACGAACCACTCCCTTCCACGGTGATACTTTTAAAAGTACTTGATCACCAATGTCGAACTCCAAGGGCTTGCGTCGTTTGTCAGCATAACTCTTTTGACGACTTTGAGCCGCTAGAAGATTGTTTCGAATTTGAAGGATCTTGTCGGTTGTTTCTTGAATTAATTCTGGTCCGGTGATTTGCGCTTCCCCAATTTCGTGCCAACATACTGGAGATCGGCACTTACGACCATATAAAGCTTCGAAAGGAGCCATGCCGATACTTGAATGATAGCTATTGTTGTACGAAAATTCAACTAATGGTAGGTGAGCGTTCCAGTTCCCTTTGAAGTCTATGACACATGCTCGCAGCATGTCTTGACCATCAGTTTGAGGATGAAAAGCGGTACTGAGGTCTAATCGTGTACCCAAAGCGGTTTGTACGGCTCGCCATGTTCGTGAAGTGAAACGACCATCACGGTCTGAAATGATGCTTAATGGTACACCATGACGGCTTACGATCTCGCTGATGTAGATACGAGCTAACTTCTCGTTCTTGAAGTCCTCGCGAATCGGAATGAAATGAGATGACTTTGTAAGACGATCGATTATTACCCATATGGTGTCATACCCACTGGAGGTGCGAGGTAACCCGGTAATGAAATCCATGGTTATGTTTTCCCACTTCCATACAGGTATTTCGGGTTGGACTAGAAGTCCTGAAGGTCTTTGATGTTCAGCTTTTACTTTGGAACAGGTAAGGCATTTGGAAACAAAAACAGCGATATCCTTTTTCATGCTAGGCCACCAGTAGGTGTATCGTAGGTTTAGATACATCTTGTCGGCTCCTGGGTGTACAGAGTATCGTGTTTTGTGCGTCTCATTCATGAGGAAATCACGAAGGTTATCGCGATCAGGAATCCATATGCGGTTTAAATAGTATAGAATACCGTCGGATTTGGTTTCGCTTTTTAGTTCAGCTCCACATGACAGCTCATCGCGTACGTCATTTTCTGTTACAGAAACATGTTGAGCTGCCCAGATTCGATCTTTGATGTCGGTTATGATTTGCGAACATAGAAGACGAATGGAGTTCGCATAACCTTTTCGACTGAGCGCATCGGCCACCACGTTTGCCTTGCCAGGATGATACCGAATTTCACAGTCGTAGTCGTTGAGAAGTTCGACCCATCTTCGTTGCCTCATATTCAACTCCTTCTGGTTAAAGATATGTTGGAGACTCTTGTGGTCATTTTATATTTCACACTTGGTACCGTAGAGGTAATGTCTCCATATCTTGAGAGCGAACACAACGTCCCCAAGTTCCAGGTCGTGGGTGGTGTAATTTTTCTCATTAACTTTGAGTTGCCTAGAGGCATAGGCTATCACTTTTCCTCTTTGCATCAATACACAGCCTAGCCCTTGCCCTGATGCGTCGCAATATACCACAAAGTCATCGCAACCCTCAGGGAGTGTGAGGATAGGTGCGTCACAAAGTTTTTGCTTTAGAGTTTGGAAGGCCTCCTCTTGCTTAGGTCCCCATATGAAGGGTTTTCCTTTATGAGTCAAGGCCGTGAGTGGTACAGCAATACGGGAAAAATTAGCAATGAAGCGTCGATAGTAACCAGCCAAACCAAGAAATGACCTAACTTCGGTAGGGGTACGTGGCGCTTGCCATTCCTGTACTGCCTTGATTTTTGAAGGATCGACATGAATTCCCTTGTCATTGACGACATGTCTAAGGAATTGTACTTCTCCTAACCAGAATTCGCATTTTGAGAACTTAGCGTAAAGCTTTTCAGTCCTTAAGAGTGTAAGGATGAGTCGAAGGTGTCGCTCATGATCGGATTTAGACTTGAAGTAAATAAGGATGTCATCGATAAAGACTATGACGAAACGGTCGAGGTAGGGTTTGCATACCCTATTCATTAAATCCATGAAGACAGCGGGGGCATTGGTTAAACCGAAAGGCATGACCATGAACTCTAATGACCATAACGAGTCCGGAAGGCGGTTTTTGGGATATCTTCTTCGTGCACTCTGAGCTGATGATAACCAGAACGAAGGTCGATTTTTGAAAAGCAAGTGGCGCCTTGAAGTTGGTCTAGGAGGTCATCAATGCGAGGCAGTGGATAGCAATTTTTAACCGTTAACTTGTTGAGTTCTCTATAATCAATGCACATGCGAAACGTTCCATATTTCTTCTTCACAAAAAGAACAGGTGCACCCCAAGGCGATGAGCTAGGACGTATGAATCCTTTGTCACTCAGCTCTTGCAGTTGACTGGCCAGCTCTTGCATTTCGGATGGGGCTAACCTATAAGGAGATTTTACGACTGGTGTAGCGCCAGGTACAAGATCGATGCGAAATTCGACTTCTCTCACAGGAGGAAGTCCTGAAATGTCGTCGGGAAAGACTTGTGGGAATTCCTTCACAATTGGGATATCTTCGAGTTTCCTCTCCTTGTTTCCCTTCTTGACGACGTGAGTTAGGAATGCGACATAGTTCTTGTGGAGATATCTTCGGGCTTGAAGGCAGGACATTAATTTGAGTCCTTTCGAAAGGGTTTCCCCAAAAATACGTAGTGTCTGACCGTCTGCAAGAGGAATGCGAATGAATTTTTCGTGGCACACCACTTCAGCGTGATGCTGGCTGAGCCAGTCCATACCGATTATAACATCGAAACTTCCCAACTTCATAGGAACGAGGTCAATTGGAAAATCGTGATCGTTTAGGGTGAGAGTACAATTGCGTATAATAGAATTTAATGAAACGGGTTTTCCGTCAGCAATTTCCACCGTTAGAGATTCGATGAGATTAACACGAGGTTGGTCGAGTATAGGTTCAAATTCTAAGGACACAAAGCTCTTATCCGCACCAGTATCGAATAATATGGATGCATAACTACCATTGATGAGAAACGTACCGTTGACCACGTTGTTGTCAGCCCTGGCTTGGTTGGCATTGATATTGAAAGCTCTCCCTCTGGCAGGTGGGGGAGCTTGGTTAGCTTGGTTTACCGGGTTTGCGTGAGCTTGGGCATAGATGATGTTCACTAGGCGAGGACATGTGTTCTTGAAGTGGTTTGGGTCCCCACAGTTGAAACAAGCTCGCATGGGTTGCATCATGGGGTAGTTGGGTTGGTAGTAAGGTTGGGCTGCGTGTTGTGAAGGCGGTAGAAGTAGGGGTTGTTGGGTTTGGCCCACTATCTGATTTTGGGTTTGGGGTGGAGGTTGATTGCGGTTCATTTGTTGAAGGGTACGGAAGGTTTGGATGGTGTGACCCGCACGGCCACAACTTGTGCAATGTTGTCAGGGATTTTCGGGAGGGTGATGGTATTGACAGCGGTTGCATTTTGGGTGTGGGCCAGTATATGGCTTTTTGAATGGTGCAGCTGGAGGAGCAATTTGGGTGATTGGTGCAACAGTGATAGGAGGGTTGGTTTGAGTGACAGCAAAATTCTTCCCATTTTGCTTCCTCTTACCAGCAAACTTCGAGGACTGGGTGGTTTGGAGTTGGGGTCTCAATGGGTGCTTTCTTCTTCTCATCTTTGAACTTGCCGTTTCGAATGCGATTTTCAGTGAGTTCTGTAGCTAACTCCATTGCGGCTTCAAGTGTTGCAGGCGATGTGCTTAAAACCGAATCTTGAATTTTCGAGGGGAGGCCTCGAATGTAATGTTCAACTAAGCGGTACAAGGGGGTGAACAAATTTGGGATCATCTGGTTCAACTCGAGAAATCTCTTATTATATGAAGTGTGGTCTCCTTCCTTTTGTTTCAGTGCGTGGAATTCGTCTTCCAGCTTTTTGATTTCGCTTCTTGGACAGAAGCGTCTTGTCATGAGTTCCCTTAACTCTTCCCATGTTAAGGCCATGGCATCTTCAACACCTTGCTTACCCTTTTCCGTGTTCCACCAGGTAAGGGCTACCCCAAACAGTCTTCCAGTCGCGTAACGTACCTTACGGTCCTCGGGACAATCGCAATTGAGGAAAGTGTTTTCCATTTCTTCAAACCAGTGAAGGAGGGCGGTAACACCTTCGGTCCCTTCATATTTTGGGGGATCGCAGGATTTGAAGTGTTTGTAGGTGCACTTGGGGGTTTTGGAAGGAGGGTTGGCGACGCTCTGGTCTTCTTGGTTGGGAGGGTTGATGGGATTAGCGGTGAGAGCTTGTTGAACTTGAAGCACGATGTCAGGAAGTACTACGGCCATTTGTTTAGCAATTTGTGTGGCCAAGCGTTCGCTTGATTTTCCTGACTTTCTACCTCCACGTAGTTGCCTAGCCGACATCTACAGGAACATATATATGAAGATTGTGAGTTTAAGAATTTTCTAGGTGTCATGTGTCGTAAAAAGAATGAAAATCAACATAACTGACAATAATTTAACTACATCCTATGATGTCTTGGGTTTGCTCATGTTTGGGCCTCCAAATGTCCCCCATACCATTGCCTGTGTAGTCATGTGGGCCCCCATGACTATTGGGCTTGGTAGGATTCACATTGGTGTCGGCGGGTTAACACTCGCACCACCCGAATGAAAATCGTAAAATATGATTGCGAGATGTATGGTAGGAGGGTGTCCAGGTGTAGACACAATGACAACTCAAAGTGGGGTTAGCTCACACGACGTTTGGTATAGCATGCTTTGGCCTAATAGGTCCTTCGTACTCTCATCGTTAGTCCCCAGGTAGGCAAACTGGTCCTTTATTTTAGATTTATACGAATGCCAAGCCTAGACAGGACGTTCCGACTACCGGTACTCGTACCCTTCCAGTTACTACATGCCCGTCATGAGAACTCACTTTGATGTGATTTGAAAAATACATAAATCATTGCAAAAATCATGGAAATCGTGAGGTGTGTGCTCTCATAGATATGATATGTTATGAGGATATGATTTATGATGAGCATTGCATAATAACATGTATTTGTGAGCGTGCTTGCATAACATTGGGTGTGAAAATAAACATAAAACATATAAACATCATGAATTTTGCATGTAACGCATAAACAATTAAAATTTAATCAACTATAGTATAGGCTCTAAGGGTCTAATAACCAATCCTATATCCCTATAGTCACAAGCTCTGATACCAATCTGTCACACCCCGACCCGCAGCGGAATAAAAGTCGGGGCATAATTGGGTTATCACCAAAGCTCATGATATTTACTAAGAGTTTCATATTTATTAAATTCTAATTACAAACTTAAATATCCAAAAACAAAATTCATACAATTACAAGGGAAAATGAAACTATATATTTATTCCAAAGCAATAAACTTGTTTATTCTTCTAGGCCATCCTAAGTGTTTCCTGTCTCGGCTGGATCACTTGTATCATGTGTAAAACGGGGGAGATTTTGGGTCAACAAAAGTTGGCGAGTGAACCTTGATAAACCATTTTAACTAATTTCTTGTTTTATTTATTAAAGAAAATTCGTGCATTAATCACATGTGAGCAAACATATATATGTAAACAATCACAAACCACTTTGGATGAGTATATGACATGAATGATGATGTATTTGAGATCAAGGCTCAATCAAACGGAGCCGATCTAATGAGGCTCCTGATGCTCAACCCGTATCCCACGGGGAACTGATGGGCCTAATGAAATGCTTGCACTGAAATGATAAATTCAATCTACATATAATTCACACAACAATCAATACACATTTGATCACGGATATGATGTATGCACAAGTGTTTAAATATAATAAAAGAATAGTACGACACATGATACACCCCAAAACATGATTAAAACGGGGAATTGGTAGAGGTTCACTCACAGTGGATGCGTTTCTTGATGACGATGAATGCGCACGAATTTATGATTCAACCGACGAGGGAAAACTAACCTAAATAATAACGAAATGATTCGATAAATAAATAAATTTTATTTGAGATTAATATTTTTAATTAGTGCTCATAATGAGATTTTTAGATTTATTTTTGTGAGTTAAATGCAAATTTTTAACCTTCAAAATCTTTATTTTTAAGTATTTTTAAATAATTTTTCAATTTAATAAAAAGAAAATAAGAAAACAAAATTAAAAAAAAGGTTGACTTTGTCAGGTCTGACCGGGTCTGACCGGTCGGACAACATGAATTTCAGGCGGCGAGTGAGGTTCGAACTCGGGACCTCTCGTATCCGTGCACGCAGCTCTACCAACTGAGCTACGTGTCTAACCCGAAATATTCTCTGTTTTAATTATATATATATACTAACTAGCTTTAACCTTATTTAGTTTTTATTAAAAATGATTTAATATGGCCGAAACCGCTTACAGAACCCGGAATCGAACTCGGAACCTTCGGGTTCGAGTGCACACAGCCCAACCAGTTGGGCTATGTGTCTAATCTGTATAAACACTGGATTATATTAATTTTATATATATGCTGTGAATTGATCTGAATAAGTTAAAAAAATGTTGGTTTTATTTCAGAAAGTCGGAAACATGTGTGATTCGACCCGGGACGTGTGTTTTGTATTTGCACACAGTGCATCGCTGGACAATGTGTCTAACCCGGTTAAATACCCGATCTTAATTACATTAGTATACAACTTAGGCTTCGTCTTCTTCACTAAGAAAAAACACAGAACAGTGAACCCGACTGTTTTGCTTAATCGACCAACAAACTTATACTAGATTGAAATAAAATAGAAAAAAAAGATTAACTAACATGATATACCAAAATAGAGAGTTTCTTTAGATTTCCGGCAAGTTTTCGTCGACCCTGATTTGCGATTTCCGGCTGGCGCAGCTGCTTTCCGGCGGTCAAGACTTCGATCAGAGGGAATTATCGTGAGTTTTCGAAAAGATTGAGCGAGTCTTTAATCGGTATTTATAGTGAATCCCAATCATAGGATTTCCGTTTCGAAGCTTGATTTACGGATTGATGATTTCAACTTTGAACGGTTTGGAGTTTTAATTCGATTTTGATTTCGAAATCGTAATTTGTTTTCCGTTCTAAAACAGACATCGCTTGATTGAAGTTGGCGGTTACAGTCGCGATTCAAACAGATGATATGCGAATCTTTATATAAAACTTAATTGTTTTCAGTTTTAATCACAAATGTGTGTGTAGTGTAGTGGTGACCCGGGTTCGAGACCCGGCTACCCCATTCTGTTTTATTATTTAATTTTATTATTATTATTTATTAATTATGGTTTTAAACTCTAAAATATTTATTAATTATGTATTATTTTAAATAACCGGTACAATAAATACGCAACGAACTTTTAACCGAATGTTTGATTATTAAAAGAAGCGGGTTTCGACGAATGTTACAATTATGATCTCTATTGATCATACCTACTGATTCCTATCATTTCTACTCATTTTGACAAGTCAAAGTTTAGTAAAAAATGCGATAAATGCGCATTTTATGACGGATCTAAATTCGGTTGTCGAAACAGTTTGTTTTGATGCCAAAACTCTTTTATAAACTTATTTAGACATTTCAAAACATGTCTATATCGTCACTCTTATTTTAGTGCTTGTTTAGAGTCGAAAGTTGAACGGTTTGACCACCGTTTCGACTTTCGAATCTGACCCGTTTGGTGGATCTTCGGACCCGACCAAATACATATTTGTGACCATAATTATAAAGGGAGTAACCCTCTGAGGTTATACCTTATGGTCATGTCATTCGATTAGTGTTATGATCATTAGTTATTAAGTTCTTCAATAATGACTAAAATGCCCTTTTCACAAATAAATCAACCTTAAGTATATGGAACATAAAATTTGACAAGTATTGTGATCAAATAACATTTTCAAACATATTTAGGCATTAAATACTTATCATAACACATATCTAACCATCCGAATGCGTAGTTATGCAAATGACACGTTAAAGTGGCTTAAACTACCTTAACAGGTCATAACAGGTCAAAAGCACATAAAAATCTTTCCAACTCAGAATGTTAACTTATTAAACCATGTCATATGAGTCCCAATACTCATTTGGTTTATAAGGTACTATTCTATCCAAATCCTCCGATTTCAAGTTTCGATATTTACATTATTATCCGATTTTAGGACACCCTTGATTTCTCGGACATTTGAGCTTGTTTGATCTTTGATTCAAGGTTACAATAGCAATCACAAGTGAGTACATAGTCCTCTCTTTTACGTTTTACAAATTGTTTTGGGGTGATTCATATGTGATAAAGGTTTTCGAATTTTCAAATACAAATTACTATGGTTTATATAAACAAGATGATTTCGATAATGTGAACGAAGTTGTTGGTGCATTATATTCATAACCAGAATGACATTCATTAACAATGGCCAAGCCGACCAATAGTATGTTATGGTACCATAGGATCTGATAAATCCCGCTATCGGGCTATTCACTGGAATTTGGTGGATAGTTTGGGGTAACGACATAATCTGTTATTTTAACAAACCCTTTGGTGGTTTGTTAGTCGATATAAAGATACCCTTTGGCGGTATAGACGAGTCACACATGTTTGAATGTATTCACAAAACGACCAAAAGTTTTCACAATTAAAAATACGGACGATTGACGATTGGTTTCATAACACGGACGATTGGTGATTGGTTTTATAACACGGACGAATGACGATTTATTTGTAACATGAACGATTGATAACACAGACGAAATAGACTATTTGGGTTATGGTAAGTGATTAGATAACGAGACGGTTTAATGTGATAAAAGCATGGTGGATACGCCGCTAGTACATCCTATATATAAGTGCTTTTATCATGTTCAATTCCGTGGCATTATTTAGATCACTTGGAGGAATATTTTCAAATGATGTCACACAATGATGTTTACATAATGATATAAACCATACAAGTTTTCTTCAAAGACGATTTACTACTTGGTTTCCGAAAACAAATTTTTTAGTCAGGATTCATGGCTACGAGACTCTCAAACTTTAACCAACTTGTTTTGGTTGGTTAGTTATATTGCAATATCAAACACCTTTGGTACAAGTTTTCAAGTAACGACTCTAGTAGTGCGACGAGGTATTGTAATGATTATACAAAGCCATGAATTCGACACTTTCACTAAATCTATGTACTCGCCGGTATTCTTTTATACTAACTCGTTTTTCACATATGTTTTATGGAACAATGCTAGATGATACTGATGCATGCTCATGTAGGATCGGATGTGGACTTTAGTGCCTATAAAATATGAAAGACAATAATTATGCTTGTTCCTTGTTTGTTTAAGTTTGGTTGAAAGTTCTAAGACGATTATGACAATATAATCCATGTTTAATATTTAAATTAAACAAAACTTCAAATACCAAGTTTTGCTGAAACAATATGTTAACGTGACTCCCCAAGTGTGTCCGCCGCTTGTTGTTTTACGCGATTTGGGGTGTTACAGGTTGGTATCAGAGCACTGGTTATAGGGAATTAGGTTATTAGTAATGCTTTGACCTAGACTATAACCTTCCTAGGACCCTAATGCGAGTTACTTGCGTTTAGTTTTAAAACACAATACAATCACCTATCCTTAGGTGATTACCAAAACAAATCCACAAATTACAAATCTGTTTTAAAAAATCAATCATCTATCCTTAGATGATAGCGTAAGCCTTGAAATGTTTTCAAAATCTCGTCAAAGTTAGGGTTTTAATAATGTGAACACGTGCAATCTGGAAGGGTGGATGCCTGTACCCTGAGTTTTCTGTCTAAGGCTAGAGTGTTCATACAAATCCACTTAATCGGACCAGTCACTCTTACCTCAGAACTCTTGGGTGAGTGTCCACTTATAGGCTAAAGCATGTTTTCGCGATACATTATGAGACCCACTTACTTTGATTAGTCAACGTACGTCATTTGTATGTTTTGAGAAACAAACAAATGACCACAATCCTTATGTTTTGTCGATATTTTCAATACCTCTCTTTGTTTATCCGAATGTCAATCTCACACATTTCTCATGTTTTCTTTATTCTTTTAGAATGCCTCCTAGACGCGATCAAACTCAAAAAAAAGGGTAAATGCACGGTACCCCTGACCGCGGGAGGGTTCTCCCTCCCCAAGCTAGCTTAGCCCCATAGCTGCCTGGCGGTTACTACCCAGCAGGATTATTCGGGCCGAGCTGGACCCTAACCCGCGTCCTCCCGTTTGGAATGGGTGAGGCTGGCCACTGGGCTGACACCCCGTGGTTAACACGATCAAACTTAAGACGCTGCAATAGCAGCCTTAGTCGGTCAACAAATTGCTGCCGTACTCCCGAACCTAGTAACTCAGATAAATCAAGCAAACAACACTAACAATAACAACGCTCAGTGCAACTATAAGACTTTCAGTTCGGCTAAACCACTTAAATTTTCTGGATCTGAAGGAGCTACAGGGCTCCTACAATGGTTAGAGAGTTTGGAAAGCACATTTCGACATGTTCAATGCCCAAACGAGTGAAAGGTTGAGTTTGCACCTAGTGTTTTTGAGAAAAGAGCATTAACATGGTGGAATGGTGTGGTGAGAGACCGGGGTGCCGATGTGGCTATGGCTCAAACCTAGGAAGAGCTTTGAGCTCTAATGATGAGGGAGTTCTGTCCTCGTCATGAACTTAGGGCTCTACAAAGGGAATTTGATGATCTTAAACAAGATAGTGGCAAGAATCGTGCTTACACAAATCGATATGAAGAATTGAGCTTACTGTGCCCCGCAATGGTTACCCCACTGGATAAAGCTATTGAGAAGTATATCGATGGTTTGCCTGACCCTGTGCAAGATATTGTTACTGGTAGCAACCCTACCATTGTTCGTCAGGCCATCGAGTTGGTTGCAACCCTGACTGAGTCTCAGGTTAGAAAGGGTAAACTGTTTCGCAAGGGCGACAAGAAACAGGCAGCAAAAACCACACAAGACAAAGAAAAAGACAAGAAGAAGAAATCCGAGTCGTCGAAGAGGTCAAGGAAGCGTAAGGCTTCTCAGAATTTTGTTGTGACTACACAACCCGCTCCAACTGTTCAACCCAATCAAGCTCCCTAGAACCATCCAGCACAGCCTCCTGCAAAGGAAACCATATGCTGGTACTGCACCGTTGTGTAACCAGTGCAATGGTCATCATCAAGCTCATCTAGCTTGTCGACAATGTACATCTTGTGGGAAACTTGGCCACACGGCAAATATTTGTCAAACTGCTCCGAATCAGCTGCACAGAACCCAATACATCCTCAAGGAAATGCCGCTAGACCTCCATTTCCGCCTGGCTCATGTTATAATTGTTGTGAAATGGGTCACTATAGGAACAACTGTCCAAGGATAGCCAATGCAAATCCAGCTCGGGGACGAGCTTTTAACATGAACGCCAACGAGGCTCGTGCGGAGAATGAAGTTGTTAACGATACGTTCCTTGTCAACAATCATCCTGCTTCTGTTCTTTTTTATTCAGGTGCCGATAGGGGCTATGTGTCATTAACTTTTGAGCCTTTGCTCTCGATGCCTAGAACGAAACTAGGGAGACCCTTGTCTGTCGAAACAGCCAATGGTGAACCTCTTGTTCTTATTCTGTTATTTGTGATTGCAAGTTAAATCTCAACAACCATTTGTTTTTTATAGACCTCACACCAATGCAACTCGGAAGCTTCGATATCATTATTGGAATGGATTGGTTAACCAAGCACCATGCCGAAGTTATTTGTTTTGACAAGATTGTTCGTATACCGCTTTCGTCTGGCGAAACCCTGGAAATTCATGGAGAGAAACCCGCTAGTAACCTAAAACTCATGACTTGTACACAAGCCCAAAAGTACATGCGAAAGAATTATGTGGCCTTCTTGGCACATGTCATAGAGGAGAAAGGCAAAAGCAAAACTATTCAAGATATTCATGTTAATCGAGATTATCCTGAGATCTTTCCTGAAGATCTACCTGGTTTACCACCGGTACGTCAAGTGGAATTTCGTATTGATCTTGTACCTGGTGCCAATCTAATAACCAAATCTCCTACCGACTTGCACCATCTGAGATGCAGGAGTTATCGAAACAACTACAAGAATTATCTGACAAACGTTTCATTCGTCCGAGTTATTCTCCTTGGGTGCTCCTGTCTTATTTGTGAAAAAGAAGGATGGATCCTTCCGAATGTGTATCGAATATCGTGAGCTCAACAAACTCACGATCAAAAATCGATATCCCCTACCTCGTATTGATGATCTCTTTGACCAGCTGCAAGGTGCTTCATGTTTTTCAAAGATCGATCTGCGCTCTGGGTATCATCAACTTCGTGTTCACGAGGAAGATATTCCTAAGACTGCTTTTCGCACACGATACGGTCACTACGAATTCACAGTTATGCCTTTCGGTTTGACTAATGCTCCAGCTGTTTTCATGGACTTGATGAATAGGGTTTGTAAACCTTATTTAGATAAGTTCATCATTGTTTTCATCGATGACATTCTTATTTATTCAAAGTCTCGAGCTGAGCATGAACAACATCTTCGTCTGACAATGGAACTTCTAAAGAAAGAGCAACTTTACGCCAAATTCTCTAAGTGTGAATTCTGGCTGAAAGAAGTTCAGTTTTCGGACACATTGTTAATGAGCAAGGTATTCATGTGGATCCTTCCAAAATTGCTGCGATTAAGGATTGGAAAACACCCACTACTCCCACGGAAGTTCGCTCATTTCTTGGTCTTGCTGGTTACTATCGACGATTCATCGCGAACTTCTCAAAGATCACGGTTCCTCTCACTGCTTTGACTCAAAAGAATAAGCCTTTTGAGTGGGGACCTAAACAAGAAGAAGCTTTTCAAACTTTGAAACTAAAACTCTGTGATGCTCCTATTTTGTCTTTACCCAATGGCAATGACGATTTCGTGGTTTATTGTGACGCGTCGAATTTAGGCCTTGGTTGTGTTCTATTGCAATGGGGTAAAGTCATCGCATATGCGTCAAGACAGTTGAAAGTCCACGAAAAGAATTACACAACTCATGATTTTTGCTGTTGTCTTTGCTCTCAAAATTTGGAGACACTATCTCTATGGTACGAAGTGTGTGGTTTTCACGGACCACAAAAGTCTCCAGCACATATCTAATCAAAAGGAGTTAAACATGAGACAACGACGTTGGGTAGAACTCCTAAACGATTACGACTGCGAAATTCACTACCATCCTGGAAAGGCGAATGTTGTGGCTGACGCGCTTAGTCGTAAGGAACTTGTCACGCTTCATTGTGTTCGAATTCGATCCGATATCCAAACACGTATTCTTGAAGCCCAACGCACTTGTGTAACCCAAGGTTTGTTGAAAGACGAACTACCTCATCAACTCGAACTTCAACTCGAAACGAAAGACGATGGATTACTCTATTACATAAACCGTTTGTGGGTTCCGAATCAACATAATCTCTGTGCTCTATTGATGAACGAAGCTCACAAGTCTCGTTACTCGATTCATCCTGGTGCTACAAAAATGTACAAGGATCTTCGTACCCAGTATTGGTGGCAAGGTATGAAGAATGACATTCCCTTGTATGTATCTAAATGCCTTACTTGTCTCAAAGTCAAGGCCGACCATCAACATCCGTCTGGTTTATTGGAACAACAGAAATACCGGTATGGAAATGGGAGACCATTGCGATGGATCTCATTACCAAGTTACCGTGCGCATCTAGAGGTCATGATGCCATTTGGGTAGTCAGCGATCGTCTAACAAAGTCAGCACACTTTTTGGCAATTCGTGAGGATTACTCTGCTGACAAGCTCGCCAAGATCTATGTTGATGAGATTGTGTCTCGTCATGGTGTTCCTTTGAATATCATATCTGACCGAGATGCTCGGTTCTCATCTCATTTCTGGAAGACTATGCAATCTGCAATGGGAACCAAACATAACCTGAGTACTGCTTATCATCCTCAAACGGATGGACAATCTGAGAGGACGATTCAAACACTGGAGGACATGCTCCGAGTTTGCGTGATCGATTTTGGTGGTAGTTGGGATTCGCATATACCGTTGGTCGAATTCTCCTATAACAATAGTTATCACGCTAGCATTAACATGGCGCCTTTCGAAGCTTTATACGGTCGAAAATGTCGTTCACCTGTCTGTTTGCATGAAGTTGGAGAGTCTCAGTTTACTAGACCTGAACTCATTCACGACACAACCGAGAAAGTCAAGAAGATACGCGATAACCTTCTGACAGCTAAAAGCCGTCAAAAGAGTTATGCGGACAAGCGACGCAAGCCCTTAGAATTCCAAGTTGGTGACTACGTCCTGCTCAAGGTATCCCCTTGGAAAAGAGTAGTGAGATTTGGAATGAAAGGAAAACTTGCACCACGATACGTTGGACCATTTAAGATCGTTAAAAGAATCGAAAAGGTGGCCTACCGACTTGAGCTACCTCCTAACACGGGAATATTCACCCAACATTCCATGTGTCCAATCTAAAGAAACGTTTAGCCGATACAAATCTCCATATTCCACTCGATGAGATTCGCGTTGATAATACTATGCAATTTGTCGAGAAACCGATGGAGATTATGGACCGTGAAGTCAAGAAACTCAAGCGAAGATGAATTCCGATAGTCAAAGTTCGTTGGGAATCCAAACGTGGCCCAGAGTTTACTTGGGAATGAGAGGATCAAATGAAAGCGAAGTACCCGCATTTGTTTTCATGAGTTTCCTCTAATTAAATTTCGGGACGAAATTTCCTAAAGTAGGGGAGACTGTAATATCTGTGGCGATCCGAGCCTGTAACAATATCGAACAAGTTATCAATGAATGAAATTTTATGTTGTATATGTGAATTTTGTTTATTATTTTGATTATTGCACATATTCAATTCTTGCACGATTCCGAGTTTTCTAACGACTTATGGAAGTGAAATCGCAAATTGTTACGTAAACGTAACTAGTTTATACACTCCGGAACAATGACACAAGCTTAACATACTTTAAATATCCTTTGCATAACTTAGAAATAAGTTTTGAAGGGTTTGGTTTGTCAAAAACAAGTCTATTCGATCACGGGGACTATTTACGATAAACTACAAAAGTCTACCGATTCTCGTAGCAACACACATTCCGGAACAAGTTCATAAGCTAACATACCTAAATACCTTAACATAGCTTAGAAATATGTTTCGAGGGCTTCGGTATGGCAAAATCACGCTTTTGTAACTTCAGGGGCTATTTTGCAAATTCTGCAAAACTATGCATTTTCGCGTATTTCGCTATCCGGAACATGTACGGGCAATCAAAAATTTTTCTAATCATCATAATATTATATTTTGATGATTGGAATGCAAAAATATCATTTGTTATGCTTTTACGGTCGCGCACGCGTTCGTTACGCTTTTCGTCATAATTAACCGAAAACCGCAACCGTACGACCAAATGAACCGACACCTGGAACATTTTTGAACAATTTTCAAGTTCCCTATGCTTATTCTACCTTATGGAGCTTGAGAATGAGGTTAACGAGTGCTAGAAGTGCCAAAACGCGACGAAACGTGTGCAGGGGCCTGTTCTGCCAACTTTGGATAGTTCCTGCCAGCTAGGGGCCTTACGGACCGTAAGACCAAGGCCCATATAGTCCATAAGCCATGACCAGCTCACCAGAAACATGGCAGCAGCTGGTTATTGCTTGTGTTGACTCACCAAACGAACTTGCCACCCTTGTTTCTGCATTTGACATGTGTTTTGACACTAATCAACTTCTGGAATGACTCATGGACACTTGTTTTGATCTAATTAATCCAATCCAACTACAAATAACATAAGGATTTAGCCACTTGAACTTTTGATCAACTCATTTTCTGCTACCAACTGAAGTTGCAACCATCTCTGGAGTTCTTCTGAGTTCCTTGATCATTCCTTTGGTATTGTAAGTGTTCAATCATGTTTTGATTCAACTCTTGTAGTTTAATTGGATTAAAAGTCACAAAGTTTAACTTTTGTTTGACTTCCAGAATTGATCATATATTGATCAACATAAAGTCCAATTAAAACCTGCAATATGATGGTAATCAAGGTGATTATGATCTCTATTGATCATACCTACTGATTCCTATCATTTCTACTCATTTTGACAAGTCAAAGTTTGGTAAAAAATGCGATAAATGCGCATTTTATGACGGATCTAAATTCGGTTGTCAAAACAGTTTGTTTTGATGCCAAAACTCTTTTATAAACTTATTTAGACATGACAAAACATGTCTAAATCGTCACTCTTATTTTAGTGCTTGTTTAGAGTCGAAAGTTGAATGATTTGACCATCGTTTCGACTTTCGAATCTGACCCGTTTGGTGGATCTTCGGACCCAACCAAATACATATTTGTGACCATAATTATAAAGGGAGTAACCCTCTGAGGTTATACCTTATGGTCATGTCATTCGATTAGTGTTATGATAATTAGTTATTATATTCTTCAATAATGACTAAAATGCCCTTTTCACAAATAAATCAACCTTAAGTATATGGAACATAAAATTTGACAAGTATTCTGATCAAATAACATTTTCAAACATATTTAGGCATTAAAGACTTATCATAACACATATCTAACCATCCGAATGCGTAGTTACGCAAGTGACACATTAAAGTGGCTTAAACTACCTTAACGGCTCATAACGGGTCAAAAGCACATAAAAATCTTTCCAACTCAGAATGTTAACTTATTAAACCATGTCATATGAGTCCCAATACTAATTTGGTTTATAAGGTACCATTCTATCCAAATCCTCCGACTTCAAGTTTCGATATTTACATTATTATCCGATTTTAGGACACGCTTGATTTCTCGGACATTTGAGCTTGTTTGATCTTTGATTCAAGGTTACAATAGAAATCACAAGTGATTACATAGTCCCCTCTACGTTTTACAAATTGTTTTGGGGTGATTCATATGTGCTAAAGGTTTTCGAGTTTTCAAATACAAATTACTATGGTTTGTATAAACAAGATGATTTCGATAATGTGAACGAACTTGTTGGTGCGTTATATTCATAACCAGAATGACATCCATTAACAATGGCCAAGCCGACCAGTAGTATGTTATGGTACCATAGGATCTGACAAATCCTGTTATCGGGTTATTCACTGGAATTTGGTGGATAGTTTGGGGTAACGACATAATCTGTTATTTTAACAAACCCTTTGGTGGTTTGTTAGTCGATATAAAGATACCCTTTGTTAGTATAGACGAGTCACACAGGTTTGAATGTATTCACGAAACGACCAAAAGTTTTCACAATTAAAAATATGGACGATTGACGATTGGTTTTATAACATGGATGATTGGCGATTGGTTTTATAACACGGACGAATGACGATTTATTTGTAACACGAACGATTGATAACACAGACGAAATAGACTATTTGGGTTATGGTAAGTGATTAGATAACGAGACGGTTTAATGTGATAAAAGCATGGTGGATACGCCGCTGGTACATCTTATATATAAGTGCTCTTATCATGTTCCATTCCGTGGCATTATTTAGATCACTTGGACGAATATTTTCAAATGATGTCACACATTACATAATGATATAAACCATACAAGTTTTCTTCAAAGACGATTTACTACTTGGTTTCCGAAAACAAATGTTTTAGTCAGGATTCATGGCTACGAGACTTTCACAAACTTTAACCAACTTGTTTTGGTTGGTTAGTTATATTGCAATATCAAACACCTTTGGTATAAGTTTTCAAGTAACGACTCTAGTAGTCCGACGAGGTATTGTAATGATTATACAAAGCCATGAATTCGACACTTTCACAAAACCTATGTACTCGCCGGCATTCTTTAATGCTGACTCGTTTTTCACATATGTTTCAGGGAACTATGCTAGATGATACTGATGCGTGCTCATGTAGGATCGGATGTGGACTTTAGTGCCTATAAAATATGAAAGACAATAATTATGCTTGTTCGTTGTTTGTTTAAGTTTGGTTGAAAGTTCTAAGACGATTATGACAATATAATCCATGTTTAGTATTTAATTAAAACAAAACTTCAAATACCAGGTGTTGTTGAAATAATCTGTTAACATGACTCCCCAAGTGTTTCCGCCGCGTGTTGTTTTATGCGATTTGGGGTGTTACACAAATCATGTCACCTCCTTTGGACTAAAGAGTGGTATTCCACCACTCTAAAGCTGCATCTTTAAAAATATTAGAAGCATACATGACTTTATCTTCATTTGCACATTTACTTATCTTTAAGACTGCTTCTGTCTTTTCTATCCAGCGCAAGGCTGAAATAGCTCCCTCATTGCCTGAGAATTCTATCGGTTTGCATGATAAGAATTCTTTATAAGAACAACCATATGAGATGGTTCTTCTTTTTTTTGGAATTGGAGCTTGGATTAATAATTCGTGATTTCAATTTGCACTACGATTTGGTTAAGGGGGTACACGTCTATTCCCGTTTCTGGAATCATCATTTTTTGCCTTTTTTAAGGTATCGATAATATAGGGCATAGCATCTATGATTCCTTGGGCCACTATGTGTTCGATAGCACTTTTATTCATTTGATTCTCGTTATTATCGTTATTCTGGATTTCCTGATTTACTTCTTCTGACATCTGAATTGTAAACATTTATCAGGTATTAATATCACATGATAAATTAAATAATAATCACTCAAACACAGTGAACCAAAATCGTCGAGCATTGCAACTTTTACTCTTTCCATATATATGCGTCTATTACAAACATAGCTAGGGTTTAAATATTAGTAACTACGCATTGATATATATATATATGTGTGTGTGTGTGTGTGTGATATATATTACTTTATATCTACTTTAGCTGATATATATGTTTTTTAAGTAACAACACACATACACATATATGTATATATATTAGGTGACTGCTTTCTTAAAACTGCATCTCCCGCTCGTCATATTTCCAGACGAGCTTCTCCCCGATTTGACGGATACGGTTTCCTTCTTCCATCAACTCTTCACCATATTGATGGAGTTCCTCCACATGATCCCTGGGTAGTATTGGGGCTGGCACTGGTTCAGGGTAAGGTGGAACTAGTTCTTCGTAGGGAAATGGGTTTTCTAGTAGGTTCTGAATAGCCTAGTTGTTAGCCCACGACTGATCTAAAGGATTTGGTGCTGGAATCCTAGGTATCGCATTGGGATCAAAGGCTGGGATTGGAAATGGGTTTCCCTGATTCTGTTCTAGGTTCATGGGTTAGTTAGGAAATAAAGGAAGTAATGGTGGTTCTAGATTTACTACTTGGTTGAAATTAGGTTCTCCTCCTATATTTCCAAACATATGAAAATTAGCAAATTATCTATCCAACTCTTCTTCCCATAAGGGTCTAACTTCTGGGTTTTGGGTATTTCTCTCAGTTCTAACTGTTATGGCTTGCTGTTGTGCTTGTCTCATTCTTTTCCTCATCTCTCCATTGGCTCTACTAAACCAACCTCTCTTTTTAGGGGGAAAAGGTTCATCGGATTTGGCTTTGAAAACAAAGATATCTTCGGAATTAGCAGTGTAGTCGGTGATTGGCTGGGATGTTCCTTCATCCATGAGAGAATGAGGTAGATGACGATAAGCATCAGAATTACCCTGATCACTCATACTATAACTAAATAAATTGTCAAAATAACACAAAATAATAATATACATATTTATAAAGAATAACATAGAAGTCGCGGATATTTCCTAACACAATTGGTTAAAATTTAGGTATTTTAAAAGAACACCTAAATGGCTTAAACCAGTGGCTCTGATACCACCTTCTGTCGCAACCCCCAACCCCTACCCCGGGAGCCGCGAAAGAAGCAGTCAGTGGTACCGGTGTTTATTAATTTGGCAGCGGAATTAAAACATCAGGATCGTAGTTAGGAAGTGAATTTCAGAGTTTCAAAACACCAAACTTTTATATTAAACAAATGGGATGAAAACCCATGTTTTATTCATAACATCTTTATAGGGATAAATCCTAGTTGCTGAAAATATAAACTTTTATTTAGGTAACTTTATAGCCACTTTCTTTAAGCCTTCAGTGCTCCATAGCTGGCTTCTTATAGCTTCATATTAAGTTACCTGAAACGCGTTTAAAAAATATTTTATCAGCGAGGAATACTGGCGAGTTCATTCCATTTTATAAAATGAAACAACATTATACTTTACAGTACTAGAGCGATTACAATGTTCATATCTGCCCAATTACTCATTCAGTATTTGTCACTCGATCGGATCTGTGACTATGGTCATATCACTCATTGGCTAACCCGTTGTCCAATGATGCTTATCAAGTAATGTATACAAAACCCCACATACCGACAGTAATCGTAGAATACAAAGACTTAATCACTGTAAGTATAACTTACAAACATTTGAGGTTTTGTAAAAGCAGTTTGGAAAAAGAGAAGGACTCACATTGAAAACTTAGGTGTTCCTATGGCCTTTCTGGTAATAATTCCTGATTACTTCCTGGAATTTCTATTAAAACATACAACACACATGTGTTAGTAAATTAACCCAAGTCACTTTAGCCATACAACACGATATAGAACCCCACAATCTTAGTCAAGCAGAGCCTTGACATGCGTCAATGGGTCCTAAATCAATCGGGTAGGATGCCCATACAACAAGAGATAGAACCCCAACGAACTTAGTCAGGCAGAGCCTTGACATGCGTTGGTGGGTCCTAAAGCGGTAGGGTAACGAATTAGTGATCGGGGGTTAAAATACTTACAGCGGGCAACGTTTCGCAGGCTTAGGGGTTTAAGGGGGTGTTGTTTAGAGAAAGAGAGATTGAGAGAGTTCTGATTAGAGAATTTCGATCAAACAGGTGCAGGAGATTCTGTCCCATGCTGCTCCTTTTATAGGCCAGTTTGGGTTCTCCCACGCGTCGCACCAGGATCCGGGGAATCCCTCGCATGGCGCGGGGGAAGCCTATATGGTGTAGACAGGTTACGTTGCATGCAAAGCCTAGCCAGACGTCGCGAAACAGAGACCCGTCACCTAGTACTCTCCCGCACGTCGCGGGAGATGCCATGGATTCTGGCGCATGGCGCCTGGGATGCCCTGGTGAAATTTCTTCGTGTTTCGCGTTGGCTCTCGATTTACGTGTCCGGTTCTTTGTTTTTGGCTTGGTTTGGGGTGTTTTGGAGAGTTGTTACAGTTCTATCTGCCATCTCTAAGCACATACGTGTGGGTTTCAACTCTCTTAAATTCAACTTAGCAAACAACAAATATGGCATCAAATTAATACCAGCACCTAGATCGGCTAAAGCATTCATGAGTGGTAAACTACCTATAGAACAAGGAATGGTAAAACTACCAGAATCAGTCAATTTAGATGGTAACTTATTCTGTATAATCGCCGAACACTCTTACTCAAACTCATATGCTTAATTTCCTCTAACTTCTGCTTATTCGTGATAATATTCTTAAGGAACTTTGCATACTTCGGCATACTCTGTAATACTTCAACAAAAGGTAAGTTCACCTTAAGTTGCTTAATCAGCTCAATGAACTTCTGATATTGATAATCACTTTGTGCCTGCCAAACTCTAGCGGGATAAGGGCATTGAAGCCTAGGATCTATCTTCGGTTCCTCCTTTAGCTTTTCAACACTCCCTTCGACATGCCTCTCAGCATGGGACTCACCGTTCACTACGGTATTTACTGGGATCTGTTTCATCACTTGCGTAATCCCAGGAGTCTTCATCTCAATCTCCTCATCCACTGGCTCTTTATCTTCTCCAAGTGGTTGCTCAACTCTCTCACTCTCCACTCCTACACGTCTTCCACTTCTAGTAAATATAGCATGCACCTGAGCATTTGGATTTTTCAAAGTGTTGCTTGGTGATCCACCTACCTGCCTCTCATCCATCTTCTTGGCTAACTCCCCAACTTGCCTTTCTAAATTTTGCAATGATGCTCCCTGACTCCTAATCATCTGTTCATGTTGTTGGTGACGGGCTTCATTATCAGCCATAAATTTAGTCATATGTTGTGACTGCTGCAACATGAGCTCCTTCAACTCTTTCAACTCTCCTCCACTAGACTGATTATTCGACTGAGGTTGAGATGAATTCTGTTGGGTTTGCGGTTGATACCCAGGCAGGTTTGAGTTACCATTTCTCCAACTATAATTTGACTGATCTCTCCAAGCTAGATTAGAATTATTGAAAGTAGCGTTTTGGAACCGGTTCTGATTATTAACGAAACTAACCTACTCATTAGGCTCACTCATGAGAGTAGGACAATCATTGGTTTCGTGACCTCCATGACAAATCTCACACCTATTCAACCTCATCTTCACATCCTTCATCTCCTTAGTCAAGGCTTCAATGGCTGCCATCATACCAGTATCAGGAGTAACCTGATAGACACCGCGTACAGATGCGGTTGACCTGGTCGTAGAAATGGAATTCCTAACTGCAGATGGTTACTCAGCCTGAGCAAAGCTCTCGAAAAGATCCTCACACTCACTCACTTCTTTCTTCTCCATACAGTTCCTTCCAGCAGCAGTGTTGAATCTCTGCTAAGTCTCAAAGGTCAGTCCGTTAAAGAACTTCTCATAAGTGCCCAGTCAGAAAGTCCATGCTGGGGGCATCTAGCAAGTAGGGTTTGGAAGCGCTCCCAAGCCATGTGGTATGGCTCGTCATGGTCCATGCGGAAAGAGTGGATCTGGTCCCTGAGATGAGTGGCTTTGGAGGGCGGGTAATACTTTTTTAGAAATTTGGCCTTCAGGTCATCCCAGATAGCTGCTCGACCAGTGAGTGAGAACGGGAAAAGGCGTAAGTAGACCGCCTCGGCACTAGCATTATGAATGTTAAAGGTGTCGTAGATACGGCTGAAACGGGTGATATGCCTTGGCGTATCCTCCTCCTCTAATCCGTGAAACTGAGCATTGCTCGAGATGGTGATCATAGCATGAGATGGAATCTGCCAGTTTTGGGTGGAAGTGATGGTGGGTGCAGTGATAGGGTTTCGGCCCCAGTGAAACCGACACTGGCGCGCTGGTGAATGGTCTGACGTGGTTCAGCCATATCGAAATTAGGAGGTGGAATGGGAATGTGTACCTTTTTATCGCTGAATTTACACACGCGCTCCCTGTGCTGAGACAGGCGCTCGTGAAGATCTCGCTCGGGCTCTGAAGAAGCTATAGAATCTGGTGACCCTTGCGAACGAGTACGTGGCATACACTAAAGGATGAAATACAAAAATCACTAACCTAGAGGCACAAATTGCAATCAAGCAAGCAAAAGATACCTACAGACAAGCAATTCTAGAAAGCAGTAAAAAGCTAGAAAAACAGCTCAAAAATTGCAAATAAAGTGCCAAAAACAAGTCCCCGGCAACGGCGCCAAAAACTTGATGTGTGTGAATGTGTACTCAAAATAGGACCAAGTTTTAAAAGATGAAATTACCTAAAAACTACACACAAACGGCAAGTGTACCGGATGTGTATAATATAGTAAGCAAGACCGAGTATCGAACCTAGGGACTAGATGTGGCAATTCTAAAACTCAATCTAAACCGAATAACTAGCTAAAATTAATTTGGGATTTTAATTATTTATTTTTAATTAACTAACTAATAACCTAAATTTAACTAACGAGAACTAAGACGTGACTAGAGCAAAAACAAGCACGAGTGTAACCAACAATGATGAACAAACCACCTAGGTAAGAATCCCTAACCACATGCAAGACTTCTACGGTTGACAATTACCAAGTTTTCTGATTTTAGACCGACTACCCTCTCATAGAGAAGAAAAATCCTATAGTAATTAGACAAGATGAATGTGACGCACACACAAAAGCCTAAAACCGATCTATCACGCACAATCAAATAGTGAATGAAGTGCTAGATAGAAACGACTCGACCTATCGAAACCGAATCACACAACTAGAGACATGAAAAAGTAACACTCTTTATCAACTTTTAATTGTGAAGCTAGTTTTAAATTGATACACCAAATACCTAGAATCTTTTAGACGCGAATAAATAGAAAGACCCCGAGCTATCGAGTGCCTAAAACTACCAAACAAAAATAAACAAATTCTAGCAATCCCAAATTATATTTCTATTCAATGGAATTGGATGCACACTTATATCTACTGATTTTAATTGATTAAGTTACCTATATTATTTCTAATAATAGGGTTAAAACGAGAATTGACCAGATTAACGAATTAACTAGTGATTTTAACGTGTCTATGGTGAATTTTTTCTTTACAAACACATCAATAACGCAAACCAATCAATTAATCTCAGCAAATAATAGTACACATGATTATATTCAGCAACAATAAAAACTATTTTAAATCAACCACATGAACTTGGTAAAAAGTCGAACCGAACGAAGTCAAAACATGCGAATTAGTTCATCAAACCTAGGCAGTTACAGAATTTTAGCCTCTAATCATGTCTAAAAACCATAAACAATGATAAAAAGTCTGAAATGTTAATCATCAAAAATTATACGAGAAGAAAACCGAATAAAACGACTAACGTGTTGCGAGAACGCGAAAACGCTTCTTCTTGACCCGGTTCCTCTTTACAAGCTTAGAACGGCCTCTCTTGTGCCTCCCTTTTGATCGTCTGATAATAATTTGTGTTCTCTGCCTCTGGTTTGTATGTTTTTTTCTTATTTGTAAAAAACCCCAACAATAATTCGTTGATCCTGGCTTGTTGTTAAAAACAAAAGTCAAATGAAATTAATGTTTTCTTTTAGTGATGAATAAACATTAACTTACAAATTAACCAATGTTAACAATTTAGTAATATGATCACTAAACATCGAAATTCATTCGTTTTAGCTTGCTTTTCTTTAATATGATAAAACTTTAAATATGAACCAGTTACGAGTAGAATTTAATAAAATAATCCTCAATCAACTCAAAAGTATTGAAAATGTTTATAGAAAAACGTGCATAATTTAGAGCACATTAATTAAGGTAGTATAATAGTAGCAGAGGAATTAACAACAAATTTTTTTTTGCTCCTTTTGAACTAATTTTGTTTGTGATTGATTGGAATTTGGATATAATTGTTAACTGAGTCTAGTTCGTCATTGGTTTCATTACCAACTCGTTATTAGATAGTAAATAAAGATAAAGATTTTAAACTTTTTTATAAAAAAATTAAAACTAATAGTTAAATTAAATCTTTATAAATAATAAAAACGCTAATATATTTTTTTAAATTTTTATAACTAATATATAATTATCAGTTATCTATGTCCTTGTCGTCAATAATATTTATTTTAATAATTAGTATATGGTTATCAATTATCTTTATCCTTATCATCAAATCTCTTCTACAAATTTTAAATTTAATATTATCAATAATCGACTTTCCATAATAAATATTTATTTAGGCGGGAAAATGGAATTGAGACCACCTCATAAAACGACATGTGTCCCTCAAACAGTTTCTTTTATTATATGTATAGATTTAAAACATTAATTCATCTAAATTCTTTTCTAACAAGATATTAATGAGTAAAAATAATAATTTACAATTTTGTTCAAATTTAACATTTGGGGGGATTTTTATATGCAAAAAGTTGTTTAGGAACTTTATGAGATAGAAAGGAATGTATGTTGGTTTTTAATATGCAAAAAAAAAGTGGAAGGACTTTTGTGAGAAAAAAAGCATAAAGTATGTTAGTTTTTTATGGTATTTACCCTAATATATAATATAAAAGAATTGGATGTTTATGAATTTGAAACTTAAAAATTTGTTTTCCAGACATGTTATGTTAGTATTTAGAAAAGATTTACTTAAAATTTTAATTTATAATTATCTAAATCTAAATAATATCTATACTATATTATAATGCACGAGAAAGGGACATTTTAAGATACTAAAAAAAAATTTGTCCCTTTAATTTATAAATACACCCCTAAAATAAGGGTACGCTAGTCTTTTAAACAATAATTATTTTTAGCACACATCTTATTACACTTAAATCCCAAAATTTTAACAAAATTATGGATAATTAGTTACACTTTCCCCCCTCCACAACAAACTTATAATGCTTTTACGTATTTTTTCCGTATCTTATAAACTATAATGCTTTAAAAAATTCAAAAGGTATCGTTACGACCTACTCGTTTTTGTCGACGTTTCGATAGTTGTCTTGGTCAGTATTAACATGTGGATTAAAAGGTACAAGTAAATGATACTTTAGTGTACTAGTGATTAAAGCCCAACGTCCTTGGTCATTATCGCAGAATGTTCAATAGCTAAAAATGTCAAGTGATTAAATACCGCCAATGCCGTAGAATGTTTAATAGCTAATATGTATAATTTTGATTAAAATTACAAGTGGGTAGAAATTTAATAATACAAGTGGGTGGAAATTTAACAACACAAATGAAACAAATAAAAGTAAATAGAGTAACGTAAATTAAACCATACCACAACAAACTATTAAAAGTATAAACGATACGATAGATAATAAAACACAACCACAACTGAAATAAATTAATCACATAAACATACACATTAAGTCATTAACTACACCCATAACTTAACAAACATTAGAACAATTGTACTTTAAGATACACCCACACGATTCCCTATATTCACACCTTCGAACCTCAACCAATCTGCATAAGTTAACTCGCCCAACTTTGAGCTTTTTGTGACCAACATGAATGTGTACAAAAACAAAATATCTCAACAGATTACATAAGATTAAACAACCTGTACTTGGGAGAATAAATTCATATCATTATAGAGAGGAAGATAAGAAACGATGAATATCTGAGCTTAGCATGTGGCAAAATAGCATACCAACCTTATGAATGTTCTTCTTTGTGCTGTCAGGCCACAGAAATGAACACTAATGTAAGCAAATACAAGATTAAATTGTAACATGACCCTGTCCATGTAGTTGGTTTGTGATGTTTACCCTGTGGTTCGTTTATTATTTCCTTAACCGTTTTAACTATTGTAGCCGTCGAGCCCTTAAAGACTTTACCGATAACAAAACAATAAGAATGAGAATGTAAAGAGCTAGTTGTTGACATATATATGATGTGTTAATTGCTTTTCCTTTCTTCAAAGCAATATATGTTAGCACACATCACATGTATGTTAACAACCATCTTTCCCGGTAACATTAAATCTTACGCTAACTCAAATATTAACCTAAAAGAAAACAAGAAACACCGAACTTTAATAAGAGTATACATACCTTAAAATAGCTGACACCGAGGTCCCTTCTTGAATAGCCTCGACCCAAATTGATCATCACATAGTTATTGTGATCTTTGATGATTCTCATGATTATATCAAACATGCCTTCTGTATGTTTTGTCTCCTTAAACCACCCAACAGATATGACCTAAGCAAAGATTATTTAAAAATGTTAAGTTAAACCATGAACGCATCATTCATACTCCGCTTATAAACATCTATATTGGATAATGAGTGAATTTACAAATCCGTACACATCATTTATCATTCATACTCCGCTTATAAACATCTATATTGGATAATGAGTGAACTTACAAATTCGCACACATCGTTTCTTGCTCCACTTGCATCAGCATATACATAATTTAACGTTTAAGAAACCAAAATCAATTAACAGCTCACATGTATGTTTACAACCAATTTGGGGGTTAGATAGCGGATGCACATTTTTAACATAAAATGTACATGCGTTTGTAACTAAAGGAAAAAATTATAAAACATTTTAATTAAAACAAAATATTATATAAAACATAATATTAAACACAATAAAACAGAATATTAAACACAACAAAAACCCAACAAAACAAAACAAACTTCCTAATTATTGGGGTGTCAAAATTCTGCTGAAAAACCAAGGGAGAAAACAAAGTTTTTAAATTTAAAAACTACTACTAATGTTTATCATATAAATACATAGTATTGCACACCTATTTCAATTGCTACAAAAAGTTAGGCATGGAACCGATACTGAGTTTTCAACTTTTATGTTTAAGACTTATTATTCCTTATTCGTGTGCTACTTTATTTAACTTTTATGTTTACGACTTTTTTTTCGTGTGTTACTTTATTGTATCAATGATTTCTTGAATTAGTTGATAATTTAAATGCTAAATTTATTAGTTACTAGATATGTGTAACACTTATGAACAAAAAAACTATCAGAAACGAGTGTCATAATGTAAAGTGTCGTCCTCGCCGCATCGGGCGGACACCCTACTAGTATAATATAATAGAATTGGATGTTTATGTATTTGAAACTTAAAAATTTGATTGCCAGCCATGTTATGTTAGTATTTTTACATCGTGAATTTCATAAATATATCTCATATTTCAATTTTTAACCCTTTTTCACTTGCGTTTTTTATTTAGTCGGTCCAATGCCTTCACCTCTGTCATATTAATGCATTATTATTTTTCTACCTTATAACACATTATCCGAATAAATCTTGAACTGAACGGTTTTTATCTTATTGCACTGTTGTGTCTTTGGGCGAGTGTTCATGGGCTTCGGCTAGGTGAGGTTTTCCCTTGTTTGGAACACGAGTTTACCCAATGTGATGAATTTCGCTAGTAGCCCATTTGAATGATTCATTAGGCGTTTAAAAAAATATCTTGAAATTAATCATCCACCACAACTCGCGTCCGGCATCTTGGAAAAGGAAATAACCACACAAGTTAATAAGTAGAAGACTTTACAAGTATTCATTAATAAAAATGTTCATGAATAGGAGTAGTTTTTAAGCAAAGCAAATGGTTTTTATATGAATTGTGTGTATGTTTATGTGCCACAAATCGTTGTAACTTAGCCGATTAGGGTAGTGTTCGTTTCACAGAGTTGAATGGAATTTGGATGGAATTGGAATTTAGATTCCATCCTTATGTTGTTCGTTTCAAGAAAATAAGGAATTGAAATCTCAATTCCATTATTGGTTTTGTTCGGTTAGCAAAGGAATTGGAATTGGAAATGAATTCCTTCAACTTTCTTTAACAAAAGGGATTCAAAATCCTTTCAAATTCTAAAGGATTTCAAGTAAAGTCATTGGAATATTCGACCAGCCACCGATGTTGAACACGTCTTGACCCGAACTGTTTCGTCGTCGACCCACAATGCCTCGCCCTGACCTGACCAGATCTAACTGAACTGGCACACCCAATTGTGATACCCATGACGAAACCAGGTGCACCTTAATTGGTCCTAAACGTTAAGTGTGATTAACACTATGATTGCGCGTGAACCTTGCAAAATTTCATGAATTGTGTGCTACATTAAACGATGTCTTTTATGTCCCGGAGCAATCCGAGAGCACGTCATGAGCGAAATAACATTACTTAGGACCAACGAGAGGAGGTTGGTGTCCTTAACCTTGAATAACGTGTTAAACGGGGACTTGATGTTTAACAACGCACTAAACATTCGACTGTGATTATTAGGCCAACGATAAGGCCCTTTTTTATTCTGAAAGCACGAAACATTTTGATTAGCTGCCATAGACTATAACATAAGATTAGAAACAAATCAGAGCTCGGGCACGCAAAACGAGACGGTTCCCGGTTAGGGAAACGTTTTGTTTTAAGAGCGACGAAAGGCAAACCAAACATGTAAGGAACGGTCGATCAAGTTTAAAAACACTTAAACTAACGTCATACGAGGCTTTTATGATTAAAACATAACCATTCTCGGATTTCGAGACGGTTATGCTCAGTTTTTAAAACCGGGTCTTTTGACAGAAAGAACGCGAAAAACAGAGCCTGTTTCGCAAATCGGAGACGCGTCCGGGACCTGAAAACGAAACTAAACGCAAACGGAAGATAAACATCATCTTTTAGCACGCCATACGGAGCACGAGGTGTCCCACATGGGACCCACCCCCCAAACCCCCCCCCCATTATTTAAACATAATTTTATTTTTTTCTTTTAAATATCATTTTAATTCCAAAAATTAACTTTCTCCTCTAGAATTTCTGCCATAAACACCCAAATTCCAGCTGAGTACCATCCTAAACTTCAACAAATCAAAGGTATAAACCTTGGTTCTTATAGTTTTAATCATGTTTTCTTGATTAAACGTGATTTCTAACCGAAAAACTCATTTTAATCCATGATTTTTGAAGGTTTAAACAAGTTCATGAGCTGAATAAGAACACCTTGGGAATTCCCTAGTGTTATATGGCAGCCATGATCACAAATCTTTGGGGTTTGATACCCTAAGCAACACCTATTCGACAAAAATCGCATAACTATTCGATTAACCGAAAAACAATGAAATAAAGCTTGATTGATCTAAGTTCTAGCATATTTGGATTGTACTTGATGTGTAGGTACTGAATATAGCTCCTACACCCTTCTGGACTCACAAGAAGCGTTGGAAACGAAGCTTTCGCTAGGTATACCATCCGAGAACAGAATCTAGAGTAGGCAGATTATTGTTTTGACTATAACTTGGTCCGTGATACTTGGATTGAGCTGAAATTTGGTGTGGTGATGTAGGGTATTGTCAGGGAGTTCCATGTAAAAGTTTAGAATTTTTGGAATTTTATATGATTTTAGGTAAATTTTTGACTGGTTTACAGAAAGAATTTCATTAAAAATTACCAAACGAATTCAATAAATCACCAAATTTTATAGATACACTAAGGAACATATGGGGAATGTTTTGGGAAAATCCGGAGTCCATTGGTTGAGTTCTGATTTGGGATAAAAATCCGCGTTTTTGCGAGTTTTCGGTAGCCGAGAACGCACCGAAATAAAATCAGAACAATCTAAAATTTTTGTGAGAAGTTCCTGGATATGTAAAGGATGTCCTAGAATTGTTTGGGAATTTGTGGACCACTTATGATGATTAAGGTTAATTATTTGATTAAATAGTGTTTTATAAATATTTTATTTAAATAAGGAAAAGGCCAAAATAAATTCCCAAATTTCATTTTCTCATAATCTACAGATTTTTAAAAACTTGTATAAAAATTTACAGATTTTTATTCAAACTATAGAGTAAATGGGAATTTATGGAATTAAAAATAGGTTATTTTAAATCAATTTCGGCAGTTTACCGTATAACGAACTTGCCGGAACCGGGAACTGGCCCAACCCGACAAATACTAAAACTAGAACACCGGGAGTATTCCGGGAGATTCCCGGGCAAATTGGGCACTATGGGTGTGTCCTAAGACAGTTCGGGAGAATTCCCGATGGTGAAAATGGAAACTCAAATTTGGGCTAGACTCCCAAAACACTCAAACTCCCTTGACGAAAAGTTAATCATTATTAAATAACCACGTGTTAGCACTATTGGTATTCCCGTACCATTATCTGAACACGTTAAACTACTGACTTTGGCTGGCACGCGAAACGGTGCCCGGAAGCCAAACTGAAAACTAATACTACCCTAACGTCCATCACCATACCACTGTCCTGTAGACACAATCCAGAGTAAAAACTCCTGACCAGATCCAAGTTATAACCATTACCAACTTAGATACTGATTTGAGTCCAGTTGCGTGATCACTCGTTTGTTGTGACCACTACTCGCACTGTGAGTCCACTTCCCCGCTTTTAAATTGTTTTACTGTTTTCTGGGGACTTGCATGTTAAAACCGTGTTGATTCCACCAAGTTGGGAGTGAGTTTCACTCCACCACTTTTCAACTGTGTTACTTTTTCAGGAGTGATTTGCATGTTGCGAAACTGTGTTAATTGCACCAACTTGTGATGATGTGAATTATCTAACACACGAACTACCTCCCCACTACAAGTGATTAACGTAAGCCGTGGATAGTGAATAGTACTATTGGTCTGACGAACCTAGGTCGCGACCGACAGGAAGGTTGGCAACGAGGTCTGCATGCGTCCTAAAAATCGGTTATGTTGTTAGGCATAACTACACTGGGGCGTTGAACTGCACGTGACACAGTAGGTGGACCGGGAGTCTCTGTGACACGGCCCCCGGGGTAAAACAGTTAGGTTTCATTTGCTTCCTCGTGTAATTCCATTTGTGACTGTGACTATGACCGTGACAGTAACTGTGACTGTGACTAGTGCAATTAAACTTGTTAAAACTTATTGTTCCACGACTCACCAGCAGCGTTTAGCTGACCCTTTTCAAAACTAACATGCATTTCAGGTAAAGCTAAGCAGGAATAAGCAATGTGTAGGTGGATGGCTTGGGTAGCAATCTGTAGCCGAATAAGAGCTGTAGTAGCTCGTAGTACCGTACTTGATCTTGTGGCTTGTAATATTATACTTTATAATATGTTGTAACCGAAGCTCCCTTTTTAAATTATAGTTTTTAAATTATAGGGAATTTCCATGTGTCTGCCGCACCCTGCAACTGTCTTCCGCTGCAAGTTGGGGTGTGACACCAATCGGTGGCTGAGGTCTATAGATTCCAATTCATATGCCAACCGAGTACATCAAGTGTGGAATTGAGATTCCAATTCCTATTGGAATGTTTAAATTCCAAATCCATTTCCTTGAAATTTCAATTCCTATGCGAATTCCACTTTCAATTCCAATTCCTACACACCTCATGAAACGAACAGTAACTAAGAGTTTACTCCAATGAAACATAGCAAGCCATTTGGAGCACCGTTTCAGGGTAAGCTTCACATCAATCAACGCGTATCCTCGTTCTGATCAAAAGCCCTAATACATTAGGTTGTAATAGATAATTAATTTCCACATACCTAGGGAAACGATAATTAATTTCCCACAGTTCTCTAGACATCACATACCTAGGGAAACGATAATTAATTTCCACATGTAAAGATTTCTTTATCACTTCTAAAGCTCGCTTTTTAGCATCAAACCACCGTGTATCTGATTCATCCATCTTCTCATATGAAATCAGTAGAACTCTCCCGTCAACTTGACGTGTGAAAGCAATGTAGCCATCGGTCATACAACTTCACATTCTAGAATCTTCACTTTGAAAAACTACTTCAAACTTCTTCCGGTCAGCATATTGTTTAACGTTTATCAGTTTTGGCCAGTTATTAACTGTCTCATTTACATTGTCCATTCTGACCATTCTTCACACACAACTTAAAAGCTTAAATGGATTTTGGTATACCGGTATCAAAATCCAAGTCCTACTTCTCTACTGGCCCTTGTTGAGTTTTTAACGTAACCGACCCATTAAAAATCGTTTAAAAAATTGTCCGAAAACTGTCTTTACCAAATTATACCGTTAGACTCGTCTCGAGATTACGATCCAATGATATATAATGTCCAAACATTTTTTCAGAATTTTCGTACCTTGCGCAGTAAAAAACGCTGGTCAAATTCTCTGCTTGGTTAAATAGGTTGATCAAATACATAGTCAATTCGATTTCGCTGGTTAAATGCGTTGGTTTCCAAATACACTACTCATAATTACGCTGAGAATAACTTTGTTGATGTAAAAGATAAAAGGAACACTCCAAATCAGTATTACGACGCCTAGAAAAGTTGTTGATCACCGGGATAATGTCGCAGAAGACAATTATCATTTTCCCCAAAGTCGCCTTCGGATTAAATACGCAGCAGCAAATACATAGGGTCACAAGAACGCAGGTTTCTTATGCGTATTTATATATAACACGGTAACTTGTTCACCAGGCTGCTAACAATAACGCAAGGAATTATGTGATCTGATTAAATCTTTTCAAAATTTGAAAATTTTGAAACGATTTTATCCTGATCTCTTATATGTTTGCTGCAAAATCAAACAAGTAACTTATGAGTAATTTTCAAGAAAAACTTATGAACCGAATAAAGAACACGAAGAACAAATCTTCAAGTTTTTTCTTCAAAATCTTCAAGTTTCCTACAACCAAAATACGAAACACCTAGAATTTAAATACATAGAAAGTTTAAACAACCTTTTAACCCAAAACTCAGTTCCGAAATTCCTGTTTCAAGCACAAAAACACAGTAACAAACTGAAAATCTGATCAGCCTTCAACAATCTTCAGAAACAACAACAAGTCCACCTATTTCTCTAGCAAACAATTCTTAATCGAGCCATTCAAGAGCCTAATGCTTTGATACCAATTGTAGGTCCCTTAATCATATGGATTTTTCATTCGAATTGTCTATCTAATCTATAGTGCGGAATCCTCTAGATCATATTGTTACAGAAAACAGTAGAAACAAAACTATATTCAAACAGTCTTCTATTGATTATCCAAACTCGCAATTTTACAATCAACTCAAGACTGACAATCACACAACCTCACAGCCTATCTCTGTGAACATGCTTATATATCACATGTATGTGAACTGGGCTTCTAACTAGGCTAGGCTATTCTCCAAGCCAATTACAATAATAAACTCACTAACCAATAATTGTAAGCCCAACACAAAATATCCAAAGACTAAATAATAAAAAATTAAGCGGTTGTCACAGAATATGCACCAACAGTGATGAATTAAGAATTAGCGTTTAAGATAGGTGGGTATATGTTGGGATCTAATGATTGGGGTTTTAGAGTGGAGAAATTGAGGGGTTTTTTTTTATAGGTTGATGTGTTTTCTGGCTAGTGGAGTTGACGAGAAATGTTGTGATAGCCGTCGGATTAGCTACGTTGCAGTTGACTAATTTAGCATTCGGCTGTTGCTGTCACACCCCAACCGATGGCGGAAACATCGAGGCGGGACGAAATAGATTGCTCATTGCTCATAAAACTAATAGTGACAATAATTAATTAAACCGGATTTCATTTCATACTTAAATTGTCATACGTTACAAGAAAATTCAAATACAACCATATAAATGGCAAAATTTGATACAACAATAATAAACCTAACGTCTAAGTGTGTATCTAGTCTCGACGCTACTTCATTTTCATAGTATCATCTTCATCAACCTGTAACATGTTTTAAAATACGAGTTCAATGCAAAAGCAAAGGCGAGTATACAAGTTTGGGCATAGCATACGTATAAGCATAAGTTTAAACAAATCCACATGGCTACTAAGTTTACACACGAGCATATACAAGGCATGCGATATTTCTAGTCAACCCTCTGTTTACGCAACTAGTATAAATAATTCAACATGACCACTCGTTCACGGGCGGTGCGTTATTCCTATAGCACTATACATGTCAAATGGTGGCTAAAAATAAGCTAATGACTATAGTATCATATACGTTCGGTCCTAGTATAAGCATCACATATGTATCAAAGTATTCATGTATAATCGATTGTTTTCGTGCAAGTAATAAGCATAAGTTTAGTGATTTTATGATAATGTAAACATGTTACACCCAAAAGTGGTAAACATAAAAGGGGGTTCGAGTATACTCACGGTTTTGCAAGAGCTTTCCGATTAGCAAAGTCCGTGAAAGGTTTGTTAGTTGATGGAATGACAACGAGTTATCCTACAAGAGGAAACAAAGGTGTGAGTTTTGGATGATGTCGGGAGATTTGGATTTTAGAAGTTTAAAGTAAATGAAAGTATAACAAAGTATCATATATGAAAATGATCACTATGCTCTAGCACTCGTTTTGACACTATGAGAACCCCTTAGGGTTTAAGTGATTTCATAGGTTTACACCTATTAGAATCTCAACGAGGAACTAAACACTATAGTGTCTAAGTTAGTAGCTTGATGATTAACCATATAGTTATCATCAAGGGTTCGGTCTAGGATTATTATATGTACATACATTATATTATAAGTCTAGCAAGATTGTCATATAAGTCATGTAGGAGGTAGGAGGTAGCACCATCCATTTAAGACCTCATGTAATGTTCACCACTTCGCAAGTTGTCATAGACAACAAGGAGGGTCAAGAACAAGATTAACAAGAATAAAATGTACACTGATTCTAATCAAAACGCCAAGTGATGTGTGGACTTGGATGTAGGATAGCCCAAGCTAACCAAGTTAGTCACAAAAGAACAAGTTCAAGACTTGCACCACTTGTGAGCTTAAAGCTCATATAAAAACAGAAACTTTGTGAGGATAAATCCTCTAAATTTGAATGTCACACCCTTGTTTTTAAGCCCAACTAACCATACAAGTGATTATGAGCATTAGGACATAGGAATGTATGAAGAAAACATGAAGAATCAAAAAGATGAAAAAGAGCAGAATTTTAAGTGCACTTTAGACCTTGTTTTGGATGAAGATTCACCTTAGTTTGCCCAAGAAAACTTGTGAAAACCTTCCTAAAGGTTTCCTCGTTTTAAAAGAAGAAGCAAGAAGAAAATAGAAGTAGAAGTGAGTTAAAACTCACTTTAATGGCTGAAACTTTCTGATTTCGCTGCTGAAACTCAGCTGTGTTTAGAGGGGTTTTGAGAGTGTTTATGGGTAGTAAAAGTAGAAAAGAGGCTGATTATAAGTTGTATTTATAGGAGGAAGGGTTAGGGTTTCAATGGGTTGGGCTTTGGACAAGGTTAGTAGGCATTAAGGCTTGAAACAAGCCCAAACACACCCTTAAAAGTGGGCTGCCATTTTTTAATTATTTTTTTGCTATTTAAAGGTTATTAATTGGTTAATTTGTTACCTTATAATGGCTTATGAACTTGTAATAAGGTGTGACATGATATTTCTAATGTTTGGTTATTATAACATAAGGTTTTATAAGCAAAAATAACATGTTTTGAAAAGATTAATCTAAACTAACACTTAACAAGTTTGTAACACATAACGAAGTGTCAAATAAGAGCAACTCTCGCGATTGAATGATCAAGTATTGTGTATGAATGACATGCTTTAAGTATTACGATTACATTTGAATTGTTTACGAGTTAATTCATGATACGAGCTATGTTAATAAACGTGTGCACGAATCAATGTATAAACACGTATAAGAATGTATATTCCACAAAAAGATCAATTTCATTACGATCGAATTCTCGGATTTACAATGATTCAAAATGAGATACGATTACAGAGGAACGAGTTTCCGAAAATATAATTACAAAACAAGCTTTCTAATTAAGGAAGGTTACGAAAAAGCGGAGCGTTACAGTTGCAAATCAACTGGTTTAGACATTTGCGTTCAATACATAACCAATTTGAAGTATAGAACAACATAAGCACTGGTACGTAAAGAAACATGATCACATGTAGTGTCAGAGAGATACAAAGGCGGTCAGAAAACCATCTGATGTATCACTTTTGTAACGATAAGTATATGCATATATGCAGTTCTCGCAATTCTCTACTTAAACTATTTTCAGTTTCAAACGTCCCTCGATATATATTGACGAAATACATTTACAAATCATATTCAAGAAGTTATCTAAATTTATTTCTCAAATGCTAACTTCATTCTAAAAATCAATCCTTAACAAAATAAAACTGAAATCACAAAATCAGGGGCTTGAACATGGTAGATTAGTTATCCACAATGCACTTTTGACTCTATCATGACTTAATTCTATTTGCTCAAGAGAAAAATCTCAAATGTTATCTTAAAACACTAGGCCACTCAAAATTCTAAGGTTACAATCTAAAATTCAGAGATTATCTTAAAACACTAGGCCACTCGAAATTCTAAGGTTACATCTTATTTTCATAAATGCCTACAAAGTTACGGAAAATTAAAAATCCTAACCAATACCAAAGAAAACTAGTACATTACTCTATAGAGACCAATATACTAGAAAGATCTCAAAGTAATTGCAGAAACTAATCAAGAGAAAAAAATCATTATACATACTAAAGCATAAAAAGCCACAATACGAGCCCTAATAATGACTTGAAGTGCATTATACCGAAATTTATTGATGTGTATGATCATAAAGATAACGACAGAGATACGTACACCTTAATTTGATTGCAGCTCCCTGACGGCGAAGTGAAGAGATACTGAGGAGCATACCCTATCCCTTTTAAATTTTAGTTCAGTGTAACTATATAATTATCAAAGTTTCAGTTCGAAACCCTTACTTTAACTTACATACTTAATTGGTTTATTGTAACCTGGTCGTCTTTCGAGGCCCCATGTGATAACCCTGGTTGCCATGGGATAACCCAATTTGTTCCGCGTTTGATAAGGATCACTAGTTTCGTCCTGCTTAAACTCATTAGAACCAGTGGTGCATTTGTCAGATAAACACGATTAGGCTCGTATACTTTACAGCCCGTTGGGTTTGTCCACAATGAAGTCCCGGACTAGCTAGTGAATGCCAAACCCTAGCAAAAAGGCTTTCGAACATTTGTCCCGTGACGCTATGCTCATATAATTAAATCTGAACTCCAAACTAGGGGTGTGGAAAACATCGAAAACTAAAAAAACCCGAAAGTTGAAAAAGCCCGAGAACTTAACCGAATTGTGAAATCAGTTATCGGTTTCACTATGCTTATCTAGTGTCTGTACATAGTCCTTACAAGCTATAAATATATATTGTAGCTCTGGAGTAAGAAAACCTCACCATCTTATTATCAATCTTTGTGTAACTACGAACATAACAAGTGAGTACATAGCCCCTTTTACACTTTGTTTATTAACTTTGGGTGGAAACATGAACACGATATTCTATGGTTATTAAAGTCTAAAAACGCTTTACTCATATTTGTAAGGTTTTAAATTGTTATACATGATGCATAGATTCACACTATTGGCTCATTAATAAAAGTCCTCCTAATCAAGTTATACAACCATTAACTTTATGAAGGTAGTGGTAGTACGTTGACAAATCTATTGGATTGACAAGCCCATCCAAAATTCCCGGGTAAGGGTCTAGATGACAAAGACCTACCTTCTAGAAACTCATCAGTTTATTCTCCCTAAGTCAAGGAGGCAGACTACATGGGGCACAACACTCCCGTTAAGAGGGTTGGTTGTGAGCGATTGTATAAAATTTAATCTACTTGTATGAGTTAGAGTTAAAGCATGTATGACTTTGTTATTTGTAAACATACTTTTGTTTATTCTTTACATTGAAACCTATATCTCACCAACTATATACGGTAGTTGACACTCACTAGCATGTTTTTTCAGGTAATGAAATTTAGTGATAGTGATTGCATATAGGATGCTTGGATGTGGACATAGATAACTTAAAATCAATACTTTTGGATGTTTCTCATTTGTGTTATTTGTTTTACATAAAGTTTTTGCAAACAACTGTTATCTTTTAATAAGATTGGCATTTCTTTATTCCAAGGTGTATGATTCAATTTGTCGTGCGCCAATATTTCTACCTTAGACTTGGGTGTGAAAGTTATCATCCATTTTGAAAGAAAACAAATATGAGATTAAGTTGTTGAAATGAAAATGGTTGGGTATAGAGAAATGGTTGAGAGATTTATAAGCCAATGAGATTCTCTTTCTATTTTTCATTCTTTTATTTTTAATTACACCCTTTAAGAATATATAACATACACTTTTAACCCTTATAGTATTGCGATATTGGATTTAAATAACTTCAACTTTTACCAATTGGCCGATAACACTCCCAACTTTTACCATTTGTACACCAACACTCCCAACTTTCAACTTATTGGCCGATAACACTCCCTAACTGATTGAACCCTAACCTAGTTAGTTTTTGCTGATGTGGCTCTTTTTGCTGACATGGCAGGTGATGTGGCAGTTTTAATGGCGTGTTAGATGATGTGGCAGTTGACATGGCCCTTTTCGATGGCGTGGCAGCTGACATCAGCTAGTTGGGTTATGATTCAGTCAGTTAAGGAGTGTTATCGGCCAATAAGTTAAAAGTTGGGAGCGCTGGTGTACAAATTGAAAGTTGGGAGTGTTATCGGTCAATTGGTGAAAGTTGGGGTTATCTAAATCCAATATCGCTATAGTATTTTACTACTTTATTCTTTGATAACCTTTGTACGTTAATTAAAAAAAACCTCGAATACACAATTGTGTTTAATTTTTCTGGATGTTTTGGTATAAAATTTGTTGGCAACGAAGGATTATTCAAAATATAGTATAATTTTGGTGCCATAAACTATATCGAGTACTTATACTCTACCACCACCATGAAGAACCAAATCGGACTAAAGAAAATCGTCGTTATCGACACTAACTTTATGGGAAGTGGTGCTAGTATTGATTTTTATGTTTTATTTTTATTGAAATGGTGCTAGTATTGGTTTTTATTTTTTATATCAATGTAAAACACGACTTTAATTTGTAAGTTACATCAAACAACTTTTTTGTTTAGTATGGTGACTATAAAAGAGTCTCAATCTAATGCGATCATAAAATCTTGGCCAATCATACATATTTATATTATTTTTAATTTCACCTCTTATACCATATATATATCCACTTTTATCCTGTTTAATATTTTTTACATTACATTAGACAACTGTTGTCGTGTTTATCGTGTACCAGTAAAAGACTTGCCTCAACAAAATGTGATCATTACGATCTCGGCCAATCAGATAATTCCTTTTCTTTTTTATAGTTTCACATCTTATACTCTATATAATATACAATTTTAACCTATTTAATACATTACTAGTTTGATTATTCCCTAAAAGGTTTGTTTGTAAATTTTGAAATAAATAGTTTCAATACAATTTGCTATTGATATTTTTCGGTATTTTAACTACACGCCCCGAAGCAATATCTTACCGTGACATAACTTTTTGATTCACAATTTTTTTCCATTGATGGGCGTGATGATCGGCAATCACAACACAAGTTATATGTTAATAAGGGGTTGTTTGATAACTTTTGAATGGTTAAGTGCTGAACCAATAAGATGTCTGAATTATTAAGTGGTGAATCAGTAAGAGGTCTGAACCATTAAGAGTCAGTATAATGCTTATTCGTTCAGAGGCAAATGTCTAACCAATTCAGATTAGAGGTCTTAATCATTCAGACTTGGTATAATGCTTAACCATTCAGGGGCAAATGTCTCAACCATTCAGACACATGCTCGCGAAACAAACAGTTTAAACCATTTAGTTTTGAATCAGTAAAATGTCTGAACCGTTAAAAGCCTTATTAAAAAGTAAACAAAACAGCTCCTAACTTTTATGGAAAAAAAGCATCGACTGGAAATAAAAGTATAAAACAAAGTAAACGATGAAAAAGAAATATTTTTTTAAGCGAATAGTCAAGCTTGATGGCTCAGCATGAAAAGCAAAGTGTTCCGTTCACACTTGACAACCCAATCTACATTAACTTAAAAAAAACTAATATTATGTTTTATTTTGTCATCATTATGTCTTTATATATTTTCTATAAGAGTAAACTGCCATTTTGGTATCTGAGGTTTGGTCAGTCTTGTCACTTTAGTCCAAATCTCAAACCTTTTGCATCTGGGTCCCTGTGGTTTTAGTTTTTTGCCATTTTGGTCCAAAAGTGATTTTTGTTTTCTAAAATCCTGCTATTTTGTCCTTTTCTTCAGGGACAAAATGGTCAGTTTAAGCAGAGTTTGAGGTTTATTTATATGTATAATATATATTAATGCTTAAAATGACCATTTTGCACGTGAGGAAAAAGACAAAATAGTATAATTCTAGAAGACAAATATCACTTTTAGACCAAAATGGTAATAAAACTGAAACCACAGGGACCCAAATACAAAAGGTTTGAGATTTGGACCTAAGTGGCAAAACTGCCTAAACCTCAGGGACCAAAATGACAGTTTACTCTTTCTATAATTTGTATAATAAATTTACCCATATTTCTAATTATAAATTATTGCATACAACAATCTCTTCTGATCCAATATAAACCAAACTTTTGCTAACTTTTTTGAAACTTTCTTCATATTGTTCTCACAAAAACTCTTTTTTTATACACAAAATTAGTTTATTTATTTTTGTTTAAAAACCTATTTATCACATAATCAGAATATGAAATAAAAAAATAATAAACATATAGTTTTAGCAATGTCTTAATCTGATTGACTAATAACCAACGTCAATACAAGGGACAATATAATATAAAAACAAATTAGTGATAATACTCCAATATGTTTTTTTATCGGCCACTTCACCTGCCTAGAATCCAGGTTTGGATATGGGTCTTTTACCTTTTGGCTACAACCCAATTATGAAAATAATTCGTGGTGTGGTTATTGTTTAACCCTCGAACTCAACTTATGGCTTTATATGTTTCGTAGTGTTGTTATTGTTTAACCCTCAACCTCAACTTATGGCTTTTTAATTAACTACTTAATCCTTTTGGCTTGATCTTGTCCATTATAATAATTTCAAATGGATTAAATGCATGATCAAAATAACTACAATTTTAGTACAAAACTTGTCTGCAAAACCCGATAACACGATTCCAATTCAAAAGCTAGACAACACATTTATCAGCACAAGCCAATATTGTAAATGTATGACATCCCAAAAGTTAGACTAAGATATATGAAAGCCTAGACAACACATTTATCATCAAGTTTATGGTTTTAGAGAACCCGTAAGTTGATGCTATTTGCTTATGCGTTCCATCGTAGCATCCCACGGACCTCATCTCACTCATCGAGCCACATTGTGACACACGTCCGGTTCGTCTCAAGTCCACAGATCTGGACCTCCAACGAAATTCTTGTGTGGGTCCCCCACTCATATATATATATATATATATATATAGGGTTAGGATCATGTGAGAAGAGGTAGACTATTTGAGAAACTCGAGAAGAAATCTGGACCACACATTTTTTCTAAGTAATTCGTAATATACACATATGTATATTGAATTATACACATATGTATATAGTCAAATGTAAACTATACATATGTGTATATTACGAAAAGCTTAGAAAAATGTGTGTTTCAGATTTCTTCTCAAGTTTCTCAAATAGGGTGCTCTTCTCTTAGGATCCCTACCATATATAATTTTTAAGGGGGTTTTTGAATTACGGGAAACATAGGGATGCTTGAGAAAAGTATGTAAATGTGATCCGAGGCTGAGATGCGATGGATCTCCATGGTAATTAGTTAAAATTTTATTTATCAAAAACTAATTCTATAAATAATAGTTAGTTAATTAAACGAGTTAATAAATAAAAACGCAACGGAAAATAAACGAGTCATCAACAATAAACGAAACTGACAGGATCCGGTTACATGAATACGAGCACAATGGTAAGATTATCTAACTACTGATGATAAAGATATATACCTCAGTTAATAAATAACAGTTGAGACACCGATGTTCAACGAACACACGTTAGTGAAACGAATTGACGAAACACAAGTATAGGCCGGGGTAGCGGCGACGGTGGTCGAAGGTATCTGCGGTAGCGATGACGGGTGTATTAGAGTGTTTTTGTTGCTAACCTCTAACTCCAACTCCGTGCTCTCGTTTATATAGAATATGAAGGTCCATGCATGTTTGCCAAGGGTGGACATGCACGCACTAGTTGGATAAGTGGTGAAGATGCTATGCATGTGCGACAAGTGACGAGGTGAGTTGCATGTGCATCATTACGCTGGTTCATGTACCTTTCTCACCCGGTCCATGTACCCGTCTCTCATTTAATACTCGTAATAAGTTTATTAATTAAAATAAACAATTATATTATTAACAACGAGTATTAATAATAAAAACCCGTTCACAGTCATAAATATAACTATGACCCATTTCGCATATCGTTCGTAATTACCAGTTAAACCAGTTAAGTGGATTTTGCTTTGTTGCCCATGGTGTAACTCTTACTTGTCATAACTCAGTCGGTCGCGTTAATTAATCGGCCTAGTCCATTTTTCCAACAGTCTCCCACTTGGACAGTTTGCGATTAAGTTGCTTAAAGCTGACAGCCAGAGACGCTCTAGCTACACATGGTTGCCCCCAAGTTATGATACTTTAAAATCATTAACCAAAACATCTTGGAACATCCTGTTGTAAGACAATGAGCTTATGGTAATCGTTTCCATCCATCCTTTCCTTATAAGACATCAATTTAACAATGAGACATGGATTAGATTCATTCTCACATGATATTCAATCATTATTGCTCTCGATCAAGAATCAAAGTGGTCCAATCAAACACACAGTAAGTTTGGTTAGGCCTTACACTTCACTAGTTTGAGTCAATGAGGGCGTCCTAATGGCTAACTGTTACATATAATATATGAGTACCAAAATCAGAACATCTTATGACTAAGATCCATGAAGATAATTTGATGCGAGTTACATCCAACGTCATTAGTAATGAGGTCTGTGAGTTTGGAAGTCAACTCCTTGAGTCCAAAGTCAAAATTGTCTTAATATATAGTCATTCCCACGAGTCTGACCGGCTACGGATAATTTAGAATATAATAATCATGGATTAAACGTATTAAAATCGAACAAGGTTGTAAGATTCAAAGTTTGCGTTTAACTAGTAAATCAAAAGTGAACTTTAAAGGTACAACTCTTTGAATATTCATACATCCAAATACTTAAATAAAAAAATGGTTAGCTACACTAAGACCAATAGCATCCTTGTTTGTTGGTCATGCTTGTCTTGAGTCATCGGTTTATTGAACGGGTCTACTAGGTTTTGATCTGTTTGCTTATTATGTTGTCTCTTCATTCTAGTATTTCCCGTATATAGTGGAACTTTCTTAGAATGTGCTTGGCCCTGTGATGCGATCCGGGCTCTTTGGCTTGAGCAATGGCTCCTGTGTTATCACAGAACACCTTGATTGGTTTTTGAATGCTCGAAACCACATCGAGGTTGGAGATGAACTTCTTCATCCAAGCAGGTTCTTTTGCAGTATCTGATGTAGCTATATTATCAAATTTGGTTGAATATGCCACTAGAATTTGTTTGGAGCTTTTCCAGCAAATACCTCTCCATTGAGAGTGAATACAAATCCTGATTATGAGCGAGAATCATATTAGTCACTTTGGAAGCTAGCTTTAGTGTAACAACTTACAATGAGTTCTTTTTCCACTCCTCCAAACACTAAGAACATATCTTTGATTCTTCTCAAGTACCTCATAATGTTCTTTACTACAATCCAATGGGTAATGCTAGGATTTTGTTGAAAACGACTGACTGGTCATGTTTAAAGCATATGAAACGTCAGGTATAGTGCATAACATAGCATACATGATAGAACTAATCATTGAAGCATATGGAATTGCTTGTATATGTTTATATTCAACGTCCATTGATGGAGATTGCGATTTGATCAACACGGTTCCTTTAGCGATGGGAACACCTCCTTTCTTGGAGTTTACCATCTTAAAGCGTGTCAATCATTTTGTCTATGTATGTACACTCGACTTAGCCCTAGAAGCCGCTTAGATCTATCTTGGTAGATCTTTATTCCCATAAGTAAGCAGCTTCTCCAAGATCTTTCATTACAAAGGAAGATCCTAATCAGTGTTTGACTTCCTCAATCATAGTTATATTGTTCCCAATGATTAGTATGTCATCCACATACAAGATGAGGAATGAGATAGTGCTCCCACTAGCCTTTCTCTAAACACAAGGCTCATCTTCATTCTTGACAAAACCAAACTCTTTGATCTTTTGGTCAAAACGAAGATTCTAGGTACGAGATGCTTGCTTGAGTCCATAAATGCACTTATTTAGTTATCACACCCTATTTGGATATATAGGATCGACAAAACCTTCAAGTGGAACCATATAGACATCTTCATAGAGATGTCCATTGAGAAAAACGATCCTAACATCCATTTGCCATGTCTCGTAGCCATAGTACGCGGCTATGGCAAGCAATATCTTGATCGATTTGATCATAGCAACGAGCGAAAAGGTTTCATCATGGTAAATACCAAAATTTTGAGTAAAACCTTTTATGCTTTATAGGTGTCTAAATTTCCATGCATGTCGGTTTTTCTTTTGAAAATCCATTTGCTCCATACTACGCAAGATTCGGGGGGTAGCTCAACCATGTCCCTGAATTGATTGTTATGCATAGATTGCATCTTAGCGTTCATGGCTTCTTGCCATTTCTTAGATTATGATCTAAGATTGCATATTTGTACTTAGCAGGTTTGTCACCAGACTCAGCTACTAATAAGACTTCGGGACCATCTAGAAGCCAAAGCTATCTATCAGGTTCTTTGCGAATCCTAATACTTCTGCCAACGCTTGTGTCTATGTCTGATTCATTGGCAACAACTACTTGTTGATCAGACCGTCCGACTTCATCAATGGTTGTTTGTGGTTCTAGAATTTCTTCAAGATGATTTTATGTTCAGCTCCTCGTTCAAGAATTTCTTTCTCGAGGAAGCATCCCTTCCTTTTGATAGAAATAATATTTGTATCGGGATGATAGAAATAATACCCGCTACTGTTGTAGTATTCGACGCAAACAACCTTTTCATCGAGAGGATCGAGCTTATCATCGCTGGAGACATATGCATCACATCTCCATACTCTTAGGTAAGATAATTTGGATTTAGACCCATGTCCATCTCATATGGGGTTTTTCTTACCTTCTTAGTTGGAGACAAATTGACAATGTGGATGGCGGTTATAAGAGAAAATTTCTAGAAGGAGTAAGGCAAGTTAGTTCTACACATCATCGATAAGACCTTGTTTAGCAGGGTTCGATTTCTCCTTTCACTAACGCCATTATGTTGGGTTTGCCAGGTGGAGTGACCTCTGAAACAATTCCACACTCCTTTAGATGATTGATGAACTCGGAGCCTAGATATTCTCCACCTCGATCTGATCGAAGTGGTTTAATCATTTTACCAAGTTGTGAAAGGTCTCGAGACCACCTGGATCGACGACATACATGAACATTGCACTTGATGTAGATGCAAAACGAACACGAGATAGAAAGATGTAGAATAATCTCTTTATATAATCAATCAACACAGATAAATACAAACCAGAAGAGTATACATATCCTAGACAAGTTGGTTTATATCACATATATCTAAACCCTAGCTTTCTCTCTTTAAAACACATTCTCTCAACTATATTCACAGAGATCTACCCATTAAATAATTCTGACCATATATATAGGCAAGAATCAGTAATTTGGAACAAACATATGTTCCGTATTACCATCCTATATTCCAAATTACCAAGGTTCAGAGGTACATACCTCTGAAATTCAGTACTACTAACACCCTTTAGTTTGGAACAAGTAGTTCAGAGGTATACTAAACCTCTGAACCTTCAGAACCTACTGAAAAACTCATAAACTCGGACCAACATGTTCCGAGTTATACAATGAGTAATTAGGACTACAATAATCATTACATCAACTTTGACTTGGACAATTTCACACAGAATTGATAAGTAGTTACCCGGTAGGAACTTCACTTACAAACTCCCCCTTAACTGTTGCTATCAATTTTGTCTGACATGGATATCTTCAGTCACCAGGTACTGCGGTTACAAACTCCCCGTTGACTGATGAAATCATTTCTACACTTCATGTCAGCAAAGACTTGATCTTTCCGGCAGAGCACAACAATCTTCAACCCTTCTAATAAAAGACTTGGTGACTATCACTTAAAATGGCGGTCTGAGAAATCTGAATAATCTAATATCATACACAATAGGTCCTCCCCCTCAATCTAATCCAAATCAAGTTAACGCAAACCGAACTACAACCAAATGTAAAAACATCGCTCGATCCATGATCTTTAAACTTAACTAGCAGAAGATAGAAACGATTGATTTCCAATGCTCAATCTCAAACTCTTCAAATCTCACGGAGACATGAAGTTCAGTTCGTTAACTTAATAATAACTGAACTTCGAAAACGTACCTCCACCAAAACTTATCAAAGTCTTCAACCTTATTTTTGATATCATTTCATCTCGTATCTTCATAAATCAATCTAAATTTTCCCAAATCCACAAATTATCTAATACCTTTCATCTCAGATCTCCCCTTCAACGTAAGACCATCCAAATTATTTCGAGAATCCGACTAGCAATAACTTGGATGAGGGACCAAGATAACTAATCTTCCCTACTCTAATCGGCATATGATAAGGCTCAATCTTCAACTAATCAACCACCGAGAAATCCGCTTCATCACGAACAAACTCGATTAATTCACATACATATTTGACAAAAATTCAATCAAACACTTGCTCAAATTTGCATCATGTTCTAAACGAATCCCCACTGGTAAGATTAATTCCTAGCTAATCTTATGATTGCAACATGAACTAGTTTCATTAACGCACCTAGAGGAATTTGTTTTTGAAAAGAAACAAATAATTTTGAAATTTTTACTCCCCCTTGTCTTTGCAAAAACTACAAGTCCAAACCTCTCTATCTTTTCTCTTATCAAATATACGGTAAAAGTCCTAAATTGTCGCAAAAACTACAAGTCCACCCTGATGACCACTAGACTGAGCTAGATAGGAATTTTGTTGGGGTCGCGGTTGATACCCAAGTGGGTTCGAGTTACCTTTTCTACAACCGTAATTAAATTGATTTCTCCAACCTAGATTACAATTATTGAACGTCTCATTTTGGAACCCGTTTTGGTTAGCAACGAAATCAACATGCTTAGTAGAATCATTCATGAGAGTAGGATAGTCAGCGGTTTCGTGACCTCCACGACAAAGCTCACACCTATTCAACCTCATCTTCACATGTTTCATCTCATATGTCAATGCTTCAATAGCTGCCATCATACCAGTATCAGGAGTAACCTGATGAACACCTAGTATATATGCGGCTAACTTGGTCTTAGGAATGGAATTACTAACTGTAGATGACTGCTCAGGTTGAGCAAAGCTCTCGAAAATATCCTCACACTCACTCACATACTTCTTCTCCGTAAAATTCCCTCCAGCAGCAGTCCACTAAAGAACTTCTCACTAAGTGCGCAGTCAGAAAGTCCATGTTGGGGGAATCTCGCAAGCAGGATCTTGAAGCACTCCCAAACCATATGGTATAGCTCATCACGGTCCATGCAAAAAGAGTTGACCCTGTCCCTAAGACGAACGAATTTGAAAGGTGGGCCATACTTCTTCAAAAATTTGGCCTTCAAGTCATCCCATGTAGTGATGGAAGCTTAGGGTAGAGTGTCGAGCCAAGTGGCAGCTCGACCTGTGAGTGACAATAGGAAGAGGCGTAAGTAGACCGCCTCTGGAGTAGCATGTTGAATGTTGAACGTGCTGCAAATACAACTAAAGCGTGTGATATGTCCTGGTGCATCCTCGTCATCGAGTCCGTGAAACTAAGCAACGCTCTAAATGGTTGCCATAGCATGAGATAGAATTTTCCAGTTATGAGTGGAAACGATGGTAGGCTTAGTGATAGGGGATTGATCCCCCATGAAACCAGCGTTGGCGCGCTGGTGAATGGTCTGTCTAGCCTCTACTATGCGAAAGTTAGAAGTGGAACACGAATGTGTACCTTTTTGTCTCTGAATTTACTCACGCGCTCCTTGCACCGAGACAAGCGCTCGTTAAGTTCTCACTCGGGCTTGGAAGAAATTGTTATGTCTGGTGATCCTTACGAATGAGTGCGTGGCATAAACTATAAAAGCAAACCATACAATACTCACTAAACTAGAGGCACAAATTGTAATCACACAAGCAAATATCCCTAAAGGCAAGCAATTCTAGGAAGCTGTAAATAGCTAGAAAAACAGTTCAGATTTTCGCAAATAAAGTGCAAAACATAAGTCCCCGACAATGTCGCCAAAAACTTGATGTGTGTGAATGTGTACTCAAAATTAGACAAAGTTTAAAAAAATGGAATTACCTAAAAACTACACAAAAATGATAAGTGTACCGGGCATGTATAGTATAGAAAGCAAGAGCGAGTATCGAACCTAGGGACTCTAATTTAGCAACTCTAAAACTCGACCTAAACCAGATTACTAGCCTAAAATTTATTTGGTTTTTAATTGTGATTTCTAACTAACTAATAACCTAATGAATACGCAAACAAAGATGAGAGCAAAGAACACACAAGAGTGAAACTAGTGATGATGAACAAACTACCTAGGCAAGAATTCCTAATCACATGCAAGACTTCTCATCATCATCATCAAACTCAGTAAATCCCACCAGTTGCAAAGCTAAGGTAGGCTCTGAGGAGGGTAAGATGTAGACAGCCTTACCTCTACCCCATAGGAATAGAGAGGCTGCTTCTAGTAAGACCCCCAACTCAACATGCAAGACTTCTACGGTTGACAATTACTAAGTTCTCTGATTTTAGACCGATTACCCTCTAATTAAAGAAGATAAACCCTATAGAAATTAGACTAGATGAATGTGACCCACACGCAGGAAAGCCTAACAACCGATATATGACGTGCAATCAGGCAGTGAATAAAGTGCTAGATAGAACGACTCGAGCTATTGAAACAAAATCACACAACTAAAGATACAGAACAACAACACACTTTAACACTTTTTTAATTATAAATATAGTTCTAAATTATACACTGAAAAATCTAGAATCACAAAGGCGCGAATAAGTAAGAAGACCTCGAGTTATCAAGTGCCTAACTCTACCAAACAACAACTAGACAAACCCTAGCAACCCCAAATCATATCTCTAATCAAAGGAAGTTGGATGCACACTTATTTCTACTGATTTACTGATATGTTTACCTATGTTATTTCTAATGATAGGGTTAAAACAATAATTGGCCGGATTAACATGTTAACTAGTGATTTTAATGTGTTTATGATGAATCTCTTCTTTACAAATACATCAATTATGAAAACCAACCAATATCAATTAGAAAACAATAGCATACATGATCATAATCAGAAACAATAAGAACTATTTTACTTCAAACACAAGAACAAGGTAAAAGTCAAACCGAAAAGTCAAACAATGTGAGTTAGTTCATCAAAACCTAGATATCTTTTAGAATTTAGCCTCTAATCATGTTCAAAACAGTAAAACATAGTTTAGAAGTAGAAGACATGATGTTCATCAACTTGAAAACTAAAGAAAGCTAAGGACTTTGATGACTCTAACTGAAAAGTAACTTCAAATCTCGAATCTCTAGCTCCCAATGCGTCCAATTAGCTCCAAGATCTCTCTCCTATGCACTCATATCGTCTATGATGTTGTTATGTCGATTTAGGGTTTTACTTATGCTTAACTATTCAAAGATTGGCTCAAAACTGATTTAAACAAGTTTTTTCCTAGATACTAATACTCGTCGCGTCGCGTGACAGCATATCCTTTCCCCTGTAGTGTGACACCAGGGGGTCTTTTCGCTAATTTTTCATCTTTAGTCCCTCGGACTTCTTCCATGGTTCCGAGTTCTTCGTTACTTCATCATTTTAGCTCGTTTACAGTTCCATTTCCTCCCGGGACCTATATATTCACCATCTGATCCAATACAAGCTAAAAAATGCAATAAAACGACTCCACAACTATAAGAAATTATACAATTTTCATAGGATAAATACATGTGTTTTGCAACACATCAAACATCCCCACAATTGAACTATTTTTCATCCTAAAAAAGTTTGCAATAGGATCAATGGTTTCAAATACTTTAAGTTAGTTCATTAAAAGATTCAAACATGTGTGACCACGACTACCGGTATTGTGATACACTTAAACCCAATCACCGACTTATGAAGCCCCTTTCATGCTAGCTTTATGTTCAAGTTAACAATTTATTTAAGGGTTTCACACTCAAGGTCTACAAATCCACCTAATCCCGTATCAAGCTTATAATGCAAAGATTAAAAATCTACCACTTTATATAAATACAAACTTTTGATTAACGATGGATCATAATTATGAACTTTTGCAATTTTTCTCATGTATCACGAAGTCGGTATCCTAGTGGGAAACACCATGTGCCTCACATTTTCTATAATGGTCATTTACTTATAATGGTTACTTTTATACCCTCAACACTTTCAGTTTTCTATATCCCCGAAGATGAGAAACCACAAGACTTTATGATTTTTAAAATTAAGGTAATCTTAAGAACAATCTAGTGAACCCTCTAAGTCGGCTGGGCTTACCGGTACATTCAAGAAAATACGTCTTTCATCTAACTTATCTCATATGTATAATATTTTTAGAACCAAAAATCCCAATTTTTCTATCATTTTCCATTTAGTTGCAAAAGTTTTCAGGACATTTTCTATTTATGAATTTTTTTTTGGATTTTTTTTTGTATTTTTAAGTTTTTGACTCAAATCTACCCTAAAAAATATGTAGTCTCCCATCCCCATACTTTAATCACACATTGTCCTCAATGTGGATGGAAAACCGACTAAAAATAAAGAAGAAAGAAAAACCGAAAAATAATATACAATTACAAAGAACTGGAAAAGACTTCATTGGTTAGGATAAACATCAGTGCCAGCTGTGCATGTCTTTATTCCAATCGAACGATCATATAGCATTTCCTTCGCGGTTGTATACTTACAAACAGGTATGCTTGAGTTGCCTTTAAAAAAGGTCAACTCTGAAATCCTCATCCAAATGGAGATTGAGTATGAACGAGTTTAACAAACCTGCACAAGTCAAAACAAACAAACCCTGGCATAATACCGAATCTAAAAGTAAAACTAACTCAAAACCAACTTACACTCAAAATACAAAAAACACGACTAAGAAAACAAGGAATCGCGTAGCGTAACAGTTCTGGGTGCGAAAAAAATGAAGAAATCGGACGAAAAACCAAACTGAGCTAGTATGGCACCCTATCGCGTCACGTGACAATCCATTCCACACCTGTCGCGTAGAGCGACAGGTCTCGTGTTGACATGTAGTCTATCTTGTCGTCCGACGGTTGCTACCTCCCCCTCTCACTCGACACGAGAGGGTGTTTTTCACAGAAGGTTTTGCAATTTTTGCAAACCTCATTCCTTCTCTAAATCTTCACCATTTTCATCTAAACTCTCTCAAAATCGTCTGACACTCCACCATTAAGCTCCCAAACTTTTTTCCTTCATAATTTCCACCAATGTACCTGGGAAACTCTGCAAAACATATAGAAAACACAAAATTCAATCCGAAAAACACAAAAAAGAAATAATATCAAAAATATGCACAAAACACTACTGAAAATGTACAAACTCTACAAATAAGTTCCTAACCAATCATCTTGCAATCAATGGGAGGTGTACCTCCTCCACAACTGTCTCCTCACTCGATCCCTCGATAAAATGCTCCAACCTATGACCATTTACCTTAAAATTTTCACCTTCCCAATACTTCAACTCACCGTAAGGTAAAACTTCAACAACCTCATACGGACTCGACCACCTACTCTTCAACTTTCCCGGGAATAATTTAAGCCTAGAATTAAACAATAAACTTATCACCCAGTTTAAAGTCCTCATTACCCTTTAACTTAGCATCATGAACTCTCTTCATCTTCTGCTTATAACCTACACTCCTCATATAGGCTTCATTTCTCAACTCTTCCTCAATTCCTCTTTTCCTTATAATCATGACTTCCCTCAGGAAGTGAGAGAATTCGTGCTACATAAATTTTGCTTTAATATATTAAAGGATTCTTCTTGTTTGGGTCCCTAATTAAACTTATAGGATTTCTGGGTTAGTGTGGTTAACGACGTAGCAATTTTGGAGAATTCTTGAATAAACCTTCTATAGTATCCTGCTAACCCCATAAATCTTCTTCTAATTTCAGTGGGTTTCTTTGGTACTTCCCATTTCTTGATGGGCTCAATCTTTGTAGGGTCAAGTTGTATTCCATGTTCATTAATTACGTGGCCTAGGAATTGTACTTCACATATCCAAAATTCAAACTTAGAGAACTTTGCGTAAAGTTTTTATTTCTTGAGCAATTAAAGGACTGCTCTCAGGTGTTGTTCGTGATCTGCGTCATTCTTAGATTAGATTAGGACATCATCTATGAAAACAATCACAAACTTATCAAGGTAGGGTTTACAAACCCTGTTCATGAGGTCCATGAATACTACAGGTGTGTTGGTTAACCCAAACGGCATTACAAAAAATTCATAATGACCATACCTAGTCCTGAAGGCAGTCTTAGGTATGTCTTTTGGTGTAACTTTCACTTGATGGTACCTCAAGTCTATTTTGGAGAAATAACTTGCCCTTTGTAATTATTCAAATAAGTTGTCAATCCTAAGCAAGTCTCTATAATCGGTGCATACACGTCATCCCATATTTCTTCTTGACGAATAGGATGGGTGCTCCCCAAGGTGACGAACTGGGTTGGACGAACCCCTTGTCAAGCAACTCTCGCAGTTGCTTCTTGAGCTCTTGCATTTCTGTCGGTGCTAGTCTGTACGGCGACTTAGCAATCGGTGATGTACCAGGAACTAGGTCAATGCGAAAGTCAACCTGTCTATCCGGTGGTAGTCTAGGGAGTTCATCGGGAAGCACTTCGAGGTATTCTCTTACTACTAGCATGTCCTCGACCTTCTGCTTTTCTGTTGTGTTTACGATATATGCCAAAAGGTAACACATCCTTTTCTTAGGCATTTGCGTGCTGCATTATCGTAATGAGGATTTTAATCTTGTCAGTATGGTCTCTCGACACGATTAGTCATTTGCCGTTGGGTAATCGGAGTAGGCCGATCCTTTTGTCACATATAACTTCTGCGTGATATGGTGCCAACCAGTCCATTCCTATGACTACGTTGAATTCTCCAAGTTCCATAAGAATTAGGGTCTAAGGGATAACATGATTCTTTAGGCTTATTTTACAGTTCTTAACAATGTCAGCTATCTCTTTTTGACTTCCATTAGCCATTTCTACTGCAAAATGACACACATGCATAGACATCATTTACGAGGTACGTACCCGCGATAACGTCTGGAGTGGTCTTGGCATCTTCCGTGGTGAGTACAAATGCACGTCCTTTTCGCTGATTTGGTTGTGTCCTATCATTCCTTTTGAGTTTGGGATATTCGGATCCCATGTGGTTAGGGTCTCCATATTCGAAACACTTCTTCTTTTCCTTACATTCTTGAACACCATGACCCATCTTTTTGCAATTTGGACAGGGAAAACGACATTCTCCCGCATGAAAGCGTTTGCAAATTTGACACTGAGGAAATGATTTAGGCCTTTTAAAGTTTTTATTCCTGGTGTCCCCATTTCTTTCTTCCCACTTCCCTTTTGGTACAGGAGATTTAGCCTGTCGCAGAACCATCTCGGCAGCCATGACGGCACCAGCCTCAACAGTTTCTGCAAATGTCTTGGGCGACTAGATTTATAAACACTCTCATTTCGTGTCTCACCCCTAATTTCCACGTATAACCCGGTGGGCCCGGTTGGGGAATATCGTGACATAAGTTGATATCATCATTACCAAGAAATACAATATAAAACAGCGGAAGTCTGGATAATTACTATTACAAACATTTGAATGTTCAAAGGTCAAAATAATATACAACGATTGTAACTAGATCCACAGGCGGATCGAAATGTGAATACAAAAAGAAATTTAATAGACTAAGGCCTTCTAAGCAAGGATTGTAATTCCTCTTAAGCTTCGCCTGAGCACTTCCAGCCTAATTACATATACTTGTCACCTGCGCTTAGTCTTTTGAAAATACGTCAGTTTTCACTGGTAAATACGTTTAATCGACTCATTTTGAAAATATTTCGAAAACATTTAGTGTACACAAGGTACTTAGTTTAATAAATAACTTGGATAAATAATTTTCATGTTATCAGTTTTACATGCCAATAATACATTTAGAGCCCGAAACTATGCGGGGATCATGATTAATCGACACGCCACTTTAACACCTTTAATAGGTGCACCCCTAATGGGTTATAGTTTAATTTAGCGTCTGACGGGTGTATGCCTACACCCCGTGCTTAGGTCGTGGCCATTTGCAATTAAATGAGCCGTGGATATCCAGGACACGGTCGTTTTAACACCCAAATGTATAATGTTAAGCAATACGAATTAAAATGGATTATTTGAATTCCTGACTCATTGGTCTTTGATCCCATATTCAACCATGCGGTATTAGTATACCGTATCCCAAGCCCGTATAAGGGAAAATAAGTTAAACTATTTACCTGCTTTGCAAATTCTTTAGTAAATAAGAAAAATAAGCAGAGCACAGCTGTAATCAAAATAACTAGCCCGGAAACAATCTACTGGAAGTCTCTAGTCTGGAATGGATGGTATTATTAACCGATTAGTTAGCTAGGGGGTCTTTATTTGGTCATTGACCTAGACCGGCTAACTTAAAATAAAGATAACGGTACGAAACGCTAGATTAAGCAGTGGCCGAAAAAGAATGTATTTTGGACCCGACAAGTACTAGGACTTGTATAATATGGGTTACCATATTACCTTCTGAAATTTGAGAATATTTTGACATGGTTAAACCTGTTTCGGTTAAATTGCGTAAACTAGTCACGTAGGCTTAACCATACGCATATAAGCGAAACCGGGTAACTGGGTGAGTCCCATACAAGTTCCATATGCCATTAAGTTTAAAATATGTTATTATAACAGTAGGTTATCAATATGTTGGCCCGTTATGGTTTTAAAATCAAACTATGTCTTAAAAGGGTAATTTCGTCAGTTTGAAATGTAATAAACGAGCTTGTATGTAAACTAATGTTATTATCATAAAAATTATGTAAAAGTTATTTATTTATGATGCTATATCAGTAGGACATCAATTATATGCGTGATTTATAGTTTAAGACCAAACTATGTCCCGAGAAGGGCATTTGGTCATTTCACATATAACTGATAACTTATTTGGGAATCTGAGTTTGGGACATGTACTTACTGTTAATAAGTTGAAAATATGTTTTGAAATCAGTAGGTATCAAGCCTTAATGCTCTAACATGGTTTTAAACCATATTATGCGCCGAAACGGCGATTAAGTCGCTAAATGATGATTTAAATGGTTATTTAAGTAAAACTATTGTTGTGATCAGGTTTGTATGACCAAAATATGTTAATGTATATATTACATCAGCAAGTATAAGGTTTTGGTTGATAAAAATGTTTAAAATTCATTTAAAGTGCCTAAAGGGTAATATCGTCATTTAAGGACATCATGTGTAAACTAGAGATTAAACTCAGTTTGCAACCTGGATAAATATCCCAAATAATCCTAATAATGATATTACATCAGTAGATAATGAGTTTTGATGTCAAGTTTATGTTTAAATTGTTTTATGCGCCAAAAGGGCGATTTGGTCTTTTAAAAGCATGATTTTGCGATAATTAACCAAACTCAGGTTATTACCAGATTATTGACATCAAAATAAGTTAGTCATGTTTATAAATCAGAATATAATTCATTTGCATGCTCGTTTACATTAAAACAACGCTTTTGAGTATGAAGGGCATTTTAGCAAAGTTTAGGCATATTTATCGGATACTTGCATAACGACTCGGATTACAACTTGACCATGTCCTATAACTCCAGACGGTTATAGTATAGTAAAACATGGTCATAATGCAACTTAGGGATAGTAGCTAATGTTGCTAAATCGGGACAGAACTGGAAGTCAAAGCAAAAGTAAACTTTCACGACTTTCGGTTGCGAACCGACCTTAGACCTGGAATTGACGAGCCGAACGTGTTCCCACATGTTCTTATGATTATTACCAAGTTGTTAGTGTGTCAAAACAGGTTTTATAACACCTACATTGCTAGTTATGATTTTATTTCAAAACTGGCCCCTTTGACTTTTTATTAACATAACTTTGACCCGTCAATTGACCAAGCAAACGCGGTAATCAGGAGGTGCCCTTTTGAGGGATCAACACCTACCTTATAACGATCACGTAGCCATGTTCACTACGAACATTGGCTGGACCATAATGGTCTTAGCTCAAAGTCAAGGCGTTTTTATGTCAACGCTTGACTTTGGCTTAAAAGCCTACAAAATTAAAAGAACTGAGTTGGAACACTTACTAGTGATCCAAAGAAGACTTAGGAACTCAGAGGAAGTCCCCAATGAGCTTAGGAACCTCCAAGTGAGCAATAGAGAGAAGAAGAGAAGGCTGAGCAAGTTTGGAGCTCACCCAAGGTTGCTATTTATAGCAATGGGGGATGCATAGGATCAAGACATGTGTTGAGGGATGATCCCAGATGAGAACATGTGTTTTTGGTCGTGGCACAAGTAGCTCAAAGGGTGGAAATTGCGGGAAAGGTGGCAAGGCAGCAGGCTGCCAAGAATCTGCCACTGGTAGTCCCTTACGGACCGTATGGGGTAAGCCTTGCGGTCCGTATGGACCTCTGGCGCTCACAAAAACTTAAATGGTTACGGACCGTAAGGAGATAGCCTTGCAGTCCATAACCGCCTTCCAGAAACCCAAAACTTTGGTATTTTACACTTTGGTCCTCCGACTTTTCTCAATGCTCGTTCAGAGGTTATTAAAATAACATGACGGCGTCTTTAGTCCTTCTCGGCTACACGTGGCAACCAAAGATTTTCGGGACACGTGTCGGGATTTTATTGGGCGAAATTTTCGAGGTGTCACATCTTCACCTCCTTAATAAAAATCTCGACCTCGAGGTTTATTCAAATAGATAAGGGTACTTTTGTCGCATATTGGACTCGACCTCCCAAGTATATTCGGGACCTCGACGGGCATCCCACTTGACCTTCACAATAGGCACTTGTTTCTTCGAAGCTTTTTAACTTGACGATCTTCGATCGCAATTGGTTTCTCTACAAAATGCAAATTTTCGTCGATTTGAATATCTTCATGAGGCATTGCTAGCGACTCATTCACTAGACATTTCTTCAAGTTGCTGACGTGGAAAACATCATGAATTCCACTGAGCTTCTCAGGTAGCTTAAGCCTATAAGCTACAGATCCGACAATTCGGTTATTTCGAATGGTCCAATGTACCGCGGGCTTAATTTGCCCTTTTTCCAAAAGCGCATTACACCTTTCCAAGGTGACACTTTTAACATAACCTTGTCCCTGTATGAACGTCCACGATTAGCACGGGAACCTTAATTTGTTATCTATTGTCCAATTAGACGGAAACTAATGACAAGTTAACTAAATAACAAGAATTACTCATTTAAACGTTGTTTTCATTGATCTAAAGTTCAATACATTCGAGAACCGGATCCGACAGAGCTTCGCCGTCTCTATGCCAAAATCTCTAACTGTTACAAATGAATAACCAAGGCACCTATATGTAGTGTGAGAAGTTCGCTAGTGAGAGTGGATGTTCGGGCGAACTTGACCTAGTCAAGTTCAGCTGAACTTGACATCCCAAATACAATCTCAAGCGAACTTGGCTCCAATTTTACTTAAATAAGCCTAGTTTCTAACAGATTAAGCCCTATTCACTCAGACTCGATACATAATGACGTAGGCAACAAACATATGCACCAACAGACTCCCCCTTGGATGTTGCCGTAGTCATTGACTTTTTTTAAAAAACTTATGAGTCTTCTGATCTTTAGTTCTTGAGTAAACTTTAACGTATTGATCTTTATATTCTCTTCCTTCTTCTTGAGCTTTGTCTTGATAAAACTTTAAATCATCATGCTCCCCCTTGCTTTAAGCTTTGCTCCCCCTAGCTTTAAGCTTTCCGGTGTCTTCAGATTTTGCTTTATCAACTCCCCCTCAATCTTTACTTCCTGTCTAAATACTTTCTGACATTCAAATAAACATTTCAGATTCAACTTTGAAATTTAATCTTCTCTTCAATCTTTTCAAAAACTTTTAGTTGTTTCAAGTTCAACTTAATTACCTTGAATACATTTTATATTTAACTCTTTTAAGTCCTTCAATTTTCAGATTTTTATCATTTGTGAAAATCCACTTAGTTGATCAAGTCCAAGTTAATGACCTTGATTAACCAAATATGTCAATCCGAGTCCAAATTAATAACCTCAGTTTGAAAACCCGTTATGAACAATCTGATTTTAAAGATTCAAATTAATGAACTTTTAAACATTCATCAGATTTTCTTACCAGATTTTGAAGATCTGTTTTCCAACATTGGCTCCTTGAAACTAATGTAGAAACAAAATCTTTTTGTATTTTAGAAATTTTATGCTAAAACACACTGAAAATCTTTTTGGTTTTTTCTTGAAAAAGCAAGTAAAGTATTTAAGGAATTTTTTGACCAAGTAAAGTAAACTATGTACAAACATATTTTTGTGAATTCGTGTGTCTAAGGATCATATCAATTGTTTGAGACATATCACCAGTACCGTTGACCTTTAGATAGACTTTAAGTTTTAAACTCGTTTACCTAGATTGTCGATATATTTGTCCACTTAAACTTTGACACATTTCTCAATTGTTCCAAGATATGTTAGATATGAATTATGAAACTTGACTTAACTGCGGTTCCCATCTCTTGAATATACTCCCGTATCAAGATTCCCTAGATTTCATCTTACAGGTGAGTATAGCGTAATTGATATATGTATCTGGATTGTGCGAGACCTTGAGAGCTCCGGTTAGTACTACCGTACAAACAAAGAGATGAAGGCTCGTCTTTAAAGATGTGTTCCATTTAAGGAATCTTTTAAAGCACTGCAATTGATTAGATCTTTCGATGCTTTTCAAGTTTGCATGCAGTTTAGGAGTTTATAGCGAAAGTATTATAGAAGTTCTAGGCTATTGCTTCCGCAAAATCAGAAGAACATGTATAATACCCCAGATATAAACTATCTATAAAGACCTCGTATCTCAGAATCAGGCAAACCTTCAATCGAAATTTCGGAGTACTAAGTCCATATATCCAAGATGTGTTAATCCACAAGATTAAGCAGTTGTAAAATTTAGTTTATATACTGAACTTGTAAAGTTGATCGACACGTCCACAGTAAGACTTATTTATCACTTTTAAACTTTACAATTCTTTAGCATACTGTGATAGTCCACTGATGTACTATCATTTCCTTTTTGACAATAAAAATTCTTTTTGCCTTTTCCAATGTTTTTGAATTTTCAACTTTTTCATATGTTTTTGATTTTTTTTAAAAATTTTCTTACTCCCTCTAAAATCAAAAACATATTTTTGGATTTTAGATTTAAAGAGATTCTTCTAAAAAAATAACAAACCAATGAGGATCACGAGAACTCGTCATCCGATCCCATTTTTTAACATCTGTACCTGTTCAACAAACATAACCATTAAACTCATTTACGTGAAAGAACAAATGGTTATAAAATCAATGTTTCGTTCAACGGTGTGGATTTGCACAATTTGATATTTGACAAATTTTCTTTTTCAACTTCTTCTTTTCTCAAAATGATTTTGACATTTCTAAATAAGTTAAGCATTATGGAGCTCCGCTATCCAGATTTTACTTTGACAAAGTGGATCTTTGGAACTCCTGCACAACAAAGCAACTATTTGAATAAGGAAACCCAAACCTTTTTGGTTTTGGGTTTTACATGATTAGCATCATAAACACTTTCAAAATCATCATCATAATCAAAATCATCATCAAACATTTCGTCCAATGTCGATTATGAAAACATTTTGACCTTTTCTTTATTTGTCTGTTTGATTACTGACTCGGTTGTTTTAACATTTTCAGTTTTATCAGCAACAGACTTTGATTTTTCAGGTGATGAAAACTTTTTCTTAGCAACCCAGGATTGTAGCTTGCTTCTATCTTTCTTGATGTAGAATCTAGAATCTTTGTTTTCATTTAATTTTGAAGGTTCACCTTTTTCAAATGTTGAGTTTTCAAACTTTGAACCAGTTTTAGGTTTCACTTCGCCTCTAGATTCATAGTTTCCATTTGATTTTGTGACAGATTTTTCAATCTCTGGTTGTTTTTGTCTTTCATCTTTTGACTCATTTTTCCCTCGTGGAAACATAAGCTTTAGATTCAGACATTTGCGAGCAATGTGACCAACAGTATTGCATTTAAAGCAAGTCTGATTATCATGAGCATGTCCACTAGTGGGCTTTATTCCACTTGTGGACTTGGGCTTAGCCTTGTCCCAAAGTTCTTTCTCTTTTTTGAATTCATCATTTGATTGCTTACCGATCACGCTTTCTTCTTGAACTATGCTCGTTCCGTACACAAACTTTATATTCTTACCTTTGTATTCCTGGAACGCTGGTTTCTGCTTCTTCTTCGGTTCTTCTTCTTCAATCTCCAAACCTAAACCTGCTCTCTTGTACTCAGGAAAATCACCACCACTTCTTCGGTAGTTGTTAAAATTCTTTTTCGGTTTAGAGGAAAATTTCTTTTCATTCTTGTCAAGATCATCTGATGAAAATTCTACAAGTTTAAACAGTTTATCGATTTGATCTTCTTTCACGTTCCGAATCGGAAAACTATCATCGAAATATAATCTATCAGAATCCTTAACTTTGTACATGACAACGTTAGGATCATCACTTAGATCACTTTCTGAAGATGTATCGTCATTTTCGGACTATTTATCAGAATTGTTTGAACTTGAGTTGGTGCTTTTAAAGTTGCCGTCATCAGAATTATTTCCCAACACATTCTTTACCACATTTTTTACCACTGCTTCATTGTCATCATTTGATTTCGTAAAGTCTACGTCAATGTTCTCAGGCAATTTATTTTTCTTTTCTGACAAAATAAGTATATTAAATACCTTTTCGATCTCATCATCTTTCTTGCAGGAATAACTTGCAAGAAGTGGTGGAGGAACACTTCCGTATTCTTTACGCTTTGATTTATCAACATTTTCCTCCGACTTGATCGTAGGAAGAATGTGATCAATGACATAAGCATTTATGGTGTAACTTTTCAACAATTGTCTTACCCTTTCTGTTTCTATCTTTATGTCATGAAGCTCACGCTTTGTTTCAGCAATGGTGTTAATGTACATGTTAATTGCTTTTTGTTTCTCAATGACTGTAGCATTTAACATTTTGACATTAGCACTGAGTTAAAGATTAGCTTTTTCGACATTTTTATATGTGTCTTTCATCTTGTCATAAGATTCTTTCATGGTTCTGTAATCATAACGAAAGTTTTCGTTGTGTACAGTCAATTCTCTTATGACTTTGACCTTATCAAGACAAGGTTCACAAGGATTTGCGCACTTTGTGCAAGGTTTTTCAACCTCCACAACTTTCACAACTTCCTTTTCAGACACACTTACCTTAGCGTTTACCTTTTCTGCCTCTAATTTCAACGCTTCTTACTTTTGCATCTCAAGATAAGCTATCTCTTCTTCCTCAGCTCCCTGTCTATATCCTTCCAGAATGGCATTCTTTAGAACAACATCAACATACGATGTATCAGATTCATTCACTAACTCTGCTATCATGGCAACACCAGTTTTCTTTCCGATGTATCTATTCCAATCAAAATCATCTTCTTCATGAGTGATAACAAGAGCTTGTTCGGTTTTCTTTGCAGATTTATCTTCTACTTCGACTTGTGTTCTTTTTGGATATGGCTTGTATTGAATAGCTTTCTTGTAGTACTCATTGTTGTTGCCGAAAGGATTTTGATTTCCACTTGCTTCTTGATTGTTGCATTCTCGTTTGAAGTGTCCTTTTTGTCGACACCTGAAGCATGTGACTTTAGACTTGTCAAATCCAAGCTTGTTGGTTGAATTACCAATATCCCTTCCAGTGAGTGCCACAAACTTAGAAACTCTTCTGATGATGGATGCAAGACTCCATTTTATATACATTAGCTCTAATTCTTCTTCGTCCACCTGATCGTAATCTTCACGGTCATTCCAGATTACCGATCTTTCTAGCAACAAGACTTTCATACGATTCTAGAACAGTAGCAAGTAACGCTATGTGCTGTTTGGCCACTTTTTCAGGAAATACATTCTTCAAATCGACAGCTATGTTGCACTGGAAAACATTTGAATCAGAACTGGCTTGGCTTGTCTGATTTTGGAATGAAGAGCTTGAACTAGCACTTGTATATCCAGCATATGGAGAACTCTGATTTGGAGAAGAATTTGTATTTGCACTAAATGTTGTTTGAATTTTCGGGCTTTGAATCGGAGTATCTTGAACACCTCATTTGTAACAGACACCAACATCTTGAACAACATTAGCATTCTTTGATTTAGCAATCTTCATCAATTCCATTTCATGACCTTCCAATTTGTCAATGAAAGATGACAACTTGAAGTGTCTCCAAGATGGACTATTTTTCAGAATCATCAGATATGCTGTCCATTCTCCTTTAGGAAGTGCATCGTCTAATTTCTCAATTTGCTCTTCATTAGATCGTTTGATATGATGTCTCCGCATATGGACCATGAGGTGACAATATCTATCGATCATCTGCTTCATTGTTTCACCTTTAATCATCGTGAAGATCTCGAACTCTTTCTTGATCAAGGCCTTTTTGCTTTTGATCATTTCATCACTTCCTTTGAATTTGTCACAGAGAGCGTGCCATAATTCTTGTGATGTTTCATATTTTGGCAAGAGAATTAAGATATCTTCCTTTACTGATTGTTGTATCAAGCTAATCATTTTCTTCTCAGCGACATAATTATCTTTGTCAGCCGGTGAAAATTTCTTTAGTGGAAGATCTTGATCACGTTCATCTTTTGGCCATTTGTAACCATCCTCAACTGCAACCCAACTATTGAATTGATTCGCTTGTATCCAATTCATAAACTTTTCATTCCATCCTTCAAACTCGTCCATACTCACTAGCTTTGGCAGTTTTGACGTAGTACCCATTTCGTTGTCGATATTCATCTGGTTCGCCGCAAGAATATTAGCATTTGATGACGAGGCTACTTGTGAAACGAACACGTTATAGAAATCTTCCATTTTGACAACCTGAAGACTTATCTAAAAATACCATAAAAAACACTCAAAAATTGATTAGTAACAGACAAGTTCGGTCGAACTTATGTGAAAATCAGATTTTAATTTCAGTTTTCCACAAGTTCGGTCGAACTTAGAAAATAATTTTCAAATTTTATCACAAACACTCAAGTTCGGTCGAATTTGATGTGTGTTTTGAGAAAATATACACTTCGAGCGGACTTGTAAGGATTTCAAGAAAATAACAGTAAGTTCGGTCGAACTTAAGAAGACTTTTCAAGAACTTAGCTAAGTTCCAGCGAACTTAGGCTAATTTTCAACAAATTTTATGCAAGTTCGGTCGAACTTGATAAAAATTGAAGAATTTTGGATGAGTTCGATCGAACTTGAGATTAAAACCTTGAAAACCAATCAAGTTCGGTCGAACTTGATTAAAATCAAGGAATTTTTAATCAAGTTCGGTCGAACTTGATGTTAAGTTCGGCCAAGATCAGTTTGCAATTCATGGTTTTTTGAACTTTTTGTTATCAATTCGATTGATTTTGATATCCAAACTCTCAGGGGTTATCACAACTGTATTTTTCGTGACATATTCAATTTTTAGCCAATTTTGTCCATGAAATCTCCAAATATGTGAAATGTTAAGAAAAATGATAGAATGGAGTAGAATAAGAGAAATTCTTGTCTTGATTCCAGCAAATTTAGGTATCCAGGCTCCAATACCACTTGTATGAACGTCCACGGTTAGCACGGGAACCTAAATTTGTTATCTATTGTCCAATTAGGCGGAAACTAATGAAAAGTTAACCAAATAACAAGAATTACTCATTTAAACGTTGTTTTCATTGATCTAAAGTTAAATACATTCGAGAACCGGATCCGACAGAGCTTCGCCGTCTCTGTGCCAAAATCTCTAACTATTACAAATGAATAACCAAGGCACGTATTTATAGTGTGAGAAGTTCGCTAGTGAGAGTGGATATTCGGGCGAACTTGACCTAGTCAAGTTCGGCCAAACTTGACATCCCAAATACAATCTCAAGCGAACTTGGCTCCAATTTTACTTAAATAAGCCTAGTTTCTAACAGATTAAGCCCTATTCACTCAGACTCGATACATAATGACGTAGGCAATAGACATATGCACCAACATCCCCAACTTGGAATTGTAAAGGTTTACGTTTGTTGTCGGCATAGCTCTTTTGTCTATCACGAGCTGCCTTAAGTCGATCACGGATTTGCACAATCTTTTCCATGGTTTCAAGGACAATTTCGGGTCCAGATAGTTGGGCTTCTCCAACTTCAGCCCAACACACAGGCGTCCTACATTTTCTTCCGTATAAGGCTTCAAAAGGAGCGGCCTTAATACTTGTGTGATAACTATTATTATAAGAGAACTCGATTAGGGGTAGGTGATCATCCCAACTTCCGCCTAAGTCGATCACACAAGCTCGAAGCATGTCCTCCAAGGTTTGAATGGTACGCTCACTTTGTCCGTCCGTTTGAGGATGGTAAGTTGTACTAAAGTTTAATCTCGTGCCTAGAGATTGTTGGAAGCTCTTCCAAAAGTGAGATGTGTATCTTGTATCTCTATCAGATACAATGGATATCGGCACACCGTGCAAGGACACAATCTCATCGACATAAAGCTTAGCCAGCTTTTCAGAATCGTATGTTTCTTTAATTGGTAAGAAATGAGCGGATTTGGTTAATCTATCCATGATAACCCAAATCGTGTCATTACCATGCTTGGTCTTAGGTAACTTAATGATGAAGTCGATAGTTACCATTTCCCATTTCCACACTGGGATTTCAAGCTGTTGTAGAAGTCCTGACGGTTTCTGGTGTTCAGCCTTAATTTGAGAACACGTCAAGCATTTTGCTACATGATTCGCTGTATCTTTCTTCATACCCATCCACCAATAACTGGGCTTAAGATCTTGATACATCTTGTCGCTTCCTGGGTGAACCGAATATTGAGAGCTATGTGCTTCTTGGAGGATTACATCTCTAAGTCCTCCAAAGATTGGAACCCAGATCCGATTATTAAGCCCAAACATTCCGTCCTTTCCAGATGCTAACTGGTCAGTGGTTGCACCTAATCCTTCCTTCGCGAAGTTATTCACTGACGTAGCTTCCTTTTGTGCATTTCGTAGATTCTCGTTCAAACTATTATTCAGTTCAATGCTTTTGGCATTGATCCTTAGAGGTTTGACTCTTTCCTTGCGACTAAGCGCATCAGCGACTACGTTTGCCTTTCCTGGATGATATCGAATCTCGCAATCATAGTCGTTGAGTGTTTCCATCCAACAACGTTGCCTCATGTTCAAGTCCTTTTGATTGAACAAATGTTGGAGACTTTTATGATCAGTGTAGATGACACACTTTGTTCCATATAGATAATGTCTCCAAATTTTAAGTGCAAATACCACCGCGCCCAGTTCCAAATCATGGGTGGTGTAGTTTCTCTCGTGCACTTTTAATTGCCGTGATGCATAGGCAATCACTTTGCCTCTTTGCATAAGCACGCATCCCATACCTGTGTGCGAAGCAGCACAGTAAACTACAAACTCTTCAACACCTTCTGGCAGGGTTAACACCGGGGCATTGCTTAATTTATACTTTAATGTCCCAAAGGATTCTTGTTGCTTTGGACCCTCGTTGAATCTAGCATCCTTACGCGTTAAGATTTTCAAAGGAGCGGCTATTCGTGAAATGTTCTCAATGAACCTTCGATAATAACCAGCCAGTCCTAAGAAACTACGTCTGTCGGGAGGTGTCTTTGGCGCTTTCCAATTCATTATTGCTTCTATTTTTGCTGGATCTACTTGGATACCATGTTCAATTACTATGTGACCAAGGAACTGAACCTCACGTAGCCAGAATTCACATTTAAAAAATTTTGCGTACAGCTTTTCCTGACGTAGTATCTCAAGTATGCACCTTAAATGTTTCTCGTGATCAGATTGATTACGGGAGTAGATACGTATGTCGTCTATAAAGACGATGACAAACTTATCCAAGTATGGCTTGCAGACTCTATTCATGAGGTCCATGAATGCTGCGGGTGCATTTGTGAGCCCAAAAGGCATCACTAGGAACTCGTAATGTCCATACCTCGTTCTAAAAGCAGTTTCGGAACGTCTTCGTTCTTAACCTTAAGTTGGTGATATCCTAACCTTAAATCAATCTTCGAGAAGTAACTTGCACCTTGCAATTGGTCAATCGATCCTGGTCAAAGGATAACGGTTCTTGATTGTTATCTTATTGAGTTCACGGTAATCAATGCATCCGCATTGATCCGTCCTTCTTTTTGACGAACTGGATAGGAGCTCCCCATGGCGAAGAACTAGGTTGTATAAAACCTTTTTCTAAGAGCTCATCCAATTGGGTTCTCAATTCTTTCATCTCGGTTGGTGCTAAACGGTATGGAGCTTTGGCTATGGGAGCTGCTCCAGGTATGATGTCAATTCGAAACTCTACCTGTCTATCAGGGGGTAGGCCAGGTAATTCTTCAAGGAACACGTCTGGGTATTCAGAAATAATAGGGATATCTTCAATCTTTGGTTTGGGTTCATCAATGGTGACTTGCGCCATGTAGATGACACATCCTTTAGTCATACATCTAGATGCCTTAAGCAAAATTGCTTTATCAGGCAATCCAAAGTGTTTATCTCCATGAATGGTGAGGATTTTACCAGACGAGGATTTGATTTCAATAAGTTTCTTATCACAGGCAATGCGAGCTTGGTTATGCGATAACCAATCCATGCCTAAGACTACATCGAATCCCGTTAGTTTCATAGGTAAAAGAGAGACAGGGATAGAATGATTCTTGATGGATATGGAGCATCCGTCAAGAATGGAAGAAGCCATTTCTATAGTTCCATCAGCGAGCTCTACTTCATAAGTTATGTCTAGAGTTCTTACGGGCAAGTTTACTAGTTCACTGAACATATGATCTACAAACGATTTATCAGTGCCCGAATCAAAAGGAACTTTAGCAAAAGTGTCGTTGATAAGGAACGTACCCGTTATAACATTGTTATCATTCACTGCTTCTTTAGCATTTATCTGAAAAGATATAGCAGTGGCATTCTTTGCTTCAGTGATTTTGGGTTTACCTTCGGCATTTGCTTTAGGGCAGTTCGTTTTGATGTGGCCTTTTTCACCACATCCAAAACAGGTAGCATCCTTAATATTACGGCACTCATATGACCTATGCCCTGTTTTCTTGCAAATATTGCACTGCTTTGGTTTTTGATCCAAGCGACACTGTCCATAGTGTTGCTTCCCACATGTTTTACAAGTGGGTTTGTCACTTGACTTTTGATTGTCCTTGCTAAACCCATGTTTTCCCTTTTTATTAAACCTCTGGGAGTTGCCATCCTCCCGCTTCCTCTTCCCATCATTGTCGGTTTTCATCGACATTTGTCTCACATAGTCCTGTGTGAGGGAGAGAGATAGTTCTACTGCCGATTTGTAGGTGCCAGACTGCACCGCCTTAACCATACTCCTGATTTCAGGACCTAGCCCATTGATAAAACGCGCAATACGTTTGGGCTCCGGAGTAACTAGGTAAGGCACTAGCCTTGAAAGAGAATTGTAGTCGGTGACAAACTTTCAATAGTCCATGTTCTTCATGGTCAGATTTAGGAAATCTGACTCGATTTTCTCCACCTCATGAGGTGGGCAGTAGGTATCCTTCACGAGATCTACAAACTTGGACCAACTCAAGTTGTAGAGATGAACCTTGCCCGTGGATTGGACTAAGGCTTTCCACCAGATAAGGGCATCACCCTTGAACGATTGGGATACATATTTAACAACATTCTTATAAGCGCATCCGCTGATGTCCACCACCGTTTCCATCTCTTCCAACCATCGTAGACATTCTACTGCTCCTTTTTCCGCGTTGAAATCACGAGGTCTACAAGATACAAAGTACTTGTAGGAGCATCCATCGCCATCAACATTCGGTTTCTTAGGATGCGCATCACTCTTCATATTTGAAGAGTGTGCCTCACTCTTTTTCAGCTCTCAGTGATTAGGCCGAGATTTTGGTTTGGAGATAGGCTTGGAGCGTGAAGCACTCGACTCAGGTTGTCGATCAGATTTATCCTTTAAAGCCTTGCCGATTTCTGCGGTAATAAGGTCTCTCAAGTCGTTCTTACTTATAATGATATTCTCATTGGCGTCATCGTCATTGCGCTTACTGTTTACTTCATTGGAATCCGCCATTGTTGCAATTTAATTTCTAAATGTTGAGATGAATTTGGTTAGATGTTATGGCGTACCCTTATTCATGACATGGTTCTATGACCATATAGAATTTAAATACTAGATGTGGTATATTTATATATAATCTAGGTCTCAAAGAACCATCATAGGCATTTATAGATTGGACATAGTCCAAAATTTATCAGGTAGTGCATCAAGCGTCACTATCATTATTATGGCACACTGGCTTTACACTACTATTGAGTGTTTGAATATTTTAGCCAGGATCTAATTTGATCACTTAGGCGATAGGGTTTGAATATTGTCGTTTCCCCAAATGATTTATGTGACAACATTTATCACAAGGATCTGAGAGTTATCTCCCATTGAGTTTGTCACGGAGAAATGATAAATTTGGAAGTTGAACATTGTTCATCTTTGCTAGACAGAAGGTTACCCCCAAAATTTTCATTTGCCAATCTATTTGATCACAGTCATTGGCTGATGGATTTTGGGATAATATAGCGGATCAATAAAACTTGAATAAAATCATGATAATTGATTGGATAGAATAAATAATAAGGATTTTTTTTTCCTTTTTACTAAGAGGAACGTTTAAAAAATTGCCTAATACATAGGACTTGAAATAACAAAGTATTTCACGCAGGAACTTAACAGAAATAACAATGTCCTCGCAGGGACTTTTTTGAATTTAAATTACATACATGAAAATACAAAACTAGTCGTCCTTCCTCCATTTCAAAACTTTATAAAGTTTCTTGATAAATTTTGTTGTTTTCTTCTCCGATTTCTTGACTTTTTCCGCATTTCCCTTACTCCAATGCCTCATTAATGGTCTCAAGTGGTACTTGTGGTTGGGGTTGAGGCTGAGGTGGAGGTGGTTGCGGCTGAGACATACCCGGGTGCGTATATACATACGGTGGATATCCGGTAGCTGCATATGAAAGGTAAGAAGGTGGATAATTAGGAAAAGGAGAATGATATAGGGCATTGTGCATGGCTGCTTCAAGATATGGATCGTATGAAGGAGCAGAAAAAATCAGCACCATATCCAGAAAAATCTGGGTAGGTGGGAATCGGTTACTTAAACCCGATGAAGATGGCTGAACTGCCGGCTGAGGCATCGGATCAGCAGCAGATTGTGGGGTTGGAATCACCACAGGTGAAGTGTTTGAGGGCCCACCCATTTGTGGATCCTCGGGGATAATGGGGTAAGAGGGTGTCAAAGGTGCCAGCAAACCCGACCTTTGACCAGTACGTACCGACATGCATGCCCCATGCCTCCGGCGTGGTTGTGATGATGATTTAGGTGGTGGCTGAGGTTGATCCACCTGTTGCATAACTACATCCTCTTGGTGAGGATGTGGTGATGGGGCTTGATGTTGGGGAGTGCTATGGTAGGACGGAGTGTTAACGAACACATATTGTGCTCATCTTTGCTCATAATCATCGGGACCTCGAAACGGAGATCCCGCCAAAGAGTTCGAGCCACTAGACAGCTCAATGGGATGGCCATATGATCTGGTTTGGGGAAATTCTTCCGGATCGGAGTCCTCCTCCATATGAGTTGGCGAGTCGACTGGATGGGTTTCTGGTGAGGGTTGGTCGACTGGGTTAACATAGTTAAAATTGAAGAATTCTTGGTGTGAATGGGAATGTGAATGGTGTGATTGGTGGGAATGGTGAGAATGGTGAGAATGATAAGAATGTTGAGAGTGTGATTGGGCCGGGGAGTATTCATGTGAAATTGAATGTCTATAAGGTTCAAAGGGGGACGAAGAATCTCCGGATCCTTCGTAAGGATTGTGGTCAGGCAGATCGGCTGTTCCGGCTAGGGATGGTCCATAAGGTGGTCTGAAGGATGGTCCGATCATAGAGGGTCCACCCCTCATGGGTCCTTTGCCTTTTCCTCCGCGTCTGAACTTAGGCGGCATTTTTCCTATTTCAAAAACAAGTTATACAAAATACAAAGCTAGAGCAATAAGATGGAAATGATTACACCTAGGTCAAAGTCTAGACACGAAAGTCTAAGAGATATGTGTTAATATGTATTCCCTAGATTAAACACAAAAGGCTAGTGTTTAATTCACTCGAGAGTTGGCTCTGATACCAACCTGTCACACCCCTAATTTCCACGTATAACCCGGTGGGCCCGGTTGGGGAATATCGTGACGTAAGTTGATATCATCATTACCAAGCAATACAATATAACACAGCGGAAGTCTGGATAATTACTATTACAAACGCTTGAATGTTCAAAGTTCAAAATAATATACAACGCTTGTAACTAGATCCACAGGCGGATTGAAATGTGAATACAAAAGGATATTTAACAGACTAAGGCCTTCTAAGCAAGGGTTGTAATTCCTCTTAAGCTTTGCCTGAGCACTTCCAGCCTAATTACGTATACTTGTCACCTGCGCTTAGTCTTTTGAAAATACGTCAGTTTTCACAGGTAAATACGTTTAACCGACTCATTTTGAAAATATTTCGAAAACATTTAGTGTACACAAGGTACTTAGTTTAATAAATAACTTGGGATAAATAATTTTCATGTTATCAGTTTTACATGCCAATAATACATTTAGAGCCCGAAAACTATGCCGGGATCATGATTAATCGACACGCCACTTTAACACCTTTAATAGGTGCACCCCTAATGGGTTATAGTTTAATTTAGCGTCTGACTGGTGTATACCTACACCCTGTGCTTAGGTCGTGGCCATTTGAAATTAAATGAGCCGTGGATATCCAGGACACGGTCGATTTAACCCCCAAATGTTTAATATTAAGCAATACGAATTAAAATGGATTATTTGAATTCCCGACTCATTGGTCTTTGATCCCATATCCTACCATGCGGTATTAGTATACCATATCCCAAGCCCGTATAAGGGAAAATAAGTTAAAGTATTTACCCGGCTTGCAAATTCTTTAATAAATAAGAAAAATAAGCAGAGCACAACCGTAATCAAAATAACTAGCCCGAAAACAATCTACTGGAAGTCTCTAGTCTGGAATGGATGGTATTATTAACCGATTAGTTAGCTAGCGGGTCTTTATTTGGTCATTGACCTAGATCGGCTAACTTAAAATAAAGATAACAGTACGAAACGCTAGATTAAGTGGTGACCGGAAAAGAATGTATTTTGGACCCGACAAGTACTAGGAGTTGTATAATATGGGTTACCATTTTACATTCTGAAATTTGAGAATATTTTGACATGGTTAAACCTGTTTCGGTTAAATTGCGTAAACTAGTCACGTAGGCTTAACCATACGCATATAAGCGAAACCGGGTAACTGGGTGAGTCCCATACAAGTTCCATATGCCATTAAGTTTAAAATATGTTATTATAACAGTAGGTTATCAATATGTTGGCCCGTTATGGTTTTAAAATCAAACTATGTCTTAAAAGGGTAATTTCGTCAGTTTGAAATGTAATAAACGAGCTTGTATGTAAACTAATGTTATTATCATAAAAATTATGTAAATATTATTTATTTTATGATGCTATATCAGTAGGACATCAATTATATGCGTGGTTTATAGTTTAAGACCAAACTATGTCCCGAGAAGGGCATTTTGGTCATTTCACATATAATTGATCACCTATTTGGGAATCTGAGTTTGGGACATGTACTTACTGTTAATAAGTTGAAAATATGTTTTGAAATCAGTAGGTATCAAGCCTGAATGCTCTTATATGGTTTTAAACCATATTATGCGTTGAAACGGCGATTAAGTCGCTAAATGACGATTTAAACGGTTACTTAAGTAAAACTATTGTTGTGATCAGGTTTGTATGACCAAAATATGTCAATGTATATATTACATCAGTAAGTATAAGGTTTTGGTTCATAAAAATGTTTAAAATTCATTTAAAGTGTCGAAAGGGCAATATCGTCATTTAAGGACATAATGTGTAAACTAGAGATTAAACTCAGTTTGCAACCTGAATAAATATCCCAAATAATCTTAATTGTTTTATGCGCCAAAAGGACGATTTGGTCCTTTAAAAGCATGATTTTGCGATAATTAACAAAAACTCAGGTTATGACCAGATTATTGACATAAAAATAAGTTAGTCATGTTTATATTAAAAAACGCTTTTGAGTATAAAGGGCATTTTAGCAAAGTTTAGGCATATTTATCGGATACTTGCATAACGACTCGGATTACTACTTGACCATGTCCTATAACTCCAGAGGGTTATAGTATACTAAAATATGGACATAATGCAACATAGGGATAGTAGCTAATGTTGCTAAATCGGGACAGAACTGAAAGTCAAAGCAAAAGTCAACTTTCGCAACTTTCGGTTGCGAACCGACCTTAGACCTGGAATTGACGAGCCGAACATGTTCCCACATTTTCTTATGATTATTACCAAGTTGTTAGTGTGTCAAAACAGGTTTTATAACACCTACATTGCTAGTTATGATTTTATTTCAAAACTGACCCCTTTGACTTTTTATTAACATAACTTTGACCAGTCAATTGACCAAGCAAACGTGGTAATCAGGAAGTGCCCTCTTGAGGGATTAACGCCTACCTTATTACGGTCACGTAGCCATGTTCGTTACGAACATTGGCTGGACCATAATGGTCTTAGCTCAAAGTCAAGGCGCTTTTACGTTAACGCTTGACTTTGGCTTAAAAGCCTACAAAATTAAAAGAACTGAGTTGGAACACTTACTAGTGATCCAAAGAAAATGAGCTCAGGAACCTCCAAGTGAGCAATAGAGAGAAGAAGAGAAGGATGAGCAAGTTTGGAGCTCACCCAAGGTTGCTATTTATAGCAATGGGGGATGCATAGGATTAAGACAGGTGTTGAGGGATGATCCCAGATGAGAACATGTGTTTTTGGTCATGGCACAAGTAGCTCAAAGGGTGGAAATTGCGGGAAAGGTGGCAAGGCAGCAGGCTGCCAAGAATCTGCCACTGGGAGTCCCTTACGGACCGTATGGGGTAAGCCTTGCGGTCCGTAAGGACTCTGGCGCCCACAGAAACTTAAATGGTTACGGGCCGTAAGAAGATAGCCTTGCGGTCTGTAACCGCCTTCCAGAAACCCAAAAATTTTTGTATTTTACACTTTGGTCCTCCGACTTTTCTCGATGCTCGTTCAGAGGTTATTAAAATAACATGACGGCGTCTTTAGTCCTTCTCGGCTACACGTGGCAACCAAAGATTTTTGGGACACGTGTCGGGATTTTATTGGGTGAAATTTTCGAGGTGTCACATTTCGGAGGGTAGACGCCAAATAAACATATTGATTAGTTGTTCCTCAGTCGGGGCTAAATAAGAAACTAGTCAATATATGTCGTTGAAATGAGAAACATACTCCGTAAGTTTTATTTCCCATTTTTAATTGAAAGAATTCCACTTTTGGTTGCTCAGTCTCACTGGGAGGAAAAAACTTAGCAAAAAACTTATGGACAAACTCCTCCCACTTCATCTCCTTAACTTTTTCTTTGCCCTCTGTTCAGAGCACAATGTTCCACCAGTGAAGGGCTTCAGCTTTAAACAAATGTACAGCGAACCATACTTTGTGGCGGTCATCACACTCACATAATACCGACTCCATCTGGTTGAGCCAGTCCTGAGCTGCTATTGCTCCCTTTCTTCCGTTGAAGGACTAAGGTTTACAGGACATGAAGTGCTTATAAGTGCATTCCTTGGATTCAGTTTTCCTTTCTATTGGCGTAGTTACAATAGTCTTTTTCTTTTCGCTCATTCTTTCCCTTTGTACTTGCGTGGAGGCAGCCAGGCTTTCTTCAGGTCGTTCTCCAAACGGGTTAACATTATCGGTTTGTGCATTAGTTATTATCTTAGCCACTTCCGCAGCTATATTGCGAATGTTTTCAGCATTTAAACACATGCTCATACTAGACTGGGATTTGACACTGTGAGACGGAGTTCAAGCTCTATGAGAACCTTCCTCTCTTCTGCTGTTATTTTATTCATGTCAAGATCCTTGTTCATCTCTATGTTCAGACATTGTCTCTTTCCTATAGGTTTATGATTATACAGAGTTACTAGTATGCATTATTTATAGCAACTATATATATCACACAAATATTTCTGTAACACATAAAAAGGCATAACATAGGTTATATCTTCTTGCGCCACTTATAGGATCATTTAAGTGCTCTTCCTAAGAAATTGTTATTTCGCCTAGTCTATGTCTGCTATTAACTTTCAGAGCACCACTGGTTAAAGCTCAGGCATTCATGTAATACCTAATTCGCTAAAACCTCGGGCTTTGATACCAACTGTAACACCCTACCGGTAACCCGGGTGATTATGTATAATTGATACACTTACGGCGGAAGCAAACTGAACTTTCATTAAAACTTATAATAGTCTGAGTACAACATATTATTTATTTACAAGCTCTTAACCACTAAGAACTCCTTGATCTTCTAATCTCCACAACTGTCAAGTAGTTTATATAGCTTTCCTCATGGCTCACCTAAGATAAGTATACTCAAAATGACATCAGCTATATACTATATACTGGTGAGCTCATACTATACAATTTTATAAAGACAGACCACAGTTTACATTATGTGCATACAAAATATGGGCTTCTGACCACATTATAGTCAGGTTGGGCCTCATTAAACCTTGTAGGCCACATTTTACTTATCACAAACCACCGTACAAGGGACATACCGACCTCTAGTTGTGCCCCTGTCGCATAGGAATGAGCGTGTGTTGCTAGACATTATAAGCATGAAGTGCCTGTGAGTACAACACATTATTACCCTTCACAGAATGATACACCCCATTAAGCATAATAGGATCCCATATACCCCTACTGACACATGCATACTGCAGCATTCTCATTATTACCAGATATGGACAAGTATACTATCACAATTTAAAAGATGAGTATGATGACTCACCTGATTAACAGTTGCTTAACAGCCGCTAGTACGATCGAGTTATGTCTCAAGGTCCTGACAAAATTACATAATCCTAGGTTAGGTAATGATATATCTAACTAGTCATTATCATGGTTGGATATTGGTTAACGCTGTCTTGTTTAAGCATGGTTGATCAGGCTATGTCTAACTATGGCCAGGCTACCCAATACCCGCCCTTAACAATAACCCTAATACCTAATAATAATAACACTAATATAATCCTAATATTACTACTAATAATAATACTAATATATTACCTACTAATAATAAATAATAAATAACTAAACATAAACTTAAACTAGAGCATGCCTTAAAACTATCTACGACATGTTGATGTAGAGTTTCCCTACTCCTACTCCTACTCATGCTCCAAAAATGACTAGTAACAACACCCAATGGTTACCGCGTACTCAAAATTCTCTACACTAGAGTGTCCCTTTAAATTGTTGGTATACCTAAAGAAAAGAATGAACTGAAAGTTCTATTTATAAAGGTGATTTAGTGAGTTCAGATGTTTGTTCGATGTGGGATGAATGTGTCATCTATGTGTGCTACCTTATATTATATTTTATATATTATAATTAATAATTAATTCATTTGTTTAACTCGTTTTTCTCGTATAACTTTCAAAATATAACGTTTCATAAAACAATGAATATTTCGTTAGAACGAGCATATTTTTCTACGTTTTAACCTAAGTTTCAATAAAAAACGGAGTAAGGTCAAATATAATATATTGTATTATTAATATTAAACGGTCTCCTATATAAGCCATGACTTGTCAAGATAGTTCGTATTTCAAACAATCATTCTACTTGTTACTTACTCATTCAAAATTATATGAAATATAAATTACATATTTCACACATTTGTAACCAGTACATCAAGGTTCGAGATACTACATAAAAGGTGTTGAAAATCTTCCTAGCCTCATCTTCATAGCGTCTAACACATTCCTCGCGGTATAATGCACTCCATAATGGCCACCAGTTGATCCCTCATGACACCCCCTCAAAATCTTCCTAGCCTCATCTCCACTAACACATCTCCTCATCACCTGATTAGCTCTAATCCTATAAAGATAAGTATCCTCCCAAATATAATATAATATAATATAGCATCTACTATAAGCTTCCTCTTCAAATTGGGAGGCATCTTCTTCAGGATAACCCCACGTGCTAGGTAGTTCACCATATCATAAAATCATGGCAAACCCTTTTCCTCGGGTCTCACATAAATCAAACTCTCATGAGGAATACTATCACCTATCTCCTTCGCTACAATCTCCTCGCCACCTTGAAATTCCTCTAACCTAGACAAGTGATCCGCAAAAAGATTCTCTATTCCCTTATCCATAATCTCTAAATCGAACTCTTGCAACAACATAATCCACCAAACAAAACACAGTTTTGCATCCTTCTTAGCAACTAATTGCCTCAATGCCGCGTGATCGGTATAGACAATAACCTTAGATAGAACGAGGTAAGAACAAAATTTTTTTAGAGTGAAAACGACCAGTAGGAGCTCATTCTCAGTCGTGGTATAATGCTCCTATGCATTATTCAGTGTCCTACTACCGTAGTAAACAGGATGAAAGTGTTTCTCTCTACGCTGTCATAAAACCGCCCCAACCACGAAATCACTCGCGTCACACATCAAGTCGAATGGAAGGCTCCAATCGGGTGTTATCAAAATCGGGGCACTTACTAACTTCTCCTTTAGATACTCGAATGCATGCATGCACTCCTCATCAAACTAAACGGGACATCCTACTCCAACAATCAGGTCATGGCCCTAACAGTTTTAGATAAATCATGAATAAAAGTCGGTAGAATCCCGTGTGGCCAAGAAAATTTTGAATAGATTTGACAGAAGTAGGTAGCCGGGAGTTTGGAGATAGTTTCAATCTTCACCTTATCAACCTCAATCGTCGCCTATGAAATCTTATGTCCTAACACTATGCCCTCATTCACCATAAAGTGGAATTTCTCTTGGTTCAGCTTCAGATTCATCTCTTCACACCTAGCTAACAACAATCTAGATTTCGCAGACAATGATTGAATGAACTCCTGAAAACAGAAAGCTCATCCATAAACACCTCTATTGAGTCCTTGATCATCATGAAAGATAACTACCATACGACGTTAGAATGTAACTGGAGCATTACATAACCCAAACGATCTGCAACAATACGCAAAACTACCGTACGGACATGTAAAGGTGGTTTTCTCCTGATCCTCTAGTGCGATAGGGATATGGAAATAACCTAAAAAATCATCAAAAAATAGTAAAACTGCTGACCTGACAGTCGCGCCAACATCAGATCAATGAAAGGAAGATGAAAATGGCCTTTCCTTGTGGCATCGTTGAGTCTGCGATAGTCGATGCAAACTCTCTAGCCTGTAACTGTCTTAATCGGTATCAGCTCGTCCTTCTCATTCTGAACGATTTTCATGCCTCCTTCCCCCAGTACCACTTGGAGTGGACTAACCCATGCAGAATCAGATAATGGGTAAATCAAACCAGAATCGACTAGTTTGATAACCTCCTTCTTCACAACTTCTTGCATGTTCGGGTTTAGTTGGCGTTAAGACTGAACTATTGGGCTATAATCATCCACCATTAGAATCTTTTGCATTCAGAAAGATAGGTTAATACCCATGATATCCATGAGCTTCCACGGGATAGCAAGCTGGTGTGCCTTCAGCACACTCATCAACTTCATCCTCTCCTCCTCTGTCAACTTAGCAGATATAATGACAGGTAATAGAGATCCCTCATCATAGAATGCATACTCTAGGTGAGATGGTAATTCCTTAAGTTCTAAGGATGGGGGGCTCTCTATAGAAGTATATCATCTTAAGGCTCCTTTTTCTTAGAAATCTGCAAAATCTCCTCACAACTCCTATACTCTCCACTACCTAAATCCACTAACTCAACCTCTTCCAAATCTCTCCCCAGCAACTGTGTGTCGGTCGAGTCATGCCCACAAATACCCTCTAAATAATGACCTACATGCGTTATAATAGTGTCAATTAAATGGCATGTGTCATCATGCTCTCTCACATGTGCCATCGACCTTTTGACATCAAAGGTGACCGTATCATCATTCATGTGAAGCATGAGTTTACCATTAAAAACATCGATCAATACTCTAGCACTAGCCAGGAATGGTAGACCCAGTATCAAAGGCACCTCAGAATCCTCATTAATATATAGAGTACAAAAGTCAACTGGGAAGACAAACTTGTCGACTTTCACAAAGAGGTTCCCAACAATCCCTTGCCGATACTTCACCATCCGGTCCACGTGCTCGATACTCATGCGTGTTGGCGCAGGCTCGTCTAGGTTGAGCTTAGAAATACTAAATATGGCATCAAGTTAACGCTAGCGCCCAAGTACGCCAACACATTACCGATAGAAAGATTCCCGATTAGGCAAGGGATAGTGAAACTACCCGGATCTGTCCTCTTCTTCAGAAGCTTGTTTTGGAAGACAGTCGAACACTCCTTACTTAAGGAAAAGTGGGAGAGCTCTTCAAGCTTCTTCTTGTTTGTTAGAAGATCCTTCAAGAACTTAGCGTATTTAGGCATTTTCCTAAGAGCATCTTACAAATGGAATGTTCACATGGAGTTGCCTAAAGATCTTTAAGAACCTATGAAACTGGTTGGCCTCCTTCACTCACCTCAATATGGAATGGGCTCAAAAAAATCTCTAATGGGCCCCATCTTCTCTTGCTGAGAATCGCTGGACTGTGATGTACTTGTTCGTACTAGCCTCTGTTGAACCTCTCTACCGGGAGTCTCCATCTCTATCTCCTCATCAACCGACTCTTCCTCTACTACTGGTTGAGAAATTTCATGCTAGGGGCATCTTGCAAGCAGCGTCTGGAAGCGCTCCCAAGCCACATGGTATGGCTCATCAGGGTCCATGCGAAAAGAGTTGATCTGGTCCCTACGACGAGCAGCTTTAGAGGGCGGGTAATACTTTTTCAGAAAATTTCCTTCAAGTCATCCCATGTAGCGATGGAAGCCTAGGGCAGAGTGTCGAGCCAAGTGGCAGCTCGACCAGTGGGTGAGAATGGGAAAGGGGTAAGTAGACCACCTCTAGAGTAGCATGTTGAATGTTGAACGTGTTGCAAATAGGACTAAAGTGTGTGATGTGTCCTGGTGCATCCTCGTCATCGAGTCCATGAAACTGAGCAGTGCTCGATATGGTGGTCATAGCATGAGATGGAATTTTCCAATTATGAGTGGAAGTGATGGCAGGCTTAGTGATAGGGGAACGACCCCTTGTGAAACTGGTACCGGTGAATGGTCTGTCTAGGCATTGCCATGTCGAAAGTAAGAAGTGGAACGGGAATGTGTACCCTTTTTCACTGAATTTACTCATGCGCTCATTGTGCTGAGACAAGCACTCGTGAAGTTCTCGCTCGGGCTTGGAAAAATTGTTGTGTCTGGTGATCCTTGCGAACGAGTGCGCGACATAACCTATAAAAGAAAACCACACAATGATCACTAACCCAGAGGCACAAATTGCAATCAAGCAAGCAAAATATCCCTAAAGGGAAGCAACTCTAGAAAGTAGTAAAAAGCTAGAAAAATAGTTCAGATTTTCGCAAATAAAGTGCCATAAATAAGTCGCTGGCAACGGCGCCAAAACTTGACATGTGTGAATGTGTACTCGAAGTCAGATAAGGTTTTAAAAGATGGAATTACCTAAAAACTACACACAAACAACAAGTATACCAGATGTGTATAGTATAGAAAGCAAGACTGAGTATCGTACCTAGGGACTCTAATTTTGCAACTCCAAAACTCGACCTAAACCGGATTACTAGCGTAAAATGGATTTGGTTTTTAATTGTAATTTCTAATTAACTAATAACCTAAAATTAACCTAATGAATATGCAAACAAAGTTGAGAGCAAAGAACACGCAAGTGTGAAATCAGTGATGACGAACGAACTACCTAAGCAAGAATTCCTAATCACATGCAAGACTTCTACGAATGACAATTACCAAGTTCTCTGATTTTAGACCGATCGCCCTCTAATTAAAGAAGATAAACCCTATAGTAATTAGACTAGTTGAATGTGACACACACAAAAGCCATAAAACTGATCTATGACGTGCAATCAGACAGTGAATGAAGTGCTAGATAGAAACAACTCGAGTGATCGAAACTGAATCACACAACTAAAGATATGGAAAAGCAACACATTTTAAAACTTTTTTTAATTACGAAACTAGTTCTAGATTGATACACTGAAAACCTAGAATCACCTAGACGTGAATAAATAAGAAGACCTCGAGTTGTCAAGTGCCTTACTCTACCAAACAACGACTAGACAAACCCTAGGAACCCCAAATCATATCTCTAATCAAAGGAAGTTGGACGCACACTTATGTCTACTGATTAGTTAACCTATATTATTTCTAATGATAGCGTTAAAATGATAATTGATCGGATTAGTGAGTTAATTAGGGATTTTAACGTATTTATGATGAATCTCTTCTTTACAAACACATCGATTATGAAAACCAACCAACCTATATTATTTCTAATGATAGGGTTAAAACGTAATTGACTAGATTAATGTGTTAATTAGGGATTTTAACGTGTTTATGATGAATATCTTCTTTACAAACACATCGATTATGAAAACCATACAATATCAACCAAAAAACAATAGCATACATGATCATAATCAACAACAATAAGAACTATTTTACTTCAAACACAAGAACAAGGTAAAAGTCAAACCGAAACGTTAAACAATGTGAATTAGTTCATCAAAACGTAGATAGCTTTAAGAACTTAACCTCTAATCATGTTCAAAACAGTAAACATAGTTTAGAAGTAGAAGACATGATGTTCATCAACTTGAAAACTAAAGAAAGCTAAGAACTATGATGATTATAGCCGAAAAGCAACTTCAAATCTCGAATCTCTAGCTCCTAATGCTTCCAGTTAGCTCCAAGATCTCCCTCCTATCCTCTAAGATCGTTTATCTATATTGATTTAGAGTTTTACTTATGCTTAAATAACTAAATATTGGCTCAAAACCAACTTAAACATTTTTTTCCGATACTGATACCCGTTGCGTCACGCGACAACATATCCCTACCCTCGTCGCATGATGCTAGGGGGTCTTTTCTCTGATTTTTCATTTTAGTCCCTCAAAATTCTTGCTTGGCTTTTAGTTCTTTTGTTTCTTCATCTTTTTAGTTCGTTTCCAGCTTCTATTCATCCTAGGAGCTTCATACTCACCATCTAATCAAATACTAGGTAAAAACCTAATAAAACGACTCTAGAACTATACGAAATTGTACAATTTACGTTGGATAAATACATGTGTTTTGCAACACCTCATTACTAAACTTCAAAACGCTGGAACAACCTCATTACCTTGGAATGAAAACCTTCAGAAGTACACACCTTCCGAATTTCACACTTCCTTTATACTTTAGAACTTCTCAATACCTCTGAACTCAAACTTCTGAATTCAATACTACTGAACAATCATAGTAACTAGGAACACTAGGTAATATAGAAAAACTAGAAAATTTGGAACTATTGAACTTTTGAGCAGTACTTCGAGTCAATTGTAAAACTCGTATTAGAGAAAACTACGGATCAAATTGTTGAATAAATTCAGAAATTCAGATAATATCCTTTTCGAATTATACAAATCCCTTCCGTATTAGCTACTAAAGCGTGACTTCACACTAAGGTCATCAATACTATGGAAGTATAACAATCAGTTTTAAAATCGAAACTAATAAACTCTAAACTATAACAAACTTTGAAAACTCGGACAAAGTGGGTTACTTATTCAGTACCTCGGAACACTCAATACCCTAGCAAATCATATCCAAATTTCTTAAAAAAAAACTCAAATGTCTTCAAATTTTCAGTAGAAATTCCATTCCAACACATCAAATTAACAAGATTTTGACCTAGAATCCAGATCACACTTTGAAAACATCAAAATCTCTCTAAAATTTCGCGTATTCATGATGTTTGGCGGAAACAACAATGAAATCAAGAGCAATGGTGATTCGGAAGGCGGTTAGACCAAACTGAATCAGTAACCATTCTCATATACCACCTGAAAGGTCTCGAGACCCCTGGGTCTCTGACATACACAACCATTGCACTTGATGTAGATGTAAAACGAACACAAGATAGAAAGATGTAAAAGAAACTCTTGATATAATCGATCAACACAGATTAATACAAACCGAAAGAGTATACATTACCTATACAAGCTGGTTTCAATCACAAAGATCTAAACCCTAGCTTTCTCTCTGCAAAACACATAGTCTCTCAACTAAATTCATAAAGAACTGACTATTACATCGTTTGAGCATATATATAATATATATATATATATATATATATATATATATATATATATATATATGCAAGACATCAGTTTTTCAGAACAAACATATGTTTCGTATTACCATCCTATTCCGAAAACCAAGGTTCAAAGGTACATACCTCTAAAACCCTTCAGTACTACTAACACCCTTTAGTTCGGAATAAGTAGTTCAAAGGTATACTAGACCTCTAAACCTTTAGTACTGCTGAAAAACTCATAAACTCGGACCAACATGTTCCGAGCTATACAATGAGTAATTCGAACTACAATATTCATTACATAAACTTTGACTTTAACTTGGATATTTTCACAGAGAATTGATAAAGCGTATTTACTTGGCAGGAACTGGACTTACAAGTTATACAATGAGTAATTGACAAAGCATGTTCCGAGTTATACAATGAGTAATTCGGACTACAATATTCATTACATCAACTTTGACTTTGACTTGGATATTTTCACAGATAATTGATAAAGCATATTTACTTGGCAGGTACTGGACTTACAAGTTGGTTTTCTAGTTCGTTTTAAAACTCTTTGAAATTTTCAAAAGTTTCATGCTTGTGTTTCCTAAGATACACATAAGCATATGTTTGTAATTGTCAATAAAAGAAACAAAGTATCCTTCATGATTTCTAGACACGGTTCTAAAAGGACCGTAGACATCAGTATGTATCAGTCCTAGCGGATCCTTGGCTCGTTCACCTATATGGGTGAAGGAATCTTTGGCGAGTTTACCAGCTAAGAAAGATTCACAATCCTCACACGAGTCCGTTCTGGTGGATTCTAGAATCTCCTGGGATTGGAGCTTTCTCACGCGTACCTTGCTTATGTGGCCATGTTGGCAATGCCATAGAAATGTATCATTAATTCGAGCTTTGATATGTGTAGAAAGATTACATACGTTATTGTTAATTTGAACATCAATCTCATAAATACCATTTCGAGGTTTAGCCTCGAAATAAAATATATCATTTAAGTAAGAAGAAATAGAAATGCCATCAAAGGTGTACTTAAATACTTGTTCAAACAATGAATAAACCGAAATAATGTTTTTTTGTTAAACCAGGTGCAAACAAACAATTAATTAAAGTAACTACAAGGCCAGAAGGATATGAAAAACAAAATGTTTCAGTTGCCAATCACCTACTATGAGGTCGCCTTGTTTCAGTTTCTCCCACTTTTTCAGGCTCCCGCAAGACATTAACGATGTGGTAACCACATCCGGTATCAAATACCCATGTGTTACTGGAAATAGTGAAAAGTTCAATAATGTAAACAGACTTACTTTTAAAGGAGCTTTCACCATTGGTCCTATGCTTTCTCAGCTCGGCTTGATGGTCAGGGCAGTTATGTTTCTAGTCCCCCGTCTTGTTGCATCTACAACACAGACGCTCTTCCGGAGGCAGCTGTGGTTTTGCAACATTCTTGTTAGTGTTAGTGGCAGGTTTGGCATCAACAAGAAGTTTCATCTTGCCTTTGCCATTATAACCCTTGTTCTCGGGTTGGGCTTTTTGACACCAGCAGATTTAACTATCAGAACTTGATTGGTTTTGTTTGGATAATCAAGTTCCTTCAATTGGCCAAAGTACCATTTCATCTTAATGACATGCACATTAACAAAGGATCCTTATTCCATTCTGCGGATTATTATTTGTTTCATGTTGTCGAAGCGCTCTTGCCGAACTTGTTTCTAGAACATGCCCCTGAGTTGCGCAAGCATCTCATAGGCACCTATGTCTTCCAAGTTCCAAGTTCTTAACGAGCTTGGAAGACATGGAGGTTAGCATAATGAAGGCTACCTCATTGGCATCCTTAGAATGCTTTTCAAGAGCTCTTCTAGCAGCAGCCATACCGTTTTCAGACGCAGTCACTGGTCCATTGAGAACGTAGAGCGTTTTTTCCATCTTGAGAACAAGTCTTAAATTGCGGCGCCATTCAAGAAAGTTGGTGCCATTCAGCTTTTCTTTCTCAAGTATGGACTTGAGAGCGAATGAGGAGTTATTTTCAGTAGACAAGAAGACAATTAAATAAGGAAATTAATATAATTTGTATTTTTTATGATTTAATTCCTTTTATTGATGACCTAGTTATATTAATAGAATAGGAATTTGAGAATTTGGCTACATCTATCAGTAATGGAAGCGGTAGCACACAACATTTGTAAGTGATTAGGCAGACTAACAACGAGTGTCAATTGTGAGAATTGCACAACTCCTGAGTATGAGGTTGCTAAGACAACTCTTGTCTATGCACTGATACGTTTAGCCTCATATATGCCCATTTTTAGTCTCTAGACAGCTGTAGCACGCAACAAGAGAGAAAAGTAATAGTCGTCCTAGTAAAGTGATGTGTGGAAGGGCCGGATGTATCAACGAAACCCTAACACCTTGGAGGGATAAACTACGTACCAAGTGCGGTGGTGTAGCTCCAAACATCGACGTTCTGCATTATGCCCAAGTGTTCCTTATAGTAGGATAGCATAGACCATTGGTTTTCAATATGGGATTTTAATATCCACTAAATAAAGTAAAAACAAGTTTTGCTATATTAATCGAGACAATTTGATGAACCCTGTCATCTCTCAGGACACTTAGTTTTACATAACCTATTATAACTAAGTTCGTCGTGATTTATTTAACCAATTTTAAGTTAATAGAAATCTATCAAGTTAATAGTTTGGAAAATTAAAGCTAGTTTAATTTGCAAAAGTTAACTGATTATTATTTGTCTTACAACAAAATTTGACAAGGTATATGATCAGTTTAGAACTTGTTTTAATGTGATTGTTTTAATATTTTAAAACTCCTTTTAAAATCATGTTGGTATTAAGGTTGGTTATGTTATAACAAATTAGAATATAAAAAGCAACCACAATAGCAAGATAAATATGTAAATCTATATGGCCAAAAGTTTGTTTAGTCTTGCTAGAGCCTAATAGAAACATCAAAAGGTTTACAGGCTCACAACACACAAACAACCACAAGGATCGACTTGAGTGCATCCAGTCGTCTCGAGCAACTCCCACTGACTTCATGACTCTTGCTTAGCATCCTCGGTTTTTGTCTTCCTTTATTACAATATTTACAAAATACAATAAAGGAAATAACCCTATCTATTACAACTTTAAACCATCATGGTGGCCAAAAACCATAACACGAAAAACTGAATAAATTAACAACCACAAAACAAGGTAGGGTCAGATATACATATTTCACAACAATCACAAAATAAACCAGGAAATCTTTTAATCAAGCAAAATAAATAAAATATTGACCAAAACTAAAGTTGCACTTAAAATTAATTAGATCAGGAACTTTAAGATTAATTAAAGTTTGTGTTCTAATTCCGTTTAAAGGATCATCGACTCGTATGTTGTAACCAAGGCTCTGATTACCACTGAGGGGTCTCCATGGTGATCAGTTATTTACCAGAAATCGGTTCAATTAATAATAGTAAATGAATTAAGCGAGTTAATCAATAAAAACACAACGAAAAATAAATGAGTGATCACCAACAAACGAAATCTGATAGGATCCGGTCACATGTGAATACGAGCACAGTGGTAAGATTATCTAAGTACTGATGACAAAGATATACCTCGGTTAATAACTAATCGGTTGAGACACTGAGGTTCAACGAACACGCGCTAGTGAAATGAACTAACGAAATGCGGGTATAGGCTGGGGTAGCAACGAGGGTGGCAAGCGGTATCAGCGGTGGCGGCGGCCAGCAGTATCGGTGACGGCGTTGACGAGTGTATTAGAGAGTTTTTGTGCAATCTCATTAATCTCTAACTCCAACTCTATGCTCTCGTTTATATAGAATATGGAGGTCCATGTATGTTTGCCAAGTGACAGACATGCATACACAAGTTGGATAAGTGGTGAAGATGCTATGCATGCACGACAAGTGGCGAAGATGCCAGACATGCGCTACAAGTGGCGAAGATGTTATGCGTGCGCGACAAGTGGCGAGATGAGTTGCATGTGCATCGTTACACCGGTTCATGTACCTATCTCACCCGATCCATGTACATATCTCTCATGTAATACACGCATTAAGTTTATTAATTAAAATAAACAATTATATTATTAATAACGGGTATTAATAAGATAAACCCGTTCACGATCATAAATATAACAATGATCTGTTTCGCATACCGTTCGTAATTACCTGTTAAACCGGTTAAGGGGATTTTAGTTCGTTGCCTACAATGTAGCTCTACGGTCATAACTTAGTTGGCCATATTAATTAAACAGATCAGTCCGCTTTTTCAACAAGATGATGGTTTATAAAGGTTTGTGAGGTTTGCACATTATCACTACGTGATATCAAATTCTCATCTTAAATACATATTAATATTAAAGGATGTTGATAAGAAGGAGAGGAATTTGATATATGTATGTGGTTTGTGTGTGCATATATATTTATATTGGAATTTATATCATAAGGACGAGTGTCATTGACTTGCAGCTTCGAAACATGACCCCTTACCGCTGTATCTTCATCTAACTCAGTGAAATCTATTTACATCTTGGATTTTGACTTTTGACTAGTTAACATTTGAGTCATGGACAACATGGGCGGATCTAGTGTTTAACTAGGGGCAACGCCCGCTACCGCTTGGCGCTCTGGCGGTAGTGTAAATTTTGGTAAAAATTGATGTTTTTTCGATTTTGTTATCGTTTTTAATAAAACGTTACTGGTCGAACGAATCCTAGATCCGTCACTTATGAACAAGTTAACATGATAAATACACAATCTATGCTTTGTATACTCATTTTATTCACTATTACAATACATGATAAATAACAATGTTTTATGTCAATAAATTACACATTTATTATGAGAAGAAATGTACAAAAAGCATTTTTTTACCAATCAAACAGAACTACATTAAGAGTCGAATCTACATCCCATGTCTTTTCATAAACTAAATATTTCAAACATTCCAATTTTAGTTCAGTCCACAATATAGTGTAGTTTTAATAGATTTTAATATCTTGAAAGGAAACTTTGACCAAACAACCCCTCAAAATTCGTTTCCTTTTCCTTCTCCCCATATTTTATTCTCTCATTTATTAGAACCAAAAGGGCAAAAGGAGATCCAACTTTTAGTTAAATTTTATTTTTTCTTTAATTTTCAGAAGATCCAAATTACTTGAGAAACAAGTGGTTGGTAAAATAGGACCCATAACCAGGTCATCTTTTCCTGTGAGTCTTTGACTGGACGACAACACCCCACGATTTTTTTAACAGCCTTTTTGTTTGACACGCACTCTAGCTAATACTATTTTTAAAAATTTAATAAAAACAATCTACTTTAATTGTTATGTGATTGTCGTACTCGGATTCAGCTCTCCAATAACCTGCTATCACCTCTCATATCTCTGCCTCTCTCTCACACACACAAAAACAAAACGTATTGGAAAATGAGGAGAGAAGAGGAGAAGCATATAAAGGTACCTCTTTTAACACAAGAGGGAGAAGACGGTGGGGTGTTTGAGGAAGTAAAGAAGCAGTTATGGCTGGCAGGGCCTCTCATATGTGTCTCCCTTCTTCAATATTCTCTGCAACTTGTTTCAATAATGTTTGTTGGTCATCTTGGAGAGTTATCTCTCTCTGGTGCTTCCATGGCTACCTCTTTTGCTACAGTCACTGGTTTCAGTTTATTTGTATGAACTTTATTCATGCTAGCTACTAGTCACCGTTGTAAACAAGCCAAGCCACTCTATGAGCTACTCGGGGAGTTCAGCTCACTAAAAACTTAAAGCAAGCTAAGGTTAAACGAGCTTAAGCGAAATAACAAGTTTGTTTAATAAACAAGCATGAGTTTAAAGCCTTAAAGTGGCTCGCGAGCCCATTACTTATATAACTCTTATTCAATATGTTAAATTTATTCTTTTATTCAATTGCTATTGTTATTTAAATATTTAGTGGTGCATGCATATTATGAGATATATACATTTTTAATTATCAATATATAATAAATGAGCCGCTTTGGAGCTTAAAAAACAACTCACACTGAGTTGAGCTCAAGCTCTAGTATGTTCAACGAGCCGAGCTCGATCTCATGTGAGCTTGGCTTAGGCTCAGTTACACACTTACACTCCTAAATAAAAACTATGAACAAGTTATTTAGATTTTATGGTATTTATTTACTTATTAATTATAACAATGGGTTTGGCAAGCGCTTTAGATACACTATGTGGGCAATCTTACGGAGCAAAACAGTACCATATGTTAGGCATATATACGCAGAGATCAATGGTTGTCCATATGGTAGTCAGTATTCCTCTAGCAGTCATCTGGGTGAATACCGGTTCGATCCTTAAAGTGGTGGGTCAAGCCCCTGACATAGCCGAGGAGGCCGAGATCTATGCTCGGTTCATGCTCCCTAGCCTTTTCGCATATGGACTCCTCCAATGCCTTGTTAGGTTCCTTCAAACACAGAACATTGTGTTCGCAATGATGATGAGTTCAGGGATTGCTACTGTGATTCATGTACTTGTATGTTGGATTTTGGTGTTCAAACTCGAGCTAGGAAGCAAAGGGGCTGCGTTGGCCAATTCGATCTCGTATTGGAATAATGTGATTTTATTGGCACTTTATGTCAAGTTTTCATCTTCTTGTGCCAAAACATGGACTGGCTTCTCTAGAGAAGCTTTTCATGATATCTTCGCTTTTATTAAGCTAGCAATACCTTCAGCTGTTATGGTATGGTAAGATTTTCCTTTTTGTACATATATTTTTAATCATATCGGTTTGACATGGAAAATCCATATACATGAGTCATATTTTTATTCTTGTTAATGTTGTTACCTAAACGTGATGGTATAGCTTGTAGCGGCGCAACTTATTGCCCGTTTACCATCCATCTCGATTTAAATTCATAACACTGAATTAGTGGTAGGGTTATATAGATTGAATTAATATTTAAATATCAATCTCTAGATTAATATTGTGTAACTCCACTAAAATTCAAGATTGATTAAATTTAATTTATGCAGTTTGGAGATGTGGTCATTTGAGATGATTGTTCTGCTTTCTGGACTTCTTCCAAATCCTAAGTTGGAGACATCAGTGCTTTCCATATGGTAAATTGACTGTCTAGTCATATATATAATTAATTTTTTACTACCTTCTGTTACAAATTTAAATGAGTAAACTAAAGTGTAGGTCCTTGTGCTACATCTAAATTTCACCTTTCGTCCAAGGTGTAATAAATTATAGGGGCGGCCCTCGGGTGGGTGGGGAGGACCACTGGCCAGTGCCTTATATTTTGAAGGGCACGTTATTTAAAAAAGAAAACCCGATATGTATATGTGAAAAGTTAATAGGTTATACCTATACAAACAGCAACATAGGCCTACTCACAAAACTATTCGTACGGTTTAGATTAGTTATTAGCCCATGGGCATTAGGTTTAGACCTTTAATGAGCCCAATACTCAATTTTGTTCGGGGCTAAGGGCACGTTTTTTTGAGCTCAAACAGGGTATACGAATTTTCAGGACCGGCCCTGATAAATTATGATTTCCGTCATTGGTGTTTAGCGGACCGTAATGTATTTCAACTAAGGGTTGGATTTATGTTAGTTTTAGATGCTATTTTTTTCTTTTCATTTCTCTTCAAAAAAATTTGGTGAAAATAGCAAAAAGATAATTTCATACCCACATTATAAGTTTATATAATAGACATCCATGTTATGAAAGAAAAGCATGATAGTCGTCCACACAGTACGAACGAAAAGGGAAATTTTGACAAACGACAAGATATGTTAGTTTAATTTACTCTAAACTAATTGGATTATATATACTTATAGTGGTTTATGATTATATTTTTTTTACACATGAAGTTTATTTCAAACTAATAAGTTCTTAAAAAGGAAAGAACAGTTAAAGGGCAACATTTTCTCTATTCCGAAAGGTAGAGAGGTTGCTTCCGCTGGGAACTCAGCTCAAAAAACCTTATTTTGACATCGAAAGCATAGTATCCAGCCTTAAACATCAATGTAAACATGTGTCTAATCCTCTGTTTCCCCAGCCTTAATACTGCAGCAGTTATGTGGATGATCCCATTTGGACTAAGTGGTGCTGTCAGGTATGCTGTGTATATTAATTTTTGAGATGACTAGTATTCATGTTTTCATAGGAAAATAATATATCCTTGTAAACTTTTTATTTATATCTGTGATTTGCGTAGCATGCGGGTCTCAAACGAGATGACTAGTATTCATGTTTTCATAGGAAAATAATAATTCTTTTATAGATAATGGTGTTTCTTTGTTAATCTAAAGTATACATATGGTCGTTCACCAAAATTTTGGATTTGGTCTTTACCTTTTCAAAAGTAAACGGATGGTCCATGTGGTTTGCATTTTGTAACGTATTTAGTCTCCAGCTAACAAATCTAAAGGTTTTAATATATCCAAGTTAGGGGCTAAATGCGTTACAAAGTGCAAACCACAGGGACGATTCATGTACTTTTGGAAAAAGTTGGGGAATAGTTGCGTTACAAAATGTAAACCACAGGGAGCATCCGTGTGCTTTTGGAAAACTATGGACGAAATCTTAAATTTTGATCAACCACATGAACCATCCGTATAGTTTACTCGTTAAATTATAAGGATAAGAATGAGAATTCAAATGTGAATGCTCTTACATGTATCCTTTATATATTTTTTTTGTAAATTAACTTGTTTTATCAATGTCTAGGGTTTATGGTTTGGGATTATTGCTGCATTGACTGTCCAAGTGATCTCGTTGTTGATCGTCACTATACATACAAACTGGGATGCTGAGGTAACACTTGCTTCTAGATTGTGTTTATTTAAACTTGGTGAAACCAAACAAGTTAAAATGTAATGTTGTAACATGTTCAAGTATATGTACGCGCATATTTGAGTGTTAGCTACTTCTTAAACTTATACAGACTAAGTACTCTTCTATGTTGGATATAGGCTAGGAAGGCTGGGGAAAGGGTATACGAGTTTGCATTACCCATAGACACTATATCATAATGGTAAAGTATGCAAAAGTTTGGAGTTCGAGGTACTCAAATAAAGAAGCCATTTGAAGACATGATTACATACTCAGTCTTCTAAGCTTTTATAAAAGAGTCGTATTACATAATAACTTATTACACTTCTAAGATGTGTTTGTGGTTACAAGTCTTTTGGATTTTTATGGTTGTCTTGTTTTGCCTCATTAGAAAGAACTGTGCATTCATTACACTTCATTTTTTTTATTTAGTGCAAGTATGTTTGTTTCTTTTTAACTATTACACTCAGCTTAGGTGTGTATATAAGAGGTTTGGTGAACGCAAAAGGTTTGAAATCACATGTTAAAATCCTTATGCTTGCACATTGTTCTCCAATCAACTAACTGATATGTGCAATTAGAGATATATTTTTGTAAATAAAATTTTAATTAAATTTGGTTTAAAAATGGTTTTCTCTTAAGGCCTAAACTACACACACGATATGCAAGTGTATGTATCAAATAATAAAATACCTAGACATAGAAACCTTTGTAACTGTTTAACCGACCAACTAAGGATTCTGTTGGTTTACTTAAACTAACATGCAAACAAAGTAAAATAAGGAAATAACCAGTCAAATAAAGTATTATGTTGATCATAAAGTATAGGGATAAACTAGGTTCTAGTCAAGGCTCTCTAGTTATATGATTCTTGGAAATGCTAAAATGATAAATAAATACTAGCCGTCCAGCTAAAATCATGCACATATAAATCATGCCAAAGTGAAAAATATGGCCGGTGCCCCATCAAGACTACCAAATTGTAGGACCGGATTGTGATGCGTAGATCTTAAACTTGAAAACTATCACACACGAAAATCTACAAGTTTAAGATAAGTGTGAAATCCAAATGTAGAACTAGTAACATGCTTGTTTCATAATACATCTCTTTCATAGAAATTTCGTCAGCATGCCGTTTCAATTATAACTCTTTCAAAAGCTCCAAAATGTCAAGTTATAAGCTCATGCATGCGCACGGAGGTCTATACATACAAACAGACTCTAACAAAGACACAGACATTACACATGAGTGCACCAACAGACTCCCCCTTAGATATTGTCACAGTGTTTCTATGTTGGTCTTCAAAACTTCAATCTTTCACTCCAAAAACCCACTTTCGATACTCTTTGTGATGTTCTTCAAAGCTTTTCTTCGGCTTCTAATATGTCATCGGCGGTTTCATTAACAAATATCTCGAGATAGATGCTTTCTTTGTTCTTGCAGCAATCTTCTCTAATCACTTCTTTTCCAGCTCTCTCTATTTGCTCTCCAACATCCGACCAGCGTGTATTTCATAAGCAAAGCAAATTCTGACCACTATTTGAAACTGCATCGCTTGCTCTCTGTCTTCTCGTGCATAGATTATCTTGTTGAAGACCAATGGGGATATTCCCCAACTTCCTTTTGTATGTATGGTAAATTTGTGATCATGACCCTCATGGTCACCATGACCCTCCACGCCAACACTATATTACCCACTTCTAATCCATCATCCAAAATTACTACCCTAATGGTGTGGTTATGACCCTCATGGTCACCATGACCATCCACACCAACGCCATGTCACTCACTTCTAATCCATTATCCAAAATGACTACCCTAAGGGTGTGGTCATATCCCAAACCACTATTCTCTTACTTTAATTTATTTTGCAAAAAGAAAAATGAAATATTGAAAAAGGAAAGGATGCCCATGGTTGTCATGGTTTAATCCATACTAACCATGGTGGATGAGATAATGGGTGATGTAGCAATCCATTAATAGTCTTACGTCGCATTGATGACCCAACCTATACCCCACACCCTTTAACCAATACATGATGAATAACATTGTTTCAATCTTTTCGATCTTGGTTCCGTAGGAGCAAGTCAGAAAGTAGAACCATCTGATTTGATTCGTTCTCAATAGCCATGAGATGATCATCTTAGGGTGATCCTTTTGTCGACGGATGTTTTATGTCAATAAATCTACACAAAGTTTTTATGAGAAGAAATGTATGAAAAGGATTTTCTTACCAACCAAACAGAACCACATTAAAGAGTTTAATCTACATTCCATTTCTTTTCATAAACAAAATTTCAAACATTCCAATTTTAGTTCAATCTAAAATTTGGTTTAGTTTAGTTTAGTAGATTTTAATATCTTGAAAAGAAACTTTGACCAAACAACCCCTCAAAATTCGTTTCCTTTTCCTTCTATCCCATATTTTATTCTTTCATTTATTAGAACCAACAGGAGATCCAATTTTGAGTTAATTTTTTTTCTTATAAATTTTCAAAAGATCCAAATTACTTGAGTAACAAGTGATAAAATAGGACCACATAACCAGGTCATCTTTTCCTGTGAGTCTGTGACTGGACAACACACCACGATTTTTAATAATGTTTGTTGGTCATCTTGGAGAGTTATCTCTCTCCGTTGCTTCCATGGCTACCTCTTTTGCTACAGTCACTGGTTTCAGTTTATTTGTATGAACTTTATTCCTGCTAACAACTAGTCACGGGTGTAAACAAGCCAAGCCATTCGGGGAGTTCAGCTTATTAAAAACTTAAAGCAAGCTAAGGTTAAACTAGATTGAACTCATTAAAAACTTAAAGCAAGCTAAGGTTAAACTAGATTGAACGTAAAAACAAATTTGTTTAAAAAAGAAGCACAAGGTTAAAGCCTTTAAGTGGCTCGCAAGCACATTACTTATATAACTTATATTCAATATGTTAAATTTATTATTTTATTGTTATTCTAATATTTAATGGTAAATACATATTATGAGATATATACATTTTTTATTATAAATATATAATAAATGAGCCGCTCTCAAGCTTGAAAAACAACTCAAGAATCAAGATTGAAGCGAGTCAAGCTCAAGCTCTACTAAGCACAGTGGCGGACTCAATAATTTTTTCCTCGGGGTGCGGAATATTTTCAAAGATTTTAGGCCCCTGGCTATATAAAAAAATCAGTTCATAGCAGGCCGTGTCGGATCATGTAAGACAAAAGAACATTAAACTAAAATTTATAAAATTATCAAAAACACATTAAACGTAATTACAAACGTATTTAAAATTGGGCCATACGGGTTTTCATTTTTTGAAATATATAAAAAACATCATCTAAAGATACTAAACACGCCATAAGTTCATTACATTCTTACTCATTGTTCCTATCATAGATAATTTGCTCTATAAGTTCATAAAACAACACTAAACACTTAAACAAAATAAACAATCATGTTCAACCATAGTCCATAATTTTCAATTTTATTTTAAAACATTCAAGCCCTAGTATTAAATGTTGATTACTTGTAACTAACAATTAAACAAACAAAACTATAATTAAAACAACAAAATCATTTAACTACAAGTCTAGAATAACAAAAAAATATAAAAAGATCAAACCCTTACCCATCTATATTTTCTCCTAATCATCACATAAAACAAAAAAAATAATAATAAAGAAACCATACTAATTCTATATCGAAATTCTGGCAAAAAATTCGTCCGGTCGTGAGCAGTGGCGTCAAGTCGCTGGTTTTTTGGGGGGCGGGATTTGGAATTGGAATGGGCGGATCGGTTTGGGTTATTTTATTTAGTTCAAATTTCTTTGGGTTGGGTTTGGGCTGGGGTTAATAAAAATAGATTGTAGATTAGGCTTTGATTGGGTTTAAATAATTAAGTGAACAAGTGGTTAAAGAATATTTTTTTTCTAAGTGGGGTGGTTGAAAATTTTTAAGGGATGTGGGTGACAGTTTCCAAGGGGTGCGGTCGGGATTTCCGGCAAAAAAAAACACTAAAAAATATTTTTTCATGGGGTGCGCCCGCCCACCCTTGGCTTAGGGTGGGTACGCCCCTGACTAAGCAATGTTTTAAAAACCGGTTTAAATCAGCCGGGTGTACTGGTTGAAGCGTTCGGTAGTACCGGTTAGACGGCCCAATACACCCGGTTAAAATGTTTCTGAGCCAAATTCTTGTGCGGTATAAAAACCGGATTTTAAAACATTGCTAGTAAGTTAAACGAGCCGCTCGATCTCATGCGAGCTCGGCTTAGGCTCAGTTACGCACTTACACCCCTAAATAAAAACTATGAACAAGTTATTTAGATTTTATGGTATTTATTTATTTATTAATTATAACAGATAACAGACGGGTTTGGCAAGCGCTTTAGATACACTATGTGGGCAATCTTACGGAGCAAAACAGTACCATATGTTAGGCATATATATGCAGAGATCAATGGTTGTCCTTATGGTAGTCAGTATTCCTCTAGCAGTCATCTGGGTGAATACCGGTTCGATCCTTAAAGCGGCGGGTCAAGCCCCTGACATAGCCGAGGAGGCCGAGCTATATGCTTGGTTCATGCTCCCTAGCCTTTTCGCATATGGACTCCTCCAATGCCTTGTTAGGTTCCTTCATACACAGAACATTGTGTTCGCAATGATGATGAGTTCCGGGATTGCCACTGTGATTCATGTACTTGTATGTTGGATTTTGGTGTTCAAACTCCAGCTTGGAAGCAAAGGGGCTGCGTTGGCCAATTGGATCTCGTATTGGAATAATGTGATTTTTTTGGCACTTTATGTCAAGTTTTCATCCTCTTGTGCCAAAACATGGACTGGCCTCTCTAGAGAAGCTTTTCATGATATCTTTGCATTTATTAAGCTAGCAATACCTTCAAACTGTTATGGTATGGTAAGATTTTCCTTTTTATACATATGGAATATTCATTTACATAATCATATTTTATTCTTGTTAATGTTGTTACCTGAACGTGACATGTATAACCTGTAGCGACGCAACTTGTTGCCTGTACTATCTATCTCGATGTAAATTCATACACTGAATTAGTGTGAGGGTTATATAGATTGAATTATTATTTAAATTTCAATTTCTAGATTAATATTGTGTAACTCCACTAAGACTCAAAATTGATTAAAATTAAATTATGCAGTTTGGAGATGTGGTCATTTGAGATGATTGTTCTGCTTTCTGGACTTCTTCCAAATCCTATGATGGAGACATCAGTGCTTTCCATATAGTAAATTGACTGTCTAGTCATATATATAATTAATTTTTTACTACCTTTTGTTATAAATCTAAATGAGCGGTACATCTAACTTTCACCTTTCGTCCATAGGTGTAATAAATTATGAGTTTCGTCCTTGCTATTTGAAAACCAGCAATACGAGCTGATTGAAGAAGAGAGTCTCAGAATCTGCTATAACCTGAAAAGATCACAACGAAAAACATACCGTTAGCCTCGTCACAGGGCTGGGGCTCTCTGTGATCAAGCTCGGGCGTGAGAATAAATACTAGAAGTACAAGGATGAGTCAGTGAGAGAGATAAAGGAGATAGAGAGAGAAAATTCGCATTACCCGTTTTGGAGTTAAGGGTGGAGTATTTATAGTTTTGTACATGATGACGTGGTGGGGTTAGTTATAACCGAACCAGTCGCTATCAAGTGGTTAATGGGGGTGGGCCCATAGTTAGTTACGAAGATTCTCTAGATTGGGTTATTCTTTGGATCGGAGCATGTTGGTTCGATCCTTAAGTTAGATATGTTCGGTTCGACGAGTTGTAAGTCGCCTCATCAAGTCCCCTAGTCCATGTCGTTGTTTGCAACGTTATGGGCTAAGCCTTGAGTTTCGCTTGCTGTTTTTACTTGAGCGGGATGATTTGTTTTTTCTGAATTTTGAATTTTTCGGTCTGTAAGTTACCCAGTGTTTGTGAAGGTTGGGTAACTTTATCTTTTCGCTTTATATGATGTTTTCGTTACGTCATCTTGGTGACGTGTCGTTTTGCTATTGGCTATATATATTATATATATATATATGGGGCATAGGTAAAAAGATCTGCTTTTTGCACTCTGCTTATCTTCTTCTTCCTCATCTTTATTTCGAGCTACTCAAATTTTCAGGTTCGTGAGTTCTCCTTCTTCCCTTTAATGGCGAACAAAGATAATCTTAGTTCCAGTTTAATAGTTTAACTCAATCCGGTCTGGATTGGATTATTGATACGTATCAAATCCCTAGGTCTTTAAATCCTATCCTTTCGGCGAAAGATACCTCGGCGTATCCATTTGTCCCTGGAAAAATTTCTTTATATACTAATTTTTTTGAATATTTCAACTATCGGATTCCTTTTACTAAGTTTCTGATTGATGTCTTGATGTTTCATCAAGTTCATGTATCTCAAATGAACCCTTTCGGTTTAGCTAAGGTGAATCAGTTCGAGCTGTCGTGTCGGGCTCTTGGCTCGGACCTTGACCTTAATGTGTTCCGAGCTTTTTATAAGCTCAACTGAAGTGGAAACTCGTATACCTTTGAGGTTCGGAACAAGAACATGACTTGTTTTTCTTGGATTACGACGAGCATGAAAGATTGGAAAGATCGATTCTTTCTGTTCGACGATTGGTGTATTCCTTCAGAGATGCCATGGAGATTAAAAAGGTCGTCGCTTCCTGAAGATTTTTTCATATAATCAAACCTTGTACGCTTCATTGATTAAGGAGGCCGGTCAGGTGCAAAAGCTTCTGGAGCACATTTTGGTTATGGGGAAGATAAGCACGATCTGGTCCGAACCAGAATTCTATCCAACGCTTCGTTGGGATGGAAAGGGTTAGTATGATTCGGAATAGGATGTTTGCTTTGTGTTTGTAGGTTTACTTGTCGCATATTTCTTATTTTCCCCTTTTTATGAGAAACAATGACCCTTTTCTTAATATTTTGTGTTGTTTTTGCAGTTATGGGTTTAAAAGATGCTTTGAGGATAAAGGCTTTTGATGTTCCGGAATTGGATATCCGAGCGACAAGGATGCAGGAAGGTCTGCCATATCTTGATATTGTGAACGAAAATCTGTATCAAATTCGCGATCCTGCTCCAGCTGCTGGTCAGGACGGTTCGAACTTAGCTCGACCGAAAATGTGACTAGCGTGCCTTCGGCATCAGACGCTGCGGTTGATGTATGTAAGTCTATTGGTGCTGGTGGTTCCCAAGGATCTCGAGGAGAGAGTGGTTCGGCTGATAAGGTCGTTCTTTACGGTAGCGTTCATTTATCCATGGAAGATGAAGGACCTCAAGATGAAGGGGTTGAAGTGTCATTCAAAGCCACAGAATCCCTCAAGCGCCGCCGCAAGACTTCGAACAAGGCTGATTCGAACCCTAAGGGAGCTAAAAAATGAGATCTGGAATAGTTTCTCGTCAAGAGATAATATTGGAGGATGATGCTGATCTTGGTGCAGGTTTTTTGGCTTCTGGGGGCCTGTTGGAGAACTTATTTGCTCATCTGCCGGAAGGCAAGACTCCACGGGACCGACCCTTCCATGTTTCGAGTCCGTTATCATTCAGACATGCTGATACCAAGTTAGTGGCTAGTGAGGATCTTGACATGGCCCATCGCGTCTCCGGAGAAAGCTGCTCCGGTTTTCTCTGGCAAGGGTATTGCTGGCGTCGATTCGTCCAATGCTTTTCGACCCAGTCCCCAGCCGACGGACAGAGGGGAGAGTGCTTCATCTTCCCCAATTTGGTTTGACGCTGAGTCTAAATTGGTATCTTGTAGGTCGGATAGCTCGAATGTGCCAATGGATGTGGATTCTTATGAGGCTTCAGGGAAGTACGTACCTGATTAGTCTTTGGCGAATAAAGATAGAGTTGTGGATGCGCTTTCTGCGAAGTTGTCCTTATTCCATATTGCTACCCTTGTTGAACATCATCATTATAGGAAGATGAGTGGTCCCGAGCTTGGTAATGCTTTGGTTTTTAATAAGGCTCAGTCGAAATTCTTGGTGGTTGAAACTTATGGAAGATGGGTGACGGCTGAATCTATGTGTCGCCGACTTGAAAAAGAGGTGGCTATGTTGAAGAGACAGGAGGGCATGGGTACCGAGGTGAGGAGAAAGATTGCTTCATTAAATGCCAGCATTGAGAAATTACAAAACCAAGTTGTAGAAACAAAGGAGCTTAGCAAAACCTCTCAGGCTTCGGCTCTGGCTACGTTTGAAGCACGGGATAAAGCGGTACAAGATTTGGAGGTGGCAAGTTTGAAACTTGAGGAGACCGAATCAAAACTCACTGAGATCGAAGGGATATGGAGGGATGAGAGGAATGAGATGCAGAAGGCATATGACCAGATATTGGCCGAACATGTTAAGCTGGAGAATGGTGAATTCCTCATCCGTCTTTTTCTTTTATTCTGAATCGCTTTGATTTCCTTCTGGCCGTATTAACTCTTTGATCTTTTCGTGGTGCAGAAAAAGATGAATTGGTGAGATCCAGGGATAAAATTCTGAGGGCCCACCAGGATGTGCTTGCTCATACCTCGGAAGGCATTGCTCGTTATGATCGTGAAACAACCGAACTATACCGACTCGTATCGGAGCTCCTCCTGACCAAACAGTGGCTTCTTACAGAAGGGGCCCAATCGATGGTCCGGTTGGTGCATAAAAGTCCGGAATTGGAGAACATTGTTGCTGACCTTACTAACTCTGTTAACGCCTACGGGTGAACGAAGGTATTAAGCAGGGTTATCATGTTGCTAAAACGTCGAACCTGCGTGTGTCCGATGTGCTTGGATATGATGAGAGTGCTAAAGATGCCTTGGATGTTGCCATCAAAGCTTTTGACAAGCTAAGTATTTCCTGTCTCTCGAAGGTGGCGGCTCTTGTGAACGTACCCTTATCCAAGCTTCAAGAGTTAAGCAAGCAGGACATCGTAGGCGAAGATTTTAAACCTTATGTTTATGTTTTGTGTTTTTGGTCACATACATTCGGACTTATGTAATATTTTGTTTAGATTCTGATTAGACTTGTAATGAATGATATGCTAGATTTTCTTTGCGAATTATCTTTGCTTGTTGACGCTGTTTGACACATACGTATGCTTGATTTGAGCTTGACATGCGTCTGTGCTTAGCTTGAAATCTTTTTTATTACGGACGTATGTTTAAGGATATGGATGGTCCAAACCTTTGTCGTTTCGGAGTTTGTTCCGAATTAACCCCATGAAATGTTTGATCAGACATTGAAGGATTGGTTATCTTGGCTTAAATTTGTGCCGCATTATTTTATATATTTTAGGGACTATTGAATCTTCTCTATCGGCACAAGGTATAGGTCATGGCCCGTAGTGCACTTTTTCATACTTTGTATTTGCATTCATGAATATATTAATTAGAAGCAACAAAAATAATAACAATTGTATTACTGTCTAAACATTGGATCACTTTATTAAATCATAAAAAAAGTACACTCAATCTTTTGACTTATGAGGTAAGCCCTCCCGGAGTACATAAAAGACTTATTTTAAAAGTTGCCGATGCAGACCCTCTCGGCGTACAATGGTAATAAGGAAAAAGTGATCGTAATACGATGATGGTTTAGCAAATCACATGAAACATCGCTTCAGGTGTATCCCGTTCCAGGTACGAGGAATCGGGGGTTCCGGCTATTGTTTCCAAAACATACGAGCCTTTGTCGCCAACTTTCTTTGATACGATACGGGCCTTCCCAATTTGGTGAGAGTTTTCAGGGTGGCTCCGTTCGACTTGCTTCGTTGTTTCGAAGTACATAATCACCAACTTTGAATTTATAAACTTTGTCTCGAGCATTGTAATATTTTTCTAAATTTTCCTTATATCGGGCTTCCTTGATTGCCGCAACATGCCTGCGTTCTTCTAGCAGATCAAGGTTCGAGCGTAATTCTCTTTTGTTCTCATCGCTATTCCTGATTCATTGATCTGGTAATCCGATTTCGGCAGGCATAACTGCTTCGGTTCTATAAGTGAGGCTATATGGGGTTTCACCGTTGCTAGTTTATTCATTGTTCGATGCGCCCATAAAACATTCGGCAGTTCGTCAGCCCAACTTTTTCTTTCGGCTCTGAGCCTTCGTTTGATACTGTCGATGATCCGGCGATTTATTTGTTCAACTTGTCCGTTGCCCTGAGGGTGAGCAACGAATGAGAAAACTCGTGTTATCTGCAAAATTTTGCACCATCTTTTGAAGGCGTTATTTGCAAATTGTTTTGCGTTATCACTCACAATGTATAATGGTAAGCCAAAGCGACATACAATCTGCTCCCAAAAGAATCTGGTTACGTTGTCACCAGAGTTTACTGTGAAAGGTTTTGCCTCGACCCACTTGGTAAATAATCGACGGCTACTAGTAGGTATTGAGCACTCTCGCTTGATCTTGGGAATGGCCCAACCAAATCGACCCCCCCACTTTTGGAAAGGCCAGGCGGCCGTAACCGGATCATTTCATTTTTGGCTTGAAGGCTTACTGGTGCATGTCGTTGTCATTCATCACATTGCTAGAGATCTTTGACAACGCTTTCATGCATCCCGGGCAAGTAATAACCTGCGTTTTTTTATCTTCGTTACTACTATCTTCGCTCCAGCATGGATTCCGCATATGCCATAATTAATTTCCCTTATTATGTAACTGGCTTGCTCGGGATCGTACATTTTAATAATGGACCCAGGAAAGTTTTTCGGTATAGGGCACCTTCTTGCATCTGGTATTGTAAAGAGTTGATCTGAATCTTCCTGGCTTGAGCCTTATCATTTGGGAGGATATCATGAACTAAGTAATTCACGATTGGAGTCATCCAAGATGGTGACTCAGGTTTGATCCGCAAAACTTCTGGTGCGATGATTGATGGTGCGGTCAATACTTCGACTCACACATCCTTTGCCTGATGACTAAGTGACACCGAGGCTAGCTTGCTTGCACGCCTGCTTTTTTGTTTTTTGCTTCGGGGTACGTGCTCGACTTTGCATGAATCAAATGCTTCGATTGCTCGCTTGACCTGTTTTAGATACTTGATCTTGCTGGGTTATCTGGCTTCGTATTCCCTATTTACTTGATTTGCTACGAGCAGGGAATCGACGTGTGCGATCACATTCTTGGCCCCAACCCTTTCGGCAAGTCGGAGCCCGGCAAGTAGAGCTTCATATTCTGCTTCATTATTCTAGCTTTTAAACTCAAGGCGTAATGAATAGGTGATGTCTGATCCGTCCGGGATAGTGAGGATTAATCCGGCCCCTACCCCCTCGCCGCTCGAAGCTCCGTCAGTGTACAACTTCCATGGTACTTTTGGGATAGGTTCCTGATTTACTGATATGCCCGTTTCTTCGGGCATTTCTACCAGGAAGTCGGCGATGACCTGGCCTTTTAGCGGGCCCTTCTTTCGGAAGGTTACGTCGAATGCCCCAAGCTCTATTGCCCATTTGGCCATTCGGCCCGACACTTCTGGTTTTCACAGAACGTGTTGGATCCTTTGATCCATCCGTACTTGGGTGCGCTTGGAAGTATCGTCGTAATCTTCGAGGGGCATGTACCAGGGCTAACGTAAGCTTTTCTAAACTGGGATACCTTGTTTCGTAATCTTTTAAGGTTCGGCTAACATAATAGATCGGAATCTGAGATCTGGTCCGATGTGCCACCAAGATGGCGCTTATTGCACCTTGAGATGCGGCCAAGTATATTGTTAAATCTCTCATTCTTTTGGGACTGTAAGAGTTGGCAACATACTCAAACATGTCATTAAGTCTTCAAAAGCTCGAGCGGCCTCATTCCACCATTTGAAATATGCCTTAAAGCTTTTTCAGAGCACATCCATAAATGGTAATGACTTGCCTACAACTTTGTATAAAAAACAGTGGAGTGCAGCAAGACGTTCGTTCAAAGATTGAATTTCTTTGACGGACGACGGTGGTTTCATGGTTAATACTGCATCAATTTTTTCTGGGTTGGCTCGTAGTCCATTGGACCCGACCATGACTCATAAAAATTTTCCTTCTTCTACTATGAACGTACACTTCTTGGGGTTTAACTTCATGTTTATGCTGCGGAGCTGGGTGAAGGTTTTGAGAATAACTTTGAGCATGATATATTTGGTGTTACTTTTAATTACGATATCTTCAATGTATACTTCCAGGTTCCGTTCGATCTGATTTTGAAGGCTTTATTCATCAAACGCTGATATGTGGCTCCAACATTTTTAAAGCCGAAAGGCATCTTTGTAAAGCAATAGATCCCTTCGTTTGTTACGAAGGCTGTTTTATCCTCGTCCTTTATAGCCATTTGGATTTGATGGTAACCCTTGTATGCATCCGAAAAGCATTTCAGACGAAACTTGGAGACAGAGTCAATTTTTTCATCGATCTCTGGGAGCCAAAAACAATCCTTCGGGCAGGCGTTTTTTAAATCCGTATAATCATTACACATTCTCCACGAATTATCCTTTTTCCAAACCATAACCGGGTTAGACACCCAAGTTTAGTATGGAACTTATCGGATAATTCTCGCGTCTAGGAGGCTTCGTATGTCTTTTGCAATTGCCTTGGCCCGATCGAAAGCCATGTGTCTTCTTTGTTGCGTTATTAGTTTTATCGACTCTTTTATGTTCAGGTGGTGCTGAGCCATTGACCTAGGAACACCCTGCATGTCAGAGTGTTGCCAAGAAAAGACATCAATAGAGGTAGTAAGCAGGTTCCATAGGAGCTTCTTGGTTCGTTCGAGCAATTATGCACCGATAGCTATCTGCTGCTCGGGGAATTCAGGGTTGATTGACCATAACTATGTATGTGGTTCGGAGGTTTTTGAACTTGTTGTCGTGGCTTGACGTACTTCGGCAACACATTGGCTTGATTCGGTAGAGATTGTGGCAACTCCTGATTCAGTAGGAAATTTTATAGCTCCGTGAGTTGTGGAGCTGACTGCTCCGAAAGCACGCATCCCTGGTCGTCTGAGTATGATGTTGTGGGTGGATTTTGATCCTACGACCACGAATGTGAGTTATACGGTTCGGAACTTTTTATCATCCCTAAGTGTAACTGGTAGGGTAATTTGCCCAACTGGCTGAACTATTTCTCCTGAAAAACTTACCAAAGGAGTAGCAACTTTGATGAGCTTTTGCTTCGTCTGTTCTACGAGCTGTTGGAAACATTGCATGTACATTATTTCAAAAGCACTCCCTCCGTCACCATAAACTCGTCGGACATGGTGTCCGGCAATAACATCTGAGATGATTATCGGACCATCTCGTGCGTCTTCCGGATTAATTGCTAGGAAATTGGTCGGCTGGCACATCTAAGCCGCCATGTACTGGTTAGGCCACTTCCTTCCTCGGGGCTCTGTTGCTCGGATCATATATATACTAGCTTCGGTATTCAAGTTATCGGTAGCTGGTGTCGACTTCTTGCCTTCTTTAACCTCTTTTACAAGATGCGAGAGTTTCCCGGACCGCACGACTCGCTCAATTTCCTGCTTTAAAGCCCAACATTCGTCGTTTGTATGCCCCTTATCCCGGTGATTTTCACAAAACTTTTTTGAGTTTTTGTCTGACGTAGGCCGTTGTTTGGAAGGGGTCGGGAAACGAGTGTTTTTAGTACTTAGAATCTCACTCGAAGATTTTGATAGTTCGGAGAACATATTGAAACGTACATGCCCCGTTCGAGTATTGTTTCGATCCGGCTTATAGTACGGATTTCGATTTCTATTCCAATTAGCGCTCCGGTTCTTTGTTGGCAAATCGTATTGCCTCCAAGGGGAGGTTCGAGCTTTTGCATTCTTTGTTGATGCATCATTCGGCTGCCCACAAGCACTTTTTTCCCGTACGAAGGCTCATGCTCGTTCCATGAGGACCTCCATGGTTTTTGGCAAATCCTCATGGAGTTTCTCAACTAACTGGTTGTTACGAACCCCGTGGCAAAAACTAGATACTCATAGTTAATCAACGACCCCACTAATTTGCATACTTTCCTTGTTAAAATAGTCAAGAAAATCTTCAACGGACTCTCCATCGCGATGTTTGATATGATGTACTTATGTGATATCCTTGAACAGCGTCGATATTGGCAGAAATTCTGTAGGAACAGACGTCGAAAGTCTTCGAAATGGCTAATCGAACCCTCAGGTAGGCCATCGAATCAAACTCTTGCTGATCCGGTAAGTGTCTGGGCGAACATGTGACACCACGCCGGCATCGGCCATTGTTCGACCTTGGCAACCCCGGCGAAAGAAAACATATGGTCGTCCGTGTCGGACGTACCATCATAATGCTTTAGTGATGGGGGCATGTTGGATTGAACCCTTTACAAAGGAACAAATGATTAAAAGCCAAACTCCTATAAGATGCTGATCCTGAATAACGGAGTTTACAAGCTCTGATGTAAACCACTATCCAAGCCTAAAGTCTGCATTACAAGCATTGCCAAGCCAAAGATCTAATAAACCATGCCTCTGACGAAGGCTAAACACAAATACAAGCCAAGGTCTGTTAAAGATCAACATAGGATATGTTCATCAGTGTTTTAGTTATATCAGTGTTTTTCAATGTAACAGTGTCTGTAATAGTAGAGGTTAGGTTAGGCAGTCGTTCTAGTTAGTTACTTTGTTATCTGTCACTATCAATCCTGATATCATCAAAAGATGCTCAGAGGTTTGGATTGTACTATAAATAGACGGTGTATTGTACGGTTCTATTCATCTATCAAAGATCATTTTCTACCAATCATCTTCTTTCATTCCTGTACTAACAAACACTTGTGATATCAGGCTGAGGGGGAGTTGTGAATGACATGTAAACTTTAAGTTGATAGCATGATAATGAAAACAAACTTCCATTAGTTGTGAATCAAAAGTTTCTTTAATTTCCACTGCAAATCACTCTGTTCTAAACATCTTTCATTGTTCATCTTTAAACTTTTCACAACTAATTATACTCAGATCCTAACAATGGGTATCAGAGCTAGATTAATCAAATTTGACGTAACAATCAATTTGATTTGAACTAACCAGCTCTCCCTGCTAATTTGTTTGTTTGTTTTCATTGGAAAATAGAGTTTATTTACGTTCAAAGTTTTTAAACAAAAATTTGTTTGTAAACCAACATACTGTCGCAAACTATACAAGATGCTCAAAACACAGGGTCATTGTTTAAGCCTCCGATGCTTGTCAGAAGTGAGTATTACAGCTTGCAACGTCGGACGGGACACATTCTTACTCAGCAAAATACTGGTTATATGAGGTCTGTTGTATTTGGGCCTCATGTTCCCATGGTCCCAACTGAAGAAGACCCCAAAGTTCAAGTGCTAAAAAGCCATGAACACTACTCCGAGCAGGATTTCCAAGAACTTGAGTTAGATGCTAAGGCTTTTAGCATTTTTGCTTCAGCCTTGCCTAACGAAATCTATGCTGGCCTGTTGCATTGCAATAGTGCTAAGGAGTTGTGGGATGCCTTGAAAGCGCAATTCAGTGGAACTGAGGAAGTAATTGAAAACACCAGATAAGTTCTTAATCAACAGTACGAAACGTTTTGACATGTAAAAGGAGAGTCTCTAACCCAACAGTTTGAGAGATTTAGCTGTCTCATACGTGAACTTAAACTGGTTAATGTTGAATTTCCAAACTCGACTTTAAATAGTCGTTTTCTTAGATCACTACCAGATAAGTGGGACACTATAGCTTTTGTTACTCGATATTTTGTGGGGTTTAAAGAAATAAAGTTTAACTCAGCTTCATGGTAGGCTACTCACTTATGAAAGAGAGCTGAACCAGAAAAAGAAGCTACAAGAATCTGGCAAAGTGGCTGATGATTACACTTTTGGTAACACAACACTTTTAGGCCAAGAAGAAGCTTCTAGTAGTAGTAAGGATCAGGGTTATGATCATTTCATTGATATAACCTCTTGGGGTAATTTCAACTCGGATTCTTACACACCCAATTATGCATTTGTTGCTAATGGGGAAAACCGGACTTTTGATAATTTGTCCTTTGAGTTGAATAACCTACAATATTTTGATCCTACAGATCCAGAAGAAATGGATATTTTGTACCAGCTGGCCTTATTAAATGTTAGGGCCAGTAAGTATTACAAGAGAACTGGTAGAAAGTTCCCAGGGTTGCATGGGGGGTTGAAAGTTGGGCTGGATAAATCAAAGATCAAATGCTTCAAGTGCAATAGGCTAGGACACTTTGCTAGGGAATGTAGATCACAAACATCAGGACCTATTGTTACACATCCTGGCCCTAGACCTCAAAGAACTCAAGCACTACTCATTATTCCCAGTATACCCCTACTCCTCATATGCAAAACACTGCTCATTTTGCACACCCTGCTACCATTGTTCCTGTGCACTATATGCAAACCAATGTTCCATAAGTTCGGTATGTTCAAGCACCAGCTCCTCAGGTGCAGATGCAACCTACACCTCAAGTTACTCAAGTAAGCTTAATGTTATTAGATTTTGTTCTAACTAGTTGTATCGTATGCTTCTATATTCGGGTTTGCTTTTATCAATTTATTCATTAAAAATGTATACTTTTAAATTTAACAACGAACAAACATACTCGTATACACAATGTATTCAACTTAACCAAGTCCGATTCGATACCAGTTGACACCAAGCCTATCCCAACCCGTAATACCAAAAAGAAATCATTAAAGTTAAGGAAAAATATGAAAATGTATTAAACTTAGAAAATAATTGTTATTATAATTATAACATTAGAATAACGAGTTTTTTCATTTAAGGCTTTGTTGATTGGAGTAGCTTGCCTGAGGAGTTAACTTATGAAAACTTTGCTCTAGTTGCCAATAATGATTTGAAACAAAATGGGTTTTTGCTTTATGACACTAGATACAATAGTTGAAGGTGATGAATCTGAGGAACTAGTTTTAAAATCTGATGAGTCTGATGTTCATGATGAAATAGTGGTTACAAAAGAAAATGTTTATGAAGAACTGAATCCTCTGTCTGACCCATGGGATGCATCTGTGTGTAAAGGTGAATGTGACTGTGCCATGATGGCTGCTACTAAGGTATCTCCTCATATCCTAAAAGATCTATGTTCAGATAAATGCATAATTGCTTTTGCTAACATAAAAGAGTAAATGAAAACCTTAGAAACAAGATTTTAGATGATGAGCTACGATATGAAAAACTTACAAAAGAGTTGAGAACAAAATTATTTGAAAAAGAATTTGAAATCAGTAGCCTTAAACATGAGTCCAGCATAACGAAGGACCAACTCCAGACTATGGTAGAAAAATATCAGAGTTGTAAAAAGGAGTTGGAGTCTGTCCAAATCACCAGTGAAAAATGGGTAGAATCCTACAAAGGTTATGAAGTTATGCTTGAAAACCAGATCAAAAGCAACATAAAATTTGGTGTAGGGTTTAGAAAACATGACCAAGTTTCTGAAAATGTTGTTGTAAATGCTTCTGGTGTGGTTGAGGTTATTCCTACAAATCTTTCTGGTGAAGCAATCAAGGTCACTTAATGGAAACAAAATTATTTTAGAAAAACATGAGGGTTCATCAACTTTTGAGAAAGTTGAAAAATACCAATTCAAACCCAAATGGTCTGATGAATGTGACATTCTTGAAAACTTTAAACCAATGGATTTCTCAAATATTGAGGGTATTAAAGCACCCAAAGCAAGAGTAATTCCTATCAAAGATATTCCAGCAGATGCTGCTACAACATCTGCTGAAAAGAAATCTTTGAAAGGAAAGAAGAAAGAAAAAGGTTAAAAAATTGTTTTGTGATTTTTGTGAAAAGAAAAATCATGTTATACAAAACTGCCTTCTTTTAAAAGCTTGTGAGATTAACAAAACAAATGTAATACCTGATTCTTCAAACTGTATCATCTGTGGCAAATCAAATCATAAAACTCAAGAGTGTATTTATGTTCTGAGTTTTGATATAAAAAGACATGAATATCAATCTAAAACACTTAGAGAGTTCACAAATTGAAAAGTCCAAACAAATCTTTGTCCTAATCCACACATCTGATACCAAAGCTTTAAATAAAAAACTCTGCTCATAGAGAAGTTCAGGTAACAGTTGCACCATCTGCTAACAAATACTCAAGAGGATATGGCCAACCACTGTTTCAAAAAGTCCCACCAAACTATAAGGCTTACAAAAGGCCTTCCAAACCTAGGGTTAACCGGTATCCTCATGGGTATGAGCAGTTGATAGGAACTGGCACTCAACAGTGGTTACAAAAACCAATCTAAACTGCTGCTCATTTACCAACTGTTGAGAATGATATGTCGGTGACCCCATCCAAAGCCATTTTGGCTTTGGAGACCCACCTAAACTAATTGTTTACTGTAAGGGCATTATAAGTAGGTTTATGTTTGTCTTGTTTAGGCTAGCGTATAGTGTGCGGGTTGGTTTGGTTAAAGTGGGTTACAGTTTTGGTATGGGCTTGGCCCACTTGTATTAGATCGCACCCTATCACCTATAAATATGGTGCACCTAGGTCATATTTGGGGGTTGATCGATTTTGCATTGTACCCGCGAGTACCAGACGACTCTCTAGAAGTCGTGTGCTCTTTGATCAATCTAATCGTTCTTATTTGAATCTTCTACACCTTTTCTTGTTATTCCGCAACTTGTTTAGGTGTATAATATCCGATTGTTAAGTGATTTGGGACTTACATTTGGTATGAGAGTCTACATAGTCTTGCTAAGGCTCGGTTGGATCGGATGTTGCTTGAAGATTGTTGCTGGTTTGAAGAATGGAAGAAACAAAGAAAAAGGTTGAACTTCTGATTAGTTAAATTTGTTTTATATTTTGTTCGACTAACCGGATTTGTGTTTCAGCGTGTTTGCAGATCATTCATTCTTGAACAAACACCCAGAAAGTTTTTATAACGTTTAGCATTTGGATTCTTCAAAACAGTAGTTTATAAGATTAAGAAATTCAAATTTTGTTTATAAAACATTCATAAAACTGGGTGTTTGATCTGTTTTGGTAGAAAGTCAATTGTGTTTACAGGTTTTTTCGGGATTTTGGTTGAAGAAAAGATTCCAAAATCAATTTCCCACAATCTCGGAAGTTTGGTGAAAAAGGAATTGATTTCGGTTTCCAAAATAAGTGTACGGGATAAGAAACAGAGTGTGCGACTTCAAGTGTGCGTTGGGTATCATCTTGTTGGACTTTTGGCAGTGTGCGGGCCTAACTAGTGATTGTGCGACTCAAACAATAATGACTGTGCGGTCCATGATCGAAGGACCGGTGTGCAGCCTTTAAACTTGGTACTGCTGAACTGTGCGGTTAAACTTAACCCTTTAGGAGTGTGCGGTCTATGTTCTTGAATCTCCTTGGACTGTATGGTTTGGACTGTGCGGTATTAAAGTGGACTCTTGGACCTTTGAACTGAACTGTGCAGTTTGACTTGACCCATTGAAGTGTGCGGCTTCTATTACTAAACCTTTAGATTGTGCGTTTTGGACTGTGTGGTCTTAATTTGAATGTTTGGACTGTGCGACCTGAACTTTTGGACTGTGCTGTTTTATCTGTTGAACTCTGGGACCAATAATAGCAACTGGCATTTATAAAATTGTTAAAATAAAAAATTATTAAATTATTACTAATAGTTTGATTTTTTTCAGCAATGGATTCCACTAACCAAGTGTCGTTGAGTGAAAAGGTGGTCAAGAATCAGGATTTAGATAATGTTATTGGCACAAACAACAAGATCCCAAGATTTCATCTGTGGGATTTGTTTTCTAAATGGAAAATTTGCTTTTCCCAATACATGAAAATGAAAGATCCTAAAGCTTGGAGATCCATTTGCAGACGACCAGTAGTAATTACCTATGTGATTGATGAAGAAAAGGGTACAACTGCTATTAAACCCGTTTCAGCTTACAGTGATGAAGATTATGAGAAAGTGGAGATTGATGATTAGGCATTGGCAATGCTTCATACTGCATTGGTGCCATAAATTGATATTGGTGTTCGTGAAGCTAAATCTGCAAAGGAATTGTGGGAATCTTTGTTAGCCATGTATGAAGGGAACGAAGAGATGAAGGAAAGCCAAAGGGAGATGCTGATGCAAAAGTTCAACATGTTCAATTACTTTCCAGGAGAGACTCTGGAAAATCAAATTCAAAGATTCATCTCTTTGATTAGTGAAATGAGAACGCATGACATGCCACTACAGAATTTGGTTGTGAACAAAAAGTTGTTGAACGCTATTCCAAGACATTGGGACACAAATGTTACGTTGATCAAGTGAACCAAGGATCTGGTTCAAATGAGTCTTACTAAATTAATCTCTTTATTCAAGTCATATGATATGGATGACAAGCAAAGATTTTACAATCATACTTTGAGCTACAACAATGTTGGAATCTCACCGAACACAACTTTGGTTTCGCAACAAGGAACAAGGTCTTTTCAAATGTTCCTTCAAGTAATCAAGCTTCGTTTCTGTTTCCTTCAGATATTTCCACCTATCTTGGTCACTCAGCTTATGCATCTGCTTGTCCTGTTCAACAAGTGAACTCTGCTCAACCTACACAAACTCCTACTCCATCCAATACTGCTTTCAAGGTTACTAAAGATCTTGAAGAACACATGGCATTCATGGCAGGGGTGATGAACTATTATAATGCTTTTGTTGCTGGGAAGCTGACTGGAAATCACATCGGGGCAGATGAGCTGCATGAGGTCCATATCCTGATGACATTGAAGAAATGGACATTACCTAGCAAATGGTCATGGCAGTGTTTCGTGCCAAGAGTTTTGTGAAGAGAACTGGAAAAAACAACTGGGAAGTAGCAAATAAAGAGCTCGGGTGGAACAAATCTAATCTCAGATGCTTCAACTGTCACGAGCCAGGACACGTTGCTCGCGAGTGTAGACAACAAAGAAGAGAGAGATCTGATTCAAACGTGACTGTTACTGTCAGCTCAGCATCAAGACCAACACCGACTACAGTCTCGAATTCAAGTGTGAGTGTTACCTGCCCAGTGAACAATGCACGAAATCAAAGCAATGTATCTGGATCAACTCCAGCTGCAAACTCTGGAAATGCTTTCGTGACACAAGAAGGGGGAGGATTTGACTGGTCAAATCAGATGGCTGACCTAAACATCACCGAAGATAATGTGTATCAAGCCCTCATGGCTCAGAGAAGCAACCCCGCTCCCTCCGCTGCTGAGGTATGTGTAGATAATTATGTTGTACTAATGCATGTAAAGATAAAGTTAACGATTACAAAGAGCAGGCTGACTCACTCATTTTGCAACTTCAACTATCCAAATCTGATCTATATCAAATCAAAAAGAAAATTAACAGATATAAGGATATGGTGAAGGCGCAAAAGCGTGATATCTGACAGTTGCAAAATGAATTGTCTGAAAAATTAACTGTTGAACTTGATAATCTAAAATCAACTTTTGAAAACACAAAATTCAACTTTAAGAAATTTGAGGTATCTAGTGAAAAGGTTGAGAAAATGATAAATCAACAGTTAAAATATAGCAAAAAAAGAAGTTAGGAATAGTAGATTGGGGTTTGTATGCATTCCTCCACCGTACAACCACAATTACACCTCACTTCCTATGTCTGAAGAGGAGATAGCCAACATGCCTGACATGGAATATTGGCGAAAGGGTGATGTAAAAGTAGTGCCAGTCAAGTCTAAGAAAATCTGAATTGCAAGGCCTGATAAAACTGAGATTAAATTAGAAAAACCGGCATTGAACACTTACACAACTTTCATGAAATCTGATGATGTTTCAAAACATTCACATTCTGGGACTCTAAATTTTGAGAAAGATGATGATGTTGATAAACATTTTCAAGTCTTAGAGAATGATAATAATATTGACTAAAAAACTTTTAGAAGTTCATCAGAATCAAAAATTCAAAAGGAAGAGTCTCAGAATAATCAAATATTTTGCGAGTTTGATATGATGAATGGGTTGTCTGAATTCATCATGGGGATTGGATCCAGCAATGATTTAACTACTTCGTTTGAGTCAAAATGTGATTCCTCAGAAACAACTACATGTAAGAATTCAGAGTTAGTTGGTTCAGTCGAGTCTGGTGGCAAATTAACTAAAGAAGTTAAATCTTAACAGACCAAGAATCCACTTCAGAAGCTTCTGTTGAGTCAAATGGTAAGCCAACAACAGAAGCCTCTGCTCAGCCATTGACTACTCATGATTCTGAAGCTACTGAATAAATATTGTCACTCGAGACTGAAACTATTACTAAGGATCCAACTGACACTGTTTGTAAGAAAATGAACGTTACTAACTCTGTTGCTTCACATGCAGACAAAGTGATTGTTGTAGAGTGGGTAGAAGAGGATGAGGGCGATGACGTTGCTTTATTTGATTTGAAAAATAAGATTCAGAAAAACAATCTTTTAGTTTCTGAAAAAGCAAACAATATTTCAATTTCTACTAACGCTTTGGATTGTGTGGGCCCTGTGTTTTCATACTTGCTTTGATTATGTTTGTGATGATTTGAATTCAGTTGTTTTGCCTAATAAAATTGATATTTCTAAGAATCTATTGGAAAAGCAAACTAAACAGGGTGGTGAAACAAAATATATTCCACCTAAATCAAGATCAAACAATAAAGTTGCTGGCAATAATATTTCAAAAAATCAAGGAAGAAATCAAAGTAAGTCTGATTTGTCAAGACCTCAGGATCCACACAGGTCTTCAAGTTGTGAACAGGCTGATAGATCTCCAGCAAAGCCGCATGTGAAACGTCAAATATGTTACTCATGCGGCATTGATGGTCACATTGTAAGAAATTGTCAGTATCGTCCTGAAAAATCCAAGGAAGAAAAGCATCACAAGGCTTCAAAAGGAAATATCAAATCTAATAAACAGGGGAAGATTGAGAAATCTGAACCTGTTAAGAGGATGAATTCCAAGGTGAAGCCTTCTGATGATAATTGGAACAAGGCTAAAGAAATAAATCACAAACGTAACCTAAAGTCTTCAAAACTTAATTTAGAAACTATGAAATTTTCGAACTTTATTAAACAAGTTTGAAGACCTAAAAGCCCTGTTCCATAAATTTCTTCCAGATCAACATGTTCTTCAAATAGGTCTGCTTATTCTAAAATGAATATGGTGTTGATGCAAGTCACTTATGTGAATGAAAAGGGGGTACCTACCGTCACTATGGCTTGGGGTACCAAAATCTAACTGATCCCGCATTATGTGCAGGAATGACTTTGGAGGGCTATCATTCGACTCTGGGTCATTGACAGTGGTTGTTCCAGGTATATGACCAGCGACTTATCCCAACTTAGTGACCTTGAATCTTTCAATGGTGGATTTGTCGTTTTTGCGGGAGGAGAAAAAGGACAAATCATTCAGCGAGGCACTGTCAGAAATGGTGATCTCTGTTTCAAGTTAGTCAACTACGTTCCTGAGAAGAAGCATAGTCTACTAAGTGTTTCACAAATCTGTGATAATGGCTACTCAACTCATTTCACCGACAAGCACTGCCTTATCTTAAAACTAGGAATCGTAATTATTTAGGATTGGATCTTGCTGAAATCAGACAGGAAAGGAGATGCTTGTCATTGATATGAACAACCACCCACAGAAAGCGTTACTTGTTTGTTCTCAAAAGTCTCTAAACACAATGCTATGTTGTGGCATCGAAGTTTGGGTCATTCAAATGCCAAAAATCTAAACCGTCTTGCTAAATTGGGGTTGGTAAGGGGATTACCGGTAAAAGATTTTATTACTTTTGAAAAATGTGTCTCTTATTCTAAGGGTAAACAACATCGAAACCTCATTTTCTCAAGTCTGTAAACACAATTAATAGTGTGATGCAGCTTCTTCACATGGATATATGTTAAGATCTGAGTTTGACTTGATTGTATTGTTTTAAACAATTTGATAATAAAAGAGGATAAAACATACAATACTTTGCAGCGGAATGAGATTTAAAACTTTGTAATACAATCAAGGAGAGATTAGCTTTCATCATACAATGTTTTCATTACTCAAAAGATTGAAAAGATTACAAACTAATACATGTATGAATCACTAACTCCCCCTCAGACCGAGCTTCACATATTTGTTCGTACAAGATGAGTGTGTATGTGAGCTAGATAGAACAGTACATGCACTGCCTATTTATACTACAAATCCCTAACCTCTAACAACCTTAAGAAACTCTAACCACTGCTAATGACATCTAACAACCTTAAGAAACTCTAACCACTGCTAATGCTATCCTCTTTTATATTGATATAGCACTGATTATGAGACACTGATGATGCTATCCACTGATGAGCTCAACCACTGATGAAGCTTTATCAGATGTTCTTTAAAGGGTGATCAGACCTTTGACTTCCGAAGACCTTTGAGTTTATCAGTGGTTTGGTCTTCAACAGTCTTTATAACTCAACAGAGCTTAGCACTGGGCAGATGTTTAGAACCATCAGTTGTTAGATATCTTGTCTTAGAGGGGGAGAAGTGAACCAAAATACTGCTTGTCCTGGATCATTTTGTACAGACCTATTTTGGTTCAATCCCAACAATCTCCCGCTAGAACAAATGATGCCAAAACTCTTCCTTATTTATGATCTTTATTCTCTCATCAGTTTTCCGTGATTTGTCCTTTGAATTGTAGTTCAAAGTTCTGGGAATTTTCATCATCTTCATCCTACACAGTTGAAGTTCCAAAAGATCTTGGAGGCCAGCTACACCCAGGCCTAGCGCATCCTCCCTTGATATTTTTTCAACTTTCCCATTGGACTTGAGCAAGGTCAATACATGGGTCTTTTTGTCAGACATCCATTTTAGTATTTTTGAGTTCAATGGGTTTCTTAGGAGAAGTTTTATTTATGATGAGTTTGGGAATGGTGAACACTTGATAGCCTTTTGATAGTTTCAGCAGACTGAGCTTGAGGCTTTAATGAAACATCATTCAATTCATGCAAAGGTTGATTTTTGTTGGCCTGTATACTGATGTCAGCTTCCCTTTGTTTATATTCCACATCCATCTGTAACTGCCTTTTTCTTTTATTTAAGGCTTGGATGGATGCTTCTAAGGCAAGATCTGCACTATAATTTTTAAACTTGTTTCAGTCTGGTGCATTTTTCCTCATTTGAGGATCTTTCTTCATCCTTTCACATCTGTTTGCTTCTTGTTTGAGAGTTGTGATAGGCCAGTCTTTGAACTGATGCTCATAGGCTTGATATGGTTTGTCTCTCATGATACGTTCTATGAGATCTTTCCTTAGCTCCTTTTGAAAGTCAGCATTAGGTGGTATGTTTGACGCCTTCTTGTTTAAGTCTCTTGCAAAATCTTCCAGTTTCCTGACTTTGCTTAGCACATGCTGCTCTAGTCTTGACAAGTAGGTGTTACCCTTCCCTTTTCCCTCTTCTTTTGCTATGTTTTTAGCTTGTCTGGCTTTCAATTTCAGATACTCATCAATGTTTTTAGGAATTCTGTAGCCATGAAGAGATGGAAAGATTCTTTCGGATGGATTAACCTCTGTATAGAATTGTAACATTTCATTTTGAACTGCAGCCAGCTCCAGAGGATATATTGTCTCCAATGGTATGTTTCTAGAAGGGTTGTGTCAAATGGGTGATTGAGTAAGTGGGATAGATGTTGGTGATGAGATAGGGATGAGAGGTTTTAGATTTGTTTGAATAAATGGTGAAGATGATAAAGGAGTATGTGCAGGTATAACATCATCATTCACCGTGACCTTTCTTTTTCTTGTATAAACTAATTTTGGTGAAGGAGTGTTTGTAGGAATTTGAGTTATAGGAGTGAGTATTGATTCCGATGGAAATTGAGAAGTTTTTGTACAAACCACTGTTGTTTTAACATCTAGTATACCTTTGGTAGTATCAACATCTGTTGAAATGGAAGATGGTAATAATGATGATGGCATTGTTTTCTGCTTTTTGTCAGGTGGTTGTTGAGATGAGAACATTGGTTTGGGACTGTCAGTGGTTAACCTTTTGATACCAACAGTGGTTTTGAGACCAATAGTGATACCCTTTGCTTTTATCTCCAGTTCTTTCAACTCTTTTTGCTCCTTTCTCAAACTCTTATCATTTGTCTCATTTTGATTTTGAATGGTCCTCATTTTTGCACCTTCATCATCTGCTTGAATTTCCAGGGTTTCATCAACTCCCTTTTTCTTTTCTTTGACATATGTTTCAATAGAAGTTACCGAGGGCCTTTTCACAAGATCATTTTTCTCCCCCTTTTTGGCATCATCAACTCTTTCGAAGATGGGTGCAGGGGTAGTGTCAGGCATTTTTGTGAGGGTTTCTTTAATAACCTTAAGCTCGGCGTGAGTATTTTTGTATCTTTCTTCAACCATGTATCTGAGCATTTGCACTTGTATTTCATATTGGTGGTCAGCATGCTGGCGTTGTTGTTGAAGCAGAGGATATAACTGTCTTAATATTTCAGTGGTTTGAGGAACATAGGGTTGAGCAAGGTTTTGAGATTTTGAAGATTCTAACATCTGTTGCAGCATATTTTTGATATCTGCCACAGATGTCTCAATTTTTGTAACTCTCTCCGTCAATTCTTTATATTTTAAATCATTACCCAATTTAATGGGATCATCTGATTTCCCACCAGAGGTGGTTGTATCAACCTTAGAGATAGGAGAAGTCTCCAAATTCTCATCAGCTGATGCCCCTTTTTCTTGGTACTGGGACTTCCTTCTACAGTAGAGGGTTCCTTAGCAAACTTAATAGTGGTTTAACACCAGCATTGGTTTCCAAGGTAGCCTTAGTAGAAATTGCCTTCAAGGGAGTCTTATTTATGAAACTACTGTCCAGATGTAGATCAGTGGATTCAACATCTGTAGTAGCTGCTCCACTTGAACTACCAACAAAAATTTCATGAAATTCAAGTGGTGTAACCTCCTCAACTGTTTGTGGGATAGCCAATTGAATTTTATCAGACACAGCCACTATGGAAGTTTTTCTCTCAGTAATGTGTTGGTGAGAAGGGCTGTTTTGTGTCTGACTTTCAATGACCTCAAACAGAGATACTTTTGTTGATGTTATTTGAGATGGGGGGAGTATTGTGGAAAAAGAATTTGCCCTGGGAGAAGGACAGTTCAGCATACTCTCAAATGAGGGTAATGTTTCAAGTTGTGGTGTCCCTGTGCTTACAACATGTTCTTTTTTAGAGGAATCATGAGGAGTTGTGGTTTTGGGTGTAGATCCTTCCAACTGTTGTGAGGAAGTAGCAACATTGGTTTCTTGTGACATTTGTGTTGTCACAGGATTAACTTCTGGGATCTCATCTTCCAGAAGATCCTTTTTGGTAGGTTTGATGGGCTTGGTGGATTTCTTTTTGGTCTTTTTGGTGGGGGATGCACAACAGTGGTTATGCTACCGTGGTCACCAAGAGCAGTAGGCTCAGCAGCTGAGGTCTGAGGAGTAGATGTGGACTCATCCAAATTTTGCTCACACTTCCCTGCTTGTGTTTTAGAAACTTTTGACTCTTTAGCCATAATGCGAATAAATGTTTCAGACGTTAAGCTGTTTATTTGAAAGGATATACCTTTAATAAGAGCTTGTGTATTTTCTTTTGGAATTTTCTGTTGTAAATAGTAACTTAAAAATCTTGGAAATAACAAGAAAGCTTGTGCTTTATTGTTTTTCACATTTTCCAAATTTGTTACCAAATCATTAAATAATGCTTGGGAGTAATTGTAATCAGTTTTAGACATGATAGCGTATCCCAAGTATTGAATTTTCAAAGGTATTTCGTTAAAACCAGTTGTTTTATTTGAAACACAGGTGAGCGGGGTATGAAACAGGAATTTCATAGGAGGTGGAAATCCTCTTTTTTCCATAGTAGCTTTTGTTAATTGTCCTGCATACCCTATGTTGATCAAATCAACTTGATACTCATCCTTAGGGAAAGAGATTTTACCAGCTAGATCGTCCATTTGAAAAACTTCTGAGATGGTCTGTGGAGTTATTGGAACCAGGATACCTCCTACTTTTGATGAGATTGCCCAAGACTTTTTGTTTTGAATTTCAAGTTCGGCATTAGCCCAAAACTCTCGTAGGGTGTCTTGATAAATTGGTGCATTACAGGTAACCAAAGTTTTATACTTTGATGAAGACAAGATATCAATGATATAGTGAAAATCTGTATTTTTCTTCGTCTTTTCGAAAGCACAAAGGGAATTGTGTGGATGTTTGATGATAAGAACCATGATCGAAATTTTGAGAGACCTGGAGAACTATGTAATCGCTTTGGAGAAATTTTGAATTTGATTTTGGTGATAAAAACTTTGTTTGAGGGTTTTATCAGGGTTTTATTTGGATAACAATAGTTTCAAAACTCGGATGGTTAACATCTGACACGTGGCAAGATCTGATGGCTATTATCTGTCCACGTGTATCCTCTGACTATGAATGGATGACAGTTGTTTTGAGAAACCACTGATGTGTGTCACCAGTGGTTGTGAAACAGTAGAAAATGAAGACAGATGATTCACTTTGTTAGTGGATATATATGCCAATCAGAGTTTTGAAAATAGAACAGTGGTTTCATCAGACTTTAGAGATTTGTTGAGAAAATTTCAATTTTAACTATTTTTAAGGTTTTGTTTTGATTTACTGAAAACATTTTGATGCTATTTACACACGAAATACAAGAAAACTTGTTTTAATCCATGTTTAGCATTTCAAACCTAGAGATCAGACTTTTGAAGGTGGATGCTTAATGCTTTTCATTTGAACATCTGCCAGTTGATCTTTAGTTAGAACATGATGCAGAGAAATCAAACCTTTTCATAGTAATCTCTCACAAGGTGATGTCTGATTTACACTGTATTTGGCCGTGAGATGGTAGACTGTTTTGAAACATCTTCTGCTTTTTTGGTGGATGAGATTTTGTATTTTGAGAACATAATAGCATATCCACAGTCTTGTGATAAAGATTGTGATTACCTGCAAGGTTAGTCTTGACAAAACATTTCACATGACCTACTAGGATTTTTAATGCTCTTCCACACACTAGTCCTTGTGTAAAAACACTTTATAGGCCTTGGCAGTGGTTGAGTATCCCAGATGGTAACAAGGTTGTCAAACTACTTCAATTTATTTAGACTATACTATTTTATGATTTAACCCTGATCATCATACAGAATCCTTTTGATTCATTATCAGTGGAAGTATATTTCCCTTTTTTTTTAAAAAATGAGGGGTTCTACATCCTGACAGGTATTGAGCTTTAACTATCTAAAACAAGTAAAAGCTCAATATGTATTACTTTTAAAACAAAAACTTAAAGGAGTAATACATGACCTGATATATAAATGAAATTCTTACAATTAAAAATTAAGTAAAATTTTCTTGACAAATGAATCAATTAGATTTGATAAAGTTTATAAGTCACTAATGAAACAATTGTTAACTTTAGATACATCAATTACCTGAGCATTCCTGTAAACAGTGGTTGCACTTAGCTTGTTTGGTAACATATGTTTGAGCAGAGATGGAGATGTATCTAGGTTTTCATTTTGTAGAACTAGCCTGTGAACTCTCAAGTGTTTTATGTTTATACTCTTTTCTTTTGACATCAAACGTTTTGAGATAAGCACACTTTTGAGTTTTGTGATTTTTCTTCTCTTCTCCTTTTAACCTTTCCATAGATAGATGTTGTATTATTCACCGGAAGGTTTCTAAAGAAAGAGTAATCAATCCAGAATAATTTACATTAATGTTTTGAGAGACTTGATCATTTTTTTCAAAATTCTTATGCTAAGTCTCACATTACTTTTGATCTGGTTTGCTAATTATCAACACAATTTTGATTTCATCTTTTAAAGCTTCTCGTAACTTTTGTTCCATATATATAGATCTTGTTCCTAAGGTTTTGGTTTACCTCAATCTTTTAATGACTTTAGATGAATCCTTAGCAACAGTTAATCATGGAATCATCACAAATTCCAACACAAACACTGAAATCATTTAAAATGGTACAACACATCATGGTTGTTTTACAGAGTGATTGATTAACCAATCGTGATTAGACTCTTACTCTGTTTTTCAACAAATACGAACAACACAGTATCAAAGAAATTGAGCTGATCTTTTTATGTCAAATTGATTGTTAGATCAAATTTGACTGACCTAGCTCTTATACCAATTGTTAAGATCTGAGTTTGACTTGATTGTATTGTTTTAAACAATTTGATAATAAAAAAGGATAAAACATACAATACTTTGCAGCAGAATGAGATTTAAAACTTTGTAATACAATCAAGGAGAGATTAGCTTTCATCATACAATGTTTTCATTACTCAAAAGATTGAAAAGATTACAAACTAATACATGTATGAATCACTAACTCCCCTTAGACCGAGCTTCACACAGATTTGTTCATACAAGATGAGTGTGTGTGTGTGAGCTAGATAGAACAGTACATGCACTGCCTATTTATACTACAAATCCCTAACCTCTGAGGCATCTTTGCTGACATCATCAAGACAGTGACATCTAACAACCTTAACAAACTCTAACCACTGCTAATGCTATCCTCTGTTATATTGATAAAGCACTGATTATTAGATACTGATGATGCTATCCACTGATGAGCTCAACCACTGATGAAGCTTTATCAGATGTTCTTCAAAGGGTGATCAGACCTTTGACTTCCAGCAGACCTTTGACTTTATCAGTGGTTTGGTCTTCAACAGTCTTTATAACTCAATAGAGCTTAGCACTGGGCAGATGTAAGAACCATCAGATGTTAGATATCTTGTCTTTGAGGGGAGAAGTGAATCAAAATACTGCTTGTCCTGGATCATTTTGGACAGACCTGTTTTGGCTTTCTATCATCTGTTCTTTTGTAGGGTTCAATCCCAACAATCTATTTGGTCTTGTGAATGTACTTAGCATCTCAGGAAAGTCTTACTGTTTAGTCATTACTGATAATACTCATGTTTTACTTGGGTTTTTTTTTTCTTAGATAACAAGAGTGAGACTGCAGAACTAGTTAAACGCTTCATCATCTTTATGGAGAATCAGACTAAAAAGAAGGTGAAATGAATTCGATGTGACAATGGCACTGAGTTTCAAGAATGCAGAGCTGAATTTTTTCTGTGCACAGAAGGGAATAGCTAGACAGTATAGTGCTGCCAGAACTCCACAGCAAAATGGAGTAGCTGTGAGAAAGAATAGAACTCTAATTGAAGCTGCTCGCACTATGTTGTGTGATTCTAAACTTCTAATTTTCTTCTGGGACGAGGCGATAAATTACAGCATGTTATCTTCAAAACAAGGTCATAATAAACAAATCACGCATGAAGACACCTCATGAAGTACTATTTGGCGAAAAACCTTTCGTTGGGCATTTTCGAGCTTTTGGGTTGTCCATGTACTGTGTTGCACTTAGATACCATTTCGCAGTTTGACGCTAGAGGAGATGAGTGCTTCTTTATTGGCTATGCCAGTAAGGCAGTACGTGAGAACGAGACAACATATAGAGTGTACAACAAGAAAACAAGACAAATTGTTGAGTCATTCAATGTTCAGTGGCTTGAAGAGAACCAGACAGATATTGGAAACGGGCCATTCACTCTCTATAACTATGTTCATTTATTTACATCTTTTGGTATTCTCAATAACTCATCTCCTATTATTGATGCAGATTACACAGGTCCTTCAACTGAAGCTCCATGTCCCTCAATTGTTATAAACAATGCCGATGAAGAGGGGGATGTTGACGCTGAGGAGGATGCTAGAGTTTTCAGGGATTGCACAACTCAAGCCTCACCTTCAACGACTACACCAGAACTTGTGAGGGATCCATCCAACACGGAAGAGGAAGCTTTGGACTCGTCTGATGATGAAGACTCATCAAACAATCCAAACAATCTTTTTTCGAATGATCCAACTCCAGACGAATATCTTGTGGATTCAGTGGAAGAATTTGTGTCGGAATCTTAGAATTGGAAGAAATGGAAAATCTGTTTACCTAAAACAGGATAAGTTCCAGAATCGGCTGTGCCCACCAGTGTTCAAAGAAATCACCCTGTGGAAAATGTGATTGGACCAGTTGAGGCTGGGGTGTTGACCAAAAGTCAAACTGGAGTCATCAATACATGTTTATACTTGTGCTTCATTTCACAAATCGAGCCAAAAACTACTCAAATAGTACTTCGTGAACCGTGTTGGGTGGATGCTATGCAGGATGAGCTGAATCAATTTGAGAAACTGAAAATCTGGAGGTTGGTTAAGTTGCCTGCTGGCAATGTTTTAAATACCGGAATGAACCAGCCAGTTATACCGGTTAAATCGGATATCGGACACGAGTCCGGTATGATAAAGGCCGGTAAAACCAATGTTTTAAAAAAATGGTTTTTAAGTCATATCGGGTTGGGCTCTAAAATGACTCAACCGGTTGAAACAGGTTGTATCGGGCAGTTAAACCGGGTTACTAGTTAACCCTATAAATTCCATAAAATACAAATTCATCGCAAAAAACAATCCAATCTCAACTAAGATTTATGTAACTGATCATAGTAGTTAGGATCTGAGTTTGACCTGATTCTGTTGTTTTAAACAAATTGAACATAAAATGAGATAAAACAGATAAAACTTGCAGCGGAATACAATTTAAAACTTTCTAACACAATTAAATGGGAGATTATCTTTCATCACACAATGTTTTCATTACTCGAAAGATTCAAAAGATTACACGTAATTACATGCATGAATCACTAACTCCCCCTCAGCCTGAGCTTCACACAGATTAGATCGTACAAGAAAAGTGTGTGTGTATGTGAGCTAAATAGAACAGTACATGCACTGTCTATTTATAGTACAATCCTAACCTCTGAAGCATCTTTGCTGACATCACCAAGACAATGACATCTAACTAACTTAACAAACTCCAAACACTGCTAATGTTATCCTCTGATAACTATGCAAAACACTGATGGATAATCAATATTATTGCTACCTACTGATGAGCCTAACCACTAATGAAGCTTTATCCAATGTTCTTCAAAGGGTTATCAGACCTTTGACTTCCAACAGACCTTTAACTTGAACAGAGCTTTGGTTCTTCAACAGACTCTATAACCATTAGCGCTTAGCCAAGAGCAGATGTTAGAACTATCAGATGTTAGATATATTGCCATTGAGGAAAGTTGTAATTCAAAACACTGTTATTCTGGATCATATAGATTAGACCTGTTTTGGCATTTTATCATCTGTTCGTTTATAGGGTTCAATCCCAACAATCTCCCCGTAGAACAGATGATGCCAAAACTCTTCTTTATTCATGATCTTTATTCTCTCATCAGTTTTTCCCTGATTTGTCTCTTGAACTATAGTTCAAAATTCAGGGAATTTTCATCATCTTCATCCCTACACAATTGAAGTTCCAAGAGATCCTGAAGGTCAGCTACACCCAAGCCTAGTGCATCCTTCCTTGCAATATAATCAACTTTCCCATTGGACTTGAGCAAGGTCAATACATGGGTCTGTTTATCAGACATCCACTTTAGTATTTTTGAGTTCAATGGGTTTCTTGGGAGAAGTTTTATTTGTGATGAGTTTGGTGAGATTCGTCTTCTTGATAAGGATGTGGCAATGATAGTAGGTGGATCCTGATGATCTGATGAAGTAGCATCCATTTTAGATTCTTTCATGTTTTCATCTTCCTTCTTTTCATATTTTATCCATTTGATGCTCTTTTCTTTGATTGAAGGCTTGGATGTATTCATCTAAGGCAAGAATCTGCATGTGATTTAGTTTTCTTGAACTTGTTCCAGTCTGGTGCAATCTTCCTTGTCTGAGGATCATTCTTCATTTTCTCACACCTGTTTGCTTCTTGTTGAAGAGCTTTAAGAGGCCATTCTTCATTTTCTCACACCTGTTTGCTTCTTGTTGAAGAGCTTTGAGAGGCCATTCTTCAAATTGATGCTCTTTAGCTTGGTATGGTTTGTCTCTCATGATAATTTCTATGAAGTCTCTTCTTAGTTTCTTTTGAATATCAACATCAGGTGATTGAGTTTACTCCTTCTTGTTCAAGTCTTTTGCAAGGTCTTCTAGTTTCTTAACTTTACTAAGTGCATGCTGCTTTCGACTTGACAAGTAATTTTCACCTTTCCCTTTACTCTCTTCTTTTGCAATGTTATTGGCTTGTTTGACTTTTAATTTCAAATACTCCTCAATGTCCCTTGGAGCTCTATAGCCAAAAAGAGATGGGAATGTTCTTTTGGATGGATTATCCTCTGTGAAGAATTATAACATTTCATCTTTAACTGCAAGCACTTCCAAAGGATAATTTACTGCCAGAGGTATTTGTCTTGTTGGATTTCGGCAAGTAGGTGATTGAGTAAGTGGATTTGATGTTGCTGATGATGGAGGGATAAAAGGTTCTGGATTGGTTAGAACAAGTGGTGTAGGTGTGGGTGTATCATCATTCACTTTGAATTTTCTTTTTCTTGTGTAGACTGAGCTTGGTGACTGAGTTGTTTTGGTGGTGTGTGTTGCAGGGGTTTGGATTTGAGAAGATAAGTTAACAGTGGTTTGGCTAATAGCTGATGAAGGAACTGTTGTCTCAACCTCTGTTGTGTTAAATTCTGTTGTAGTGAAAGTTGGTAAAGAAGGTGGTGGTGTTGTTTTCTGCTTTTTTGGCATGTGATTTATAGGTTGGGGTTGTTGGTTTAGATGCAACAGAGGATATAGTACCAGCAGTGGTTTTGAGACCAGCAGTGGTTTGTCTTTTGGGTGCTTGTGGTGGCGATTTATTTTTGTTTGAAATGCCAATATCCTTTTCGAAAGTCCTTTTTCTTGTATCTTCATCATCTGCTTGAATTTCTAGGGTTTCATCAACTCCCTTTTTCTTTTCTTTGGCAGACGTTTCAGCAGAAGTTACCAAGGATTCTTTTTCAGGTTCTGGCTTTTGCTTTAACACATTTTCCACAGACTCAGTTTTCTCCCCTTTTTTGGCATTATCTTTTTCTAAGATAGATGTCGAGGAAGTGCCAGACTTCTTTGAAAGGAATTCTTTGATGCCCTTGAGGTCGGCCTGAGTTTCTCTATATTTTTCATCAACCAAATCTTTTAACATTTTTACCCGTATTTCATGTTGTTGATTAGCAACTTGGCGTTGTTTTTCAAACAAAGGATATACTTGCTTGACTATATCAGTGGTTTGAAGAGCAGGGGATTGATCAGTGTTTTGAGACTTTGAAGCTTCTAACATCTGTTGCAGCATATTTTTGATATCTAGCACAGATGTCTTAATCTTTGTTACTCTCTCCGTCAAATCTTTAGATTTTAGATCATCACCTAACTTAATGGGATCATCTGATCTCCTACGAGGATTGGTAGTTATATCTATGTTATCATGAACAGAGGTTTCAATCCTTGTTTCAAACACAGATGCCCCTTTTTCTTGGTACTAGGGACTTCTTTCTACAACAGAGGTTTCCTTAGTAATTCCAATAGTGGTTTTAACACCAACAGTGGATACCATGGTAGCCTTAGTAGAAATTGCCTTCAAGGGAGACTTACTTATGTAACCACTGTCCAGATGTACATCAGTGGATTCAACATCTGTAGTAGCTGCTCCACTTAAACTACCAACAAGAATTTCATGAAATTCAAGTGGTGTAACCTCCTCAACTGTTTGTGGGTTAGTCAATGAAGTTTTATCAGACACAACCATTGTAGTGGATATATTCTCAGTGATGTGTTGGTGAGAGAGGCCTTTTTGTGTCTGACTTCCAATGACCTCAAACAGGTATTCAGGGTTGATTTAATTTGAGATGTGGGAAGTGAGGTGGAAAGGGAAATTGCCTTGGGAGAAGGACAATTCAACATACTCTCAAGTGAGGGTAATGTTTCAAGTTGTGGTGTCCCTGTGCTTACAACATGTTCCTTTTGTGAGGAATCATGAGGAGTTGTGGTTTTAGGTGTAGATCTTTCCAGCTGTTGTGAGGAAGTAGCAACAGCGGTTTCTTGTGACCTTTGTGCTGTCACTGGGTTAACTTATGGGATCTCATCTTCCAGAAGACCCTTTTTATTGGGTTTGGTGGGCTTGGTGGATTTCTTTTTGGTCTTTTTGATGGTTTTTGGTGGGGGTTGCACAGTAGTGATTGTGCTGCTGTGGTCACCAAGAGCATTGGGCTCAGTAGCAGGTGCTTGAGTTTGGGCAGGTTTTTCTGGTAAATCTTCCTCTACCACCTCTACTTTGGTTTTAGGAACTTTATCTTGATTAGAAATGCGTGTAAAAGTTTCATGACCCATAGCTCTTGCCTTGCTAACTAGGCCAAGTTTAGAATCATATCCAGGTAATTGATTTTGAGGATATATGCTTAGAAACCTGGGATGTATCATAAAAGCATTTTCTTTTGCAATATTATAATAGTTATTTACAATGTCATTGAACAAGAGTTGGGAAAAAATAAAATTTGAATCAGTTAAAATAGCATATCCCAAATATTGCATGTTCAATGGTATTTCATTAAAACCGGTAGTTTTTGCTGAGAGACATGTGAGACTGGTATGAAAGAAAAATCTCATTTCAGCAGGGAAATTTGGTTTGTATATAGTCATACCTTTGAATTCACCAGCATACCCTCTTCTAGAAAACTCTGCTTGGATCTCACCCAGAGGAAATGTCACAAGATATGACATGTCATTCAATTTAAACACATGTGAGATCGATTGTGGAGTAACTTGCACCAAGGTTTTGCCCACTCTTGAAATTATTGTATAAGGTACTCCCTCTGTTGAGTGAACCTCAACATTTGCCCAAAATTGTCGGAGTGAACCTTCATAAATTGGGGTTTTTGCCGTCAACATCTCCTTGAACTTTGATTCCTTTAGTAACCGAATCATCGTGTGATATCTCATATTTGACTCGATTTCTTCTAAGATAGCAGTGTAATTATGAGGAGTTTTGATGATCAACGTGAATGTCGATGATACGGGTTTAGATTTAGCTTTTGATTTTGCCTTGGATTTTGTTTTGGGAGCCATGATTTTGAGTAAAAAAAACTGTTTTGAGATTTTTGAATTCGACACAGTTTGGTGGACCCTCTGTTCTTGATAGAACATGGTTTTTATAGGGTTTTATGAAAAAGTGATGATGACGTGGCATCTAGTGTAAAGACTGTCGAATAGCATCTGTCCACGTGTAACCTCTGTTCTGTAAATGGAAGACAGTTGTTTGGCTAACCACTGTTGGAGAATATCATCAGTGGATAGGAACAATGGTTGCGACTAGCAGAGGATACACTTTTTGACAGTGGATAGATTTTTCTAAACACATAGTGTTTTGTGCTATCGGTGCTTTTAATAGACTTTGAGGATTTATTAAAAAATTCAATTTTAAAACTATTTTTAGAGATGGATTTTGATTTTCAGAAAAACATTTTTATGCTATTTCCACATGAAATACAAGAAAACTTGTTTTAATCCATGATTAGCATTCCAGATTGAGAGATCAATTATTAAGAACATGTGATTCCAATTTTGATTTATATATTTCCCAACAGATCTTTAGACTGAATATGTTTTAAAGAAATCAAACCCTTTTTATTGCAATCCCTCATAAATTATTTCTGATGTCATCAGTGGTTTGATCATCAACTATTGAAAACCCGCAGAAGAAGAGTTCTGACAATTGTTTTGAACATCTGCAGCTCTTGTGATAAGAGTTGTGTATATCTGCAAATACAATCTAGACAAGAAAATTATGAGATACCCTTGACCATCAACAGATTTCTTTTGATTTTATTATCAACAAAAAGTAACTCCCTTCTTTTCTAAAAATAGAAAGGTTTTGCTCCCTAGTTGGAAATTGAGATTCGACTATCTAACACAAGTAAAAGCTCATCATGTATTCCTTAAAAAAAAGAAAGGTTAATACATGTCCTGATATGTACATGAAGTTTTTACTGGTTTAAAAAATTTAGTAAAAACTTCGTTGATAAATAAATCAATTCCATCTGATTGATTTTCTAAGTTCTTTTTGAAACAGTTGCTAACTTGAGATACATCATTTACCTGGATCTACCTGTAAGCAGTGGTTTCACTCAATCTGGTTGGTAGCAGTTGTATGAGCATATATGTGAACCGTTAAGTGTTTTATGTTTATACTCATTTCTTTAACATCAAAAGTTTCGAGATAAAACACACTTTCAGAGTTTTTGTGATTTTTTCTTCTATTCCTCTTTTAACCTTTCCATGAGCAAATAGCATTCACTGGAAGGTTTTGGAGGAAAGAATAATCAATCCAGAATCATTTATAGTAATGTTTTGTGAACCTTAGACATTTTTGCATATTTTCTTATGCTAACATTCACATTACTTTTGATCCGGTTTTCTAAACCTAACTCATAACACTTAAAAATTTTCTCATAATTTTTGTTCATCATATAGATCTTGTTTCTAAGATTTAAGTTCACCTTAGTCTTTCAAAGGCATTAGATGAATTCTTAGCAACCATCAATCATAGAATCATCACAAATTTTAACACAAATACTCGAAAACTTATAAAACATGATTTGGCTCTTACTCCGTTTTCCAACAGTTATGATCAACACAGTATCACAAAAGTTTGAGCTGATCTTTTTACGTCAAATCGATTGTTAGATCGAATTTAACTGACGAAGCTCTGCTACCAATTGTTAGGATTCGAGTTTGACCTGATTGTGTTGTTTTAAACAAATTGAACATAAAAAGAGATAAACAGATAAAACTTGCAGCGGAATACAATTTAAAACTTTGTAACACAATCAAATGGGAGATTAGCTTTCATCACACAATTTTTTCATTACTCAAAAGATTCAAAAGTTTACAAGTAATTACATGCATGAATTACTAACTCCCCCTCAGCCTGAGCTTCACGCAGATTAGATCGTACAAGAAAAGTGTGTGTGTGAGAGCTAAATAGAACAGTACATGCACTGTCTATTTATAGTACAATCCTAACCTCTGAAGCATCTTTGATGACATCACCAAGATAATGACATCTAACTAACCTAACAAACTCCAAACACTGCTAATGTTATCCTCTGATAACTATACAAAACACTGATGGATAATCAATATTGTTGCTACCTGCTGATGAGCCTAACCACTGATGAAGCTTTATCCAATGTTCTTCAAAGGGTGATCAGACCTTTGACTTCCAGCAAACCTTTGACTTCAACAGAGCTTTGGTTCTTCAACAGACTTTATAACCATCAGAGCTTAGCCAAGAGCAGATGTTAGAACTATCAGATGTTAGATATCTTGCCATTGAGGAAAGTTGTAATTCAAAACACTGTTTATTCTGGATCATATAGATTAGACCTGTTTTGGCATTTTATCATCTGTTCTTTTATAGGGTTCAATCCCAACATAGTTTTATCTAAAAACAACTATTTTAATTGTAAACTATTAAGCATTTTAAGAATATTTTATTAGTTATAAACAAAATTGCATTGTACGAGGTGAGTAACAGTTTCAACAACGATGAAATATTAGAATAGAAGGCACTAGTTAATTACCAGAAATATGGAAGATCAGTATTACCTTAATATCGTATTTTATTAAAATTAAGAAATCAAATCTTAAGGTAATGCAAACTGGTTCAACGGTTTGAACCGGTAGAACCGGATTTACCGCTGGTACATAAGACATACCGTATTCAGGTTTTACGGGCTTGACATGGTGAAAGAGGAAATCTATGTTGAGCAGCCACCTGGTTTTGTGAATCAACAATATTCAGGTCATTTCTATCGGCTTGATAAGGCTCTATATGGTTTACACCAAGCTCCTCGAGCATGGTATGCTACACTGACAAAACTTTTGTTAGCAAATGGCTACACTCGTGGAATCATCCACCAAACACTGTTCATTCGTAAGGTGGGAGAAGACTAGATTCTGGTGAAAATCTATGTAGACGACCTTATCTTTGGGTCTACTAGTAATGCACTGTGCAAGGAATTTGAAAGCAATTTGAAATGAGTGCTTTGGGAGAAATGAATTTCTTTTTGGGATTGCAAGTTTGTCAGGATTCAAAGGGAATTCTGATCCATCAGGGAAAGTATGTGGATGAGATTATTGCAAAATTCAAACTTCTAGATGCAAACCCTTCAAATAATCCTATTGCAGAAAGACTAGTTCTGACTGAAGATCTGGAAGGAGAAGCTATGGATGAGACACTGTATCGGTCCATGATTGGCTCGTTAATGTATTTGACTGCCAGTAGACCGGATATTATGTTTGCAATTTGTCAATTTGCTCGATATCAGGCTACTCCTAAACTTTCTCATGTACATGTTGTTCAGAGAATTTTTCGATATCTGAAGGGCAGGCCTAGGCTTGGTCTTCTGTATCAAAGAGATTCCCCATTTGATTTATGTGCTTTCTCTAACAGTAATTTTGGAGGCACAGGTAGAGACATGAAGTCCACATCTGCTGGTTGTCAGTTCTTGGGAGATAGGCTTATTTCTTGGCAATGCAAGAAGCAGTAGACGGTTTCCCTTTCAACCGCTGAAGCTAAGTATGTGGCTACTTCAGCTTGTTGATCTCAAGTGATATGGATCCAACATCAGTTGGTGGAGTACGGTTTGAATTTCTCTCAAACTCCTATTTCTGCGACAATGATGCAGCTATTCAGACAGTGAAAAATCCCGTGTATTTTTCTAAAACTAAGCACATCGCCATTAAAATTCATTTTATTCATGACTCATTCAACCAGGGACTTATCTCGATGGAACAAATCCACACTGACGAAAATGTTGCAGATTTGTTCACAAAACCGGTTGATCGAGCACGTTTTAATGCTCTTCTTGAACTGTTTAAAATGGTCGAATTCGAGGACTGCACAAAAACATTTTTCTTCATTTGTATAAATTTGTTTCTTAAAATTGTTTTTCGTTTATTACTTTTATTTTCTATTTTAAGCAAAAATTTAAGGGGGTGTAGTCTCTCAGAAAAATACAAAAACATTAAAAAAAATCAAAAATCTCAAAAAGAGTGTTTGCAATGCGTTTAATATAACCTGGGAAATGAAATGAATTTTCACTACGTGAATTAAGGCTGACTCATGTAAGACCAGTATTGAAATGGTCTGACTCTAGAGCGATATGTTGGTAGGCTTTATCCTAATGACTGGAAACTTTGACTGGTTCTGAGCAGAAAATAAAATTGAATTATGACCTCAGGAAAGAACGTCACTTGGAATTAGAACATTTCTATTTGAATGCTTGTGTGATATCCCGATACACACAATTTTGTTCTAGTTCTGAAATCTTTTCTGAAAAGCTTGGGAACCTCCTATGTTTTGCGTGAGCAAAGACCTGGAGGTGCTAGGCGACATCAGCTTTTGTTTTGCGTGAGCAAAGACCTAGCTGCACGTTGTCGCGCCATAGATCAATGACACCCGAAAGAGGCCCTCAGCTTTTGGAAAATCCATTTGATCTATATATTATATCCATCTTTTCATATGATCTATTATGTTCTCTTCTCAACCAAGTCCCAGTCAAGATTTCAAATTTAGAACAGGCTTGTGGAAATATGTGGTGGGGAAACTGCTTGCATGATAGAGGGTACTAATAATGGTTCCGGGATTTGGTTGTGATTTCAGTGGGTGTTCATATTTAAATTATTTAAAACATGATAAATCAGTTTCAGACTAGTATATTGAAAAAGCCTAAGGAAATAAGCTTAAGGGGACAAACATACTAGAAATCGCTCAGATCAACCAAAGTAAATTAGTGTTGATAAGTGTAGTCCAGTTTGAAATACTGTGATTTGATCCCAAAAGAAAAGTGCTTGCAAACAGCTATGTGCATTGGTTTGATAATTTTTATGTGAATAAGCTGTGTTTATTTAATTAATTCGTGTAAATATTATATATTTAGAATAGTTTATAGTATGGCGTAAATATATCATAAGTTTATTGAAAATGTGACCTTGTTCAAGAATCGAGAAAGATCGTGTTTTTCTTCAAAATTTCTTACACGAAAATTGAAGTTCTCTTTTGGGTCTTGGGATTTGAGCTGGACCCACCGCACACTTGGTTGGCCATACACAATCTAAACAGCGAATGTGATTATTGTTGTGTATCACCGCATGGTTGGTGGGCCCAATAATTTTAAAAGTGATAGGGTATTAAATTATTCACTGTTTGTGGCTCACCGCACGGTTGGTGGGCCCAATAATTTGAATGTGATTAGTGTTGCACCATATGTGTAAAAACCAAAACAATCATATCACACACTTTTTCTCTCTCTCACTGTTCATCGTCTTCCACATCCAAAAATTTCAAGTTCTCCATTTTCATCATGTCTGCTTCTAAGGGAAAATCTAAAGGTAGATACTTGATTTTTGTGTTCATTGTTAGCAGGTGTTTAAGGTATATTTGTGAAAAGAATCGACTGATAAAAGAAGTCGAAATTAGTAAAGATTATTGATTTGGTGAACTGATTAGAAGAAAGTGTTAGGGTTATGTTTGATTGCAGTTTAATCGGTGTAAACTTTTGGCTCAACTCGTTTTTGGTGATATGATGTTGATGAAGTTGAAAAAATGGGGTTCGGTAAACGAGTATGGAATGATCGGAACATAGAGTTTGGCCGAAATTGGTGTTAGGACGACGGAGAAGATGACTGCTAACTGCGCGTGGGTTATACGCACCGGAAAGAGAAACCACACACTCATGAAATGACTAAAATGCCCCTCACATACTAGTTTATTACCAGTGTGCGAGTTGAGACTGTTCGGTTGACTGCGGTTGACCAGGAGACTATGCGGTTGACTGTTGTTGACTATATAAAGTGTGTGACTAACTTAGAATTACCTTGGTGTCCTCCAAGTTCGGTCGAGAATTACTGTCTTGCCCTCGCACACTGGAGTGTAGGTCGCACAGTCATGTGTTGGACCGCACACTCCATTATATTTGGGATTGATGTGCATATTGGGCTAGTAATAAAACTGTATTGAACTCAGATTGTTTTCTAAATTATAATTTGAGATTTTTATTAATATGATTGTGTTAACAGTCATATTTTTAAGAATTTTAAAACTTATTTTTAATGCTTTGACCCGGTTTGACCATATTTACGGTCCAACTCGGGAATTTTGGGTTTCAAATATCTGTTAAATATTTGTGACTTATTCTGTTTGATCAGAAACTAGAAAAACAACAGCTGATAATCATGTCCCGACTTGGGAAAGGAGTATGAACGTCACATGCTATATCACAAAACCTCCTAAAGGTCACGAGATTTACAAGTCAATGATAGTGGGATCGAATACTTGTCGATTAGCTCATGCATTTAGAGAAAATCGTGAAGATTGGACAAGAGACTTTTGGAACAATGCAAGTGCGAAAAAAGGAGATAATGTGATCAGATCCAAGGTTTGTGGCAAGGAAATTTTGATTACAGAGCAAGTCATTGGTGAGGTTTTAGTTTCGGAGATGCTGCTGATGATCTGGTTGAGTACTCAAAGGAGAAGGTTACTGAAGTGTTGAACAAGATGAGCTATGAAGGGTCGTTTCCTCCTATTGTCAAGAAATTGTTGCATCCATATTGGAGATTTTTGGCTCATGTCTATCTGGTGTGTATTAGTGGAAACAAGAGTGGTATCGACGTGTTGACAGTTGGAAGTTCAATTATTCCAGATGTGTGTGTGATGATATGATGGCAAATGTTAGGACCTTGAACAAAAAGTAATGGTTCAAGTTTCCTAGATTTCTTCAGAAGATTTTAGAAGCCAAATATCCTAAGTTGGAGCCAGTGTGAGTGTATACGACACTAAGATAATGAACCACATGGTTTTTTTCAATGTTGAATCAGAAACCGAGGGCTCATGTTCAGTTGACGTATCAAAACAAGAAGTAATTGGTAAAGTTTAATGCATTCTCTGAGGTCGTTGAGCAAGTGCAAGCACCGGTAAATGCTGCTGTGGCCGATGAACATGATGTAGAGATCATAGATGCACCTCCAAGAGTTGAAGAGCCTATTGAGAATGTTGATTTCACTAAGGTTGAAAGTGAAGATGAGGATGTGGAAAATGTGCTTGAAGAAACTATGATGGATGATGCAGAGGTGAGTGATAACGTAGGTAATCTCGAGACAGAGATGAATGCTGAGAATCTCACAAATGAAGTGCCACATGTTGAGCAACCGTCAAGTGTGAACCCTCCTCACACTGAGCAGGTTGATGTTAGTATTGCTGAACTTGAGAACGTATTCGAAGAGATCCTAGGATCAACCGTGTGGCGATTGATGTGACAAGCACAAGCCCTAATCCAACCACGTCTGTGGTTCTAGAGCAACTAGTTGCTAGTGTTTCTGGAACACCTGTAAGCGATGCTTTTATACAGCGACTGACACTTCTTACAAAAGATAAGATTGTTAGTAGTCCACATAGTGAGAATCTGTTTGCAGACGTTGTTGTTGAAGCTTTAATGAAGAGAGTTACATCACTTGAAGAGGATAAGATTTTCAAGGATGTGTGCAGATTGCTAGCCTGATGGAGGAAATAACTCACAAAAATCAAAAGATTTAGGAGCTTGAGACTAATCTTGGATCCCTCACGGCAATGTTTATGGATCTCAAGCAGAATTTGGAGGAAAAGTTTCCTAAGGAGTTTGCCGAGCCTCCAAAGGTTTATACTACCACTGTAAAGAGAAGATGGATAAGGAAAGAGAGGAAGCAATGGATAGATATGTTCAGAACCCTCCACGTATCGCTAATCAAAAGAGGAAACCAAAGTAGGTTATGATGAGAAACGTTGGAGTAGAGAAAGATTATGGTTATCAGGAGATGCCAGATAGATTTATGGTGAACATTAGGAAGGATAAGTTTGATCGTGTTGGTAATAGATCGTGAATTAGAAGTTGGGCCTATAATGATGAAAAGGGTATGTTTCTAGTGCTGAGAAAGAATGGAAAGGTTGAGTATTATAATTCATCAAGCTCATTTGAGTCATGGATGGTGGTGGGTCTTCATGAGTTTAGCAACGCGCCATATCATGATCAATGCAAAAACCACAACTGCAAGATTGGATGGAATTTCTACATCAGATTGCAGCAACAGGCTAAAGTGAATTTAGAGACATGAAGGTTCAGCTATCTTATGTTAAGGTTCACAGGGATGTTCTTGACAAAGACACTCAACAACTAATCAAGATTGTCGTATGGCCTCCAACTAAGCAAGCAAAGACAATTCCTCTGCTCAAGGATCTACCTGATGATAGTTTGAAGGACTTCAAGTTTTGGATGTATGATTCAACCACATGACAGGCAATCATTGTATGTAAACATGAGGAGTACATAATTTATGATGTTCTTCATTTGATGCGATTTGGTGAAAAGGATATCCGTTTGTTGGCTAAATCTCAGATTCAAAGTAATCCTGAGTATGAAGTATGTGCTAAGTCATTTACTAGAGGTGTTGCTCAGGTGATTGCATTGATGCTATGTTCAGGAGCTAGAGGCAAGGTTGAAACTCAACTGTTTGGTCTGTATGTCGGAAGGTACATATCTGAAGCTGATCTGAGTAAGAAGAAGAAACGAAAGTGAAGCTTGGTTTGCCAAGACAACATAAACCTAGGGGGTTATTGTAAGGGCATTATAAGTAGGTTTACATTTGTCTTGTTTAGGATAGCGTATAGTGTGTGGGTTGGGTTGGTTAAAGTGGGTTACGGTTTCGGTATGGGCTTGGCCCACTTGTATTAGGTCGCACCCTATCACCTATAAATAGGGTGCACCTAGGTCATATTTGGGGGTTGATCGATTTTGCATTGTAACTCTCTAGAAGTCGTGTGCACTTTGATCAATATAATCATTCTTATTTCAATCTTCTACACGTTTTCTTGTTATTCCGCAACTTGTTTAGGTGTCTAGTATCCGATTGTTAAGTGATTTGGGACTTACATTTACTAATGTGCAGGGAGCTTCTACTTGCCTTGATAGTTTATGGTATGTAGATAGTGGAGGCTCCAGGCACATGACAGGATGTAGAGCCCTTCTCAAAGACTTCATGCCTCATGGAGGGGGTGATATATCCTTTGGAAACAATTCAAAAGGGAAGGTGTTGGGGTCAGTGACTGTTTAGGCTGGGAAACTAAAATTTAAACATGTTAATCTTATTGACAAACTAAAATTCAACTTGCTGAGTGTCTCACAAATGAGTGATAAAGGATATGGATCCTTTTTCACCAAGAAAACATGTCAAATAGTAGGACCAGAAGTTGTTAAAAAGATTGATCAAATAATTGCTGAGAGCAAAACACAACTTGTTGCTCACATGAGTGGCAATGTGTATGTGTATGTTGAAAGATAATCCAATGTCTAATGCGTGTCTGTTCTCAATGGCCTCAAATAAAGAGACAGAACTATGGCATAGAAGACTTGGACACACAAATCTTAAAACAATCACTACACTCTCAAAACAAAGTCTTGTCAGAGGTTTACCCAAAACAGCTTACTTGTGATGAACATTGTGTTTCCTGTCTAAAAGGTAAACAACATAAAAGTTCATACAAGCCCATTGAATAGTCCAAAACAAGTCAGTGCTTGGAAATGTTGCACATGGACTTGTTTGGCCCTGTTAAAATCATGAGTCTTAAAAAAGATATTGCTTAGTAATTGTTGATGATTTTTCAAGGTTTACATGGACTTATTTTTTGCTCTCCAAAGATGAAACTGCATGCATTTTGCAAAATTTTGTCAAAAAAGTTGAAAAGCAATTTGACATGCAAGTAAAAGTCTTTAGGAGTGATAATGGGATAGAGTTTAAAAATAAGGAGTTAGATGATTTCTGTGTGTCAAAAGGGATTGTTAGGCAATATAGCATCCCAAGGTCACCAGAACAAAATGGGGTGGTTGAAAGAAAGAATAGGTACTTAATTGAAGCTGCAAGAACCATGCTAGCAGATTCAGGTTTACCCTTGTCTTTTTGGGCAGAAGTTGTGAACACTTCTTGCTATTTGCAGAACAGAGTTTTAATTAACCCCATGCATCAAAAGACTGCCTATGAAATCTTATATAAAATTAAACCTCTGATCTCGTATTTCAAAATCTTTGGCTACCCATGTTTTATTTTGAACCTAAAAGATCCCATTTCAAAATTTATAGCTAAAGTAGATTGTGGTTATTTTATGGGATACTCAACCAGTGCTAAAGCCTACAGAGTTTTTAACTCAAGGACTAAGTGTGTGGAAGAAACCTTGAATGTTAAGTTCAATGAACTTTCTTCATTGAAAATCCCAGCAAATCCTGCTGAATTATTTGACTTAGATAAATTCACTTTTGAAGAAGTTTCTATCAAGACTAACCCTACAGGTACACCACAATCTTCTCATCAAAGCTATGGATATGACTATTTTCTTCCACAATTCAAAGTCAATCCATCCATCAAAGGAGCAGATGTTACTAACAGCTGTGAAAACTCTGCCACTGCTATACCATCAATTGTTGATCCAACCACTGTTTCCTCTTCTAGCCACACTCATGTTGACAAAAGTCCATCATCGATGCTCAAAAGTCAACCTTTCTCCACTCCTATCCCACCAATACCTCCACCTCCATTTCAAACAAATGTTGGCTCATCAAATGTGTCAACATATGTTAGCTCAGATGATTTTCATCTTCAGCCTTCACCTCAAAATGCCATTATTCCATACAAAGGAGATTTAGTCTTCCTTAAAAATCATCCACCACATCAAGTTATTGGCAACATCAATGAAGGGGTGCTCACAAGAAGTCAATCCCAAAATATTTGTCTTTTTGCTGGCTTTCAATCTCTCACACAACCTGTTAACTACCAAGAGGCACTAAGAGACAATAGTTGGGTAGAAGCTATGCAAGAAGAGCTCCTACAATTCAAGAGACAACAAGTACGGGAACTTGTACCATTGCCAAAGATGTATGTCCAATTGGCACAAAATGGGTCTTCAAGAACAAAACTGATGAAAGGGGTATTGTTGTCAAAACAAAACTAGGGCTTTGGTTCAAGGCTATAGACAAGAAGAAGGCACTGATTATGATGAAACCTTTGCTCCAGTAGAAGGTTAGAAGCCATCAGACTGTTCTTAGCCTTTGCTGCTAACCACAACATCAAGGTGTATCAAATGGATCAAAAGTTCATTCTTGTATAGTAAGATCAAAGAAGAGGTATGTTAGGATCTAAGTTTGAATTATTTGTGGTTTTTGTTTCAAAAATGGAAAATGATTGAACTAAAAGAGATTTGCCGCAGAATAAGATGGGAAACTTTTACTACAAGCAATGGTCGTTTGTTTTCATAATCATCATGCTTTTAAGTTGATTAACTTGCATGTGATTCACAAACTCCCCCTCAGCCTTTGCAATTTCAGTTTGATGATAAGAAAATGCTGAGAAGATAATATGCAAAAGTTGATCTTTTAATAGGCAAATTTAAAGGTTACATGAGTTGCCTATTTATACTAACTATCTAACCTCTGAGCATCTTTGATGACGTCAGGGTTGATAGTGACAAGAAACTAATATGTAACTAACTCTAAACACTGCTAATACTAAACTATCAGTGCTTGGCACTGTTACATTAATTAACTAAGCTAAAGACTAAACTTTGATCTCTATCCTCTGACCCTTGTAACTCTGACAGACCTTGAAGCTTTGTGTAGGCAGATGATAGGATGAGCAGTCTTTATGAAAAGCAGTGTAAGTACATCAGAGGTTGTAACCTCTGATAGTTGAACCAAAGCTCGGTTAGTGTTATTTGGCTTTATATCATTTGTTCCTTTTATAGGGTTCAATTCCAACAATCTCCCCCTAGAACAGATGATGACAAAAACACTTTATTCTTGGTTTTTATTCCTCAGAAGAAATTCTCTTATTTGACCTTTGAATTGAAGTTCAAAGGTAAGAGATTCCCTGTCATCAGCATCCTTCACTAGCTCTAAACATAGTAGTTCTTGGAAGTCTTCTACTGTAAGCTCATAAGCAGCTTCCATGGATAGTTTAGTGGCTGTACCATCAGACTTGAGCAATGTCAATTCATGGGTGTCTTTATCGACCTTCCATTTTAGAATTTTTGGGTCTGATGGTTTTTCTTGAAGGAGCTTTTATTGCTGAGGTTTGTGAATGAGCTAACATTGATAAGTCTTTAGCCAGCTTGGCAGTTGTATCATCTGTGTGATAATCAATCATATTCTGAATCCCTTCTTTGATAAATGTATCCTTAAACTCTTTATCAGTCTTTTCATTCATCTCCCCTTGCTTTTTCCTGTGTTGCAGGGCAAGTGTGGAATGGGCAGATGTTGAGCTGGACCTTTTGGAGAGTTGAGCTCTGAGGATAGCATCTTCTTTTGAGTAATCAGGCTTGGGAGGCATGGATGGATCCTTTTTCCTTCTCTCTTCCAAACTTTTGTAGGTGTCTATCACCCTCACCTCACCCCATCTCATCACTTGGTTTTTGGAACCATAATGATTTTGGATCAGTTTTTGCTTCATTCTCTTCAACTTCAAGGTATTTTCAGATATATCTTTCTTGTATAAATCCCAGTTGGGAGGAGTTGGCTTTTTGAGAGGGTCTTTCAACATTTCTTGCATTCTATTGATTTCTTCTCTCAGCTCATCTATGCTCTAATCCCTGAACTGAGGCCTTGTTTCCTTATACGTCTTCTTTTCCATGATATACTCAATGAGTTCACTCTTGAGCAACTTATTTTCCCTTACTGACAACTGATTGCTCAGATCCTTGACAAAGTTTTGCAGAATAGTGACCTTACTCAGTTGAAAGGACATGATAATTTGTATTTCTCTATCATTTTTACCAGCTGATTCTCTTTTGGCAATATCCTCTGATTGCTTCTTTTTCAATTCTAGATAAGCATCAACATTTGTTGGTCTTGGATAGCCATCAAGGGATAGAATTGTTCTTTTGTCAGGGTCATCCTCTGAAAAGAAACTTAGGATCTCTTCCCTGACTGCTGGTAAATCAAGAGAGTACAACTTTGTTGCATGAATGACTTTAGGAGTTGAAGAATTTGTAAGCACTGATGTGGGGATCACAGGTGGTGGTGATAGTGGAAGAGGTGCAGAGATCTCATCATCATTTATCACTTTTGTGATTTTCCTCCTTTTAAACCTTAAGGTGGGTGATGGTGGTTGTGGGATTTTTGGTGGTGTAGATAATGGTTGAGTTGATGTGGGAAATATGACCATGGTAGTGGATAGAGATGCATCTGTTGCAACCTCTGCTGTATCAACAGATGTTGACACAACAATTGCTGTAACATCTGCTTATGTGGATGTGGGTTGTGATTTTGAAGATGTGATAGGTTTTTGAGAGGCAGAGGTTTTAATGGTTGGATTGGTTTCAGGCTTAGTTTTAGGAGGTGTGGATGTTGGTTGCCTGGCTTTTCTAGTAGGAGCTCTTTTTGAAGAAGTACCAACCTCTCCTTTTTCTTTTTGCTGATCAATCTTTTTCTCAACCAACACTCTGCTCTCCTTAATCACATTCTTCTTATGACTAGCCCTTGCCTTGGCCACAATTTCATCAGTCAAATCAATCTTCTTTGAACCATCAGGCCTTGGGATATTTACTGTTGGTCTGGCCTTATCATCATCTATTTTTAACTTCCCAAAGGTTTCTCCCCCTTTTTGGCTTCATCTGTTGTAACAAATCTAACCGTTGGAGTTGCATAGCCAGTGGTTATGAGTAGATGTGCTTTGATGGCTTTAATGTCTACTATAGTGTCTTGATACCTTGATTCAACCATGTTTCTAACTTCATTCATCTGATGTTTATGTTGAAGTTCCAAGTAATGTTGTTGTTGTTGAAACAGAGGATTGAGAGCATCTTTAAGATCAGCAGTGGATAGAACAGAGGGTTGATTTTTGGTAGCTATCATCTGCTTTAGTAAATCTTTGATTTCACCAACAGAGTTTTCCATTCTGGTCACTCTCTCCGTCAAATCTTGGTATTTTAGATCATCACCTAATTTAATAGGATCATCTCAACTCCTACTAGTGGTGGTAGTTATATCTATGATATCATGAGCAGTGGTTTTAGGACCAGCTTCAAACATAGATGCCCCTTTATCTTGGTACTGGGGACTTCCCACAATAGAGGTAACAGTTGTTGCCTCAGCAGTGGTTGCCTTCAACCAAGTCTTATTAATGAAATCACTGTCCAACTGAGAACTTGGGAGTTCAGCAATTGTAGTGGCTGCTTGTGTTGAACTATCACGAAGGGTTACATGTAACCCAAGAGATGTATCCTCTTCATGTGTTGATGGGCTAACAATGAAAAACGAATCAGACCCAGCCTCTGGATGAAGTATATTCTCAATAATAGGTTGTTGAGAAGTGCTGGTTTGTATCTGAACTAATTCAATTGCATCAGCAATGGTACAATTGTGGGTGGAAGTGAAGGTATTGGTGAAGGTGGTTAAGTAGAAAGCGACATTGCCCTGGGAGAGGGGCTGAGGAAGATAGAACCAAGTGGATCTAGAGTTTCATAAATTGGTGTCCCTGTGTCTACAACCTTTTCCTTTTGTGAGGAAGAAGGAGGAGTTTCAAAGCCGGTAGGAGATCTTTGAACCATCTGTTGTGAAGAAGTAGCAGCAGTGGTTTGTGACTTTGGTGTTGTCACAGGGTTAACCTCTGGGATCTCATCTTCTAGAGGACCCTTTTTGGGTTTGGTGGGCTTTTTGGAAATCGTTTTGGTTTTCTTTTTGGAAATTTTTGGTGTGGGTTTCAGGGCAGCGGTTGTGGTGACCTGATAACCAAGAGCAGTGGGCTCAGTAGCAAGAGGTTGAGTTTGAACATTTTGTTCAGGTAAAACTTGTTCAGCCTCCTCTACTTATGTTTTCTCGGTTTTATCTTGGTTTGTTATTCTGGTGAAAGTTTCATGATTTACGCGTCCTGGGTTAATCACAACGCCTTGTTTACTTTCAGGACCTTTGATTTGATCCTGCAAGTAAACACTCAAGAAACGTGGATGCATCAAAAAAGCTTTTCATTTTTCAATATTTTTAAAATTATTTACAAGATCATTGAACAATATCTGGGAGTAGTTAAAATCTGTTTCAGTTAAAATTGCATACCCCAGATATTGCATGTTCAATGGGATTTCATTGAAAGCAGTGGATTTTGCTAAGAGACAAGTAAGAATTGTGTGAAAGAAAAATCTCATCTCAGCAGGAAAGTTAGGTTTAAAAATGGTCATACCTTTCATCTGGCCGATATAACCTCTTTCCAGAAACTCTGCTTGGAACTCATTAATGGGAAATGACACAGGGTGTTGTATAACTTGAAAACTTGAGAGATTGATTGGGGGCTAATTTGCATCAACACCCCCTACACTTGAAATTATTGTATAAGGAACACCATCAGCAGATGAGTGAACCTTTGTATTTTTCAAGAAATCATGAAGAGCATCAATGTAAATGGGGGTTTTGACGGTTAACATGTGCAAGAATTTTGACTTTTGCAAAATTCAAATCATTGGATGATAGCGAGTATTTGCGTCGTTTTCTTCAAGTATGACAGTGTAATTGTGTGGAGTTTTGATTATAAGAATGAAAGGTGGAGGTTCTTCCTGCGATTTTGCTTTTGATTTTGAAGATTTTGATTTGGGAGCCATGGTGTTTGAGAGAAAAACTGTTTTGAGATTTTGAAATCGACACATTTTTGGTAACCACTGGTGAGATAAAATAGGGGTTTTTAAAGGGTTTTGAAAAAGTGAACATGACGTGTCATCTGTTGCAAGATCTGATGGCTAACATCTAGCCACGTGTAACATCTGATGAGAAAAGTAACCATTGATGTGGCAAACAACTGTTTTAGGACAGAGGTTTGGACAATACTGATTTTTAACACTATCAGTGGATAGCCATCAGTGTTTTGAAAATGGTAAAAAAATGGAAATCAGAGGACAGTGGATAAGATTTTTAAGCCTATCAGAGGTTTTGAGCAAACATATTTTATGAACAGACTTTTAAAGATTTATTGAAAAATTTCAATTGTAACTATTTTTAAGGTATTTTTGATTTTCTGAAAAACATTTTGATGCTATGGATTTATAAGAAAACTTGTTTTTAATCCATGTTTAGCATTCCAATTCTTGAGATCTATTTTTCAAAAGTAGATGTATCTAATGCCTTGGTTAAAACATCTGCCCATTGATCTGAAGTATGGACATGATTAAAGAAATCAAACCTTTTTCATAGCAATCTCTCACAAAGTGATGTCTGATGTCAATGTGCTTTGTTGTTGAATGAGAAACTAGATTTTTAATGATATTTTCAGCAGCTTGACTGTCCAATTTGATTGGAGTCTTTAGTCCAGTTATACCAAAATCCAGCAACTGGTTTTGAAGCCACAAGAGTTGAGCAGTGCAGCTAGCAGCAGCAATATACTCTGCCTCAGCAGTGGATATTGAAACTGCAACCTGCTTTTTGCTTTGCCAAGACACTAGACAATCACCTAGGAATTGACATCCTCCTGATGTGGACTTTCTTGTAGTTTTGCAACCAGCAAAGTCACTATCTGAAAAACCTGAAAGCTTAATATTCACATTAGCTGGATACCAAATACCAAGTGTGGGAGCACCTTTTATGTATCTGAATATCCTTTTTAAAGCAATAAGGTCAGACTTTCTAGGTAATGCATGTGATCTGGCACAAACACATGTTGCAAACATGATGTCTGGCCTGGATGCAGTTAGGTACAATAAAGACCCAATCATGCTTTTATAAAGAGTTTGATCAACAAGGTCATATTTACCATCAATGGTGACTAGCTTAGAGGTTACCATGGGTGTGCTATATGGTTTACAATCATCCATATCAAACTTTTTAAGCAGTTCTTTCACATACTTGTTTTGATGGATAAATGTACCATTGTGCAATTGTTTAACTTGAAGACCAAGAAAACATTGGATCTCACCCATTGCACTCATCTCAAACTCTACTGCCATGAGTTTTTGAAACTCTTCACACATAGCAGTACTTGTGGATCCAAAAATGATGTCATCCACATAAATTTGGACAAGCATCAGATCTTTTCCTTTCCATTTTAAAAACAAAGTTTTATCTATTTTACCTCTAGTAAACCCTATGGATAAGAGAAAAGTGGATAGAATTTCTTACCAGGCTCTTGGTGCTTGTTTCAAGCCATACAATGCTTTGTTGAGCTTGTAGACATGATCAGGATGGAATGCATCTTCAAAACCTGGAGTTTGACAGACATACACTTCTTCTTTGATTTTTCCATACAAGAATGCACTCTTTATATTCATTTGAAACACCTTTATGTTGTGGTTAGCAGCAAAAGCTAAGAACAGGCGAATGGCTTCCAACCTTGCTACAGGAGCAAAAGTCTCATCATAATCTATACCTTCTTCCTGTCTGTAGCCTTGAACCACGAGCCTTGCTTTGTTTTTGACAATAATACCCCTTTCACCAGTTTTGTTTTTGAAGACCCACTTTGTGCCAATTGGACTTACATCTTTTGGCAGTGGCACAAGCTCCCAAACTTGTTGTCTTTTGAACTGAAGGAGTTCTTCTTGCATGGCTTCTACCCAGCTGTTGTCTTTCAGTGCCTCTTGGTACTTGACTGGTTGTATGAGTGATAGAAAACCAGCAAAAAGACAAATATTTTGGGATTGGCTCCGTGTGAGCACCCCAGATTTGATGTTGCCAATAACTTGATATGCTGGATGGCTTTTGAGATAAATCAAATCTCCTTGGTATGGAACAATAGCATTTTGAGGGGATGGCTGCAAATGTGTATCATCTGAGCTAACCTCTGCTGGTGAATTTGAAGTATCAGCCTCTTATGTGAATGGTGGTGGTAGTATTGGGGGTACAAAGAGAACATTCTGATAATTTTGCTACCCAAATGTAGGACTTTTTTCAACAGATGTTTGATTTTGTGAGCTGGCAGAGGTTTGAGGATCAACCACTGTTGACCCAGAAGTGGCAGAGTTTTACACAAGAGGTTGTAGCACCTGATCCTCTGTTTGAAGAATAGACTTTTCTTTGTGGAAGCACACAATCATATCCTTGGTCTTGATCCGCTTCAGATGGTTGTGGTGTACCTGCATTGTCTAGCTTGATAGAAACATCAAAAAATGTGAATTTATCTAAATCAAGGAGTTCTGCAGGATTTGCTGGGATTTCAGTGATGAAAGTTCATTGAACATTACATTCAAAGTTTTTTCAACACACTTGGTCCTAGAGTTAAAACTCTATAGGCTTTAGCAGTGGTTGAGTATCCCAAAAAATAACCACAATCAATTTTGGCTGCAAACTTAGATATGGAATCTTTTAAGTTCAAAATGAAACAAGGATAGCCAAAAATTTTAAAATATGAAATCAGAGGTTTGATTTTATACAAAATCTCATAGGCAGTCTTTTGATACCTGGGGTTAATCAAAACTCTGTTTTGAACATAGCAAGCGGTGTTTACAGCCTCTGCCCAGAAAGACAAGGGTAAACCAGAATCTGCTAGCATAGTCCTTGCTGATTCAATTAAAGTTCTGTTTTTCCTTTCCACTACCCCATTTTTCTCTGGAGTTCTTGGAATGCTATATTGCCTAACAATTCCTTTTGACTCACAAAAAGCATTCAACTTCCTATTTTTAAACTTTGTTCCATTGTCACTTCTAAAGATTTTTACTGGAAGATCAAATTGCTTTTCTACTTGTTTGACAAAGTTTTGCAAAATGCATGCAGTTTCATCCTTAGAGTGGAGAAAGAAGGTCCATGTAAACCTAGAGAAATCATCAACTATCACTAGGCAATACCTTTTGTGTTTTAAGCTCAAGATTTGTACTGGGCCAAACAAGTCCATGTGTAGCAGTTGCAAACACTGGCTTGTTTTGGACTTCAATTGATTTGAAAGAACTTTTATGTTGTTTGCCTTTTAAATAGGAAACACAATGTTCATCACAGGAAAATTGCTTGTGAGGCAAACCTCTTACAAGACTTTGTTTGAGAGTGTGGTGATAGTTTTTAGATTTGTGTGTCCAAGTCTTCTATGCCATAACTCAGTCTCTTTGCTAGAAGCAACTGAGAATAGGCATGTTCCAGACATAGGATTATCTTTTAACATATCTACCACATACACATTCCCATTTCTGTGTGTAGTGAGTTGTGCTTTGCTCTCATCAATCATTTGATCAATCTCTTTGACAACCTCTGGTCCCACAATTTGACAAGTTTTCTTAGTGAAGAAGGATCCATATCCTCTGTCACTCATTTGTGAGACACTCAGCAGGTTAAATTTCAGATTGTCAATCAAATTCACATTCTTAAACTTGAGTTTACCAGCCAGAACCGACCAACACCCTAAGACCTTTCCCTTTGAGTTATTACCAAAAGATATATCACCCCCATGAGCCATGAAGTCCTTGAGAAGGGCTCTACGTCCTGTCATGTGCCTGGAACCTCCACTATCTACATACCATAAGCTATCAAGGCAAGTAGAGGGTCCTTGCACATCAAGTAAATAGATCAGTTAAAATTGGTCAAAGATGGTCCAGTCTCAAGTCTAGGACAATGGTCAGTGGTTTTGACTTTTTCTTGTAACATCTGCTCTTGACCATTTCCTATCAGATGAGTGTATCCATAAGGTTGCATGTTTACTCTTTGCTTTGAAGGCTTTTTGTAGCCTTCATAGGCATGAGGAACTTTTTGTAAGCAGGTTGGCCATACCCTCTTGGAAATGAATTTGATGGTGGAGCATCTGTCACTTGCACATCTCTTTGAACAGAGGTTTTGTTTAAAGCTTTTGTAACAGATGTTTCAATTGGTTCAAAACTCTGCTTGGATTAATTTCCAGCAGAACTTGAACCTTCTCTTTCAAGTGCTTTTGCCTTGATCTCTTTTACCTTTTGTTCATAGTTTTTGAGATAGGGACACTGTTGAGTTGAGTGATTTGTTTTGTTGCAGATGGTGCATTTTGAAGAGTTTTTTATAACACAGGTTTTTTTAACGTCATGGGCTTTTAAAAGAAAACAATCTGCAGCCACATGATTTCTTTTCTCACAAAATTCACAAAACAGGTTTTTAATCTTTACTCTTCTATTCTTATCAGACTTTTTATCAGCAGTGGTTGTAACCTCTGCTGGTACATCTTTGATAGGGATCACCAGTGCTTTTGGGGCTTTTATACCATCAATGGTTGTGAAGTCCATTGGCTTGAAGTTTTCTAAAATATCACATTCATCTGACAAGGTTGGTTTAAACTGATATTTTTCAATTTCTTTATCTATTGTTGAAACCTCTGGTTTTCCAAAACAATTTTGTTTCCAACTTTATCTGTGATTTTTATCTCTTCACCAGCCAAGTTTGTAGGGACAACTTCAACAAACTCAGAATCAATTTCAGCAGCATTTTTCTCAATTTGGTCATAGTTTCTGAAACCTACACCAAACTTAATGTTGCTCTTGATATGAGCATCAAGCATAATCTCATAACCTTTGCAGGACTCAACCCATTTTTCACAAGTGATTTGGGTTTCTTCTAACTCCTTTTTACAAACTTGGTATTTTTCTACCACAGTTTGGTGTTGGTCCTTGGTTATGCTTGATTCATGTCTCAGGCTACTCATTTCAGAATCTTTTCACTTAACTTTGATTTTAACTCTTGAAGCAGTTTTTCAAAAATAAGTTCATCTTCTAAAATTTTGTTTCTCAGGTTTTCATTCACCTTCTTGATGTTTGCAAAAGTAATGATGCATTTGTCAGAACATAAATCTTTAAGGATCTGAGGTGATACCTTTGTAGCAGCCATGAGAGCACAATCACACACATCTTTGTTCCATGGGTCAGCAGGAGAGTTCTTTTCCTTATCAGCAGCATTTTCTTTTTCTTCACTTGAAAACACTGTTTCATCACAAACTTGAACTTCATCAGATTTTGACACTATCTCCACAGATTCAACATCTTCAGCAATTCTCTCTAAAGCCATTAAACAAAATTCTTGTTCAACATCATTTTTGGCCATTAAAGCAAAGTTTTCATCAGTCAAATCCTCAGGCAAGCTGCTCCAGTCAACATAATTTTGTGTGAAAAAGCTTTGTTGACCAACCTCTGCTGGACTAGCAGTGGTTTGAGAAGGTTGTGTAACAATGGGTGCTTGTTGTACAAGCACTTGAGGATGAGTCACTATTGGTCCAGAACTTTGAGATCTGCATTCTCTGGCAAAGTGTCCTAGCTTATTACACTTATAACACTTGACTTTTGATTTATCCAGCCGAACCTTCAACCCCCCATGCAAACCTGGGAATTTTCTACCAGTTCTCTTGTAAAACTTACTAGCCCTAACACTCAATAAGGCCAGTTAGTGCAAAATATCTATTTCTTCAAGATTAGAAGGTTCAATGTGTTGCAAATCATTCAGCTCAAAGGATAGGTTGTCAGAGGTTAGGCTTTCCCCATTAGCAGCAAAAGCATAGTTGGGTGCATATGTTTCAGATCCAAAGTTCCCACCAGATGTAATATCTACATAGTGATCATAACTTTGGTCCTTACTGCTGCCAGAACCCTCTTCTTTGCCAAAAAGAGCTGTATTGCCCAATGAGTAATCATCAGTCATTTTGCCAGATTCTTGCAACTTCTTTTTCTGGTTCAACTCTCTCTCATAAGTGAGGAGTATCCCATGAAGTTGTGTCAACGACATATCTTTAAACCCAACAAATTTTCTTGTTACATAAGCTACAGTCTCCCACTTATCTGGTAACGATCTAAGGAAATGACTATTGACAGTCGAATTAGGTAGAACCACGTTAACCAGTCTAAGTTCACTGATGAGACAGCTGTAACGTTCAAACTGTTGTGTTAGAGACTCTCCTTTCAAGTGACAAAATGTTTCATACTGCTGATTTAGAACTTCTCTATTACTTTCTATCACTTCCTCAGTCCCACCGAATTGCTCCTTAAGTGCATCCCATAACTTCTTTGCACTGTTGCAATGGAGTAGACCAGCATAAATTTCATTGGGTAAGGCTGAAGCAACTATGCTAAATGCCTTAGCATCCAATTCAATTTTTTGGAAATCCTGCTCTAAAAAGTTTTCAGGATTTTTTAGCACTCGTTTGGTTGGATCTTCTGTGCTTGGAACCACTGGAATGTGAGGCCCATAAGCAACAACAACCGGTGTTTTGCTGGGCAAGGATATGACCCATCCGTCGTTGCCAAATGAAATATTCATTTCTTTTGAGCATCGACGGTTTGAACAAGGATCCAGAATTGGCATCCTGTGTGTTTTGAGACATTTTTAGTTGAATTTTTTTCAGATTTTGTTGTTTTTTAAACTTTGAACGTAGTAAAAACTCTGAATATCAAACAAAAACAACCAAACTGAATAGCAAGAGAGCTGATCTGTTCGAACCAAATCGATTGTTAGATCGAATTTGATGAATCAAGCTCTGATACCAATTGTTAGGTTCTGAGTTTGAATTACTTGTAGTTTTTGTTTCAAAAAATGGAAAATGATTGAATTAAAAGAGATTTGCCGCAGAATAAGATGGAAAACTTTTACTACAAGCAATGGTCGTTTGTTTTCATAATCATCATGCTTTTAAGTTGATTAACTTGCATGTGATTCACAAACTCCCCCTCAGCCTTTGCAATTTCAGTTTGATGATAAGAAAATGCTGAGAAGATAATATGCAAAAGTTGATCTTTTAATAGGCAAATTTAAAGGTTACATGAGCTGCCTATTTATACTAACTATCTAACCTCTGAGCATCTTTGATGACGTCAGGGTTGATAGTGACAGGAAACTAACATGTAACTAACTCTAAACACTGCTAATACTAAACTATCAGTGCTTGGTACTATTACATTAATTAACTAAGCTAAAGACTAAACTCTGATCTCTATCCTCTGACCTTTGTAACTCTGGCAGACCTTGAACCTTTGTGTAGGCAGATGATAGGATGAGCAGTCTTTATGAAAAGTAGTGTAAGTACATCAGAGGTTGTAACCTCTGATAGTTGAATTAAAGCTCGGATAGTGTTATTTGGCTTTATATCATCTGTTCCTTTCATAGGGTTCAATCCCAACATGGTATATGTTTGTCAACCTCCTAGTTTCAAAGATGCATTTTATCCAGATCATGTCTACAAGCTTAATAAAGCTTTGTATGGCTTGAAACAAGCACCAAAGGCCTGGTATGAAACTCTTTCCACTTTTCCCTTATCCATTGGCTTCAAAAGAGGTAAAATTGACAAAACTTTATTTCTAAAATTGAGAGGAAAACATTTGATGCTTGTCCAAATATATGTCGATGACATCATTTTTGGATCCACATGCACTGCCATGTGTGAAGAGTTTAGAAAACTCATGGCAGCAAAGTTTGAAATGAGTGCAATTGGTGAGCTTCAATGTTTTCTTGGTCTCCAAGTTAAACAATTGCAAAATGGTACTTTCATTCACCAAAGTAAGTATGTCAAAGAACTACTTACAAATTTGACATGAATGATTGCAAACCATGTAGTACACCCATGACAACATCAAAGCTAGTCACTGTCGATGACAAAGATGACTTGGTTGACCAAACCTTGTATAGAAGCATGATTGGGTCCTTATTGTACCTAACTTCTTCCAGGCCAGACATCATGTTTGCTACATGTGTTTGTGCCAGATCCTAGTCATTACCTAGAAAGTCTAATCTTATTGTTGTCAAAAGGATATTCAGATACGTAAAAGGTGCTCCCACACTTGGTATCTTGTATCCTGCTAACGGAAACATTGAGCTTTAAGGATATTCAGACAGTGACTTTGCTGGTTGTCACACCACACAGAAGTCCACATCAGGAGGAGTTCAGTTCCTAGGTGATTTCCTAGTGTCCTAGTAAAGTAAAAAAGCAAGTTGCAGTATCTATGTCTAATACTGAAGTGGAATACATTACTGCTACAACTCCCGTGGCTTCAAAATCAATTGCTGGATTTTGGTGTAACTGCTCTAAAGACTCCTCTCATGTTAGATAGTCAAGCAGCTGAAAACATCATCAAAAATCCAGTTTCTCATTCAATTACTAAGCACATTGACATCAGACATCACTTTGTGAGAGATTGCTATGAAAAAGGTTTGATTTCTCTGCATCATGTTCCAACTAAAGATCAACTCGTAGATGTTCTAACAAAAGTATTAGATACATCGACCTTTGAAAGTCTGATCTCTAGGATTGGCATGCTAAACATAGATTAAAAACAAGTTTTTGTGATTCATGTGTAAATAATATAAAAATGTTTTCAGAAAATCAAAATTTTATCCTCAAAAATAGGTTAAAATTGAAATTTTCAATAATCTCAAAAGTCTGTTTAAACCACTGTTTTATTCTCTTAAAACTCTGGTTGGCATCTATCCTCTGTTAAAGTGTATTCTCTGATTCACCATTTCTATTCCCTGCTTGGTCAAACCTCTGTGTTGACTTCAACCCATTAATCTCTATCCTCTGATAATGTTAAAATCAACATTGTTCCCATCCACTGATGACTCACATCAGTGGTTTCCCAAACAACTGTCATCCATTACACATCAAAGGTTACACGTGGACTAATAATAGCCATGAGATCTTGAGAAACCGCTGCTGAGTGTGTACATTCAGTACAAGTCCGAAAAGAGGATGCTATAGAGGGTGTGATATGCCCGTTTGGCAGTCTCACTCATGAAACCTTTACAAGAATAACAAATCAATCAAAGGTTGTGAAAACACAAGTAGAGGGGGCTGCACAAAATTTAAATGAACAAACATCACAAGCTCAATCCACTACTACTGAGCCCACTACTCCTTGTGATCAAAGCCCTACAACCAGTGCTTTGAACCCCACACCAGCCATTCCCAAAAAGAAAACTTCCAAATCCAAAAATCCTACCAAATCACAATCCAAAAAGGGTCCTCTGGAAGATGAGATCCAAGGGGTTAACCCAGTGAGAGCACCAAAGTCAGTTGAAACCACTGCTGCTACTTCCTCACAGCAGATGGTAGAAAGATCTCAACCCATCAGCCTACCTCCTCTTGTATCCTCACAAAAGGATCAAGTTGTACATACAGGGACATCAAATTATGAAGCTCTAGAATCACTTGATTCTATCTTCCGCAGCCCCTCTCCTAGGGCAATATCTCTTTCTACTCCACAACCCTCACCAACACAACTACCACCAACTATCTTACCTCTGTTGAAATCACTTGATATTGTCCAGACACAAATCAGTTCATCTTGATCACCTATCCATGAGATCACACCCCAACAAGTGATTGAGTCTGAACACATTGTCTTTGTTATCCCATCAACATCTGAGGAGGCTACATCCCTTGGGTTACATTTAACCCTTGGTGATATTTCAAGTGAAGCAGCCACTACAAATGTTGAAACTCCTGTTTCTCATTTGGACAGTGGTAACAACTCTAAGTCTTCCTTGAAGGCAACAACTGTTGCGGCTACCAAGGTAACCTCTGCTCCAGTTGGAAGTCCCCAGTACCAAGATAAAGGGGTATCTGGTTTTGCTGACATGGGATCTACTCCCATTGAGAATCCAGATACAACCACCACTAGTGGGAGCTCAGGTGATGAGCTAAGATATAAAGAGTTGATGGAGAGAATGACCACCATGGAATCTTCTGTTCATGAAGTAAATCCATGATCAAGCATATGTTACATTTATATCAGGCTCATCCGCCTACTCTAACCACTACCGAAGAACTATGGAAAGTTACAGAGCCAGTCATATTGGCACAAAGGAAGTTGGCAGAAATCCAGCACACCACTCAGATGAAACTCATAAGAGAGATGGTGGATGCAAGATACAAAGACACCCAGGCTGAGATTAAGGTAATAAAAAATCATTTATTGAAGACCACTAGCTCTTCCCCTACTCCTGTCTTTCAAGAAGACATTGTAGATGATGCCAAAAAGGGGGGAAGAAGGTTAAAGCCTTGTTCTTCAATAAAGCCAACATAGCCTGAAACCACTGCTGCAGCCACTACTTCAAAAGAGATTGATGATTCTCTCAAGAAAGAAACAGATAAATTATTGAAGACAAGCAGAAAAGGTTGAGGAACCTAAGGGAAGAGAACAAAAGCATGGTAAAAAAATAAAATTGGACCAACAAAAGGAAAAAGAAGACATTGGCACTTCAAGAAAGAAGTGTTCAGCAAGAAAAGCTGCAAGGCCAATATCCACTTCTTCTGAAACCACTGCTGGTACAATTCCAGTTGTATCCTCTGCCCAGTTACTCAAAGTCCAAATCCTCATACCACCACACTTAAAACTACTTCAAGAGATGTTGTGACACCAGTTGTGTCAATAGTTGTTGACATGGCAGATGTTACAGCAGATCCTTTACTAACCTCTGCCATAATCACATTTCCCACTTCCACTCAACCTATTCCCACACCCACAAGAATCCCTGAAAATCCACCATCACCAAAACTCATCTTCAAACGTAGGAAGAAAACCTTTGTTGTTGAAGATGATAACATAATTCCATCACCAGTACCTTTATCCTCACAACCAATAATCACAACATCATCACAACCATCCCAAACCACCAGGCCACCATCCACAATACTCCCTTTTACTACTCAGTTTCCTCTGGACTTGATGGTGGTTAAAGAAGATATCAAATCCTTCTATTCAATAGAGGATCCTAGAAAAGAGAGATTTCCCATCCCTTCAAGGTTATCCAAAGCCAAAGAACATTGATGAATATCTACGATTAAAGGTTGTTCAAGCAGAGGATATAACCAAGAGGGATACAAAGGGTAAAGGGGATAGAGAGGTGCAAAAGTTTTTGCAATATCAGCTCAGCAAAGTTAGAAGACTTGGAGATTTTGCAAGAGAATTATGTAAAAAAGTTGTCAGAAAGGGATGATGAGAGCTTGAGAAAAGACTACTCGGACCATATCATGCAGCACAAGCAATATAAGGCTACAAGGGCATAATTCAAAGACTGGGCTGTGAGTGATCTTAAAATAGAGATTGAAAGGATGTAAGAAATGCTGAAGGATCCTAACAACAAACCTACTCCTCCAGATAGGAGTAAATTCAACAGACCATCCCTTCAAAAAAATCAAATTTCAACATCTAACTTACTCCCTGCTGCCTTAAGACAAGTAAAAAGGCAAAAGAAGATGTTAGAAGATGATGTGAAGAAGTTTGAGCAAGACTTTATAAAGGATGGTATCAAATGTCAAGCATAATTTCATACTAATGATGCAAGTGATCAATTAAAAGCTACACTATCAAAAATTGCTATTCAACTTCAACCACCACTCTCAACAATAAATCAGATCTTAAGAAAACCATCTGATCCAAAAATTCTAAAGTGGAAGTCCAACAAAGACACCCACGAATTGACTCTACTTAAATCAGATGGTGAAGCTACCAAGATTAGAATGGAGGATGCAAATGGTCTGTGTGCAGAAGACCTCCAAGAACTTATGAATCTGGAGCTTGAAAGAGATGCTAAAGATATGATCTCTATGAACTTTGAATTACAATTCAAAGGTCAGATAAGAGAACTTATGTTGTGAAATAAAGATAAAAAAATAAGAGTTTTGGCATCATCTGTTCCAGGAGGAGATTGTTGGGATTGAACCCTTTACAAAGGAACAGATGATTAAAAGCAAAACTCCTATCAGATGCTGATCCTGAATAACAGAGTTTACAAGCTCTGATGTAAACCACTGTCCAAGCCTAAAGTCTGCATTACAATCATTGCCAAGACAAAGATCTAATAAACTAAGCCTCTAATGAAGACAAAGACAAATACAAGCCAAGGTCTATTGAAGATCAACAGAGGATAGGTTCATCAGTGTTTCAGTTATATCAGTGTTTTTCAATGTAACAGTGTCTGTAATAGCAGAGGTTAGGTTAGGCAGTGGTTCTAGTTAGTTATTTGTTATCTGTCACTATCAACCCTGATGTCTTCAAAAGATGCTCAGAGGTTTGGATTGTACTATAAATAGACAGTGCATTGTACTTTTCTATTCATCTATCAAAAGATCATTTTCTACCAATCATCTTCTTTCATTCTGTACTAACAAACACTTGTGATATCAGACTGAGAGGGAGTTGTGAATTACATGCAAACTTTAAGTTGATAGCATGATAATGAAAACAATTTTTCATTAGCTGTGAATCAAAAGTTTCTTTAATTTCCGCTGCAAATCACTCTGTTAAACATCTTTCATTTCTCATCGTTAAACTTTTCACAACTAATTAAACTCAGATCCAAACAGGACATCTTAAATTTTGAGTGTAACGGAGCATTTACAATTCTCGGAGTAAGCTTAGATTGGGAGGACATAGAAATCGGCCGGTACGACATGATTAATTCTTCATCTTAGGGGTTGAAACCCAAGGAAACCTGGTGAAACAAACCATATAGGTTGTTGTTAATGTTTTCGTGTGAGGGAGTAAAACCCTGAGAAACATACAACAGTGTGGAGGTAGAAATAGTAGTGGAACTTACCAGTGGTTCGGAAGAGAAAATTCATGTCGATATGGTGGTGGACCCAGGGTAAGAACCTCCGAACAAATTGGATCGTAAAGCCTGCAACATTTCGTCTCGTTGCTGCTGCTGTGTAAGCTGTCGTAGAAGGTCCATGTTGTGCTGTATGAAAGCGTCATCGAACTCAGACATGGTTGAGGAGAAGGTCCAGTCAGCGGAGCAACCTGCAGCTCCTGAGCAGCTGCAGATCTAGTAGGGATTGTAGATGTTGTGTTCGTAGAAATGGCATTTCCTGATGCGATATCTTTATAGGATGGTGGAGGAGAAGCCATATTAAATGAAAGAAAACTGCAGCCGAAAAGAGTTCAGTGAATTCGAGGGGATGGCGCCGCCGAAGACTAAAAAACCAGCAATATGAGTTGATCGAAGAACAAAGTCTCAGAATCTGCTATAACCTGAAAAGATCACAGCGAACAACACACCGTTAGCCTTGTCACAGGGAGGGGGCCTCTCTATGACCAAGCTCGGACGCGAGAATAAGTACTAGAAGTATAGGGATGAGTCAATGAGAGAGATAAAGGAGATTGAGAGAGAAAGTACGCATTACTCGTTTTGGAGTTGAGGATGGAGTATTTATAGTTTTGTACATGCTGACGTGGCGGGGTTAGTTATAACCGGACTAGTCACTATCAAGTGGTTAATAGGGGTGGGCCCATAGTTAGTTACGAATATTCTCTGGATCGGGCGATTCTTTGGATCGGGCGATTCTTTGGATCGGAGCATGTTGGTTCGATCCTTAAGTTGGATATGTTCGGTTTGGCGAGTTGTACGTCGCCTCATCACTGTTTACCCAACCGTCATGTATTTCAACTAAGGATGGATTTATGTTACTTTTGATGCTAATTTATGTTGCTTTCGTTTCTCTTTAAAAAAATCATGAAAATGGCAAAATTTCATGCCCACAATATAAGTTTATATAATAGACATCCATGTCATGAATGAAAAGCATGGTAGTCGTCCACATAGTAGGGACAAAAGGTGAAATTTTGACAAATGACAAGATATGTTGTTTAATTTACTCTAAATTAAATGGATTATAACTTATAGTGGTTTATGATCATATTTTTCACACTACATTAAGTTTATTTTAATAAGTTCTTAAAAAGGAAACAATAATTATAGGGCAAACATTTCCTCTAACCAAATGATAGAGAGGTTGCTTCCCCTAATAACTCATCTCGAAAAACCTTATTTTGACATCGAAAGTACAGTATCCAGCCTTAAACATCGACGTAAACATGTGTGTAATCCTTTGTTTCCCTGCCTTAATACTGCAACAGTTATGTGGATGATCCCATTTGGACTAAGTGGTGCTGTCAGGTATGCTATGTTGTGCTTATTAATTTTTGAGATGACTAATATTCATGTTTTAAAAGAAAAATTATACATCCTTGTAAACTTTTTATTTATTATCCATAATTTGCGTAGCACGCGGGTCTCAAACGAGTTGGGAGCTTGACATCCACGCACAACACAGTTCTCTGTAATCGTTGTGCTAGTTGTTGTCATTATTGTTGGAATATTGGTTGGGTTAGTTTACTGATTCGTAACTTCTAACTTCCGGGGATACGTGTATAGTAATGAGGTTGAGGTCGTGAGATATGTAGCAACCATGATGCCGATTCTTGTAGCATCAAACTTCATGGATGGTCTCCAGTGTGTTATTTCAGGTTCTGTACCAGGACGTGGTTACCAGAAGAACGGCGCATACATTAACCTTGGATCATACTATCTTGTTGGCAATCCTTCTGCTGTTTTACTAGCCTTTGTATTTCATGTTGGAGGGAAGGTATAATTATATATAAGACTATTCACATCTCATTCTTTATATCCTCATCCTAATAATTTTAGAAAAAAAAATTGAAAATTTTCACCTAATTTTACACTTTATCTCATTCCCTAAATTGAGGATGAAATTTAGGGATTCATTATTTAGTCTCCAGTCTTTTTTCTCCGTAATTTTGTGTGTGAAAGAAAAAGAAGATGATAAAGAAAGAATATAATAATATTATTATTTCATTGACTAGAATAAAAGATATGGAGATTTATATAAATCTTTTTATTTTAAATAATTCTTTTATAGATAATGGTGTTTCTTGGTTTAATTATAAGGATAAGAATGAGAAATCCAATGTGAATTTACATATATCCTTTATATATTTTGTATCTTAAAATTTGATTTGGATTTTGAAAATCATTACGAGGGGGGGAGTATTGTTTTTATTGATATTTAGGGTTTATGGTTTGGGATTATCGCCGCATTGATTGTCTAAGTGATCTCGTTGTTGATCGTCACTATACGTACAGACACTGGGATGTTAACACTTGCTACTAGATTTTGTTTATCTAAAATGGGTGAAACCAAACAAGTTAAAAATGTAATGTTGTAACATGTTCAATCCGTTATGCTTTTAGCTTAATTTGGTTTGACCTGGATAAACACATTCTTGATTGAACCGTTTAATTACACTCATAAATTTCACCTCTAACTTATTCCCAATTTAGTTATCAAGTAAATTTCACCTCTAACTTATTCCCAATTTACTTAAACTTTAACATACTTACTCTTCTATTTTGGATATAGGCTAGGAAGGCTGGGGAAAGGGTATACGAGTTTGCATTACCCATAGACATTGTATCATAATGGTAAAGTATGCAAAAGTTTGGAGTTCCACGTCCTCATATAAAGAAGCCATTTGAAGACATGATTACATACTCAGTATTCTAAGCTTGTTTAAAATAGTCGTATTACATAATAACTTATAACGCTTCTAAGATGTGTTTGTGGTTACAAGTCTTTTGGGATTTTTATGGTTGTCTTGTTTCACCTCATTAGAAAGAAGTGTGCATTCATTACACTTCATCACTTCATTCTTCTATTTAGTGCAAGTATGTTTGTCTTTTAACCATTACACTCAGCTTAGGTGTGTATATAAGAGGTTTGGTGAAGGCAAAGGTTTGAAATCTCACGTTAAAATCCTTATGCTTGCATATTGTTTTCTTATCAACTAACTGATGTGTTCAATTAGAGATATATTTTTTATAAATAAAATTTTACTTAAATTTGGTTTACCAAATGTTTTCACTTAAGGTCTAAACTACACACGAAATGATATGCAAGTGTATGTATCAAATAATAATATACCTAGAGGTAGAAACCATGCATTAATTCGTGGACAGTTGGACACAACAACTCCTATTAGTAAACCTTTAACTGTTTAACCGATCAATTAACTAAGGAAATTGTTGGTTTATTTAAAGTAATATGCAAACAAAGTAAAATAAGGAAATATACAGTCAAAGAAAATATTATCTTGATCATAAAGTATAGGAATAAACTAGATTCTAGTCAAGGCTCTCTAGTTATATGATTTTTGGAAATGCTAAAATGATAAATAAATACTGACCATCCAGCTAAAATCATGCAAAAGTGAAAAATATGACTGGTGTCCCATTAAGACTACCTAATTGTAGGACCGGTTTGTGATGCGTAGATCTTGATAAAACTTGAAAACTATCAAACACGAAAATCTACAAGTTTAAGATAAGTGCGAAATCCAAATGTAGAACTAGTAACACACTTGTTTCATCATTAATCTCTTTCATAGAAATTTTGCCAGCATACTGTTTCAATTACAACTCTTTCAAAAGCTCCAAAATGTCAAGTTATGAGCTCATGCGCACGGAGGTCTATATTTATGGACATGGTCCTCCACTTAGTGTTCTCATGCGTGCGTATGACTAATCCGTGCCCACGAGTCCACATTACAAAACACAATCTAATCAAACATGATATTATGCTACCTATACATACAAACAGACTCTAACAAAGACGCAGACATTACACATAAGGGCACCAACAGACTCCCTTTGGATATTGTCGCAGTCTTTCTTTGTTGGTCTTTAAAACTTCAATCTTTCATTCCAAAAAACCATTTTTGATACTCTTACGATGTTCTTCAAAGCTTTCTTCGGCTTCTTATCTGTCATCGGTGATTTCTTATACAAATATCTCGAGATTGATGCTTCCTTAGTTCTTGCAGCAATCTTCTCTAATATCTTCTTCTCCAACTCTCTCTATTTGCCCTCCAACATCCGACCAGAGTGTATTTCATAAGCAAAGCAAATTCTAACCACTCTCTGAAACTGCATCGCTTGCTCTCTGTCTTCTCGTGCATGGATTATCTTGTTGAAGAAAAGAATCTCAAAATCTTTATCCAACATATTTACCAGCTACATAGGATCGTATACACGTATCGTCCTTCAATTCTTTTCACCTTCACATAACACTATCACTTCTTCACCCGTCTTCTCACCGTAATACCACCATTTGAAGTATTCATATATGTGAGTGAGGACCGTGCTTCCTCGATGAGCTCCGGACTGACTTGACTCGGATAACAGAGGTGGAATTCATTGTTAACAAGTTTGACAAATAATCGTATATAATGTTTAAACGTCACTGCTTCGTATCAATAAACGTGAAGGAATTATAGACGTCAAACGGACAGGGCTTCGCCTCATTCTCACCAAAAACAGTTAGCTACTCAACACCCAAGTTCCCCTATTTATAGGAAACATCAGTCGCACAAGGGAAAGGGGTGTTTCCTCGTACAAGTGACAAACTGTCACTCGTACGAGGTTATATGTCACTCATACGAGGGACTTTCAATACATACACAATGTACAAAATACGTAATATCTAACATTGTGAAGCCCTAGTACATGACCGACATATCCTAGACGTAGGCAATAGACATTGTGCATCAACAGACTCTCTCTTGGATATTGTCGCAGTCTTCGATTACCTTCAAAATTTTCTTCAAGATTCTTCAAACACGTTTGACAGTTAGCATCCAAAAAAGTGCTTTGGCGGCTTACGACGTTCCTCAGATGGTATCAGCGTTTGACAGTTGGAGGAGGTCGATTGTAAGTGTCGCCAAACAGAAACCTCCATAGGGATGCAACTCTTGTTCTTTCAGAAATCCTTGCTTCGTTTCGTTCCTTTCTATGTTGCTCTTTCTCTTCAAGCTTTCTCCAAGAAGTGTTCCATGCTTTACCTGAATGAATATCGTTAGCATAACAAACATTAACAATCTTCTGGAACTGCACCGCATGTTCTTTGTCTTTATCTTCATAACTGATCTTTATGTAGAATAAGCATTCGATATCCTTCTTTGAACAGTTAACTAGCCACATCGGGTCTAGTACTCGAATCCCACGCCATAAACCATAGATCCGCTTATGTGCAATCACGGACTCTGTCATCTCTTTAGTGATTTTCCAAGAGTCTTCATCTGGTTGAATGCATATCACTGCTTCTCGAGTACTTGAATCATAATGCCACCATTTGAAAATCTTGTGAAAATCCTGCTCCATCTTTATCAGAGGCATGTCCTTCATAATACGTGGCTTCATAATGATCAAAGTAACATCCTTTTCCTTCGTCACTGGATCAATCTTAGTAATATTTTGAGGGATGTGAGGTTTCCAACAATTGAATCCATTAGCAGCTTCGTACTTTATCAACTTCCACAGCCTATTATCATGGTACTTCATCTTTAGATTGATAACTTTTGTTTGCACCAATTCTTTAACATCCCAGAATGGATGAGTCTAGATGTCGCATAGATACCTAAAGTATTCAACCCCGAATTCTCTTTTGATTGCATAGACATCCAGCTCTTCCATCCAGCCCCAACTGATAATGTCCCCTAGAGAAATGTCAGGATCATGTGTAAAGAACGCTAGAGGATGTCTGAACTTGCGTTCTACGTGCATTTCTTTGAACCACAACTTTTTCACCTCTATAATATCCTCTTTATATAAACGTTTGGGCACACTTCCTTCCTTCACAGCCTCTTCAACTCTGCGCTTTAATAACTCATCATTTGCTGCTGAAAACATTTCTTCGAAGGTGGGAAGTCATCCGTACCTTCACCAGTGTATTTGGCAGTATCATCACCATCAGAATCATTCTCCACGACAACCCTGTCATAATCATCAGCGGCTTCTGGAGCGCGCTGGAATACATAATCTTCTCGCTGGGTGGCACTGATGTTGTTAAGTTCATCTTCAAAGTCAAAATCGAAGGATTCTTCGTCCACACCCAACATTTTTGCAACTTCTTCCTTAGAGTAGTTGTGGACGTATTCACCTTCTTCCACATCGTGCTCCAGATAAAAAATCATTGGTTTTTGATGACAGGAACAACCGACGTAGAAGTCGTTATGAGGATTCCTGTCTGCTCAGTATCCTACACTGTATCATGAGACTCCCCTGAACCTGTTTAGAATCATGTTGGTTCGCCGAGTCATCTAAGTACACTGAAAGATCAAGATTTTCATTAACTCCAGAATCTTTTACAACTACACCTGAACCACCCTGACCACTATCATCATCTTTCCTATCACTATCATCCTTCTTTCTAGACGTATCACCTGCTTCATCTTTATCTTCATCATCCTCCTCCAAGCTCTCAACATATGAATCAATCATATCATCGATCTCTTCATGCATCTTCTTTTTCTCCAAAAACTTTTGATGCTTTTATGGAAGGCTTGCCACATCAACTTCAACATCCTTCGGCTTTCCTACCAATACATAGTTGATTGGTGGCACATATACAACCATTCTTTTCTCTGGCACAGACTCAGCTTCTGGCGCAGATTCTTCAATCAAAGGACCCTCTCCAATCTTTTGCTTTCCTTTTCCCTGAGCATCAGATACAGCTTTGGCAAGTCTTTCACGCTCAGCTATGCATTCTCTTGCCTCTTCTTTTTCGATCTCATCAACCTCTGCTAAATAATCAATACCAAGCTTTTTGATCAGAATCTTCTGTAGCAGATCCATCTGTCTTCTGTTTCTCAGGCGTTCTTCATCGTATTCAACTATCAGCTTTCGAAGCCTCTCATTCTCAGACATAAAACTTGCTAACACAACTTCTAGATTCTTTCTATCACCTTCCAGAAACTTTATATGGTTCTCTAGCTCTGCAATCTTTACATTGTTCAACACATTTGGTTTTCTAACTCAGTCATCTTCGAATCATTGAACATGTCAGCAGTGAAGTCTTCTCCCCCTGTAATCTCCCCAAAGTCAAATCAAATCCTTCAAATGACATTCCTGCAACTGATTGTTGTTGTAGTTATGTTGGACGAGAGGTTGGTTGTGATGTAGGTTGAGCTTTTGGTTATGATGTGGGATATGGTGGAGGTGGAGTAGGCTGTCGGATAGGTGATGGTGGCTTTTGTGGTGATTGTGGTGGTGGTTGTATAGTAAGTGGAGGTGATTGTGGTGGTGGTTGTACAGTGGTGGTGTTGGTCGAATAACAGTCTTCAGAATTGGTGTAGCTATTGCAGCTTCAGTTGTCCTTTTCTTCAACCTGAACATAGGACGTGCTACAGGTGAACCTATAGATTTTGCAGCAGCTTTAGGAACACACTCATTTGTACGCTTCGTCTGCTTCCTAACAGGCTTTACCATAGATGTATTTTCTTCAGACTCGGATGGCTCGTACAACACATCATCATCATCTCCCATCTCTTTTCTCTTCCGTTCCTCAAGACGTTTTCGTTGTTCTTCTTCACGCTTATGCTTTTTCTTCAACTCCCTTTCCTTTCAAGTTGCAATCTCATCCTCACTATCTGTGCTAGAAGACGAGGAACCTTCAGCATCAACATCTCCTCCCTCAGCACCTCCAAATGCGTGTTTCTCAGTATCAGCAGATACAAACTCGATATTCTCTACAGGAGCTTCAACATGAACTGGCTCTTCAGTCTGTATCTCTTCCACTTCTAGTTTATCTACTTACAGTGTACGAACCGCAGGCTTCTTTCGTTGTTTAAGAGAAGAAGAGGAAGCTCGAGCAGATTGCTTTCTTTTTGTTCCTCTTTGTTTCTTTCCATCTTCCTTCTCAAACTATTGTTGCGCTTTGCCATAAACCCTTTCAAAGAATCAATATCAGCACTTTCATCGCCACTAGTATCCTTTCTCCACTTTCCTTCTGGAGGCGACACATAGTTTCTGTCGACTATAGCTCCGAACACCAGCTTAGCATTTGGAGCAGTCTTCAAGTGTAAATTCATCTTTCAGTGTCGAGACATCCATATGTTCGAGCTTCAGCACATCATCTTTCTCCTTCTTCAGATTCTTGTGTAGATGATCTAGCAGCATTTGCACAAACCTCGGATACTGCAGGAATTTTTCTTTGTCGATATTCTGCACCATCTACATGAAGATTAACTTGGAGAAGTGGTAGGGCAGATTCAGGATAAGTGCAGTCATCATACACATCTGATAGTCGACAAGATCTCAAACCCTTCCTTTCTGTGTCTGAGAGCATGAATAATGCAGTGTGCAATATATCTGAAAGGTGCACTTAGATTTTCTTTCTTGAATGGTGCAGAGTTGACGTGACCAGCATAACCCATTCTATAGAAGCAGCCTTTGACCATATACTATGGGTATCTTGTCGGGTCTTTAGCATTGTGTTTGAACGCCAAAACTTTCCGAATCAATTCTTCTATGATCTTAACTTCAATATCCTCATTGTTGATGCGGACCGCGGAAAATATAGCATCTTCATCCTCTCGATATTCAGCAGCATCCCAAAAGTGTTCGACGTGAGATCTGTATGCTGTGTGGGTATCTGTTAGCGCTTTGGTAATCGACAGCCGTTCCAAAAACTCGAGGACATCAACGTACACTACTATTTCAAGAATTTCCTTGTCTAGCAAACAACAGATATTGTGGAATGGAGAAAACAACGACTTCTTTTACTACACATGAAAAATATCCAACACTTAGAAAGTTTTTCAAAATTTTCAAACTTGGTCACTCGTACGAGGCATCATTCGTACAAGTCACTTTAAACACTTGGAAAAAATTTCAAGGTTTGAACAATTTCTCCTAGTACGAGATATATAGGTGTTTAACAGATTTGGCCTCCTCGTACGAGTGACTCCTCGTACGAGGCATCATCTAAACAGTCAACAGAAATTGCTCCCTCGTACGAGTGATCCCTCGTACGAGGCATCATCTAAACAGTCAACAGAAATTGATCCCTCGTATGAGTGATCCCTCGTACGAGGCATCAGTCGCACAAAGATACTTTATTTAAATCGATCTTAAAACGTGTGAATTTTAACAAACTGAACGGTGATTCTAAGCCTAAAAGTGCCGATTTACACGAATATGCGGTCAATTTTAACTTTTACCGGTTAGTTAAGACTAGACCTACGTTTTAAGTCCAAACGGTCCGATTTTAACATTATAACGGCTCAATTTCGATGTAATACCTTTCCCATCATAAAAGGTGTTCTAATCAACCTCCCCGAAGTGTCAAAAGTACGTAAATCAGTAGAAAAATCGTCTCAAGCAAGTCAGTCGCACAAAGGATTCTCTCAGTCGCACAAGCACAATTATGTGCATTGTGCGAGTGACCGACTATTTATAGGGGAGTTCCCTCGTACGAGTGACGACTCCCTCGTACGAGGCATCCAAGGCATCATTCGTACGAGGCAAGGACTACTCGTATGAGTGAGTTGTTAAACTTAGAAACGTTTTCAATTTTCGTGCATGTTTCAGTAGTTTTCACGACCCACTCAGTTGGCCAATCCAAGTTAATGACCCGGTTAACTGATTTTCCTACCAATTACAAGTTAATGACCTTGGTTGACCATTTTTTGACCAAAACTAATGTTTTTCGTGAATTTTAAGCTACAAAATTAAAGAACTTTTCAACATTTAAGGTCATCTCTTCTTTCTACATTAGCTCCCACCCCGTAATCTTCCAGCTTTCCTTCAGCAACTGTTGCTTTGGATTTTAGAAAAGCGGAATTTCCATCAATGGTTGTCTAAACTAAGATATAAATAAAATCTTTTTGTATTTTCTAATGTTTATACTAAAACATACTGAAAATATTTTTGGGTTTTTTCTGGAAATATAAAGATAAGACTGTACAAAATATTTACAGACATATTTTTGTGAGTTTGTGTTGAAGGATCATATCAGTTTTTGAGACATATCACCAGCCGTTGACCTTGTTTTTGACAGTAATTTCTAAACACATTTACTTAGATTCAGGATAACCTCTACACATTTCATAACTGTTTCAAGATATGTTAGGGTGTTTTTAGGCACATGGCCTAATCTGTGTTTCCCACCTCAGAATATACTCCCGCATCGAGATTCCCTAGATTTCATTTCACAGGTGAATATATCTAACTGATATTTGTAAAGGGGGTGAATGCGAGGCCTTGAAAGCACAAGTTAGTACTTTCGTACAGAGAAAGAGATGAAGGCTCGAATTTAGGTGGTGTTCCATATTTGGAATCTTTTATGCTGCATCTCTTGCATATTTTTTGAGATTTTCATTTTTTAAGTAGCTTACATGGGGTGAATAATGAGAAAGTATTACACAAGGTCTAGTCCATTGCTGATGCAAGATCAGAAGAACTCGTATAACACCCCAGATATCGGCTAAATTGTTGATGCACTTTGTGTTTGTCACTTGTGGAATAGGCTAGATAGAGCGTGTGTTGAATATTGTATAGGTTAGAATCGAACACACGACCGAAATACGGAGATTTCAGTGTAAAAGGGATCAAGTTCGCTCGAACTTGACCTATATTGGTCAAGTTCGCCCAAACTTGATGTGCCTTTAGTCAAGTTCGCCCGAACTTGACTATAGCAGGCCAAGTTCGCTTGAGAGTGCATGTTGATGTCAAGTTCGGCCGAACTTGACATAGTCAAGTTCGCCCGAACTCACCACCACTCCAACGAACTTGTCTCCCTATATATAGGTGTGTTGTTAATTTTGTCATTTAAGTTTTTGGCATCCCTACGGGGAGGTGCTGCCGGATTCTCTCCAGGAACTCCGGCAGCTGGACTTATAAAGATGTATACTCTTTCGGTATAAATGAAGACTTTCGCTGCATTCTACTTCTACTCCTTTCTGTAATAACATTCTACCGAATCGGTTTAAGTTTATCCACTAACTTCCGTCTAGAACCGCCTGATCACGGACCTTCATAAATATAAAGACCTAGTATCTCAGAATCTGGCATTCTCTCAAGCAAAATTTCAGAGTACCAAGTCCATATATCAGAGAGATGTTAAGCCACAGATTTACCAGTTTATCTTTTTATATTTATATTTTGAAATAATTTACTGAATGTGCGAAGCCTATTGGCACATCCTTAGTAAGACCTGTTTAACCACTTTTTAACTTTTCATTTCTTTAGTATACTGAGATAGTCCACTGATGTACTGTCATTCCCTCTTTTACACAACACTCTTTTTTGTCTTTTTCATGCTGTTGGGATTGAACCCTACAAAAGAACAGATGATAACATGCTAAAACAGGTCTGCTCTACATGATCTAGAATAAACAGTATTTAGAACCACTCTTCACAAAGACCAGCTACCAAACCGCTGATAGTTATAACAACCGCCTTAAACCAAAGCTCTGTCAGTTTATAAAGTATGTTGAATCATCAATCCACTGATGGGTCAAAGGTCTGTTAGAAGTCAAAGGTCTGCTGGAAGTCAAAGGTCTGATCATCCTTTGAAGAACATCCGCCAGTACTTCATCAGAGTTTATGCTTATCACAGGATAGGTCATCAGTGCTTTGCTATCAGTGTTTATATGTATTTATCAGAGGATAGATTAAGCAGTGGTTAGAGTTTGTTATTATTGTTAGTTGTCACTGTCAAGGTGAAGTCAGCATAGACGGTCAGTGGTTAGGATTGTACTATAAATAGATAGCGCTTGTACTGTTCTATTTAGCTCACACATTCTTAATTTCGTACTATCTTTCTGTGTAGCTCGGTCTGAGGGGGAGTTTAGTGATTCATACATGTATTTACTTTGTATTTGATGTCAATCTTTGGAGTAATGAAAACATGTTATGATGAAAACTATTCTCTCATTGATTGGATAATAAAGTTTTAACTGTTCTTCCGCTGCAAAGTTCTTATCGAGTTATCATTCTGTTATCAGTTTTGTTAAAACTATTCAATCAATCCAAACTCAGTTCCTAACAATTGGTATCAGAGCTTGGTCAGTCAAATTTGATCTAACCGTCAATTTGACATAAGAAGATCAGCTCGATCTCGTTGTTATTGCATTATGTATATGTGTTGAGATCAGAGTCTTAGTTTGTGCGGAAAATCGCGTTTTATGTGGTCTAAGTGTTCCGTAGGTGTGTTTGTGTTGATTTGATAACAAATTGATGGAGAGGATTGACTTTAGTCTCATATGGCTGAGGTAAACTCTTAAATCATAAATTTCTCAAAAGAATTATTGGAGATCTATCAGATCTATTTGATTCACTTATCAAGAAATTCTTACAAATTTTGTAGTAAAAATTTCGTGTTTATATTAGGATATGTATCCTCTCTTAAGTTTTTCTAAGGAGGTCATACACACTGAGTTTGCTTGTTTTTTATAGTCAAAACTCATGTACCTGCCTAGAGTAGTACCCTAATTTTTTTTGGGAAAATACTTCCACTGATTAGTGAATCAAAAGGACTCTGTATGATGTTCAGTACAATCAGATTTAAGTATTCTTAACAACTTGCCTCTACAGACAAAATAGTTTGTACTATCTGGGATACTCAATCTCTACCAAAGTCTGTAAAATATTTCTACACAAGGACTAGCATGTGAATGAGGCTTTGACTGAAAAGGTTTGAAAACTTACGTCATTAAAAAAAATCCCAGTTGGACATGTGAGATGGTCTGTCAAAACTAAACTTGCATATAATCAAAATTTTTATCAAACATGATGACATCAGACATAACTTTGTGAAGGATTGTTATGTAGAAGGTTTGAATTCTTGACAACATGCCCATACCAAAGATCAGCTAACAGATGTGTTGACAAAGGCACTTGATGCCTCTACATTTGATAGTTTGATATCTTGGTTTGGAATGCTGAACATGAGTTAAAAACAAGTTTTCTTGTAATTCATGTGTAAAAGCATCAAAATGTTTTGGAAAATCAAAATTTCTTTCTTAAAAATAGTTTAAAATTGAATTTCTCAATAAATCCTCAAATCCTGTTCAAAGCTCTGATAGCCTAAAATAACTGTTGGATAGAAAAACCTATCCACTGATGTGGAACCTCTGATAGTGTTAACATTTGGTCAACACCACTGATAGTTTACTCTGTCAGTGGTTAGCCAAACAACGTTCTTCCATTGTCAATTAGAGGTTACACGTGGACAGATGTTATTCGACAGTCGTTGCATCAGATGCCACGTCACCATCACTTTTTGAAAACCCTATAAAACTCTATTTCATCCGCAAACAGAGTTTTCACTTCTACTTTCAAAAATTTTCAAAACCATTTTCTCTGAAAATCATGGCACCCAAAGCGAAATCAACACAGGAACCACCAAAACACACTCTTAACATCAAAAATCCACACAATTACCTTTGTACTTTTGAAAAGACCAAGAAAAATACAGAGTTTCATGAAGTCATCGATATCTTGTCTTCCTCAAAGTATAAGACTATGTTAACCTGTAACGCACTGATTTATAAAGATGCCTTCAAGATTTCTGGGCAAATGCTGAGATTGAAAGTCTAAACAAGAAACCTTTCGCAATCACGTAAAAAGTGGGAGGGAGTTTGGTTCCAATAACCCCACAAACCATCTCAGAGGTTTTTCAGATGAACGATCTAGAAGGTAAAATTTCTTTCTCTAAAGATGAGTATCAAGTTAACTTGGTAAACAGGGGGTACACAGGAGACTTATCAAACGCTACTATGAAAAAAGGAAAATTCCCATCTCCTATGAAATTTTTATTTCAGACCCTACTTACTTGTGTTTCTAATAAGACCACTGGGTTTGATGAAATACCATTGAAAATTCAATACTTGGGGTATACCATTATGTCTAAAACTGATTTACAATTACTCCCAAGTATTATTTAATGATTTGGTAATAAATCTAGAAAATGTGAAAAACAAAAGGGAAAATGCTTTTCTCTTATTTCCTAGATTTTTAAGTTATTATTCACAAAAGAAAATCCCAAAAGAGAGTGCACATGCTCTTATTCAAGGTGTGTCTTTTCAAATAAACAGTCTATCATCTGAAACATATACTCGCCTTATGGCCAAAGAGTCAAAAGTTTCAAAAACACAAGCAGAGGAGTCTGAGCAAAATTTAGATAAGTCCACATCTGCTCCTCATATTTCAGCTGCTGAGCCCACTGCTCTTGGTGACCATAGTAGTACAACCACTGTTGTGCAAACCCCACCAAAAACCACAAAAAAGACAAAAAAGAAACCCTCCAAACCCACCAAAACCAAAAAGGGTCCTCTGGAAGATGAGATCCCAGAGGTAAAACCTGTGACAACACAAAAGTCACAAGCCACTGTTGCTACTTCCTCACAACAGATGGTAGAAATATCTCCACTCAAAACCATAGCTCCTCATGATTCCTCATAAAAGGAACATGTTGTAACCACAGGGATCCCACAACTGATAACATCACCCTCATTTGAGAGTATGTTAAACTGTCCATCTCCCAGGATAAACTTGCTTTCCACACCACCTTCCATATGTCAAATCACTGAAACCACCACATTACTGTTTGAAGCCATTGATATTCAGTCACAAAAGGGCCACTCTTACCAACACATTACTGAGAGCATAACTTCAACAATGGCTGTGTCTGATAAAAGTCAATTGGGTAACCCACAAACAGTTGAGGAGGCTACATCACTTGGATTTCATGAAATCCTTATTGATAGTTCAATTGGAGCAGTTACTACAGATGTTGAATCCACTGATTTACATCTGGACAGTAGTTTCATATATAAGTCTCCTTTGAATGAAACCACTGTTGAGGCTTCCAATGTAACCTCTGCTCCAGTGGGAAGACCCCAGTACCACGAAAAAGGGGCATCTAAGGTTGAGGCAAGTGTTAAATCACTTTTTCATGATATCTTAGATATAACTACCACCTCTGGTAGGAGCTCAGATGATCCTATTAAGTTAGGAGATGGGCTAAAACATAAGGAATTGACGGACAAAGTTACAAGGATTGAAACAATCAGTGGGAGATATCAAAAATGTGCTACAACAGATGTTACACTCTGCAAAATCTCGAAACACTGCTCAATCTTCTGATCAAACCACCAGAATTGTAAAACAAGTGTATCCTCTGCTTCAACAACATTATCAGCATGCTAATCAGTTACATGATTCAAAAGTGCAGACATTCAAAGAAGAAGTTGAAGCAAGGTATAAAGACACACAGGAAGAGCTTAAAGTGATCAAGAAAATTCTCATTCCTGACACGACCCCTGCACCTATCTTCGAAAGAGTTGATGATGCCAAAAAGGGGGAGAAAAATGACTCTGAGGAAAATCTCTCAGTAACTTCTGCTGAAACATCTGTCAAAGAAAAGGAAAAGGGAAGTGATGAAACCCTATAAATTCAAGCAGATGATGAAGATACACAAATGAGGATAGTTCAAAGTCAAGTTGGGATAAAAGAGAAGGAGATGAAGGGAACCACTGCTGGTATCAAAACCACTGCTGGTATTAAAAAGCTAACCGCTGACAGTTCAATCTCATTACCCTCATCTTAGCAACCATCTGTCAATGTAGCAGATATTGATACTACCAAAAGTACAGCAGATGTTACAACAGCAGTGGTTTGCACAAATGCCCCTGCACCAAAATTGGTTTATGCTAGAAAAAGAAGAAGAATGGCTACAGTGAATGATGATGACATACCATCTTCACTTGTTATCCAAACAAATCCAGAACCAGGCTCCACCCATTCATCATCACTACAAATCAGTTTTGCTGAATCACTCAAAGGTCAAAATCCAAATAGGAATATTCCTATAGAAACATCATATCCTTTAGAGTTGGCTGTAGTAAAAGGAGAAATGCTACAATTCTATAAAGAGACTGATCCATCCAAGAGAACCTTCCCATCTCTTCATGGCTATAGAACTCCTAAAATCGTTGATGAGTATCTAATATTGAAAACAAGACAAGCAAAAGTCATAGCAAAAGAAGAAAGCAAAGGGAAAGGTAATACCTATTTAACAAGAATGGAGCAGCATGAGCTAAGCAAAGTTAAGAAATTAGAAGAGTATGCAAAAGAGCTTAATGAGAAAATGACAAAAGAATCTCCAAAAGATGATCCTCAAAAGAAGCTAAGGGAAAACCTCATAAGATTTATCATGAAAGAAAAACCCTATCAAGCTGAGGAAAATCAATCAAGGAGTGGTCCATCCCAGCTCTCAAACAAGAAGCTAATAGAATTGGAAGGATGAAGAAAGACCCTAAAACGAAACAGATTGCACCAGACTGGAAAAATACTAAAAATCTTAGTGCAGATCTTGTTTTAGATTCAACCATCCAAGCCCTCAACCAAAGGAAGAGGGAGCTGCCGATGGTTAAGGAAGATCACCAAAGGGATGCTAATATGCAGGCTATCACAAATGAACCTTTGTCTGACTTCAAGCTTCAAGCTAAATCTGAAGATCCTTTTTAAAGGCTTTCTAGAAGTTCACCTTTTCAATTCTCATCACAAATAAATCCTCTCCCAAGAAACCCATTGAACTCAAAAATACTAAAGTGGCTCTCTGATAAAAAGACCCATGTATTGACCTTGCTCAAGTCCAATGGGAAAGATGAAAGTATATCTAGGAAGGATACACTAAGCCTGGGTGTAGCTGACCTTCAAGATCTGTTGGAACTTCAGTTGTGCAGGGATAAGGATGATGAAGATTCCTTGAACTTTGAATCACAATTCAAAGTACAAATCATGGAAAAACTAATGAGACATAAAAATCATGAATAAAGAAGAGTTTTGGCATCATCTGTTCTAGGGGGAGATTGTTGGGATTGAACCCTACAAAAGAACAGATGATAAAATGCCAAAACAGGTCTGCTATACATGATGCTGAATAAACAGTGTTTAGAACAACTCTTCACAAAGACCAAAGCTCTGTCAGTTTATAAAGTAAGTTGAATCATCAATCCACTGATGGGTCAAAGGTCTATTAGAAGTCAAAGGTTTGCTGGAAGTCAAAGGTCTGATCATTCTTTGAAGAACATCTACCAGTACTTCATCAGAGTTTATGCTTATCACAAGATAGGTCATCAGTGCTTTACTATCAGTGTTTATATCTATTTATCAGAGGATAGGTTAGGCAGTGGTTAAAGTTTGTTATTATTGTTAGCTGTCACTGTCAAGGTGATGTCAGCATAGACGATCAGTGGTTAGGATTGTACTATAAATAGACAGTGCCTGTACTGTTCTATTTAGCTCACACATTCTTAATTTCGTACTATCTTTTTGTGTAGCTCGGTCTGAGGGGGAGTTTAGTGATTCATACATGTATTTACTTTGTATTTGATGTCAATCTTTGGAGTAATGAAAACATGTTATGATGAAAACTATTCTCTCATTGATTGGATTATAAAGTTTTAACTGTTCTTCCGCTGCAAAGTTCTTATCGAGTTATCATTCTGTTATCAATTTTGTTAAAACTATTCAATCAATCCAAACTCCGTTCCTAACACATGCTTTTGTATTTTTTTTAGCATTTTTTAATGTTTTTGTATTTTTCACAATTTTTTCTCCCCCTAAAATCAGAAACAATTTTTTATAGATTTTTGGACTTTTGTTAAAGAAAACTATTTACAGAAAACATGACAGACCAATGAGGATCCCGTCGAGTCCTCGTCATTCTCGATTTCAATCTCAACTCCATCCCCTGATGTCGGATTTTTCAAACCATTTAATTTTAGAAGATGTTTAAATCTTGCTCTATCAAAAGCTTTGGTGTAAAAATTATGCTTTTGGTCATCAGTGTTGGTTTTCTCTATTCGTTCTTTTTGGTGACAATCATGGATAAAGTGGTGACGGATTTCAATATGTTTTGTGCGTGAGTGTTGAACTGATTTTTAGTGATATCAATAGCCGCCTTGTTATCTACGTATATTGGCGTGTAGCAGTCCGAAGTCTCTCATCTTTAATTGTATCCATAGTATTTGGGAACAACAACTGGATGCTGAAAGGTATTCAGCTTCACATGTAGAGAGAGCGAATGCGGTCTGTTTCTTGCACTGCCACGTTACCAAATGAGTTCCGATGAACTGGCAACCAGCCGTTGTAGATTTGGCGTTAACCTTGCAGCAACAAAAATTAGAATCAGAGTATCCCGCAAGATTGAAGTTGTCGTCGCGTGGATACCACAAGCCGGTACTTGAGCATCCTTTGAGATAGTGCATTATCCTCTTGACGATCAGCAAGTGCGAATCCTTGGGATTAGACTGATACCGGGCACAAAGACAGGTAGGATACATGATATCTGGTCTTGAAGCTGTAAGATACATCAATTAACCGATCATGGAGCGATAAAATGTATCATCGACGTTTACTTCATTAGGATCTGGATGTATGTAGTGATTTGTAGCTAGTGGAGTTGATGCTCGAGATGCTCCCGCCATGTCGAATCTTTCCAACACATCATGAACATATTTCATTTGATGGAAGAAAATTCTGTCAGACAATTGATCCACCTAGAGTCCTAAAAAGAACATCATCTCCCCCATAGCACTCATTTCAAACTTTTTCTTCATGACTTCTTCAAAGTCTTTACACGGAAATTCATTTGTCGATCCAAAGATGATATCGTCCACATAGATTTGAACAACAATCAGATGCCCAGCCACTTCTCTGGTGAAGAGGGTACAATATACTATTCTTCTAGTGAAGCTGTTCTCCAGAAGATATGTAAATAGCGTCTCGTAGTAGGCTCTCGGGGCCTGGTGTAAGCCGTAGAGCGCCTTGTTCAGTAGGTACACTTTATCTTTGTGTATCGGATTTGTAAACCTCGGTGGTCGCCCAACATACACTTTCTCTTTCACATTACCGTACAGAAAAGCAGATTTCACATCCAAGTGGTATACCTTAAAGCCTTTCCATGACGCGAAGGCCGGGAATATGTGGATTGCTTCTAACCGAGCGATGGGAGCATAGACTTCAATAGAGTCTATCCCCTCTTGTTGATGAAAGCCTTGAACTACGAGGAGAGATTTCTTTCCGACTACGACACCTCTGTCGTCTCGCTTGCACTTGAAAACCCACTGAGTATTAATTTTCTTGTGGTTGTCAGACAGATCAACGAGTTTCCAAACTCCAAGATTCTCAAATGTTGTAATTCTTCCTGCATGGCTTCTATCCAGCTTTCTTCTTGAAGAGCTTCTTTATACATTTTCAGCTCAACATGCGAAATAAAACAACTGTGTGAAAAGGTATCTTGAAGTGGAGCAACTTTGATATAAAAATAACTAAGATCCTTATTGATCTGATGTCTCATTTTAACCCTGGTCTGCAAATCTCCAATAATATTTTCTGCCGGATGATTAGTTTAAGCTCTTGGCATCACTTCACTAGGAACATTTACTTCGCTCTGCAGATTAGTAATATTATGTTCTGCACTGTGTTCTGTAAGAGTGACATCATTCACAACACTTGATTCGGCAGCTTGACTGTTGATTAAACTTTGAACTTGCTCTGTTCCTTCATTGGACTGGATCATCCCTCATCATAAGTAGGCTCTTTGTCAGAGTCTGAATTGTTTGACTGGATGAAAGATGGCATAGCAGTGTTCGTATTAGGTTCAACTACAGGCTCTTGCTGGGTATTGCTCAGACCTGCTTCTGAATTATTTGATGCAACCTGAGGTTCAGTAACCACTATTGGCCTTGGAACCGTTTCTTGATTTGAAGCTTGGTGCTGTTGATATAACGTTATGAGCTCTTCTTCACTTGCTTCGTCCAGCAGATTAAATGAATCCCACAAACCCTCATAATTGAACAACCAAGAATCACCCGGTCTTTGATTTGGCATTGTATACCTGAAGGGGTATGGTCCCAAAAACCTTGCGCCAACCAAGGGAACCATACCCACTATTAACTTCTAAGAAGACCTTGCGCAGACTTCTATATCAAGGAAAGTCACTGAAACCCTGCGCCAAGTATCCAAAGAAGGAAAGGATCACTTAACCACCTTGCGCGGGCTCGCGCAAGGTTTAAAGTTAACCTTGATCAAATTCCTTGGATAACACTTTATGTACAAACCTTGCACCGATATTTATATCAAAGCAAGTACTCACCAAAAACGTTGCGCCAAGCAGCAGGAAGAGGAAAGAGGATCAGTTAACTAACTTGTGCCTCTCGCGCAAGGAAACAGTTAATCCTGAGAAATTCTCCCTTAGCAAAAATCCTTGAGTTGGTGCAGAAGCAAAGGGAATTTTTTCTAGTGTAACAGACTATACACATGGCAAGCAATACATGGGTAACAGCTGTGAAACCTTCTAAAAGCCACTACTACCCAATCGTGCAAAGCATCTTTTCGGTTACAACCATTTGCCACATGGTAGCATCTGGACGACTGAGAAAGATCACGATGATGGCATGCTCACTTCCATAAAAAAGTAGTGATCTCATGATGACACATGGCATCTCCCTAACCGTTGATGAGCTCACGATCCATGTGCATTAACGGTTTTTTCACCAACTTGACGGAATAGCAAAAGATTCCGTTAAGTTTATCATCTCTCATTTTGGCGCCCAAACTCTGGCTATAAATAAGTAATTCGGACTTCAAGTAGATGGTATTCACTCTCAACTCTTCTCTCTTTCACTATACTTTACTTCCGACTACTTGTACTTAATTTCACGTCGGAGGGTTGTCGCGAGGAGAACCCCCTTCTCCCTGTGGCGAGCTAACGGTGTTCTGTTTTGCAGGATCAGTCGGAATATTGTTATATTCATAATCGTGGATCCAAAAGAAGGATTAACCCCTTTTATGCAGAGCCCATTCCATATATCTACTTAGATTCCGGTCTAAGTGATTTAGGGTTTCTTCATTGGCGCCCACCAACTTTCTTTTATTTTCTCATCTTTCATTTTGTTTCACTCAGGTCTACAGCTTCATGGCTGATGGACCGTCATTTCCAGGTCCTCGATCGAAGATCCGTCGCGTCGGCAGAGCTCCTCAGGTCGACGGACAAATCGTTGAGGATTCGTCCGGTGAAGCTGATATGCCATATGCTCCTGATCATGCGAGCATTCCAGTAACACCGGCGGCTCCTCATGTTGACGTTGCATCAATCCTCCCACCTGGAGAGACTCCATTTTCATGGTTGATTAAGTCTCAAATTGCTCTAAATGCCATGTATGCTCAGTTATGTGCTCAAACCGGAACTCCAGCTTTTCAAGCTCCGGTTGGTGCACCGCAAGCCCGTGCTTCGCCTGCGCTCCGAGTATTGAGTTATGGAACTCAGAACCAAGATCGTGCACCTTCGCATGTATATGTGCATGAAACTGAGATGTATTCTAAAACCAGAAATGATTCTGTTCATTTTGGTAACAAACATCAGGAAGAGAATGTCCAGCAACGACCTTCAGTTCACTCACGTTTGGGCCCGAGATGGTCGCAGAAGCGGGACACCCAACAAGATGAGTATGATAAGACTTATGAAGAAGGACATAGTGCAAGTGTCTTCAATCGTTTATCTGCAGATCATGCCAGTTACAAACTTCGAATCCGAGCAGTGTACAATCCTGAGGCGGAACATGATTATAACTTGATCTACCGACTTGCTGAAGCTGCATAACAATCAAAGTTTGTGAAGGATATCGCTCTAGCCCTGCTAGAGCGAGTAAAATTACCATCAAATGTTGGTAAGTTTAATGGATTGTCAGATCCAGACGATCACATGCGCCTATTCACTGACGCATGACTTATTGGAGGATACACTCTACCTATGTGGTGTCATCTGTTTGTGCAAACGTTAACTGGGGCTGCGCGACTGTGGTTCGATAACTTGCCGACATGTAAACTCTCTTCATGGAATGATCTTAAGGAAAAATTCCTTACTCATTCCAGTCAGAAGCGTCGTTATGTTAGAGATTCGTCGGATGTGATGAACATCTGGCGAAGAGACAACGAGAGTTTGGAAGATTTTATTACGCGATACAACAAGGAGGTTTTAGAAATCGGTGACGTGCATGAAGATCTTATCCGCGCACAGTTCAAGTACGCGGTAAGATGTGACGAAATGATTAAAGTGCTTTCTGGTACTACCGGTTTGATAAAAAGCTGGGATAAGCTCATGGCAGCAGCTAAGGTTTACACGCAAACTGAGCGAAACCTCAATACAAACAGGCCTCCTCTACCTCAGCATCGTCCTGAGGATCTAAGCAAAGGAGGTCGGAAGTTTAAGAAGGGTTGGAAAGACTCGAACCAGAGTTCTTATTCACCATATTCTCCAATGGATGCTCGTGCAACAATTAACAAGATAGCAACTCAGAAAGCCATCAAGAATGAGAATCAGGATCGACAGTGGATTCCTCTCATTAAATCTCCCACGGAAGTCTTGAGCACTGAGAATTATCAATTCAAACAACCCCAGCCCATGAAGAACAAAAATGGTCAAGACTCAAACCTCTTCTATGATTTCCACAAGGACAAAGGGCATACAACCGATAATTTCATTAGCCTACGCACAGAAATTGAAAAGGCCCTGAAAAGTGGTAAGCTGACACACTTGGTGCAATCAGTTTGAAAAGAGGTCAGGCAACTCACGTGCAACGATGAGGGGCCAAGAAATAAAAAGATGAAACAAGTTGCCATGATCCAAGGGAGCTCGTCACGTAAGCGCAGCTTTCAAAGGTTCCGAGGAGAAAAATGGCGAGAGCAACAAGTGATATTTCCTGTGGTTCCAGGTGGGCCTCAGGAAGAAGGACCAGTGGTAATTTCAGGCATCTTTGGCTATTACCGGACCGACTATGTGTTCATCAATCCGAGAAGTTCTATGGATATCATATATGAACAGTGCTTCATACAGTTAGATCCGGAAGACAAGGCACGCCTAGAACCAGTTGACTTCCCGTTAACTGGATTCTGCAATGAGGTTGCCTTCCCTCTCGGACAAATAGGTTTTCTCGTGATTCTTTCAGACGGAAAACACTCGCACCATTCAAGTGAACTTCATGGTAATTCCAGCAACATCCCGTCACAACGTTTTATTAGGGAGACGAGCGCAACGAGATTTCAGCATGATCACATCTGCACCTCACGCTGCATGTGGTTTCCTGACGCCAACTTGAGTAGCTATCATCTTCGCGCGAAAAGAGATTATGTCTATTGAAGAACCAGTTGTTAAGGCTGCTAAATCAACATCACCAAATGAACCTGAAAAATGGGTACTGAACAATAAGTATCCCGAGCAACCAATTATCCTTGGTCCTCCAATTTCTATGGCAAGTCGCGCAAAACTTAAGACCTTGTTGTTTCGAAATATGGATATCTTCGCGTGGACTCCTGCAGATATGGTAGGGGTTCCACGCAAGATAGCTGAGCATTGCTTAAACGTCTTTCCGACGGCACAACCGGTGGTTCAGAAAAAGCGCAGCCTTGGATCCAAAAAGACCGAAGCAATGAATGAGCAAGTTGAAGAATTATTGAAAGCTGGGATCCTGCACGAAGTCAAATATCAAACCTGGGTCGCAAACCCAGTAATGGTGAAAAAGCACAATGGCGGTTGGCGCATGTGTGTTGATTTTAAAGATTTGAATAAAGCGTGTCCCAAAGACTGCTACTCTCTTCCCGAGATAGACAAGAAAGTCGATTCATTAGCTTCTTTCCGTTGGAAATGTTTCCTAGATTGTTACAAAGGATATCATCAAGTGCTGATGAAAAAAGAGGACGAAGACAAAACAGCTTTTCGCACGGAGAAAGGATTTTTTTGCTACACAAAAATGCCCTTTGGTCTCCGCAATGCAGGAGCTACTTACCAAAGATTAATGGACACTGTCTTTGGTAATGACATTGGCAAGACAGTAGAAGTTTACGTCGACGACTTGGTCATCATGAGCAATTCTGAAGAAATAATGCTAGAAAATATCCAGAGAACCTTTGATTCCTTGCGCAAGGTCAATTTGAAGTTAAACCCAGGGAAATGCTCTTTTGGCATGGAAGAAGGAAAATTCCTAGGTTTTGTGGTTATGAAGGAAGGATTCAAGGTCAATCCTGAAAAGGTGGAGGCCATCCAAAAGATGTCGTCTCCCACCACCATCAAAGAAATGCAAAGATTGGCTGGGAGATTAGCTGCGCTTAATCGTTTTTGGCTAATCATGCTGCAAAATCATTCCCATTTATCCGAACCTTGCGCAATTGTATCAAAAGTAAAACGTTTTCATGGACTCCCGAAGTGGAGAAAGCTTTTCAAGAAATGAAGGATTGTCTTATTCAATTACCCACACTTACTGCGCCGTGCAGTAAAGAGCCGATGATTCTTTATCTTTCAGCATCTCCAATGGCAGTTGGAGTAGTATTAATAGTGGATCGCGAGGGTGTTCAGTCGCCAATATATTACATCAGTAAAATGCTAAATGATCCAGAAAATCGATACTCTATAATGGAAAAATTAGTGTTAGCTCTTGTTCACGCTTCGCGCGGGCTGAGACGGTATTTTTCAGGACACGTCATTATGGTCCTGAAAAATTATCATATTGGTCAAGTTTTATCTAAACCAGATGTCTAGGGATGCCTCGCGAAGTGGGCAATTGAATTGGGAGCATACAACATATGTTACAAACCAAGACCAGCTATCAAGGGTCAAGTGTTAGCCGACTTTATTGCTGAAATTCCAGCAGATAAGGTTGAAGAATGCGAAGCAATTCAAAATCCAGTTCCCATTATCGATGATAGAGAATGGATCTTATACACTGACGGCGCATCAAACAACGATGGGGCAGGAGCAGGATTACGTTTGTTAAGTCCAGACGGTGCAGAATTCACTTATGCAATTCGGCTTGAGTTTAAGAGTACCAATTTACGAAGCAGAATATGAAGCTTTCTTAGCAGGGCTGCGCTTGGCTATTAAGATGGGTGCATCTCACTTAACAGCTCGTGTAGACTCTAAACTTGTTGCTGAACAGATTATCGGTTCTTATGATGCAAAGGGCGACATCATGGCCCTCTATCTTGAACAAGCGAAAGCACTCATCACTCAGTTTAAGCAATTCAAAGTTGTTCATGTAAATCGGAGTGAAAATAAACATGCTGATGCTTTGAGCAAGTTAGCTGTGACAAGTTTTCAAAATTTGGCAAGAGAGGTTCGCATTGAAGTTGTAAGCAACCCATCGGTACCACTCAAACAAGTAAGCATGGTTGAAATCGGAGATCCATCTTGGATGTCCCCAATAATTATGTACCTGCTGCATGGATCGCTTCCAGCAGATAAAGCCCAAGCAAGGAAAATACAATGTAAGGCAATCAATTATGAAATGGCTGATGGTATCTTATACCGAAAGTCATATTCCGGACCTTTACTTCGTTGTGTGAGCAAACATGATGCGCAATATTTAATACGAGAAATCCACGAGGGATTATGCAGTATCCATTCTGGATAGCGCATGGTGGTGGCCAAGATCATGAGTACAGGCTATTACTGGCCTGGAATGTATGTTGATGCAGTTGAGATTTTGCGCAAGTGTATGTCCTGTCAGAGGCATGCACCAAAGACGTTGCGCCCAAAAAATCCTTTGGTTTCGATAACCACCGCTTGGCCTTTCCAACAGTGGGGATTGATCTTATCGGACCCTTTCCTGATGCGCCGGGCGCAGTCAAGTTCGTTATTGTTGTTGTCGACTACTTCACCAAATGGGTAGAGACGAAGCCATTGGCATCCACTACAGCAATGGTAGTTCGTAAATTTATATGGGAAAATATCATCTGCCGGTTTGGCCTACCGCTACGAATCATCACCGATAACGATCCCAATCTCACAGCTACAGAACTGCAAGCCTGGATGTAGGAAATGAAAATCGAGCATATTTTTGCCTCTGTTGCCCATCCACAGGAAAACGGTTAGGTAGAAAGCATAAACAAACAATTGGTGGAAGGCATTAAGGCACGCTTAGGTGCGGCGCGACGTGGATGGGTTGATGAATTACCAAGTATACTTTGGGCGCACCGAACGATGCCAAAAACAAGCACTGGCGAAACACCATTTAGTCTTGTTGACGGCACGGAAGTTGTATCACCCGCGGAGATCGGCCTTCCATCACCCAGAATGATAGCTCTTTAAAAGCAAAATAATGAAGAACAGCGCCGACTTGATCTTGATTTGGTTGAAGAGAGGCGCGAGAATGCAGCAATACGCGAAGCAAAGTATAAATCTCAAATGGAAAAATATTACAACAAACGGGTACGCGTATGCACTTTCTTACCCGGAGATTTTGTACTTCGCGACAACGAAGCATCGAACATTGAAAAGCCAGGAAAACTGGCACCCAAATGGGAAGGACCTTATGTAATTCATGAAGTCCTGGGCAAAGGAGCTTACACATTGAAGCGCTTGGACGGCTCCAGTGTCCCACGGACCTAGAACGCCCAGCAGTTGCGCAGGTGTTACATGTAATCTCAAAGCTCATCAAGCCATGCGCTTTATATGAGCCTGCTTACATTAGTTTTTATTTGTAATCTTAGTGGCAGATTGTAAGCTTTACGCATTATCAATAAAATAACACTTTCTATCGCTACTTACATTTTTTATATATTTGTTACAAATGCATGCAATTCCTTTGGATAAACAAAAACACATACTCATGAGCCACAAGATGACACAATGCTTACGCTCACACATGAGGTTATTATTCATTTGTCTATCCTAAACAAGAAATTGGTCACATGCAAAAATTGTAAACTAAATATATTATATTCACATTAGAAGTACTTGCGCATAAAACGCAACGATACATCAAAAAGAAATATACAAACAGCTACGGGAATAGACACAATCTAACTCTATTTCCCTGTATCCTTCACATCTTCTTGTTTCTCCACCTCAGAGAAGATTTCCTTTAGTCTATCCACGAAATCATCATGCTGCAGCGCAGCATCGACAAGATCCGTGACAGTAATATGTAATTGATCATAACTCTCCTTGGCAGCAGTATAGATGGCAACAGTGTCGGTTCCATGCGTAGCAGCGCGGCTTGTATCCCATTGGGTTTTCAGCGCATGGGCCACATGAAGGGTGCACTCCTTATAACCCTCTGCATGACCATCGTTCTGTGCTGCCACCATTAGTTCCGCCACCCTTTCATCTAATTCTGTAGAGTTCAAGATGGAGTTGGCGATTTACAAAATAAACATGTCAATATAAGATATAATAATTCAGCAAAGATGAATATATCGAAAGAAAGGGACAGTACCTCCACAATCCCATATTCCCTCAACATGGTAAGCTGGTTCATCAAGGACTCTGTCAGGCTCTCTGCGGTAGCACGAGCGACCTCCGTATCATTAATTTTATGTTCGCCTTCGGTCAAACGGAGGATCAACTCGGCTTCTCAGTTTAATGGAGGTTAATATCCTTCTTCAAGGTATCAACCTCATCCTGCAGTCTCGCCTGATCAAATAACACAGAGGTTAGTTCATCAATCTCTTTGTTCTTAAGAAGGAGAGTCGTTTTGGTCGCTACCTCATTCTACTCGCTCCTTTCTCTATGAGAGCGCGCCTCTTCTGTTGCCGCAACTGCATCAACCTTCTCTATCTTGAGTTTCTCAATTTCGTTGCGTAGAGAGATCTTTTCTTTATTATCTCGATCGCAAGCCTCCACAAAGCGGTTGCGCTCCTCAGCATATTGCGCATCAGCGGCCTCACATTTGCGGTTCCAAGACAGCGCAGACCACTCCTCGGTCTTTCTCTCTTCATCAAACTTGGACTTTGCAGCCTCAAAATCCATCACCATCTTCAACGTCTTCTCCCTTTCGAGTTTGGCCTTCGCCTTACCAATCTCCACATCATCTCTTTCTTTATTCATGCTGCACCACTCGCGCACGATTCAGTTGATAGTGGAAGAGGCAAGGGCAGACTCTTGCAAATACGATTCATAAGTAGCCTCATGATTTTTTCCTCTTGGCACTTCACCTCCGCCGGAGGGAAGATGCCCTTATACCATTCCCTACAGGAGTGCCAATCTGTGAAACATCACCTTATCTAACTTTCCACACAGGTTTGTGGATTTCAGATGCTCGTTTCTCTGAATAAGATCTATAGTAATAATCCCCAGGCGTTTCTTCAGGGCGAATCGGTGACTCTTCATCAGAGTCTTCAAAAGAAGACATAAAACCTTCGCTTTGTGTTGAAGGGCCAGCGCCCTTAGAAATGAACGTTGAGGGCTCAGCAATAGGTGTGGATGGTTTCTCTTGCCCCACAGCTACTGACCCCTTCACAGCAACATCTGAAGCAGTATCTTTAACCTGCTCGCCAGCAGGATTCTTCGCAACATCTGAGGCAGTATCTTTAACCTGCTCGCCAGCAGGATTCTCAGCATCAACTTGTTTAAGCTCTTCTTCTGAAGCCACTTTCTCAGGCCCTTCTGGAATAATGGGTTCTGCATCAAAAATAGGGGCGCTCAGGTCCACATCTTCACCTTCAGTGCTCTCAGGCCTGCGCGGCGACGGTATAGAAGAGGATGATATCGGCGCAGCCTTTACAAGTTTCTCTACACAAGTAAAAGCGTGTGTAAAAAACAGACATAAGTGTCAAAACAAGATATCGCGAGACTATTACTACAAAAGTATGCAACAAGGAAGACATACCAGGAGAAAATTTCTTTGCAAAGGCTTCTAGATTGCCTTTCTTTCCTATGCGCGGCCGCGCAACCTTTTTCGGCGGAGACGATGGTAAAGTATCAGACTCTTTTCTCGTCTTGGAAGTGCGCTTCAATGCCTCTTTAGGACTTGAAGGGATCTCCAAAGGATCATCTGGGTTCGAAGCAGGAAGAGAGGAGGTGTCGATGGGTTCTGGTTTTGGTTTCATCAAACCTACAGGCGCAAGACCTTCTAGTGAGTCTAACAACCATAATCACACCAAGAATCAGATACGAGACGCGTACCTTTCTTGCCCTCGGCCTTAGTAGCAGCAGAAGGCTTACTTTTCTAGTCAGGCTTGGTGGAGGTCGGCGTAGTAGTAGCAGCAGCAACAGTTGTCTTTTTCTTCTTCTTCAATTCAGGGCCTACGGCCAAGTTTAGCAAATCACCTACATGATCAATAATAAAGGAAAAACGTTGCGCCATAAGTTACATTGCAATATACTTAAAGAGTTGGTATCTACAAGTAATATTGCAATAACTAACTCAGGCTTTACGCGATGTGACTTACCAGTGGTGGCAGTAGGCTGCGCGTTCAGATCTTCTTTCTTAGGGATTTCAAAATTCCCCAAAATCTAATCAAACCAAGGCTCTTCATTTTCCTCAAGAGGCACAACAGCCATCTTCCCATTATCCCTCTTATACGCCACCATATATAACGGCGCAACTATTTTGCAGAACACAATAATAAAACTTCATCGATATACAATATTTACGAAAGATTGTTCTAAAAAGTATGAAGTTACTTACCAGCTCCATCTTCAGTGTAAACCGGTTTCTCTTGTCTTTCCTTCTTCCAGAGGATGCTCATACCTGCAGCAATTAAGGCCGTCTCTGGCAAAATAATGTTGGGCACATCTTTTATGTTTTGATACCACACTTTGTTGGTTGGGATGGCTAAGGTCTCCAACTCTATATCCTCTGCAGCCCAGAAGGTCATCGCCATCGGGATAACCGCCGCTTTCACATAAAAAAACTTCTGCTTCCAGTCATGGTAGGATTTGGGTGGCACTAACAACAACCGTTTGGCTTGCACACGTTGTTGGAATGAATAAAAGCCCAATGAGCAGTGAAGCTGATAAAATACCCGGAACTTCTTAACTATCGGTATGATCTGCATCGACCAGCAGACGAACTCAAAGTGCCTAATCCTCATCATTCCCATGGGATTCAACTGGGAAATATGGAATTTATAGAAGTCTAGAATCTCAAGCATGTAGTGGGTCACCTGAAGTCTGAAGTTGCCCTTGGCAAAATAATCGTAGAACAACGTAATGTAGCCGGCCGGAGCATCCGTCGCTGGAGCATCCGCCGCCATGGCACCCTCCTTAGGGTAAAAAGCTCCCCAAGACTTAGCAAAAAGAAAATTGTCAATCAAAGCATCAAAGTATGATTTCCCCCACTTTAACGGAGGCAGTGCAGGCGTCGCCGGAGTATCATCTCTCCCAGAACAAGATCCGGTCGCCATAAAATCTTGGCAAAAAGAAATCTCGAAGGAAAGGTTTCGAAGAAAATAGGAAGACGATCGGAATTTATGCAGTCGCCGGAATATATGAAGGATATATGTGTTTCTCTCTCTAGAATGTCATCTGGTGAAGAAGCAAATGGAGAGCCATTTCCTTTATATACCAATCGCAATTAATGTTCGATATGACTGCAGCGACTTTTGTGACCATCACTCTTCCCCAGGTAACTGCAAGGGCGAGTGGGAAACAGTAATCGCCCCACGCGCGCGAGTGTCGCCGAATTATCATTAAATGCAGGAAGACACGTACTGTTAACAGCCTGTCAACAGTACCACCACGTCTCAAGAACTTGCGTGTCCACCAACTACATCATTTGGATGAGCGACACGTGTCCAAATATATTTGAAATTCAAATATCTTCCAAAAGATCACTTGTGACACATCACCAAAAAAGCATAAAGCAACAAAAGACCAACACCGGTACAGCGCCGCATATTATTTAAGTCTAGTGCTCCACCTACTCTTTACTTCCACATAGGAGCAACACTGGACTGGGGGGACTTGAAGGGGTATGGTCCCAAAAACCTTGCGCCAACCAAGGGAACCATACCCACTATTAACTTCTAAGAAGACCTTGCGCAGACTTCTATATCAAGGAAAGTCACTGAAACCCTGCGCCAAGTATCCAAAGAAGGAAAGGATCACTTAACCACCTTGCGCGGGCTCGCGCAAGGTTTAAAGTTAACCTTGATCAAATTCCTTGGATAACACTTTATTTACAAACCTTGCACTGATATTTATATCAAAGCAAGTACTCATCAAAAACGTTGCGCCAAGCAGCAGGAAGAGGAAAGAGGATCAGTTAACTAACTTGCGCCTCTCGCGCAAGGAAACAGTTAATCCTGAGAAATTCTCCCTTAGCTAAAATCCTTGAGTTGGTGCAGAAGCAAAGGGAATCTTTTCTGTTGTAACAAACTGTACACGTGGCAAGCAATAAATGGGTAACAGCTGTGAAACCTTCTAGAAACCACTACTACCCAATCGTGCAAAGCATCTTTTCGGTTACAACCAATTGCCACATGGTAGCATCTGGACGACTAAGAAAGATCACGATGATGGCATGCTCACTTCCATAAAAAAGTAGTGATCTCATGATGACACGTGGCATCTCCCTAACCGTTGATGAGCTCGCGATCCGTGTGCATTAACGGATTGTCACTAACTTGAAGGAATAGCAAAAGATTTCGTTAAGTTTATCATCTCTCATTTTGGCGCCCAAACTCTGGCTATAATAAGTAATTCGGGCTTCAAGTAGAAGGTATTCACTCTTAACTCCTCTCTCTCTCACTATACTTTACTTGCGACTTCTTGTACTTATTCTCACGCCGGAGGGTGGTCACGAGGAGAACCCCCTTCTCCCTATGGTGAGCTAACGGTTTTCTGTTTTGCAGGATCAGTTGGAGTATTGTTATATTCATCATCGTGGAACCAAACGGAGGATTAACCCCTTTAATGCAGAGCCCATTCCATAGATCTACTTAGATTCCGGTCTAAGTGATTTAGGGTTTCTTCAATACCGTTGGCAATCAACATGCTGAGCTAAAATAACCTGGTTTAGGCTTGGCAGATATACTCTTCGTAATGGACTAGCATACCCCACGAAAAAGTCTTCTAGAGAGACAGGGCTAAATTTTCCATCTTTGTCGATGGCTGTACAAGGACATCCAAATGGCTTCAAAAACTCCAGATTTGGTTTACGTTGATTAATTATCTCAAAACACGTCTTATTATGACCCTTGACTTTTAATACCCGGTTTAGTGTGTAACAGGCACTGGCGACAGCTTCACTCCAAAAACGGATTGGTAATTTTGAATTAGCGAGCATCGTTCGTGTTGTTTCTATGAGGGTGCGATTCTTCCATTCAGCTACTCTATTTTGTTGCGAGGTATAGGGGGAATTGAACTCATGAAGAATGCCTTTTTCATTCCCAGTATTTTGTTGTTCTTGAACTCTGTACCGTTATCACTGCATATACTCTTGATTCGCAAGTGGTACAAGTTCTCCAGTTTTCTGAAGAGAATCATAATATTATCAAATGTTTCGTTCTTGCTCTCCTGAAAAACTACCCAAGAGAACCTTGAATAATCATCTGTGACAACCAGGTAGTATAGATCTCCAGAAATACTTCGTATGTTCACTGGTCTATGCAGCCTTTCTAATGTAAGCTTGATAGAATTTAGCAATTTTCTCGGGTGTGGCATCTTATGTTGCTTCCCCTTCTTGCGGCTAAGACAGACATCATTTAAACCAAAGTTCTTCAAATTAACACCCTCTACCAATTTTTTGTGCATGATACATTTCATCTTTCGTAGGTGTACGTGACCCATCTTTCGGAGCCATAATATTGACTCCTTCTCGGTTGCCTTTCTAACGAAACATTGCTAAGTTTTCGACGTAGTGGATGCAACGCTCATGTCTATGACATAGAGATCTTTTTCTCGTGGAGTGCACATGAGGATCCACTCCTCGGGAATTTTAAATCCCGGCTTAAGAATCATACACTCCTTATCAGTAAAGTGCGTAGTAAACTTCTTATCATAGATCTGCGAGATGCTCAGCAGATTGTTCTCAAGTTCAACGATGTAATTCATTTTATCGAACGACAAAACTCCATTCGACAGAAAAGCTGCGCCAAGAATTCTACCACCCTGAGTTCCTGCAAAACCGACATAACCTCATTTGATTGACTTTACGTCATAAAGCAAGGCTAGCATCCCTGTCATATGCCTGAAAGCTCCGCTGTCCATTGTTGATGCATATGTCTGTTGCCTACGTCATCATATAACGTTGAGTCTGTGTTTAAGAGTGAAACGTTTAAGATTATGTATGTTGTGAGTCAAGTTCGCCCGAACTTGTATTGGGAAGGACAAGTTCGCCCGAACTTGACCTAACCATATTTGGAGCGAACTTGTTTTCCTATAAATATGTGACTTGTGTTCTCATTTGTAAGATTCAGAGATTTTGTGTACTGGACGGCGAAGCTCTGTCCAAGTGTTTCCAGGATCTGTAACGTCTACTAATCAATGAAACGGTGTTAATCATTAAAGAACTTGTATCCAATGTCGCCTATGCAAACGGATTCCGCACGTTTACCTTAGGTTTGCCAAATTAGGACCAGAACGATCCGTTCAACGGACCCTCAATTGGTATCAGAGTAGGATTAGCCTAATTTGAAGACTAAGACATAGACATTATGTACTAACAGACTCCCCCTTGGATATCGTCTTGGTCTTCATCAGTCTTCAAAGCTCTGTCTTTATCTACAGCGTCCAAAGAAGTTCTTGATCGGATTTTTTTCTACGTTCTTGCGACGGAATCGGGTGTTTGATCTATAGGTGGCACTTTAGTCATGAATTGGAAACTTCTAAGTCTTGCCTCCTTTGTTAGATTTGCCATCATAGCTTTGTTGGCGATCTCCATGAGGTTTTCCTCATTTATCTGTCGTTCAAAAACACTTGAAAAATGATTAGCAAACAGACAATTCTAGTAAAATTTGACTTCCTAATCGACAATATTAACATATTGGGTCGCTAAAAAAACGTTTAAAATTTTTTTTCGAAAACTATTTTTACCAGATTAGAGCTTTAAATTCGTCTCGTCGATACGAATCTAATGTTATATAATGTCCGAGACGTTTTTCTGAATTTTCATGTCTTTTAATATAAAATCTTGAATCTTTGTTTTCGTTCGACTTGGAAGTTTCACCTTTCTTAAAAATTGAATATTCAAACTTTGATTTAATTTTAGGTTTAACTTCAAGCTTAGATTCATTGTTTCGTTTTAGAATTTTAACAGGTTTTGCAAACTCTGGTTGCTTAGGCTTTTTAACATCTGAATTTGTCTTTCTTCGATGATAGACAGATTTAGATTTCGGACACTTGCGCGCAATGTGACCAACTTCATTGCATTTGAAGCATGTCCGATTATCATGAGAATGTCTATAGTGGGTTTTACACCACTTGCGACTTTAGCCTTATCTCGAAGTTCTTTTTCCTTTTTGAACTCATCATTTGATTGTTTTCAATTAAACTTTCCTCTTGAACCGTACTAGTCCCATACACAAATGCCATGTTTTTCTCTTTATATTCGCGAAATGGTGACTTTTTCTTTTTCGGTTCTTCTTCTACATCCAAACCCAACCCTGCTCTCCTATGTTCAGGAAAATCACCACCATTCCTTCGGTAGTCGTTAAAATTCTTTTTGGGTTTAGAATAAAACTTCTTTTCATTTTTCTCCAAATCTTCTGATGATACTTCAACGAGTTTGAAGAATTTATCAAGCTGATCTTCTTTCACATTCCGAATCGGAAAGCTATCATCGAAATATAGTCTATCAGATTCCTTAACTTTGTACATGACAACGTTAGGATCATCACTTAGGCTATCTTCTGATGATGTATCGTCATCTTCAGATTGTGATTCAGAATTATTCGAACTCGAGTTGGCGCTCTCAAAGCTGCCATCATCAGATTCATTCAGAACATTATCAACAACATTTTTTACCACTGTTTTGCCATCATCACTTGTGTAGGTAATATCAATGTTCTCAGGCAGCTCATTTTTCTTTTCGGTTAACAGTTCAATGTTAAGCGTCTTTTCCATCCCTTCAGCTTTCATGCGACAATATTTTTCGCACAAGGGTGGTGGAACATTGCTATAATCTCCACGTTTCTTACCTTTTGATTTCTGAACATTTTCTTCCGACGGAATCGTTGGAAGAATATGATTGATGACGTAAGCATTTGTGGTATAGCTTTTCAAAAGCTGTCTCACTCTTTCAGTTTCGATTTTCATGACTTGAAGTTCTTGTTTTACTTCAGCAATGGTGTTAATATAGACATTAATTGCTTTTTGTTTTTCCATTACTGTTGCTTTTAACATTCTTACAGTATCAACTTGTTCAACATTGTTTTTATCAAGCCTGCTCTAATCATCTTTCATTTTATCATAAGCTTCTTTCATTGTGCGATAATCATATCTGAGATTGTTGTTATACACATTGAGTTCACTTATGATTTGAGTCTTTTCAGCACATTACAAACAAAGCTCAGTACATTTCGTGCAAGGTTTCTCAACCTCAACGATTTGCAGTTTAACAACTTCCTTTTCTACAACTTTTACCTCCGGACCTACCTTTGTTAAGGGGATATGAAGTGGAATTACTAAAGAAGTCTGATCTTGTCAGTAATCAAGGGAATGTTCAGTTGAAGAGAGAAGAGAGTATAGTAGCTAAGAACTGTGAAGCACAAGTTTCAAGTACATCTACAAATGAGTCTTCAAGTTCTAAACCAATCTGCCCAGTCTTTGATGTAGATCTGAATGATTATCTAGCAGATAATACCAAACTCTTGAATAATCTTGAGAGTTTGACATTAGAAAATAAAAAATAAAAAGAAAATGAAAAGATTTATGAAAATAGAATAAAAATTTTAGAAAATAAAAATTCTGTTTTAAATAAAAATGTTTTTGAAAAACAAAATATAATAAACTCGCATCTTGAAAAAATCAGAAAACTTGAACAAGATGCTGAGATTGATAAAAATAAAATTGATGATTTAGAAAAGAAATTGAAAGGTTTTGTGACCTCGTCATTGATGTTAGATCATATTTTTCCAAAACCTATCAAGAAGAATAAAAAGGAAATTCTAATAAGTGACAAGATCACAAATTATGACGATCTCATAATTGAGGATTGTAATGATGATACCGATGATGAAAGAGCTAAAAAGGATAAAAATGAAATATTTTTAAAACTAAAAGAAAATTTTCAAGAAACTATTGTACAATCTACTGAAAAATGTGAATGCTCAACGCAAAAACCTTCTAAGCAGAATGGAGAACGAAAACAAAAGGAAAAACAAAGTTATAAAAATTATAAAAATTTTCAAAAGAAAAATAAAAGCTCATCGGTACGATAATCCAATCATTATAAAAATTCACAAAAATCTGAAAATAAGTGGTGTAGGTCAGACCACAGTGCTTCAACGTCAAATCATATTTTTAGAAGAAACAGGAAAGATGGTTACCTCACATCAAATCAATGTTAAGATTTGAGTGTATGGTTTGATAGAAAAGATCGATATGAAAACAGGTTGTGTCACAAATGTGGGATAAAGGGACACATTGCTAGAAAATGTTTACAAATTAATCCTAAACCTGTTCATATTGATAAGAAAAATTTTGAAGATTTGAAAGTACCAACTCAGGTTTTGAAACAATGTACAGAAACTACTAACAAGGTAAAACCAGTTATTACTAAGTTTTCAAATTTTGAAACTGGTGAATACTCGAATAGTAATGAACAAAAAGTTTCTACATTGTATTTCAAGAAAGCTTTAACGAAAAATCAAACATGGTTGGTGAAAGAAAAAGAAGTCATACAATCAGTGAAAATTGAAAGCTTAGAGGACTTTCCGAAACTTGAGGAAGTCCAAAATAAACCTGGTTGTGTAAAGAAAATCAAAATTAAGGTTGAAGAAACAACGCCTAAGACTGCAAAGGCTTGGGTGTCACTATTCAACTAATTGTTTGAATTTTTGTGCAAGAACTTCTGTGATGAAAGTAATTTATTGAGAATGGAGTTCCGTGGCACACAATGAAGACGGGTCGGGTTATCAAGTTCTATATAAAGGCCTTATTACATTTCTATAACGTTTACTTTAAAATTTTTGAAAATTTTTTGGAGAAATTTTTTTGAAAACATGTTCAAATAACGTTTACCTGAAAATTTTACAACTTTTTGAAGAAAATTTGAAAATTTTCACAGAACCCTCACTGTTGAAAAGACAAAATTCGTGGATATAAATGTTTTATAAACACAAAAGTGTCAAGGTTTTTGTCATCATGAGGGGGAGAGTGCTTAAAAGAAAATTTGTGAAGCAGTAATGAATGGCTAATTGAAGTGATTCTCATCGGTTGGTCAATGTTTTTCTATAAATAAAAATTCCAAAAATATGTTTTTGAATTTTAGGGGCAAAAAAAATTTTCAGAAAATTCAAAAACATATTAAATACGAAAAGTACAAAAACATGAAAAATGCAAAAAGAGTTTTGTGGATAAAAGAAAATGATAGTACATCAGTGGACTATAACAGTATGCTAAGGATTTGTAAAGTTTAAAAGTTTAAACAAGTCTTACTGTGGATGTGTCGATAGGCTTTACACGTTCAGTAGATTGTTTCTGGGATATAAACTAAATTTCACAACTGCTTAAACTTGTGGATTAGCATCTCTCGGATATGTGGACTTAGTACTCCGAAATTTCGTTTGAGAGATTGCCTGATTCTGAGATAGAGATCTTTATAGATGATTGATATCTGGGGTATTATACAAGTTCTTCTGATTTTGCGGAAGCAATGGCCTAGAACTTCTATAATGCTTTTGCAAAAATCCCCTAAAACTGCATTTAATTGAAAATATCGAAAGATACTACAATTTGCAGTTCAAAAGATTCCAAAATTGGAACACTACTTTAAGTCGAGCCTTCATCTCTTTGTCAGTACGGTGGTACTAACCTGAGCTCTCAAGGTCTCGCACTACCCAGATACAGATATCAGTTATGCTATACTCACCTGTAAGATGAAATCCAGGGAATCTTGATACGGGAGTATATTCTGAGATGGGAACCATAGTTAAGTTAAGTTTATTAATTCTACGTAACATATCTTGGAACAATTGAGAAATGTGTCGAAGTTTAAGAGGACAAATATATCGACAATTTAGGTAAATTTGTTTAAAACTTAGTGTCATGAAAAGGTCAATGGTCCTAGTGATATGTCTCAGAAACTGATATGATCCTTTAATACAAACTCAACAAAAATATGTTTGTAAATATGTTTGTACATTTTTAGAGTTTGATATTCATTACATAAAAACAAAAATATTATATTATCTTTTAGTTTTAGCCACTAATAATGAAATGTTGATTTTCAAAATCTAAAGCTGCTGAACAAAAGTTTGAAAATTTCAAATTGTTCTAAAAGTTCAAAAAGTTCATTAATTTGAAACTTAGATTAGTTTGTGTCAAAATGTTTAATCAAGATCATTAAGTTGAACTTGATACATAAATCAGATATTCAAGGTCATTAATTTGGACTTGAATAACTGAGAGGGTTTAAAAACTGATAAGAAGATTAAAATTTGATATGTTTGTGTTTTGAAATTTCAAAGTTTGAATTTGAAATATTTGTTAGAATGTTTGAAGAACTTTGAAACAGGAAGTTAATTTTAAGGGGGAGCTGGATAAAACATGTTGATTAAAGATCACAGAAAGCTCAAAGTAAGGGGGAGCATGGTGATTAAAGTTTTATCAAGACAAGCTCAAGAAAAGAGAATAGGATTGTAGAAGATATGAAGATCAAGGAAGTTATAGTTATTCAAGAAATAAAGATCGAGAAAATATTAAAGACTCTGGAACTTAATTGAAGACTGATGACTACGACAACATCCGAGGGGGAGTCTGTTGATGCATATGTATGTTGCCTACGTCATCGTATAACGTCGAGTCTGTGTTTATGAGTGACATGTTAAGATTATGTATGATGTGAGTCAAGTTCGCCCGAACTTGTAGTAGGAAGGACAAGTTCGCCCGAACTTGTCATGGTTATGACAAGTTCGCCCGAACTTGACCTAACCACATTTGGAGCGAACTTGTTCTCCTATAAATATGTGGCTTGTGGTCTCATTTGTAGGATTCAGAGATTTTGTGTACTGGACGGCGAAGCTCTGTCCAAGTGTTTCCAGGATCTGTAACGTCTACTAATCAATGAAAACGCGTTAATCGTTAAAGAACTTGTATCCAATGTCGCCTGTGCAAACGGATTCCGCATGTTTACCTTAGGTTTACCAAATTAGGACCAGAACGATCCGTTCAATGGACCCTCATCCATGATCCACTTTGATATAATAGACCTAGGAAGCCCATGCACATTTAATGAACACATTACTTAAAGAGCGAGACCTAAGCCTTTTCGTTCTTGGGTGGGATTGCATTGTCAACCTTTGGAACATAAGCAGTCTTAATTTCTTTCTTTTCTTCAACCTTCTGTCATGTTTTAGTTTTGATTTTATCTTTTGGTTTAGGAGGGACATCGGTTGATTTCACGATTGCAGAAGATGATTTTGCTTTGACAACCCAGGTTTGTGTCTTAGAAAAAGCCTTTTTGGTATAAAACTTGGAATCCTTTTGTTCCTCTTTTTCTTTGATGATTCACCAACTTCAAAATTTGGAAAGTTTCCAATTGTTGGTTTCACATTAAAGTTGCACTCATTGTTTCGTTTTAATGTTTGGGTGGGCACAAACTCGGGTCCTTTTTGCTTGTTATCTTTTGTGAATCGTCTTCTTTCATGAACAGACTTCGGATTGCTTTGAGTATACTGTCGTGCAATGTGTCCAATCTTGTGACAGTTGTAGCAAGTCCTACTGTCGTTTCCAACAGTTGGTTCTGTGGTATGTTCACGAAGTGCTTTTTCTTTCTAAAACTCCACATTGGTTTCTTTACCGATGATTTCTTTCTCATGATTGGTATTTGTTCCAAAACAAACTCAACTTTCTTCTTAAAATCTGGTTTTTGAAATTTTCTGTTGTTTCTTTTTGTTTCAAAACCCAAACCTTTTCTCCTGTTTTTAGGATAATCCCTTTCCTTTTGATGATAATTGTTATAAACTCGTTTTGGTTTAGAGTAGTAAGTAGCAACATTTTTGTCAAGGTTAGAAATGCTTACTTCCACTAGTTTAAACAATTTATCAACTTGATCAACGTTCACATTCTGAATGGGAATTCTTTAACAAAATATAGTTTATCTGATCCAGTCATTTTGTAAATAATCACATTTGGATCGGTATTTAGACTGTTTTCTGATGACAAACTTTTGTTCTTTTGTGGGTCATTCTTTCTTTCAGATTGTGAACTTGACTCTGATTTCTCTAGAGTTGAGTCAGCACTTTCAAACTCAAAGCTATCAGACTCATTTCCCAAACAGTTTCAATGACAGTCTTTATTGTCTCTGATTGGCATTCGTAGGTTACATCAAAGCCTTTTCCACCCCATCTCGATTTTTCTTACCAATTTTTTTCCACATAGGGGGTGGACATTGATTATAACCTAAGGTTTTCTTTGATTTTACATTCTCTTTTTCTTCCTCATCAGTTTTCTCAAGTTGTTGAGGAAGAATGTGATCGATCACGTAGGGGGATGTTGAGTAACTTATCAACAATTTGTTGACTCGTTCTGACTCAATCTTTATGGCTTCTAATTCGGTTTTAAGCTTAGCAATGGTGTCTATATGCATGTTAATTGCCATTTTTTTATCCATTACCGATGCTTCTAACATAGATTTTAATGCCATATCCTATCTACTGACCTCTTGATATTGGTTTATTGACTTACTAAGTTTGTCATAAGCAACTTTCATGGTGCCAAAGTCGCTTGTGACATTATCGCTATGTTTCTTTAAGTCGTTAAACTTTTGATCCTTTACAAAACACTCCTTGCACGGTTCAAGGCATTTAGTGCAAGGTTTTTCAACTTCCTTAATCACTACCTCAACCTCTTTGGTCTGTTCAGGAACTACTGATGTGGTCTAAAATATATATATATATATTTATATCAATATTCCTACAAGTTTGAATAACTTTAGTGTTGTTTGCAATAAATTCTACTCATACTTGGTTCATATTTAAAGCGAGTGATTTTAAGTGAAAATGAGCTAAAACGGGGTATTTCGGGCCAAAAGAAAATAAAATCTGACTAACAAATATAACAATAACTACTTAGTAGTTATATTATATTAAAATTGTGTTGGATATTGTTAATAGATTTAATTCTTATAATCAAAAGTTTAAGTGGAATTAATTGACAAGAGTTATGAGCATTAATTGATTTTTATTTTGTTTTCATTCGTAAGTGTTGGTTGTGATTTCCTTTTAAAACTTGTTCGAATTTAATATACACATTTTCACACATCAAGTTTTTAGCGCCGTTGCCGGGGACACTGGCACTTTAGAGAATGATCTGAGTCGTCTGTTTAGTTGTTTACTTGCTTTCATAGATTTTCATTGCCTTTAGTTGCCTTTTGCTTGCAATTTATGCCTTTAGGGTTAGATCTGCTTTAGCATTTAGATTAGTATTCTTAACATTGTATACGTCATACTCGTTCACAGGGGCCACCTTCGTTTGTTGCTTCGTCTGAGCCCGAGCGAGATTTCCGTGAGCGCCTTCACACTATCCAAGCTAGTCAGGTACATTCCATTTTCTGCTTTTACCATGGGTGACGCTGATGCCCCAGCTAGGAAAGTCGTCGCTGACTACGCCAGGCCGAACGCGGCCAATGTTCGATCCAGCATTACCCGACCCGCTATCGGTGTTAATAACTGGCAGATTCCGCCTTAGATCATCACGATGGTTACGAATACCATCCAGTTCCATGGGTTACCTTCTGAGGACCTGAATGTTCATTTTTCTCGTCTCTCTGCTATCTACGACACGTTTCAGACGCAACGCGTTAACGAGGACGCCTGCAAGTTATACCTATTCCCATTCTCACTTGCCTACCGAGCCCATGCTTGGTTGGAATCTCTTCATGTGGGATCTATCACCACTTGGGAGGTGATGCAGGACAAGTTCTTAGCGAAATATTTTCCCCCTTCCAAAACAGCTCGTCTGAGGAGCATGATTCAGGAGTTCCGACAAAAGGATGGAGAGACTTTCTATGAGACATGGGAGTGTTTCAAGGAGTTGTTTGTTAAGTGTCCGCATCACGGATTCGAGGATTGGGCGTTAGTTAAGAAGTTTTATCATGGAGTGATGCCCACCATAAGGAATATGCTGAATACTACTGCTGGTGGCAATCTGATGACCGCCAAAACACTAGAGGAGTGCACTAATATGTTCGAGGACATAGCGATGAGTAGCTATGAGTTTCCTGAGTCAGGTGTGCATAAAGTCAACGATACTGCTGCCATGCAGGCACAGATTGATGCTTTGACGAAGCAGGTTAGGGACATGCAGACGAAAAAGGAGCAGTTGTGCGAGATATGCACTGGAGGGCATGACACGGCCGCCTGTCCTATTGCCCCTGAGGAGCTACAGGAGCAGGTGGAGTTTGTGGGAAATCGAAATCAGAATAGTTTCGGGGGTGGTTACAATTCGAATTGGAAGAACCATCCAAACTTCAGCTGGAAGAACAGCAACCCACCGGGGTTTCAGCTGCGTTAGAGTTTGTTTAAGGACGCAGGAACAGGATCGAGTTCGGGTGCGAATAACCCGACACTAGAGGAGATAATGAGGCAGAACCAGGAGACGTTAGCGAAGCAGACGCAGTTGCTTACACAGTTTATCACGCGTGAGATTACTCGACATCTGGAGACACAGTCGAGTTTCATGGAGCACGAGACCTTCATGTAGAGTCAGAGCACAGCACTGCGGAATCTTGAGAGAACGGTAGGTTCGCTGGCCAATCAGCTGAACCAGAGGCCTCATGGTAGTATTCCCAGTAACACCGTTGGAAATCCGAATGCCACAACTAAAGTGATGACTACGAGGAGTGGCAGTGGAGCTGTTGAGATCGAACCGGTAGTTGAGGATGAACCAGTCGACGAGGAGATTGAGATGGAGACACCAGCTGGAGAAGTGCATCCTAGGCTGCGCCCAGCAAGTACAACACAGTCCAGCGGGTCTTCAGGGGAGAAGAAGGATTCAGAGAAGGAGCCGGGATGAGGGTGTATAAGCTAACACCCCTTTACCCAGGTCGATTGGTGAAGGGTAAGGATGGAGAGCCAACGGCAAGTTCCTTAAGATGTTGAAGAAGCTGCACGTGAACATTCCATTCGTAGAGGCTTTATCGAAGATGTCGAAGTACGCGAAGTTTCTGAAGGATCTGCTCACGAATAAGAAGAAGTTGGAGGATCTTGCGCCTGTTACACTGAGCGAGGAGTGATCTGCCGTCTTGCAGAACAAGCTACCAAAGAAGATGTCTGATCCTGGTAGCTTCACGATTCCGTGTCTGGTGGGAAATTTTACCGTCAGCAATGCGATGGCAGACCTTGGAGCTAGCATAAATCTTATGCCATATTCCATATTTGCTAAGCACAATCTAGGCGAGCCGTTTCCTGCGCGCATGAGTCTTCAGCTGGCTGATCGATCGATGAAGTTTTCGAGGGGGATCGTAGAGAATATGCTTATGAAGGTCGATAAATTCGTATCTCCAGTTGACTTTGTCATCTTTGACATGGACGAGCACTCTGAGGTCCCGCTGATTTTAGGTCGTCCATTCCTTGCCACTACACGAGCACTCATTGATGTGCACGACGGCAAGTTGACTCTTTGAGTTGATGAGGATGAGGTCACATTCGACGTTCAGCGTTCTATGAGGCATACCCAGCAGCATGATGACACTCTATACTTTATCGATACTTTTATGTCACATGTGGGTAGCCTCCTCAGCGAGATTTGTGGGAGAGATGCGTCTGATACACAGGTTGCGAGTGTGGATGATCAGAGGAGTGGGGTCACTGAGTTTGATATTGAGCAGGACCCTTTATCGCAGGCAACCGAGCCTTCCCCTAGATTTGAGGTGTTCGAGGTTATCGGCGAGGAGCGGATGCCGAAGGAGAGGACGTCTGTTAAGGTACCCCCACCCCTGGAGTTGAAGGAGTTGTCGCCTCATATAGAGTACGCATTTTTGGGCGAGGGGTCCCAGTTACCCGTACTGGATTGACGTAGGAGGAGAAGGAGAAGCTGATGAGTGTTCTTAGAGATCATAGGCAGGCGATTGCGTGGAAGCTGATGGACATCAAAGGTATTAAGCCTTCGTTTTGCATGCATAAGATCTTGTTGGAAGAGGAGTTCAAGCTGGTGGTTCAGCCTCAAAGAAGGCTAAACCCGAATATGCAGGACTCATAAAGAAGGATGTGATTAAGCTGTTGGATGCAAGGCCGATTTACTCGATTTCGGACTCTGCATGGGTGAGTCCCGTCCAGGTGGTCCCCAAGAAGGGGGTATGACAGTGGTCGTCAACGAGAAGAATGAGTTGATACCCACCCGGACCGTCACCGGCTGGCGAGTTTGCATAGATTATCGCAGACTCAATGATGCCACGCGCAAGGATCTCTTTCCTTTGCCCTTTATTGATCAGATGCTGGAGCGACTGACCTCTCGATATTGGTTTATTGACTTACTAAGTTTGCCATAAGCAACTTTCATGGTGCCAAAGTCGCTTGTGACATTATCGCTATGTTTCTTTAAGTCGTTAAACTTTTGATCCTTTACAAAACACTCCTTGCACGGTTCAAGGCATTTAGTGCAAGGTTTTTCAACTTCCTTAATCACTACCTCAACCTCTTTAGTCTGTTCAGGAACTACTAATGTGGTCTAAAAGATATATATATATATATTTATATCAATATTCCTACAAGTTTGAATAACTTTAGTGTTGTTTGCAATAAATTCTACTCATACTTGGTTCATATTTAAAGCGAGTGATTTTAAGTGAAAATGAGCTAAAATGGGGTATTTCGTGCCAAATGAAATTATACCTGACTAACAAATATAACAATAACTACTTAGTAGTTATATTATATTAAAATTGTGTTGGATATTGTTAATAGATTTAATACTTATAATCAAAAGTTTAAGTGGAATTAATTGACAAGAGTTATGAGCATTAATTGATTTTTATTTTGTTTTCATTCGTCAGTGTTGGTTGTGATTCCCTTTTAAAACTTGTTTGAATTTAATATACACATTTTCACACATCAACTACCTCTTATACTTTGGCCATCATTGCCTTGTTGGCGATTTCCTTCATATTTTCTTCATTCATCTCCTTTGTGACATCAATAAGTTCTTCTGTTGGCTTCTTCAATTCTTCTTGTTTTGTCATGTACTGATATTCACTAGAATCTCCAAAGAAACCTGCAAAAGATGTATAAACATCAAGAGCTATCAAAGATTTAAATGCATTTTGAAGTCAATCTTCTTCGGAACACTACTTATAGTAAACCTCATCAATAAGATCATTTGCTTCTTCAAGAGCAGCTTCACTTTCTTCGATCACTTCATCAAATGCTGGTTCTTTGATGATTTCAGCTAGTAAAGCCAGACTTTCTGTCTTTTTAATATAGTTGTTCCAGTTGAACCCTTCATCTTCTTGTGCCACTAGTGCCTTAGATTTTGATGAACCCTCCTCAATAGCTACCACTTTGGTTGATGGTTAAGGTGGAAAAATTTTGTGATATATGGCATTTTTGTAATAATCATCACCGAATGGGTTCTGATTTCCCTGTACTTCTCGATTCGGGCACTCTCTTTTGTTCGTAATCCTCCTTTGTCATATTTGGATTCCTGATCTTTCTAGCAACTAAACTCTCATAAGATTCAAGTACTGTTTCTAGCAAAGCCATGTGCTGTGCAGCAGTAGTTTCATTGAAGTTTTGTGCATTTTCTAAGTTTATTACTATATTGCACTAGATCACCAGTTGTGTAGGATTAGACTGATTTTGGCCATTGTTGAAGTTGTTGGAACTTTAAACAGATTGTGGGTGTAGAAGGAGAATTTGGTTCATAGCTCTGGAATGAAGTGAATCCAAAGTTGCTGCAAAATTGGTTTGGGGTATTTACCACATTGTTTACACTGAATGTTGTTTGAATCTTCGGACTCTGAATATTTGCAACTGGACTTCCCTTGGTAATACAGATTCACATCTTGCTACGCATGTGATGCTTTTGTTTTTGAGGATTTCTGTAATTTAAGCTCGTGTGTCTCCAGCTTCTCGATAAACTTTGCAAGAGTCATTTTACTGTTGTATTCTGGTCCATTCTTTAGAATTTTCAAGTACGTTGACCATTCCCCTTCCGGCACCAGTTTTTCAACCAAATCTTCATCATCTCTATGAATCCCTAGACGCTTCATCTCTACCACCAGATGACAATATCTTTCAATCAGTTGTTTGATCGTTTCTCCTTTCAGTGGATTGAAGATATCAAATTCCTTTTTGTACAGTCACTGTTTACTTTTCATCATCTGTGTACTTCCTTGGTATTTAACCTTAAGAGCATTCCATAGAGACTGAGTCGTGTTATCGTGCTGTAACAGGTTAAGAATGTCTTCCTTAATTCCCAACTAAAGGATGTTCATCATTTTCTTTTCCCGCTTAAACTTATCTCTCTCCGGATCTCAAAACCGTACCAATGCCTTTTCTATTCCTGTTTCAGTTACCGGAACTGTTTACCCTTCTTTAATTGCGTACCAATTGTCAAGATAATTGGCTTGGACCTAGTTCGAGAAACGTTCATGCCATGATTTGTACTCTTCCAAATACATGAGCTCATTTCATTTTCTAACTTAATATTTTGAGGTGTGACGATGGACAGGTCATTTGCCGTTGCGAACGCGTAAAAAAATTCTTCTTCCATTTTAGCAAAAACTTTACGAAAACTGGTTTAAAAACTTAGCACGTTTTTCAAGAAAAATTGACAAGAGTGCTTCGTACTAGTGACACAATGTGTTTTCGTACGAGTGACAACCTCCTTATGCGAGGGAGATCCTCGTGCAAGTCAGAGTTTGCTCGTACGAGGGAATACTTCCTCGTGCGAGTGAGTTAAAGGTTTTTTCATAAAAATGGTTTTTCATGCGAGTGGCACCTCGTACGAGTGGTCCTTCTCCTCGTACGAGTAGCTTAGGTCACTAGAACGATCAGATTCGTGTTTTTCGCAATTTTTGACATGATTTTGGTTAATTTTAGATCTGTAAGTTTCAGGAGTTTGTTATTACTGATTTTAACGTGTGATACTAAAATCCTAGTCCAATTCGTCCCTGAAATCTTCTAGATCTGAAAGATGTATCAAGAATGAATAGAAATAGAGATCTTCAATGGTTGAATCTTCATCTTTGATGGCTGAAACTTGTGAGTGAGGACCGTGCTTCCTCGGTGAGCTCCGGACTGACTTGACTCAGATAACAGAGGCGGAATTCATTGTTAACGAGTTTGACAAATAATCAGATATAATGTTTAAACGTCACTGCTTCGTATTAATAAACGTGAAGGAATTAAAAACGTCAAATGGACAAGGCTTCGCCTCAATCTCACCAAAAACAGCTAGCTACTCAACACCCAAGTTCCCCTATTTATAGGAAACATCAGTCGCACAAGGGAAAGGGGTGTTGCCTCGTACGAGTGACAAACTGTCACTCGTACTTTTTCACTCGTACGAGGGTATATGTCACTCGTACGAGGGACTTTCAATACATACACAACGTACAAAATACGTAATATCTAACGTTGTGAAACCCTATTACATGATCGACATATCCTAGACATAAGCAATAGATATTGTGCACCAACAATATATAGATAGAGTAAGGTTCATGCGATAACCACCTTTATTGTGAGAACCGCGAGAACCAATGTGAACACAAAAGTAACCCACTACATCACCATCCAAAACCTAAAAAACTTAACCCCCCCCTAAAAAATAACTTAACCCCCCCCCCCCCCCCCAAAAAAAAACATAAACCATCCTCCACCCAAACTAAATGCTAACAAACTAAACCATGAAGTTAAACCCTGCCACCCCCCCCCCCCCCCCCAAGAACCTAAAAAAACCTAACCACCACCCCTCCCAACCACAAGCTAAATGATAAAACTAAACCCCCCAAAAAAACCTAAAGAAAAACCTAAAAAACATACAAAAAAAGTTTTGTTTTTTTAACATTTTTTACCCAAAAAAACGCTAATTTTCGTCAGCAAAAAAAAAATTATTTATTTATTTTTTGGTGACAAAAATTAGTGTTTTTTTGTTAAAAATGTTAAAAAATGTATACTTTAGATGTTTTTAGGTATTTTTTGTTGTGTTCACAATAGTTCTCGCGGTTCTCGCAATAAATGATGGTTCCTAACGGATCCTATATATATATATATATATATATATATATATATATATATATATATATATATATATATATATATATATAGGTTGATGACTATTATAGAACACTAAATATTGCGAGAACAAAAAGAATAACTCTAAATCACTAAATTTTGGGATTTAAGGTTCGTATTTTTTAAATTTTATGTTTTCGTACATTCATATATGTATTATATCTACATAAAAAAACATATATTTTTAGCTATACGAAGCCTGCACATATATGTAGGTACTTTAACCTACATATATGTAGGTTATATAGAAACTGAAAATTTTTCTTGTTTTGTTTTGAAATCTAGTGTGAGAAACAATAAATCTTACATTTGTAACATTTCCATTTACTTGTTAGGTTTTTAGGATTGAAAATGTTAAAAAAATTGTATGTTTTTTAGATGTTTTTAGGTATTTTTGGTTGTGTTCACATTGGTTCTCGCAATAAATGGTGATTCCTAACGGATCCGTCTCATATATATATATATATATATATATATATATATATATATATGGGAGAGTTTAAATGAGAACGCTAAATATCGCGAGAACCGTGAGAATGAACGAATAAAACACGAGAACTTGGTCAAGAACAATATAAATTCCAAATTTCTTTTTACACTTAACATTATTATTCAAATACAAAGTTAGAAATTATATTTACACATTTAAATTTACGTGAATTCGTAGATAAAGTTTTTTTACACATGTGTAAGTTTGCCATTTACACATGTGTAAATATGTTATATTTACACATATATAAAAAATCTAATAAAAGTGATTTTGAGAGGGAGAATGAACTATTTGATGTTATAAATTCTTTTTTTATGTTGTATTTTGATTACAATGAGGTTTGTATTAAAAAATTGGTTTTGATTGGTTTTTTCATTCGTTCTTACGGTTCTCGCAATATTTAGCGTTCTCAAGATAACCCTCCCTGATATATATATATGTATATATATAGATACATATATATAGGGTTAGGATCATGTGAGAAACACTAGGCTAATTGATAAACTTGAGAAGCATTCTGGACCACACATTTTTTCTAAGCTTTTCGTAATATACGCATACATATAGTTTAAAATTGAATATATACATATGTGTATAATTCAATATACATATATGTATATAATGAATTTTAAACTATACATATGTGTATATTACGAAAAGCTTAGAGAAATGTGTGGTCCAGAATGCTTCTCAAGTTTCTCAAATAGGATGGACTTCTCTTAGGATCCCTACCCTATGTATATGTGTGTGTGTGTGTGTGTGTGTGTTGATCATTACATAACACTAATAATTGCGAGAACAAAAAGAATAACTCTAAATCAATAAATTTTGGGATTGAAGATTCGTATTTTTTAAATTTTGTATTTCTTACATTCATATGTGTATTATATCTATATATAAAAAACATATATTTTTGCTATACATAGCCTGCACACATATATGTAGGTAATTTAACTTACATATATGTACGTTATATAGAAATTGAAAATTTTCCTTATTTTGTTTTGAAATCTAGTGTGAGAAAAAATAAATCTTACATTTGTAACATTTCCATTTACTTGTTAGGTTTTTAGGACTGAAAAAATAGGTGATTCATTGTGTTCTGCGTGTTCTCGCATTATTTAGTGTTCTACATAGAACCTTTTTTTTTGTTACAAAACATTTGATAACATGTAAATTACCTTGACTAATTTTTTTAGAAAAAAAAAAGTTAAATGCCATTTTAGTCCCTGTGATTTGGGCCATTTTGCCAGTTTAGTTCAAATGTTTCATTTTTCGCCTATGGGTCCAAAAAGTTTTCACCATTGCCATTTTAGTCCACTGCGTTAGCTTCATCCATTTTTTATCTTAATCATCACCATCATCATCATCATACTTAGTAAATCCCACCACTAGCAAAGCTAATGTAGGGTCTCAAGAGGGTAAGATGTAGACAATATTATCTCTACCCCGTATGAATAGAGACACTGCTTCCGGTGAGACACCCGGCTCGGCATCAATTCCATCAAGTCTTGGACATAAGGCACATAACACTCAGCAATTGGGACAAAAGCCGATTAGTCCATATACCCCCTTGTATTTTGGCTATCAACGCCACCATATATATATATGTTAATTAAAATTAAACTTTTTAACTAGCGAAAACATATATATATCTATAGGATTCGGTTCAAATGAGAACCACCATAAGTTGCGAGAACCGCGAGAACTTTTTGATCCGTGGCGAGTTGGGTCAATTTTCTTTTTGCAAAAACGTAGATAAAAATATTATAAACACATATGTAAAAAAAATTTAAAAAATTGTCGAGTCGGTAGTTTTGACGATTTTTTTTACGCCTGGCGTAAAAAAACTTGCATCAGTCAAAACTACCGCCTCAACAATTTTTTCACTTTTTTTACAGATGTGTTTATAATATTTTCATGTACATTTGTGTAAAAAATTGTGGTCCAACTCGCCTCAGATCAAAAAGTTCTCGTGGTCCTCATAACTTGTGGTGGTTCTTATTTTAACTCATCCCTAGCAATGGAAGCACAAGTAACAAATTATCTACATGAACACTTTTATACCAAGGAATACCCGCAAGGGAACAAGGTCACCTACATTCAAATACGTAATATTAACACAACCATAGGGGCTTTTAGGTATACCTTCGGTTAGTAATAACCGCGTGAAACACCGAGGTGAAACAAGGTGAGCTAGAACGGGTCAGGAACAAGCTGAAAACGTAGCTCCTTTTCAGTCGGTTAGAGGCAACAGTGGCGATGGCCAGAACAACGGCGGCCGAAGGCAGCAGGTAGTGGCAGGAGGGTGGCAGCTTTAGTGGAGTGTAGCAACTCGAGTTTTGTTTAGGACAAGTCTCATAAGTCTTAACCCATGCTTAAGCTTATATAGCCAAGGATTAGGTTAAAACCAAAACCCTATAGGCCACAAGCCCACATCCTTTCCACTTGTCTTTCTTTGAGCCCATCAACAAAAGTCCATAATATAAAACCCAATCTGATTCAGTTTATTATGATATTTATTTTATAACTTTATAAAACAAAACATTATACATTGTTCCAACAAAATATGTCATTTAATCTAATTAAATGAATTACCTCGTTGTCCTCGGTGTAACTCTTACGGGTCAAGACTCGGTCGTTAGTGTTGACTTATCGAACCGGACATGAACTTCCAACACTTACGTTTCTAGTACCCCCGTCTTGTTGCATCTATAGCATAGGTGGTCTTCCGAAGGGTTGTGGTTTTGCAACATTCTTGTTAGTGTTGGTGGCAGGTTTGGCAGCAAGAGTAACTTTCTTCTTGCCTTTGCTGTTATAACCCTTGTTCTTGGGTTTGGGCTTCTTGACACTAGTGGATTTAACTATCAGAACTTGATTGGTAAATGTACCATTTCATCTTAACTACATGCACATTAACAAAGGATCCTTATTCCATTATGCAAATTATTTGTTGTTTCATGGGGACTAAGCACTCTTGTTGAACTTGTTTCTGGAACATGCCTTTGAGTTGCTCAAGCATCTCTTAGGCACCTATGTCTTCCAAGTTCTTAACAAGCTCGGAAGACATGGTGGTTATCATAATGAAGGCTACCTCATTGGCATCCTCAGAATGCTTTTCAAGAGCTCTTTTAGCAGCAGCCATACCGTTTTCACACTCACTAAGTCGGAACTAGTCCATCGAAAAAGTAGAACTTCTTTGCCATCTTGACAACAAGTCTTAAATTGCAGTCCCATTCAAGAAAGTCGGTGCCATTCAGCTTTTCTTTCTCAAGTATGGAGTTGAGAGCGAATGGGGAGTTATTTTCAGTGAACATCTGATTAAATAAGAAAATTAAATATTATTTGTATTTTTTATGATTTAATTCCGTTTTTTTTTACCTAATTATATGAATAGAATAGACATTTGAGAATCTAGCTACATCAATCAGTAATGGCAGTTGTAGCACGCAACATTAGTAAGTGATTACGCAGACTAACAACGAGTGCCAATTGTGAGAATTGCACAACTCTCGAGTTCGAGGTCGCTAAGACAACTCTTGTCTATGCGTTGATGCATTTAGCCTCATCAACGCCCACTTTTAGTCTCTAGACAGCTGTTGCATGTGACAAGAGAGAAAAGTAATAGCCATCCTAGTAACACGGACGTGTGGAAGGGCCGAATGTATCAATGAAACTCTTACACCTTGGAAAGATAAACTACGCACCAAGTGGGGTGCTGTAGCTCCAAACACTGATATTTCGTATTATGCCCCAAGTGTTCCTTATAATAGGATAGCATAGACCGTTGGTTTTAAATATGGGATTTTAATATCCACCGAATAGTGTAAAAGCAAGTTTTACCATATTAATCGAGACAATTTGATGAACCTTTTTATCTCTCAAGACACTTAGTTTTAGATAACCTATTAAAACTAAGTTCATCGCGATTTATTTAACCAATTTTAAGTTAATTGAAATCTATTAAGTTAATAGTTTGGGAAAATTAAATTGGTTTAATTGCAAAACTTAATTGGTTATTATTTGTTTTGCAACAAAATTTGATAAGGTATAGAACTAGTTTAGAACTTGTCTTAATGTAATAGCCTTAATATTTTAAATTTCTTTTAAAATCATGTTAGTATTTAGGTTTGTTATGTGATACCCGTTTATTTTTATTCGTTTTAAACAATTTATTTATCGTATTATTTTTATTTTGAACTTGAAAAAAAAAAGTAATTTAGGATTTACATGCTGGTTGCATATTTGAATTTATGATATGGTTGGTGTTTTCACTAATTAAAACTAGAATAGAATTTGAATTAAGTAACGTTATGGTATCCTGATCTATTGCTTTATATGAAGTTTACATTAACGATAATTATACATAATTAAATTTAGCTACGGAATAAAATAATAGAAACACATATAACTTTGAATGAAAAGTGATAAATCAAGCAAGTTGAATAATTAAAAAGATATAACGATCAATTAGGGATTCTTGGGGAGGGGAGGGGGTTCAACAAAAGTAAATTAGGATGGGATACAAAATTTTGTACGGATTATTTAGGATGGTATAAGAATTTTATATTGATTGATTCTCCTCTATTTTCTATATTACATAGAGGGGTGTATAAATAATACTAGCTATAGGGTGGGGGCATGGTTGGGTCATTAATTGTCATGTAGGATCATTAATAGATTGTTATACCATCCCATGTTTCATCCATCATGATTTCCATGGATTAAACCATGACAACCATAAGCCTACTTTCCTTATTCAACATGAACTTTCCTTTTCACAAAAATAAATAAAAATAAAAGAATAGTGGTTTAGGTCATAACCACACCCTTAGAATAGTGGTTTTGGATAATGGTTTAAAAGGCGATGACATGGTTTTGGATAATGGTTTATAAGAGCATCAATCAAGAAGGTTTTAGGTTGCTGTGATCATGTTGAGGCTTCGTTTAGTGATACGACCAAGAACGTGGTTTGGCTTCAATTATTAAGGTAAGATAATGTTTTCTAAAATCACATGTACACATCAAAATTATTTTTATTATTGCAAGTTAATTTGATTGTTGTGGTATTATATATACATGTTTATATGATGGGTTGGGTTACGGGTGTAGTATTTATTCGTACTATTCTTTGTATGATGACTTGGATTAGTTACTCTTATGATTATTATAATTCCCTATGATGAAAATAGCCTTTATATAATACGAAACGATGTAGATGACACTAGATTTTAAATCTTTAAGACTAGTGCATGTTAAGTGTCTTAAAAGAATAAAGATTGAAGATAGACTTAGAAAAGAAAAAAAGAATTAAAGAAAAGAGAACGAACATCATTGAGAGGTAATACTCTGATGGATCCATCCCAAGATTTGGTGTGGGTGTGTTTCATGCACACACCTGGAGCGGTACGTGGCAACTAGGATTTTAAGGACACACCCAAGAGCCACACGCATGAAGTACTTGCTCGCTATTGTCTACGGACGATGGCTAACGATAACGGTGAACTACTTTTGTGCTCCTTCACTTAGTCGGTTGTAGCGGACTTTCCCCCCGACCGGTTTACCCGATACGCATGGTAAACCAAGTGTAGTTCTGGAGACCTAAGAACTATCCTCCACGTGGTTTAAGACAATCAAAGATGAAGGTTGAAAGATGATAAATAAAACCACGTGATACGATAAAGATAAAGGTTTATGATATAAACTTGATAAGATGAAAAGATAAAGATTAGATAAGACAGTGATAGGCACGATCTTAGGGTTGTTTGCTTGATCATGTTGCGGTGTTTGGATCATAACTTACAACCACATGAAACGAATGATTTAATGAACTAATGATATTTTACTTGTTTTATGATTCACCCTTTATCTTACTCGGCTTTAAAAAGCTGACACTTTTTTTGGAATCGATGTGTATCATTTTCCTGGTTAGTTACCATTGTTAGACATGAAGCTGTTGGGGAATGGTAGAGAAACTTTGACAAGACGTGACGAATTTAAGACGATTCGTTTATTTTATTATTTATGTATAAAGGTTCGTTTATGATTCTATTGCTATGTACGACGAGTAACACCCATATGACTCGGAGTTTCCGATACGAAAGAAACTAATGAAATCTAATATTTTATTAAAGAAAATGCGGGGTGTTACAGGTTATGTATTATAAGATAAAAACAACCACAATAGAAAGATAATATGTAAACCTATATGGCCAAAAGTTTATTCGATCTTGCTAGAGCGTAATAGCAAGATCAAACGGGTCACTGGGTCACAACGCACAAACAACCACAAGAATGGACTTGAGAGCATCTAGTCGTCTCTAGCAACTCCCAATGACTTCATGACTCTTGTTTAGCATCCTCAATTTTTGTCTTCGTTTATTACAATATTTACAAAATACAATAAAGGAGAGAACCCTATCTAGTACAAATTTGAACCACCATGGTGGCCAAAAACCATAATACCAAAAACCAAAAAAAAATTAACAACCACAAAAAAGGTCGAGTCAGATTTAAATATTTCACAACAATCACAAAATAAACTAGGAAATATTTTGATTAAGCAAAATACATAAAATATTGACCAAAATTAGCGTTGCCCTTAAAATTAATTAGATCAGAATATTGAAGATTAATTAAGTTTGTGTTCCAATTCCGGTTAAATGACCGGTACTGACTCGTATGTTGAACCAAGGCTCTAATACAATTGATGGTCTTCATGGTGATCAGTTAAAATTTTATTTAAAAAAACCGGTTCAATAAACAATAGTAAATTAATTAAGCAAGTTAATCAATAAAAACACGACGGAAAATAAACTAGCGATCAACAATAAAAGAAACACAATGGGATCGGGTTACATGCGAATACGAGCACAATTAACTACTGATGAGAAAGATATACCTCGGTTAATAACCAATCGGTAGAGACATAGAGGTTAAATGAACACGCGCTAGTGAAACGAACTAACGAAACGCGGGTATAGGCTGGGGTAGCAAAGACGGAGGCAAGCGTTATCAGCGGCGGCGATGGTGGCCGACAGTATCGTCGCCGGCAATGACGGGTGTATTTGAGAGTTTTTGTGCAATCCGGTTAATCTCTAACTCCAACTCCATTCTCTCGTTTCTATATAATATGGAGGTCCATGTATTCACGCACAAGTTGGATAAGATGCTAGGCATGCGCGACAAGTGGCGAAGTGAGTTGCATGTGCATCATTACACCATTTCATGTACATGTCTCACCCGATCCATGTACATGTCTCTCATGTAATATACGCATTAAGTTTATTAATTAAAATAAACAAATATATTATTAATATCGAGTATTAATAGGATAAACTCGTTCACGATCATAATATATAACTATGATCCGTTTCGCATATTGTTCGTAATTATCCGTTAAACCAGTTAAGTGGATTTTAGTTTGTTCCTTACAATGTAACTCAAACGGGTCATAACTCGGTCGGCCGCCTTAATTAATTGGATCGGTCCACTTTTTCAACAAGATGATAGTTTATAAAGGTTTATGAGGTTTGCACATTATCACTACGTGATATCAAATTCTGATCTTAAAAACATACTAATATTAAAAGATCTTGATAATAGGGATGAGCAGTTGGTATCGGTTCCCATTTTCTCTGTTTTTCGGTACGGGTATTTAACGAGTAAAACACCGGTAAGTACCGGTACCGGTACCAAACCAGTGTATTCGGTACCATTACCATTTTTCTCTGTTTTTTAGTACCGGTACTTTCGGTACCGAACCGGTACTGTGTTCATCCCTTGTTGATAACAAGGATATTGGATTTAAATAACCCAAACTTTCACCAATTGGCTGATAACATTCCCAACTTTCGATTTGTACACCAGCACTCCCAACTTTCAACTTATTGGCCGATAACACTCTCTAACTAACATCACCCTAACTCAGTTAGCTGATGTCAGCTGTCACGTCATCAAAAAAGCCACGTAAGCTGCCACACCAGCAGCCACATCATCAAAAATTGCCACGTAAACTGCCACACGACATGTCTTCAAAAAATGCCACATCAACTGCCACGTCAGCAAAAAGGGCCACATCAAATGCCACATCAGCAAAAACTAACTGGGTTAGGGTTCCGTTTGTTGGGGAGTGTTATCGGCCAATAAGTTGAAAGTTGGGAGTGTTGGTGTACAAATCGAAAGTTGGGAGTGTTATCGGCCAATTGATGAAAGTTTGGGTTATTTAAATCCAATATCCCTTGATAACAAGGAGAAGAATTTGATATATGTTTGTGGTTTGTGTGTGCATATATATTTACATTGAAATTCATATTACAAGGACGAGTGACATTTACTTGCAGCTTCGAAATATGACCCTTTACTTCTGCATCTTCATCTGACTTAGTGAAATCTATTTATATCTTGAATTATGAGTACTTAACATTGGAGTCATGGACCAAGTTAACATGATAAACACACAATCCATGCTTTATATACACATTTTATTCACTATTACAATACATGAATAAATCTACACAGTTTTTATGAGAGGAAATGTATAAAAAAGGATTTTCTTACCAACCAAACAGAACTACATTAACAGTTGAATCTACATTCCGTTTCTTTTCATATACTAAATAATTCAAACATTCCAGTTGTAGTTTAATCTAAAATTTAGTTTAGTTTAATAGATTTTAATACCTTGAAAAGAAACTTTGACCAAACAACCCTTCAAAATTTGTTTCCTTTTCCTTCTCAACAGCCAACAGGAGATCCAATTTTTACTTCAATTTTTTTGCTTATGGTTTTCAAAAGATCCAAATTACTAGAGAAACAAGTGACTGGACGACAACACCCCACGATTTTTTTAACCGCCTTTTTGTTTGACACGCACTATAGCTTATAATATTTTTTAAAATTTGATAAAAGCAATCTACTTTAGATATTTTTAGGTATTTTTGTTTGTGTTCACATTGATTCTCGCAATAAATGGTGATTCCTAACGTATCCGTCTTATATGTATATATATACATATATATATATATATACATATATATATATATAAGGGAGAGTTTAAATGCGAACGCTAAATATCGCAAAAACCGTGAGAACAAATGAAAAAAACACGAGAACTTGGTCAAGAACAATATAAATTCCAAATTTCTTTTTTCACTTATCATTATTATTCAAATACAAAGTTAGAAATTATATTTACACATTTAAATTTACGTGAATTCGTAGATAAAGTTTTTTACACATGTGTAAGTTTGCCATTTACACATGTGTAAAAAATCTAATAAAAGTGATTTTGAGAGGAGAATGAACTATTTGATATTGTAAATTTTTTTTTTATGTTGTATTTTGATTACAATGAGGTTTGTATTAAAAAAATTGGTTTTGATTGGTTTTTTCATATATATATATATATATATATATATATATATAAAGGATCATGTGAGAAACACTAGGCTAATTGTGAAACTTGAGAAGCATTCTGGAACACACATTTTTCTAAGCTATTCGTAATATACGCATACGTGTAGTTTAAAATTGACTATATACATATGTGTATAATTCAATATACATATATGTATATAATGAATTTTAAACTATACGTATGTGTATATTACGAAAAGCTTAGAGAAATGTGTGGTCCAGAATGCTTCTGAAGTTTCTCAAATAGGATGGACTTCTCTTAGGATCCCTACCCTATATATATATATATATATATATATATATTGTGTGTGTGTGTGTGTGTGTGTGTGTGTGTGTGTGTGTGTTGATGATCATTACATAAAACTAATAAGTGCGAGAACAAAAAGAATCACTCTAAATCAATAAATTTTGGGATTTAAGATTCGTATTTTTTTAAATTTTGTGTTTCTTACATTCATATGTGTATTATATCTATATATCTATATAAAAAACATATATTTTTAGTTATACATAGCATGCACACATATATGTAGGTAATTTAACTTACATATATATACGTTATATAGAAATTGAAAATTTTCCTTATTTTGTTTTGAAATCTAGTGTGAGAAACAATAAATCTTATATTTGTAACATTTCGATTTACTTGTTAGGTTTTTAGGACTGAAAAAATAGGTGATTCATCGTGTTCTCGCAATATTTAGTGTTCTACATAGAACCTTGTTTTTTTTGTTACAAAACATTTGATAACATGTAAATTACCTTGCCTAATTTTTTTAGAAAAAAAAGAGTTAAATGCCATTTTAGTCCCTGTGATTTGGGCCATTTTGCCAGTTGGGTCCAAAACGTTTTCACCATTGCCATTTTAGTCCACTGCGTTAGCTTCATCCATTTTTTATCTTAATCATCACCATCACCATCATCATCATACTTAGTAAATTCCACCACTAGCAAAGCTAATGTAGGGTCTCAGGAGGGTAAGATGTAGACAACCTTATCTCTACCCCATATAATAGAGACACTGCTTCCGGTGAGACCCCCGCCTCGACATCAATTCCATCAAGTCTTGGACATAAGGCACATAACACTCAGCAATTGGGACAAAAGCCGATTAGTGCATATACCCCCTTGTATTTTGGCTATCAACGCCACCACATGATGCATGATTAACCATCCCTCTCTTTTTAACGTTATTTTCATGAAATTAGTAAAATAACGTTAAAATTAGTGCACTTTTACTTTTGTTCCCTGAGGGCCCACATATATATATACATTATACGCGCATACCGCAAACTGGGCTTTTTTAACTAATTAGAAGGGCACTTAAAATTAAACACTTTTAACTAATATGCATTTATAAAATATATATATATAGGATTCGGTTCAAATGAGAACCACCACGAGTTGCAAGAACCGCGAGAACTTTTTGATCCGGGGCGAGTTGGGTCAATTTTTTTTTTGCAAAAACGTAGATAAAAATATTATAAACACATATCTAAAAAAATTTAAAAAATTGTCGAGTCGGTAGTTTTGACGATTTTTTTACGCCTGGCGTAAATTTTATATTAAATTTTACGCAAGTCGTAAAAAAAACTTGCATCAGTCAAAACTATCGCCTCAACAATTTTTTTCACTTTTTTTACAGATGTGTTTATAATATTTTTATGTACGTTTGTGTAAAAAAATTTGGTCCAACTCGCCTCAGATCAAAAAGTTCTCGCGGTTCTCGCAACTCGTGGTGGTTCTCATTTTAACCCATCCCTATATATATTATAGCATTGGAAGCCCAAGTAACAAATTATCTACATGAACACTTTTATACCAAGGAATACCCACAAGGGAACAAGGTCACCTACATGCAAATGCGTAATATTAACACAACCATAGGGGCTTTTAGGTATACCTTCGGTTGGTAATAACCGCGTGAAACACCGAGATGAAACAAGGTGAGCTAGAACGGGTCAGGAACAAGCTGAAAACGTAGCTCCTTTTCAGCCGGTTAGAGGCAACGGTGACGATGGCCAGAGCAACGGCGGCCGGCGGCAGCAAGTAGTGGCAGGAGGGTGGCAGCTGTAGTGGAGTGTGGCAACTCGGGTTTTGTTTTGGACAAGTCTCATATGTCTTAACCCATGCTTAAGCTTATATAGCCAAGGATTAGGTTAAAACCAAAACCTATAGGCCATAAGCCCACATCATTTCCACTTGTCTTTCTTTGAGCCCATCAACAAAAGTCCATAATATAAAACCCAATCTGATTCAGTTTATTATAATATTTATTTTATAACTTTATAAAACAAAACATTATACATTGTTCCAACAAAATATGTCATTTAATCTAATTAAATGAATTACCTCGTTGTCCTTAGTGTAACTCTTACGGGTCAAGCCCCGGTAGTTAGTGTTGACTTATCGAACCGGACATGAACTTCCAACACTTACATTTCTAGTACCCCTGCCTTGTTGCATCTATAGCATAGGTGGTCTTCCAAAGGGGTTGTGGTTTTGCAACATTCTTGTTAATGTTGGTGGCAGGTTTGGCAGCAAGAGTAACTTTCTTCTTGCCTTTGCTGTTATAACCCTTGTTCTTGGGTTTGGGCTTCTTGACACCAGTGGATTTAACTATCAGAACTTGATTGGTAAATGTACCATTTCATCTTAACTACATGCACATTAACAAAGGATCCTTATTCCATTATGCAAATTATTTGTTGTTTCATGGTGACTAAGCACTCTTGTCGGGCTTGTTTCTGGAACATGCCTTTGAGTTGCTCAAGCATCTCTTAGGCACCTATGTCTTCCAAGTTCTTAACGAGCTCGGAAGACATGGTGGTTATCATAACGAAGGCTACCTCATTGGCATCCTCAGAATGCTTTTCAAGAGCTCTTTTAGCAGCAGCCATACCGTTCAGACTCACTAAGTCGGAACTAGTCCATCGATAAAGTAGAACTTCTTTGCCATCTTGACAACAAGTCTTAAATTGCAGTCCCATTCAAGAAAGTTGGTGCCATTCAGCTTTTCTTTCTCAAGTATGGAGTTGAAAGCGAATGGGGAGTTATTTTTAGTGAACATCTGATTAAATAAGAAAATTAAATATTATTTGTATTTTTTATGATTTAATTCCGTTTATTTTTTACCTGATTATATGAATAGAATAGACATATGAGAATCTGGCTACATCAATCAGTAATGGCAGTTGTAGCACGCAACATTAGTAAGTGATTACGCAGACTAACAACGAGTGCCAATTGTGAGAATTGCACAACTCTCGAGTATGAGGTCGCTAAGACAACTCTTGTCTATGCATTGATACATTTAGCCTCATCTACGCCCACTTTTAGTCTCTAGACAGCTGCTGCATGTAACAAGAGAGAAAAGTAATAGTCATCCTAGTACAGGGACGTGTGGAAGGGCCGAATGTATCAACAAAACCCTTACACCTTGGAAAGATAAACTACGCACCAAGTGGGGTGCTGTAGCTCCAAACACTGATATTTCGTATTATGCCCCAAGTGTTCCTTATAATATGATAGCATAGACCGTTGGTTTTAAATATGGGATTTTAATATCCACCGAATAGTGTAAAAGCAAGTTTTACCATATTAATCGAGACAATTTGATGAACCCTTTTATCTCTCAAGACACTTAGTTTTAGATAACTTATTAAAACTAAGTTCGTCGAGATTTATTTAACCAATTTTAAGTTAATTGAAATCTATTAAGTTAATAGTTTGGGAAAATTAAATTGGTTTAATTGCAATACTTAATTGGTTATTATTTGTTTTGCAACAAAGTTTGACAAGGTATAGAACTAGTTTAGAACTTGTTTTAATGTGATAGCCTTAATATTTTAAATTTCTTTTAAAATCATGTTAGTATTTAGGTTTGTTATGTGATACTCGTTTATTTTTATTCGTTTTAAACAATTTATTTATCGTATTATTTTTATTTTGAACTTGAAAAAAAAAAGTAACTTTAGGATTTATATGCTGGTTGCATATTTGAATTTATGATATGGTTGGTGTTTTCACTAATTAAAACTAGAATAGAATTTGAATTAAGTAACGTTATGGTATCCTGATCTATTGCTTCATATGAAGTTTACATTAAGGATAATTATACATAATGAAATTTAGCTACGGAATTAAATAATAGAAACACATATAACTGGGTTAGGATACAATAGAAAGTTTCTATCACTAAGAAGGATAGGAAGTAATCTTGTCCATCCATTTAGTAATTAAGGGTTAAGATTAAATGAATTAAATTGAATCCAAAAGAGGAGGCGCGTGGGTTTTTGTAGGGGCATTCTAGTCAATCCAAGGTAATAGTTTCTCTCTCATCCAATTCCCCCTCAATTTTTAAACGTTAATAACTCTTTCATATGACATTATTTTTTATAAAAATTGCACCAAAAAACGAGCGTGTTTTATCGTTAAAACGAGTATGCTATTGCTATATTTCGAAAAAAAAATTGAAAACCCAGTTGCGTAAAACGCAATGAAAAAAAGCCCAAAAAAAGATAGTTAAACAACGCACCGAACCAAAACAGTCTATAACCAAACCAGCGATCTGTAAGATGCAAAAGCAAAAAAAACCGCACCGTGATTTGTAAGACGCAACAGTTAAAAACCGCAGCGATCTGTAAACAGTTAAAAAAGCAGCGAACCAACATCTGTAAAATGCTACTGTTACTGATAGTAAAAAAAACGCAGCGATATGTAATCTGCAAAACGCTACAGTTAATGATAGCGAACAAACAGTTAAAACGCAAATGTTAGTAAAACGCCACTGTCAATAAAAAAACGCAACTGTATTTGTGTAACCTGTAAGCAATATGTAAAACGCAACTGGCAGTAAAAAAAAGCTGTGTAACCTGTAAGCACAGTGCAAACACCAGCAACACGTGGGCCCGGGTTTTCGGAACTGCATTCGTGTCCGCAGGACGTGCGGGTGTGCATGAGTTCGACTAAATTTCGGTTCCAATTTGCACCCCCCCCCCCCGCACCCGCGCGTAGGACTTATGGTAAAACATGTCATAAAGTTATGTTGGTTATGCAAAAGTTTCACCTTATAAATAACCTTATACTTTGTCTCCACACCAATGTGGGACAAGTGGTTTACCATTTTGGACATTCATTCAAGCACACTTAATTTCCAACATTATTATCATATAGTTTCATTTCATGTTCAACAAACCATCATAAAACACAATGCTTTTTTATCTAAAAAGCAATGAATTAAAACACAAAACAAAGTTTATTTCTAAAACGCAATTGACTAAAAATATAAAAGAAAGTGTAATTTTTAAAACGCAATAGACTAAAATCACAAAAGAAAAGTGTCTTTTGTAAAACGCAATGAATAAAAAATAGTTTTTTTCATTATTTTGTAAAACGCAATGGACAAAAAACACCCAAAAAGTGTGTTTTTCATTCTTTTGTAAAACGCAATGGATAAAAAACAGTTTTTTTTCATTATTTTGTAAAACGCAATGGACAAAAAACACCCAAAAAGTGTGTTTTTCATTCTTTTGTAAAACGCAATGGATACAAAACAGTTTTTTTCATTATTTTGTAAAACGCAATGGACTAAAAAACACCAAAAAAAGTGTGTTTTTTCATTCTTTTGTAAAATACAATTTTAAATGAAAGTCGAAACCGAAAGGTATTTTGCAAATTTTCAATGAGACATTTTGTCAAACACCTGGTGTGCAACTTTTTATTAATGATTTCTCAATGAAATTGGAACTAATTATGTTGCCCAAACGCATGAATACATCAAGAGAATGAGTAGAATCAGAGATATCTTCACTATGAATTCAAAAATGTTTGAGAAATTTGAGAAGAGGAGTACCTGTTTTAACAGAAATCTCATGTTCCATCGCATCATGTTAAGTTGAAAAAAACGAGAAATTATAGAAACATAAACTGGGTTTTCTTCAAAGAAATCGAAGAACACGTTGATTGAGTGTTCGAACCATTCATTGATGAAGAAAAATTGCATCGTGATGTATAATTTTAGAGAGAGAAAAGGAATGAAATGTTGAACATGGTGGATTTGGAACATCTGGGTTTTGAAGATACAGAGAACGGAAATAGAAAGAATAGATAAAAGAAGATTGAATAAAATACCCTTCCCACTTGTATTTCTACTTTTCCAGATGGATGGCAAAGATTACTTCCTATCCTTCCTACCCAAAACATACTTCGTATTTGATCCTCTCCCATAACTTTGAGTGAAAAGTGATAACTAGGGATTCTTGGGGAGGGGAGGGGGTTCAACAAAAGTAATTAGGATGGGATACCAAATTTTGTAAGGATTATTTAGGATGGTATACGAATTTTATATAGATTGATTCTCCCTTATTGTCTATATTACATAGAGGGGTGTATAAATAATACTGGCTATAGGGTGTGGGGGGCATGGTTGGGTCATTAATTGCCATGTAGGATCATTAATAGATTGCTATACCACCCCCTTGTTTCATCCATTATGATTCCCATAGATTAAACCATGGCAACCATGAGCATACTTTCCTTATTCAACATGTACTTTCCTTTTCACAAAAATAAATAAAAATAAAAGAATAGTGGTTTGGGTCATGACCACACCCTTAGGGTAGTGGTTTTGGATAATGGTTTAAAAGGCGATGACATGGTTTTGGATAATGGTTTAAAAGTAGATGACATGGCGATGACATGGTTTTGGATAATGGTTTATAAGAGCATCAATCAACAAGGTTTTAGGTTGCTGTGATCGTGTTGAGGCTTCGTTTAGTGATACGACCAAGAACGTGGTTTGGCTTTAATTATTAAGGTAAGATAATGTTTTCTAATCACATGTACACATCAAAATTATTTTTATTATTGCAAGTTAATTTGATTCTTGTGGTATTATATATACATGTTTATATGATGGCTTGGGTTACGGGCGTAGTATTTATTCGTACTATTCTTTGTATGATGACTTGGATTAGTTGCTCTTATGATTATTATAATTCCCTACGATGAAAATAGCCTTTATATAATGCGAAACGATGTAGATGACACTAGACTTTAAATCTTTAAGACACGTGCATGTTAAGTGTCTTAAAAGAATAAAGATTGAAGATAGACTTAGAAAAGAAAATAAAGAACTAAAGAAAAGAGAACGAACATCATTGAAGAAAATAAAGAATTAAAGAAAAGAGAACGAACATCATTGAGAGGTAATACTCTCCGATGGATCCATCCCAAGATTTGGTGTGGGTGTGTTTCATGCACACACCAGGAGCGGTACGTGGCAACTAGGATTTTAAGGACACACCCAAGAGCCGCATGCATGAAGTACTTGCTCGCTATTGTCTACGAACGATGGCTAATGATAACGGTGAACTACTTTTGTGCTCCTTCACTTAGTCAGTTGTAGTGGACTTTCCCCCTGACCGGTCTACCCGATACGCATGGTTTACCAAGTGTAGTTCTGGAGACCTAAGAACTATCCTCCACGTGGTTTAAGACGATGAAAGATGAATGTTGAAAGATAATTAATAAAACCATGTGATATGATAAAGATAAAGGTTTATGATATGAACTTGATAAGATGAAAAGATAAAGATTAGATAAGATGGTGATAGGCACTATCTTAGGGTTATTTGCTTGATCATGTTGTGGTGTTAGATCATAACTTACACCCACATGAAACGAATGATTTAATGAACTAATGATATTTTACTTGTTTTATGATTTACCCTTTATCTTACTCGGCTTTAAAAAGCTAACACTTTTTTTGGAATCGATGTGTATCATTTTCTGGTTAGTTACCATTGTTAGACATGAAGCTGTTAGGGAATGGTAGAGAAACTTTGACAAGACGTGACGAATTTAAGACGATTCGTTTATTTTATTATTTATATATAAAGGTTCGTTTATGATTCTATTGCTATGTACGACGAGTAACACCCATATGACTTGGAGTTTCCGATACGAAAGAAATTATTGAAATCTAATATTTTATTAAAGAAAATGCGGGGTGTTACAGGTTATGTATTATAAGATAAAAAAACAACCACAATAGGAAGATAATATGTAAACCTATATGGCCAAAAGTTTATTCGATCTTGCTAGAGCGTAATAGCAAGATCAAACGGGTCACGGGGTCACAACGCACAAACAACCACAAGAATGGACTTGAGTGCATCTAGTCGTCTCTAGCAACTCTCAATGACTTCATCACTCTTGTTTAGCATCCTCAATTTTCGTCTTCGTTTATTACAATATTTACAAAATACAATAAAGGAGAGAACCCTATCTAGTACAAATTTGAACCATCATGGTGGCCAAAAACCATAATACCAAAAACCAAACAAAATTAACAACCACAAAAAAGGTCGAGTCAGATTTAAATATTTCACAACAATCACAAAATAAACTAGGAAATCTTTTGATTAAGCAAAATAAATAAAATATTGACCAAAATTAACGTTGCCCTTAAAATTAATTAGATCAGAATATTGAAGATTAATTCCGGTTAAATGACCGGTACCGACTCGTATGTTGAACCAAGGCTCTGATACAACTGATGGTCTTCATGGTGATCAGTTAAAATTTTATTTAAAAAAACCGGTTCAATAAACAATAGTAAATTAAGTAAGCGAGTTAATCAATAAAAACACGACGGAAAATAAACTAGCGATCAACATTAAAAGAAACACAATGGGATCGGGTTACATGCGAATACGAGCACAATTAACTACTGATGAGAAAGATATACCTCGGTTAATAACCAATCGGTAGAGACATAGAGGTTAAATGAACACGCGCTAGTGAAACGAACTAAAGAAACGCGGGTATAGGCTGGGGTAGCAAAGACGGAGGTAAGCGTTATCAGCGGTGGCGACGGTGGCCGACAGTATCGGCGCCAACAACGACGGGTGTATTTGAGAGTTTTTGTGCAATCTCGTTAAACTCTAACTCCAACTCCATGCTCTCGTTTCTATAGAATATGGAGGTCCATGTATTCACGCACAAGTTGGATAAGATGCTAGGCATGCGCGACATGTGGCGAAGTGAGTTGCATGTGCATCATTACACCACTTCATGTACCTGTCTCACCCGATCCATGTACATGTCTCTCATGTAATACACGCATTAAGTTTATTAATTAAAATAAACTAATATATTATTAATAACGAGTATTAATAGGATAAACTCGTTCACGATCATAATATATAACTATGATCCATTTCGCATATTGTTCGTAATTATCCGTTAAACCAGTTAAGTGGATTTTAGTTCGTTCCTTACAATGTAACTCAAACGGGTCATAACTCGGTCGGCCGCGTTAATTAATTGGATCGGTCCACTTTTTCAACAAGATGATAGTTTATAAAGGTTTGTGAGGTTTGCACATTATCACTACGTGATATCAAATTCTGATCTTAAAAACATATTAATATTAAAAGATCTTGATAATAGGGATGAGCATTTGGTATCCCATTTTCTCTTTTTTCGGTATTGGTATTACGGGTAAAACACCGGTAAGTACCGGTACCGATACCAAACCAGTGTATTCGGTACCATTACCATTTTTCTCTGTTTTTTGGTACCGGTACTTTCGGTACCCCGAACCGGTACCATGCTCATCCCTAGTTGATAACAGGTATATTGGATTTAAAAAACCCAAACTTTCACCAATTGGCTGATAACATTCCCAACTTTCGATTTGTACACCAGCACTCCCAACTTTCAACTTATTGGCCGATAACACTCTCTAACTAACTTCACCCTAACCCAATTAGCTGATGTTAGCTGTCACATCATAAAAAAAGCCACGTAAGCTGCCACACCAGCAGCCACATCATCGAAAAATGCCACGTAAGTTGCCACATTAGCAGCCATGTCTTCAAAAAATGCCACATCAACTGACACATCATATGCCACGTTAGCAAAAAGGGCCACATCAAATGCCACATCAGCAAAAACTCACTGGGTTAGGGTTCAGTTAGTTTGGGAGTGTTATCGGCCAACAAGTTGAAAGTTGGGAGTGCTGGTGTACAAATCGAAAGTTGGGAGTGTTATCGGCCAATTGATGAAAGTTTGGGTTATTTAAATCCAATATCCCTTGATAACAAGGAGAAGAATTTGATATATGTTTGTGGTTTGTGGTTGCATATATATTTACATTGAAATTTATATTACAAGGACGAGTGACATTTACTTGCAGCTTCGAAATATGACCCTTTACTTCTGCATCTTCATCTGACTTAGTGAAATCTATTTATATCTTGAATTATGAGTACTTAACATTCGAGTCATGGACCAAGTTAACATGATAAACACACAATCCATGCTTTATAAACACATTTTATTCACTATTACAATACATGAATAAATCCACACAAAGTTTTTATGAGAGGAAATGTATAAAAAAGGATTTTCTTACCAACCAAACAGAACTACATTAAGAGTTGAATCTACATTCCATTTCTTTTCATATACTAAATAATTCAAACATTCCAGTTGTAGTTTAATCTAAAATTTAGTTTAGTTTAATAGATTTTAATACCTTGAAAAGAAACTTTGACCAAACAACCCCTCAAAATTCGTTTCCTTTTCCTTCTCAACAGCCAACAGGAGATCCAATTTTTACTTCAATTTTTTTTGCTTATGGTTTTCAAAAGATCCAAATTACTTGAGAAACAAGTGACTGGACGACAACACCCCACGATTTTTTTAACCGCCTTTTTGTTTGACACGCACTATAGCTTATAATATTTTTTAAAATTTGATAAAAGCAATCTACTTTAATTATTATGTGAACTTTTAAAATTTAATAAAGCAATCTACTTTAATTATTATGTGATTATCGTGCTTTCGGATTCAGCTCTCCAATAACCTGCTATCACCTCTCATATCTCTGTCTCTCTCTCACTCACACACAAAAAGAAAACAAAAAAAACGTATAGGAAAATGAGGAGAGAAGAGGAGGAGCATAGTGGGGTGTTTGAGGAAGTAAAGAAGCAGTTATGGCTGGCAGGACCTCTCATATGTGTCTCCGTTCTTCAATATTCTCGGCAACTTGTTTCGATAATGTTGTTGGTCATCTTGGAGAGTTATCTCTCTCCGGTGCTTCCATGGCTACCTCTTTTGCTACAGTCACTGGTTTCAGTTTACTTGTATGAACTTTATTCCTGCTAACTACTAGTCACGGGTGTAAACGAGCCAAGCCACTCTATGAGCTACTCGGGAGTTCAGCTCACTAAAAACTTGAAAGCAAGCGAAGGCTAAACGAGCTTAAGCGTAAAAACAAGTTTGTTTAATAAACAGGCATGAGTTTAAAGAGTTAAACCGGCTTGTGAGCCCATTACTTATATAACTTTTATTTAATATGTTAAATTTATTTTTCAAGCTAAAGGTCATTTTAGTCCCTGTGGTTTTTGTTGTTTTTCCAGTTTAGTCTAAAGGTTTCATTTTTCGCATGTGGGTCCAAAAAGATTTCACCGTTGCCATTTTAGTCCACTGAGTTAACTTCATCCATTTTTTCCGTTAACGAGAAGGGCAATTCGGCCATTTCTAGTAAACTGAATTACATATAAAATGACCGAGTTGCCTTCTTAATAGAAAAAATGGATGAAGTTAACCCAGTGGACTAAAATGGCAACGGTGAAACTTTTTAGGACCCACATGCGAAAATGAAACCTTTGGAATAAACTGACAAAATGACACAAACCACAGCGACTAAAATGAGATTTTAGTCTTTATTTTTTATTCAGTAGCTATTATCGTTATATTAAATTTAAGGGTTGATTCTATCATCACCAACTATTGGCTATTGGTCGCCGCCACCCCCAACTATCACTTTGACGCCTGTCATCCTCAACTTAACACTTCGTGTGTTTAGTCACCAAGTCGTTAAATAATCACTAACTTTTGGTCCTGTTACTATATTTTTTGGGGTGTCATAGGGATTTTAGGAAGGTTTTAGGGATCTTAGGACACTCCCAAAAGTATAGTAACATGATCAAAAGTTAGTGATCAGTTAACGACATGGTGAGAGAACACACTAAGTATTAAGTTGGAGGTGGCGAGCGTCAAAGTGATAGTTGGGGGTGGCACCGGCCAATAGCCAATAGGTAGGGGTGATAAAATCCAATAACCCTAAATTTAATGGTAAATACATATTATGAGATATATACATTTTTAATTATCAATATATAATAAATGAGCTGCTCTCTAGCTTGAAAAACAACTCACGACCCAAGATGGAAGCGAGTTGAGCTCAAGCTCTAGTAAGTTAAACAAGCTAAGCTCGATCTCATGTGAGCTCGGCTTAGGCTTAGTTACACACTTACACCCCTAAATAAAAACTATGAACAAGTTATTTAGTTTGTATGGTACTTATTTATTTATTTATGGGATATTGGATTTAAATAACCCAAACTTTCATCAATTGGCCGATAACACTCCCAACTTTCGATTTGTACACCAGCACTCCCAATTTTCAACGTATTGGCCAATAACACTCCCAACTGACTGAGCCATAACCCAGTTAGCTGATGTCAGCTGTCACGTCATCCAAAATGCCATGTCAGCTGCCACATCAGTTGCCACGTCATCGAAAAATGTCATGTCAGCTGCCACATCATCCACCATGTCATCAAAATGCCACATCAGCTGCCACGTCAGTAAAAAAGGGCCACCTCGGATGCCACATCAGCAAAAACTAACTGGGTTAGGGTTCAGTCAGTTAGGGAGTGTTATCGGCCAATAAGTTGAAAGTTGGGAGTGCTGGTGTACAAATCAAAAGTTGGAAGTGTTATCGGCCAATTGATAAAAGTTGGGGTTATTTAAATCCAATATCCCGTTATTTATTAATTATGACAGATGGGTTTGGCAAGCTCTTTAGATACACTATGTGGACAATCTTACGGAGCAAAACAGTACCATATGTTAGGCATATATATGCAAAGATCAATGGTTGTCCTTATGGGAGTCAGTATTCCTTTAGCAGTCATCTGGGTGAATACCGGTTCGATCCTTAAACTCGTGGGTCAAGCTCATGACATAGCCGAGGAGGCTGAGCTCTATGCTCTGTTCATGCTCCCTGGCCTTTTTGCATATGGACTCCTCCAATGCCTTATTAGATTCCTTCAAACACAGAACAATGTGTTCGCAATGATGATGAGTTCCGGGGTTGCCACTGTGATTCATGTACTTGTGTGTTGGATTTTGGTGTTCAAACTTGAGTTCGGAAGCAAAGGGGCTGCATTGGCCAATTCGATCTCGTATTGGAATAATTTGATTTTATTGGCACTTTATGTCAAGTTTTCATCTTCTTGTGCCAAAACATGGACTGGCTTCTCTAGAGAAGCTTTTCATGATATCTTTGCTTTTATTAAGCTAGCAATACCTTCGGCTGTTATGGTATGGTAAGATTTTCCTTTTTATACATACATTTTTAATCGTGTCGGTTTGACATGGAAAATCCATATGCATGAGTCATTTTTTTTCTTGTTAATGTTGTTACCTGAACATCACGTGTATAAACTATAGCGGCGCATCTGGTTGCCCGTTTACCATCTATCTTGATGTAAATTCATAACACTGAATTATTTGCAAGGTTATAAAGATTGAACTATTATTTAAATTTAAATTTCTAGATGGAAAATCCATATACATGAGTCATATTTTTATTTATGTTAATGTTGTTACCTGAACGTGATGTGTATAACCTGTAGCGGCGCAATAGATTGCTCGTTTACCATCGATATCGATGTAAATTTTTAACACTGAATTAGTGGCAGGGTTATATAGATTTATTATTTAAATTTCAATTTCTAGATTAATATTGTGTAACTTTACTAAAATTTTTAACACTGAATTAATGGCAGGGTTATATAGATTTATTATTTAAATTTCAATTTCTAGATTAATATTGTGTAACTTCACTAAAATTTGAAATTGATTAAAATTAAATTATGCAGTCTTGAGATGTGGTCATTTGAGTTGATTGTTCTGCTTTCTGGACTTCTTCCAAATCCTAAGTTGGAGACATCAGTGCTTTCCATATGGTAAATTGACTGTCTAGTCATATGTATAATTAATTTTTTATTACCTTTTGTTATAGATTTAAATTAAATGAGTGGTAGATCTAAATTTAACCTTTCGTCCCTAGGTATAATAAATTATGGGTTCCGTCCTTGCTGTTTAGCCGACCGTCATGTATTTCAACTAAAGATGGATTTATGTTAGTTTTAGACTCTAATTTCTTTTCTTTTTTTTGTTACTCTTTTAAAAAAGCAATTGGTGAAAATGGCAAAAAAGATAATTTTATACCCACAATATAAGTTTATATAAAAGACATCCATGTCATGAATGAAGAGCATGATAGTCGTCCACACATTACGGACAAAAAGTGAAAATTTGACAAATGACAAGATATGTTGGGTAATTTACTAAAATTAAATGGATTATAACTTATAGTGGTTTATTTTATTTGAATGGCGAATTTCTTACTCCTTGTGAGACTTGAACTCTAAACATCACACTTAAGTGTTTTAAAAGGCTTTGCTTTGCCACGAAAGTATAGTATCCAGCCTTAAACATCAATGTAAACATGTGTCTAATCCTCTGTTTTCCAGCCTTAATACTGCAGCAGTTATGTGGATGATCCCATTTGGACTAAGTGGTGCTGTCAGGTATGTTGTGTAAATTAAATTTTTAGATGACTAATATTCATGTTTTCAAAGAATAATAATACATCCTTGTAAACTTTTTAATTATTATCCGTGATTTGCGTAGCACACGGGTCTCAAACGAGTTGGGAGCTGGACATCCACGCACAGCACGATTATCTGTAATCGTTGTGCTAGTTGCGGTCATTATTATCGGAATTTTGGTTGGGTCAGTTTTAATATTGATTCGTAATTTCTGGGGATACGCGTATAGTAATAAGGTTGAGGTCGTGAAATATGTAGCAACCATGATGCCGATTCTTGCAGCATCAAACTTCATGGATGGTCTCCAGTGTGTTCTTTCAGGTTCTGTACGAGGATGTGGTTTCCAGAAGATTGGCGCATACATTAACCTTGGGTCATACTATCTTGTTGGCATCCCTTCTGCTGTTTTACTAGCCTTTGTATTTCATGTTGGAGGGAAGGTATAATTATATATATGACTATTTACATGGCATTCCTTATATTCCCATCCTCATAATTTGAGAAAACAAAATCTAAAATTTTCCCTAATTTAACACTTTATCTGATTCCCTAAAAATGAGGATGGAATTTAAAATGGGTGAAACCAAATAAGTTAAAAATGTAATGTTGTAACATGTTCAATCCGTTATGCTTTTAGCTTAATTCTGTTATGCTTTTAGCTTAATTTAGTTTGACCCAGATAAACACATTGTTGATTGAACCCTTTAATTAACAATAAAAAATTTCACCTCTAACTTATTCCCAATTTAGTTATCGAGTATATGTACACACATTGATTTTATTTATTAAGTATATGCACGCGTATATTTGAGTGTTAGGTACTTCTTAAACTTGTACAGACCAAGTACTCTTCTATTTTGGATATAGGCTAGGAAGGCTGGGGAAAGGGTAAACGAATTTGCCTTGCCCACAGACATTGTATCATAATGGTAAAAAGTATGCAAAAGTAAAGTTTGGAGTTCGACGTCCTCAAATGAAGAAGCCATTTGAAGACATGATTACATACTCAGTATTTTAAGCTTTTATAAAATAGTTGTATTACATAATAACTTATAACACTTCTAAGATGTGTTTGTGGTTACAAGTCTTTTGCGATTTTTACGCTTGTCTTGTTTCGCCTCATTAGAAGGAACTGTGCATTCATTACACTTCATTTTTCTATTTAGTGCAAGTATGTTTGTTTCTTTTTAACCTTTACACTCAGCTTAGGTGTGTATATAAGAGGTTTGTTGAAGGCTGGCAAAGGTTTGAGATCACACGTTAAAATCCTTATGCTTGTAAATTGTTTTCCAATCAAGTAACTGATATGTGCACGTAGAGATATATTTTTTAAATAAAATTTTACTTAAATTTGGTTTAAAAAATGGTTTTCAGTTAAGGTCTAAACTACACACACGAAGTGTATGTATCAAATAATAATATACCCACAGGTAGAAACTAGAAACCATGCATTAATTTGTGGACAGTTGGACACAACAACTCCTAATAGTAAACCTTTGTAACTGTTTAACCGACAACTAAGGATTTTGTTGGGTTATTTAAACTAACATGCAAACAAAGTAAAATAAGGAAATAAACAGTTAAAGGAAGTATTATCTTGACCATAAAGTATAGGGATAAACTAGATTCTAGTCAAGGTTCTCTAGTTATTCTTGGAAATGCTAAAATGATAAATAAATACTGACCGTCCAACTCAAATCATGCCAAAGTGTATGACTCGTCCCATCAAGACTACCTAATTGTAGGACGGGTTTGTGATGTGTAGTTCTTCATAAAACTTGAAAACTATAACACACAAAAATCTACTAAGTGCGGAATCCAAATGTAGAACTAGTAATATTCTTGTTTCATAATACATCTCTTTCATAGAAATTTCTCCAGCATAGCATACCGTTTCAATCAAAACTCTTTCAAAAGCTCCAAAATGTCAAGTTATGAGCTCACGCGCACGGAGATCTATATTTATAGACATGGTACTCAGTGCGCATGACTTCTATGCTCAGAGTTCTCATGCGTGCGTATGACTCATCACACATGTTGTTATGCTACCTATACATACCAACAGACTCTAACAAAGACGCAGACATTACATATAAGCGCACCAACATACTCTCCCTTGGATATAACCGAAATCTTTCTTTGTAGGTATTCAAAACTTCAATCTTTCATTCCAAAACCCACTTTCGATACTCTTTACGATGTTCTTTAAAGCCTTTCTTCGGCTTCTTATCTGTTATCGGTGGTTTCATCTACAAATATCTCAAGATAGATGTTTTCTTTGTTCTTGCAGCAATCTTTTCTAATCTCTTCTTCTCTTTCCCATCCTCTTTCTTCTCCATCTCTCTCTATTTTCTCTTCAACATCCGACCAGAGTGTATTTCATAAGCAAAGCAAATTCTGACCACTCTCCGAAACTACATTGCTTGCTCTCGGTCTTCTCCTCGTGCGTAGAATATCTTGTTGAAGAAAAGAATCTCAAAGTCTTTATACAACATGTTTACCAGCTACATAAGATCGTAATACACGTATCGTCCTCCAATTCTTTTTACCTTCACATAACACTATCACTGTTTCACCCGTCTTCTCACAGTAATACCACCATTTGAAGTATTTATATATGGGGATGGATCATGAGAAAACTCATCTTAATGTGAAAACTTAAAAAACTCTATCAAACCACTAAAAAGTAAGGGAAGGGGATTTTAATGAAGGAGGGGTAAAATTGAAATATATATATATACACTAGTAGGGTACCCGCGCCTTGCGGCGGTGACGATAATTTACAACTCGGTACTCGTTTTCTGTTAGTTTATCAATTATCCGGTGATATATTGTATGGTAGTTTTGTTAGTTTTCCTTTTCCGTGATGTGGCCTCTTTATTACATGAGCCTTATAGATCTCAATTATATAAGTGAAAATGAAAGATCCGTGTGATAGTAAATTAAAATGTGAAACTTTACTTGTAATGTGTTTTTTTTATTCATAGACTATTAAGATAATGAATTTTGTTAAAAGTAGGTAGATTGGACCATTCTAGAGCGCTAATAGGAAAGTTGCACGATGCAACAATATTAACAATTTATAACATGATACTCGTTTTCTCTGTTAGTGTATATATCCTCTTGTTATATATTCTACAATAAGTCTATTAGTTTCCTTATTAATAGAATCGATATGGTGTATTTATGTCATTCAGTTCACATGCAATATATTTCATATGTTTATGTATGTGTATTGAAGTGGTTTTTTTAATTAGTTTGCTTCTTAAAAAAATCGTTGTTCTGAATCTGCTCTCATATTTATCTAAACATTTGATTAAATTACGTGAAATATAGTTAATTATTTAAATTTTATTTATAGTTTGATTCAAGTTTTGTAATTTGGAATTGAGTACATACAAAAATTAAAGAAAATTTCTAGTTGATTTCGTATGGTTTGCTAATTTCTATTTGAAATTGAGTAATATGGTTTATGACACCCGTGGATATTGATGATTGGACATATCTGATGAATTTTTTTTTATCCAAAAAGCCTATAACCTTGGACAATTAAGCCCATCCACGTAATTACAAATTGCACGAAGTGAGACTTCAATCCATGATCAATGGATATTGATAACTATATATCTCTTATGGATTTTTTTAACCCAAAAAGCCTATAACCTTGGCAATTAAGGCCGTCCACCAAAAACAAATTGCACGAAATGAGATTTCAATCCATTACCTCTACAATAGAAAGTCATGGGAATGCAGCCTCCCAAAACAATCGATCCGGGATTATTGGCTAAAATAACCTTTATGTTACGTACGGGACATGTGAAGTTATAATTAAAGCATTAATATTTGTGTCGATAGGTTATGTCCATCGTCAACATTGTTTACAAGTCTATGATGATTTGGTTACATAAGAAAGATAATACAAATTTTAAACCACTTTCTAAAAAAACTAAGAAGAATATCTATTGGTTGTTAACTAACACAGGTATCGATAACAATATATTTGAATGACAAACGATAGAAGGTGGGTTGGAATTAAGAGTAGGCTTAAGTGTATTAAGGTAGGGCCAAAGGTTGGTTGAATAACAATGTTATTGTTGGGTTTATGTAACAGTCCACAACGCATATTATGGTTACATATTTGAACGTCTATTCTATTCGCTTTAACGTTTCCGACAAACTTGCGATTCCTAGTTAAAAAACAATATAAATGAAACCCAATAAAATTTGTTTAAATTGATTTTATTCGGATATTTTAAAATATTTAAATTTAATTAACTAAAAAGTAATATTATTATAATTAAAAATCATAACTAAAATGTAATTTATTATAATTAAAAATCAAAATCTTACACAAAAGGGATTCAAAAAGGCTCTTCAGAGCATACCACATGAAAGTGGCTTCCCCGAAATTGAAACTTTTCGTTTAATTTGTTTTGAGTAAATTCTCATTTTGTCTCCGGTGGATCACATCTATTCCATCACCGTCACTACCACTACGGTTGCCGCTCCACCTCCTCCACCAAAGCATACGTACGTTAAGTTGGGATTCTAGCATCACCGCCACACCACACCACTAACGCTATGTGACAGAGCCCCCATTTCCTCCCCTTCTACTTCCACCTCCTCCCTCGTGTGCTCACTATACTTATGTGAGGAGGAGTGAATTTGCAAATTAACATAGGGATATTTTATCAAAATAATTGCTTCGTTCTCGTTTGGTTAAAACAAATTAACAGTAAAAGTTTATATATGAAATCAAAAGGGATAATAATGAGTTATAGCAGGTGGGGGTTGTATGGAGTCTACAATCAAGTTTTGGTTTTGCTCCTTCATGTACTTCATTTTATTTTATTTTTGTATGTAACAGTAAGGGATGTGGGCCTGGTTATGTGGGTGGGGGGAGGGGGGGGGGATTCGTGGGGTTAATCCATTAACCTCCAATATTTTTCAGCGACTGAGTTTGCCGGTGTGTCAAAAGATCACTGACCGGTACCCACACAACGGTTGACAGCAGAAAATAAGTGACTTCTTCACATCGCCGGAGCATTTTCTCCGGTGGATTATCTAGCCGTTTGTTTGGTACAGACCATTTGGTAGTAAGAGAAATGAAAGATGAGGAATTGAGAGTAAATTTTTTGTGATTATTTATAGGGGAATATGAGCGGGAAGTTTTGAAAATTTTGAAGGTTTTAGAGGAAGATGGAGTTGATGAAGTGAGCGTTGGATTGGATTTTAATCTAAAGGTTGTTAAATGCTGAAGCTCCATGGATTGGTATCCATGTTTTGTTTTGCTGACCAATTAGATAACAATGCTTTGAAGAGAAAAGGACATATATGGGTTAATGCTTATGAAGTTGTACATTGTGTTTTTCAACAACAAAATATTCTCTCTCCAATATCTATTATAAGATAGTATAAATATATATATATAAACATTTCTAATTTCTCCGTGCCTTATCTTTTTTTTAATTGGCACTGTAAGATCATAAATTTTTTTATCTTTAATTCGAATATATTCGAGCATATTTTAATTACATAAAAAAATATTTAAGGTGTCATACTTTTTTCAATACTACCATTTATTACTACAAATGTGCAACATTACGAAAACTTAAACCCCCACCCCCCACAAAAAAAAACCTACACAAAGAAAAAAACCTAAACCTCTCCTACACCAAAAACCTAAACCCGCCAACCCCCACCCCCAAATACTTACACCCCCCAACCCCCACCCCTCAAAAACCCCCCTCCCCCCCCCTCCCAATCCAAAAAAAAAACCTAAAAAATAAACCCTAAACTTAAACCCCCCCGTCTCCAACACCTAAAAACTAAACCTAAACCCCCCAAATACCTAACCAAAAAACTAAACTAAATCCAAAACATAAACCTTAAGGCTAAATTGCATGTTATGTTACACATGTGCACTACTATAATAGAAGTATTGAAAAAAAAAAGATGACACGTTAAATCTTTTAAATCTTTTGTTTGTGTCGAAAAAATATGCTCTAATATAATCGAATGAAAGATAAGAACATTTTGATCACATTGTGCAATTTTTCTAAAAAAATAATTGTAACACCCCAAATCGTGTAAAACAACAACAGGTGGCGGAAACACTTGGGGAGTCACGGTACAAATTGTTTCACAACACATGGTACGTAAAGTTTTGTTTTATTAAATTCTCGAATTACATTATCTTGGAATAATGGAAATGAAATTATAATCAAATCGTCTTTCAAATTTTAAGTCACTAAGACCCGCTTCCATCCTATGTGAAGTATGTGGCGACAATCATCACATAAATAAACCTGAAATATATGTGAAAATAGGTACGTCAACATAAAAATGTCTGTGAGAAACATAGGTTTTGTTATTTAGATTCATAGCTTTGGATGTTTTAAGAAAACAATATATGTTTTCGAAAATAGCCATAAATCCTCGCAAAAAGTTTGGTATTTAAATACTTTGCTTTTTGTTGAAAGGGTTTGTAGTATATACGAAATATAGTTAGGTTTTGAAATAACAAAATAAATAGTATATCAAAACATATACTATTGGTTTATGAATAATTGATTTGGTAGCATATCAAAATAAACTTTGGTTTTGAATAAATGATTTAGTAGCATATCAAAATATACTTTGGTCTTGAATAAAAGAATTGGTAGTATATCAAAATATACCTTGTTAACAATAAGAGAATCGGTAGTATATCAAACTATACTTTGGTAAATAATAAGAGAATCGGTAGTATATCAAACTATACTTTGGTTTAAGAACAAGAGATTCAGTAGTATATCAAACTATAGTTTGGTAAACAATAAGAGAATCGGTAGTATATCAAACTATACTTTGGAAAACAATAAAGGAATCGATAGTATATCAAACTATTCTTTGGTAAAAATAAAAGAATCGGTAGTATATCAAACTATACTTTGGAAAACAATATCGCATTGGTAGCATATAAAAATATGCTTTGGAAGCATATCGAAATATACTTGATTGTGATTTGGTAGTATATCAAAATATACTTTCATTTAGGAAATCAATAAAAGATAAGTTTTTTATGGCTTAATTAGGAAAACTTTGTAAAATACACATCGTGGTCGTTTGGCGATACATTCAAACCTGAGTATATCAAACTATACTTTGGTGACTATAGATTTACAACGAAGGCAAAATCTATTTGGTTTAAACTTGGTTTCTGACATTCCATACAACAGGAATGGGTGTCAAATCCTATAGCGCTATATCGTACTACCTATCGGCTTGATCATTGTTAATGAATGTATAAGAATAAATACGCACCAACAATAGTCTTACAAACTTTGAAAATCATTATATAAGCCATGGGTAGCGGTTTTAAAACATTTGGGACTATGTACTCACTTGGGATTGCGTATAAGCCTTGTATGAATGTGTAAACAAAGCCCAAAAGATCAAGGAATCAAGTGTGTCATAACATTGGGTAACTGTGTTAAAATACGGGACATAATCGGGGGAATCGGGTAGAATGAGGTTTTGTAAACCAAATGAGTGTTGGAACTCATATGAAATGGTTTAACAAACTCAACATTCTGATTTGGAATGAATCCTAAGTGTTTTTGACCCGTTAAGGTAATTTATGCTACTTTAACGTGTGATTTGCGTAAACGCGTATTCGGATGGTTAAATATGTCGTATGATAAGTCTTAAAAGCCCAAACATATTTGAAAATGTTATTACAACAGTTTATATGTCAAAAAGTTGATTATATATGCTTAAAATGGATTTACTCGTAAAACGGGTATTTTGGTCATTATTAAAGAACATAATAACGACTTATCATATAACTAACCAAACGATGTGACCATAAGGTATAACCTCCAGAAAAGCTAAGCTGATTACGTTTGCGTAACAGTTTACGTATAACTTCCAGAAAAGCTTTGAAGTGTCGAAATTGTACATGAACTTAAATGTGTGAATGCCACATAAATTATACAATTCACGGGAATGAAACACAAGATTTCATTTGATTCGAAATTGTTCGGAATTGTATGATGGTTGTAAAGGCTCAGATGTCACAGTCCCCCCTACTTTAGGAAATTTCGTCCCGAAATTTAATTTAGAGGAAAATTGCGAAAACAGATGTGAGTGTATCACTTTCATATGATCCTCCATTCCCTGAGTAAAACTCTGGGCTACGTTTGGATTCTCAGCAAACTTTGTTAATTGTACTCGTTTGTTGTCTATAGGAATGAGTTCAGATTCGAAAACCTAAACTTTATTCCGATAGGTAGATGTATAACATCTTTGATTGTACCAAGTCTCAGAAGAGAGCCATGTAAATGTCATTCTTGTTGTAGAATAATTCGAAAAGGGTGTGAACTTTGGAGTTTCAAACAACGCATGGAAGATTGTCTCCTATGAAGACTATTATAAGAAACTTGTGTGTGCTCAAAGTTGGAGTCGGAGAGTGTAAGATTAAAATAACACTGGTCAAGGTTCAGAACTTCTAGTAACTTAAATAACGCCACACTTGTAATGCAATAAGGAACACTTATATATAGGAAGTACCAGCGGCGTATCCACCACGCTCTTATTACATTGTTCCCGTTTCGTTATTCTTATTACCATAGGTTCTTACACATGACAAAACTTGCTATGGTTTTCTATGCAAGGGATTTTATAATTATGTATGCATCCATAATTACTCAATTCGTTGCATAGTCTGCATAGTTTATTTTGTGATGTGTAAGGGAAAAATCAAACAAATAAGTGATGACTTGTCTAGACCACAAAGGTGTTTCTTTAACTAGATCAACAAATGATCTCTTTAAATAGACCACCAAAGAGTCTTTTTAACTAGATCATCACATGATTTCTTTAACTAGATCAACACATGATCTCTTTAACTAGATTAGTACTTTGGAATCTAAGGGTCTAATTATTTGCATAGAAAATCCCCTTAAGGATTTAAGATGGTACTTTGGATATCCTTCTAAGAATCTAACACATTAAAATATGGAAGATTCTACAAGGATTCAGAAAATGAACATTTTGAATCACATAATCATCAACTTGTACATAGGTATTAAAGCACACAAAGAATCAAATCAAGGACTTCGATTTACACTTTAAACATCCACAAGGATCTAACTATGAATATAGGAAGATCCTATAAGGATTTGGGATTTGTGTAACGTGTTTAAACCATGTACTAGGTATGCTAAGTCAACATACGAAGTAAAAATGTCTTTGAAATTCATGTACTATATGTACCACGAAATCAAAGTATGTATAATGTCATGAAAATACGAAAGTAGTCATAGGCACATCGAAATATTGCATAAGACCAATTAAGGACTTATGAAAAGTACCCTTAGGTATCCAAGCAAGGATTTAAAGTGGTACTTCGAGTATCTGTTACGAGTTATAACTTGTACCTTGCCTTTGTTTCTTAGAATAAACGAGTACATAATATTTTTGTGGAGATCGCGAGCGATCACAAAAATAGAAGAAACTACGAGAGTAGTTTGATTTGCAAGGAACCATATCCTTGGTGTCTGTATTGTAGAGGTGTATCACGCATACATGTAATCACATTGGTTTTGTAACAAAATTGAAATAACAAGTTTATTTATGGAACAACCAAAATGTTTTCAACGTTCTTCGAAATTAAACAGAAAACATAAAAGTTTAATTAGACATCAACACAAGCCTTGATATTGCCAGTGTTACTCTTGTGCCCATACGTTGAGTCGTCATTTGTCAGCCAGTTTAGTTGAAGTGATTACGATAACCGCAATTGAAGCAGATTCCATGTGGGTAGTTAGGACAACCCGGTATCGTATGAGGGGTTGCGATAAGTTGAGTAGGAACTGCCATAGATTGGCTTGGCGTAGTGGCTAATCGACAAACATTGGTTGTATGACCAAAACGTCCACAGTTTGAACACTTTCGGAAACGAACACTGGCATAGTGATGAAGGTTACATTGATTGAACATAGGCACTTTTCCTCTGTATGGTTTCTTAGCGGGTGACGATGACACCTGGCTAGGTCCCACTTGATTAAGCGGAATTGGAGCAATCAGCGTAGGATTCTTTGAAGCTTTTCGCTTCCTTGAATTTTTTGATGGCTTGGCTTTTGTCTTCTGTGGTGCCTCGTGAGTAGTCTTATTATCAAGACTGGATATAGCTATAGCTAACCCAAAGGTCCCACCGATTATTATGCCTATTGTTGGGCGATGGTGGTAGCCAGTTCAAACCTTTGAGTATTGTTATGACTAGGAGGCATTCTAAACGAGAGAAAGCATGAGAGAAACTGTGTGAGATTGACATTGGATAAACAGAAGAGATGTTAAAAATATCGACGAAGTATAAGGATTGTGATCATTTGTTCGTTACTTAAAACAAAAAAATTACACAGTGACTAATCAAAGTAAATGGGTCTTTATAATGTATTGCGAATACATGCTTTAGCCTATAAGTGAATACTCACCCCAAGAGTTCCCAGGTAAGAGTGACTGGTCCGGTGATGCGGGTTTGTATGAACACTCTAGCCTTAGATAGAAAACCCAGGGTACATGCATCTGCCCTTCCGGATTGCATATGTTCACATTATTAAAGCCCAAACTTTGACGAGATTTTGAAAACTTTGAAGACTTAAAGCCCAAAACAAATAATCTAAGGATAGATTTCTCGTGAGGTTTTGGAAAAATTTTGACTTTCAAAAGATCTATTATGCTTTGTTTTTAGTAATCACCTAAGGATAGGTGATGGTAGTGTATTGAGAATCTAAAAGCAAGTAAAATCACGTTGGGGTCCTAGGAAGGTTATGGATTAGGTCAAAGCATTACTAATAACCTAATTCCCTATAACCATTAGCTCTGATACCAATCTGTAACACCCCAAATCGTGTAAAACAACAACACGCGGCGGAAACACTTTGGGAGTCACGTTACAAATTATTTCACAACACATGGTACATAAAGTTTTGTTTTATTAAATTCTCGAATTACATTGTCTTGGAACAACGGGAATGAAATACAATCAAATTATCTTTCAAATTTTAAGTCACTAAGGCCCGCTTCCATCCTATGTGAAGTATGCGGCGACAATCATCACATAAATAAACCTGAAACATATGTGAAAATAGGTACGTCAGCATAAAAATGCCTGTGAGTAACATATGTTTTGTTATTTAGATTCATGGCTTTGGATGTTTTAAGAAAAGAATATATGTTTTTTGAAATAGCCATGAATCCTTGCAAAAAGTTTGGTATTTAAATACTTTGCTTTTTGTTGAAAGGATTTGTAGTATATACGAAATATAGTTAGGTTTTGAAATAACAAAATAAATAGTATATCAAAACATATACTATTGGGTTATGAATAATTGATTTGTTAGTATATCAAAATATACTTTGATTTTGAATAAACGATTTAGTAGCATATAAAAATATACTTTGGTCTTGAATAAAAGAATTGGTAGTATATCAAAATATACCTTGGTAAACAATAAGAGAATTGATACTATACCAAACTATACTTTATTAAATAATAAGAGAATAAGTAGTATATCAAACTATATTTTGGTGAACAAGAGATTCGGTAGTATATAAAACTATACTTTGGAAAATAATAAGGGAATCGGTAGTATATCAAACTATACTTTGGTAAACAATAAGAGAATCGGTAGTACATCAAACTATACTTTGGTAAACAATAAAAGAATCGGTAGTATATCAAACTATACTTTGGAAAACAATATCACATTGGTAGCATATCAAAATATGCTTTGGAAGTATATCGAAATATGCTTGACTGTGATTTGGTAGTATATCAAAATATACTTTGGTTTAGGAAATCAATAAAAGATATGTTTTTATGGCTTTATTAGAAAACCTTGTAACACACACATCGTGGTCATTTGGCAATACATTCAAACCTGAGTATATCAAACTATAATTTGGTGACTATAGATTTACCACGAAGGCAAAATTATTTGGTTTAAACTTGGTTTCTGACATTCCATACAACAGGATTGGGGTGTCAAATCCTATAGCGCTATATCGTACTACCAATCGGCTTGATCATTGTTAATGAATGTATAAGAATAAATACGCACCAACAATAGTCTTACAAAATTTGAAAATCATTATATAAGCCATAGGTAGCGGTTTCAATTCGTTAAAGGATAAGTATCATGTATGTGAAATCAAATAGTTCTGAAATTGTGAAAATAGTGAATAGGCACATATGAATCACCCAAAACATTAAAAACGTAATAGAGGGAACTATGTACTCACTTGGGATTGCGTATAAGCCTTGTATTAATGTGTAAACAAAGCCCAAAAGATCAAAGAATCAAGTGTGTCCTAACATTGGGTAACTATGTTAAAATACGGGACATAATCAGGGGAATCAGGTAGAATGAGGTTTTGTAAACCAAATGAGTGTTGGAACCCATATGAAATGGTTTAACAAACTCAACATTCTGATTTGGAATGAATCCTAAGTGCTTTTGACTTGTTATGACCTGTTAAGGTAATTTATGCTACTTTAACGTGTCATTTGCGTAAACGCGTGTTCGGATGGTTACATATGTCGTATGATAAGTCTTAAATGCCCAAACATGTTTGAAAATGTTATTACATCAGTTTATATGTCAAAAAGTTGATTACATATGCTTAAAATTTATTTATGCGTAAAAGGGTATTTTGGTCATTATTAAAGAACATAATAACGACTTATCATATAACTAACAAACGATGTGACCATTAGGTATACCTTAGTAGCTTATTCCCTATGCAACTATGGTCACAAATTGGATCCTAAGATCAACCAAACCGGTCGGATTCGAAAGTCAAAGCGGTGGTCAAGACCTCTCGACTTACGACCCAAATAAAGCACTAAACTAGAGGTGACGAGTTAGACATGTCTAACTAAGTTTATAAAACTGATTTGATATCAAAACTTGGTATTTTGATACCCGAAAATGGTTCCATCGTAAAATGCAGATAATGAGCATTTTGACTGAAACTTTGACTCGTCACTTCGACTAGTAAACGTGGTAATCAGTAGGTATAATCGCAAGGGATTATAACCTTCGTGATTACGATCACGTTGCAAGGTTCAATTGAACTTTGACTTGACAAAAAATGGTCAGAATCGAAAGTCAAACAAAAAGTCAGTTGTTAGACTTTTAGCTCATAACAAGCTAAAATAATGAAAAAGACTAAGGAAGAACACTTACTTGTGCTCTAGGAAGTCTTTAGAACTTAGTAGGAGGTCTCCAATTGCTGGAAACAAGCTCCAAGAGAAGAGAGAAAGAAGAATGGAAGGTGCAAGTGAAAATTTATGAACTTGATGGCTATTTACAGTGAACTTGAGCTCACCAAATCAAGCCAAGTGTCCCATGAGTCATCAAGGACTGATTAGTGTCATAACACATGTCTCAAGGAGGTGACTTGGTGGCAAAATCGCGTTCTTGGTCCAAGAAATGAGTTGGGATTGCCATCTGCAATCTGTCTGTTTGGGACCTGCTTACGACCATATGGGGTCCTCCTTACGGTCCGTAAGGCATGGACCTGGGCAGTAAGTTTCACAAAATTGCAGTTTTGTCCCCTAGACTTGTATTGTCGTGTTTTGGCACTTTTAACATCTGTTAACCTCATTTTCAGGCTTTATAAGGATGTTAAAGCATAGATAACTTGAAATAAGCTTGGAAATGTCGTGGATGTCGGTTCGTTCGGTTGCACGATTGCGTTTTTGGCTTAATTACGGCGAATGCTTTAATTAACGAGAAAACGACCGTAATGCGTAACGAATGATATTTTTGCATTCTCATTATTAAAATAAAAGATTTTAATGATTACAAAATTTTTGAATGTGCGTACTGTTCCGTATTAAGAAAGACGCGAATTGGCGTACTTTCACAGATTTTGCAAAATAGTCCCTGAGCTTGAATAAACTTTTTTTGCCATACCGAAACCCTCAAAACTTATTTCTAAGTTATGTAAAGGATATTTAAGGTATGTTTAGCTTATATCATTGTTCCGGAGTGTACGTCATGTTAAACTGATTACGTTTGCGTAACAGTTTACGTATAACTTCCAGAAAAGCTTTGAAGTGTCGAAATACATGAACTTAAATGTGTGAAAGCCACATAAATTATACAATTCCAGAGAATGAAACACAAGATTTCATTTGATTCAAAATTGTTCGGAATTGTATGATGGTTGTAAAGGCTCAGATGTCACAATAATAACATATGAAGAAGATATAAATGTTTGAAAAGTTATATATTTTTTTCAATTTTGCCCCTCCCCCTCATCTTTAGTGGTTTTGAGTGACCTTTTTAGTTTTCTCATATTTAGCTAATTTTCTCATGATCTTAAGAGAAGTTCACCTTATTTGAGAAACTTGAGAAACATTATGGACCACACATTTTCCTAAGCTTTTCGTAATATACACATATGTATAGTTTAAAATTGACTATACATATATGTATATTGTCAAATATTGAATTATACACATGTGTATATAGTCAATTTTAAACTATACATATGTGTATATTACGAAAAGCTTAGAGAAAATGTGCGATCCAGAATGCTTCTCAAATTTCTCAATTAGTATAGTGCTTCTAACAGAATCCTAATCCTATATATATATATATATATATATATATATATATACTAATATATAAAGGAGATATGAGAGAGAAAGTTGAAAATTAAGGGGTCTAAGTTCTGATGTATAGAGTACAATATACTAAAGCTACAAGGTTAAAACATACACATTGTACAGACATATTAATCTAGAAGCCAAATGTCATAACCTTATTTGGACTCCAATGGGCGGGCCACTCCAGGTGGAATTCCAAGTTCAAATTGGATTTCAATTGGCGGTCCACTCCGGCGGCTTTGTAGAATTCAAAATTCAAAAACCAGTATATCCTTCATATTCTCAAGCGTCAATGCCTATATTCCTACACTACGCTTCCTCTTTTCCCCATAACAAGAAGCTCAAGGGTTGTGGTGTTCAAATCCTGGTATATCGATAAGAAGGAGGATGGTTATCAGGCCCAAAACCTTCAAATACGAATTCAAACTCAAATTCATGGTCCAAATTTAAGGTTCGTAACTGAATTTCATTTTCCTTTATGATCTCTATTTTGATAAGTTTGTTATTCTATTTGTGACAGGGGTATGCTTGTTGGATCGGGAGGTAACAATGGTTCAATCCTAACTGCTGGTGTTATCGCTAATCTGAAGTGAGTTATTCCCTTTTTGATCGAATTAGAAGCGATTCTAAAACTTTGATTAAAGTGATTTCTTTTTTAATAAAGTGAGTATTACCCTCTTTTGGATCGAAGAACATTGTTGCTAAGCATGGTGGTCAGTATCTAAGTTTGAATCACTTGTAGTTTTTGTTTCTAAAGATGGAAAATGGATTGAATTATAAAGATATGCAGCGGAATTAATGGAAAACTTTTACTACAAGCAATCGGACGCTTGTTTTCATCACCATCATGCTTTCAAGTTGATAAACTTTGCATGTGATTCACAAACTCCCCCTTAGACAATTACAATCGTTTGATAGTAGGAAATGAAGAAGATAAAGTGCGAATTGATCCTTTTCAGGAAGACGAGTTAACTGTTACAACGTTCACCTATTTATCCTAACTATCTAATCACTGAGCATCTTTTATGACGTCATGGTTGATAGTGATAGCTAACAAAATTGTAACTAACTAAAACACTGCTATACTAATACTATCAATGCATAGCACTGTTACATTGAATAAAGTAAAACTAGTCTAAGAACTGATCTCTATCCTCTGATCTTGTTTCTTCTAGCAGACCTTTGCTTCTTAATTCAATCAGATGATAGGAATAGTTGTTTAGGGAAAGCAATGTAAAGGTCGATCAGAGGTTGTAACCTTTGATAGTTGAACCAAAGCTCGGATAGTGTATTTGGCTTTGATATCATATGTTCCTTTGTTAGGGTTCAATCCCAACAATCCCCCCTAGAACAGATGATGCCAAAACACTTGATTATTATTGGTTTTTATTCCTCTACAGAAGTTCTCTGATTTGGCCTTTAAACTGTAATTCAAAATTCAGAGAAACTTCATCATCATCATCATCATCCTTTTCGAGTGTCAGATCCAAAAGATCTTGAAGGTCTTCTGCATTTAGCTCATATGCAGCCTCCATGCTCATCTTGACAGCATCACCATTAGACTTGAGCAGTGTCAATTCGTGGGAGCCTTTTTCGACTTTCCACTTTAGAATTTTTTGGTCTTATGGCTTTCTAGGATGACTTTTATTGGTTGAGGTTCGAAGAGCTTTTTGTTGAACTATCTTTATCAAGTCTGCTCTGAGCTTTTCACTAGCTTCATCTGTGTGATAGTCAACCATGTTTTAATTCCTTCCTTGATGTGTTCAAACACTCTCTTGTCTTCTTTATCTATCTTTTCTTGCCTTTTTAATTGATTAAAGGCAAGGATGGAGGGGACAGATGATGAGATAGACTTTTTAGAATGTAGAGCTTTATGAACATCATCTGATGGAGGGTAAATTGGTTTAGGAGGCATGTTTGGATCTTTCTTCCTCATCTCTTCTAACATTTTGTAAGTATCAATCACCCTGACTTCTTCCCATCTTATCACTTGGTTCCTTAAACCATAGTGATTCTGTATCAATTCTTCCCTCATCCTTTTAATCTTCAAAGCTCTTTCAGGCATGTCTTTCTTATGTTTTCCCAGTTAGGAGGAGTTGGCTTCTTGTGAGGATCTTTTAACATCTCTTGCATTCTTTTAATTTCTTCTCTCAGCTCATTTATACTCCAATCCTTGAACTGTGCCTTTGTTGCCTTATATTGCTTGTTCTTCATAATATGTTCAGTGAGTTCATTTTTAAGATATTGATCTTCCCTTTCTGACAGCTTATTACTCAGATCTTTGAAAAAATCTTGCAATACCCTGGCTTTGCTTAGCTGAAAAGACATGTTGGTCTGCATCTCTCTATCACTTTTACCGGCTGAGTCTCTTTTTGCTATATCCTCTGCTTGTTTCAATTTGAGTTCCAGATAATCATCAATATTAGCAGGTCTTGGGTAGCCATCAAGAGATAGTATAGTTCTTTTGTCAGGGCCTTCCTCAGAATAGAAGCTTAGAATTTCTTCCCTGACTGCTGGTAAATCAAGAGGATATTTCTTTGCTGCAGGTATAACTGTAAGGGAATCAGTGGTTTGAGTTGTAGATGGTGGAAGCATTAATGTGGAGGTCAGTGGTTGTAATGATAAAGGAGTAGGAGCAGGAAAGATCTTTTCTTCATTCACAACCTTTTTAGTCCTTCTCCTCTTAAATTTGACCTCAGGTGATGATGGATGAGTTGGTATTCTGGTTGGTGTTGGTAGAGGTTGGGTGGATGTATTAAATAAGACTATGGTAGTGGATGAGATTGCATCTGCTGCAACCTCTGCTGTATCAACAGATGTTGACACAACAGTTGCTGTAACATCTGCTTTGGTGGAAATGGGTATAGAAGTTGAAGTAGGTGTGCTTGATTATTGGAGAGCAGAGGTTTTAATGGTTGGATTTACAGCAGGCTCAATTTTGGAAGGTGGGATGTTGGTTGCCTTACTTGTCTAGCAGGTCTCCTCTTTGCTGAGGTACCAACCTCTTCCTTTTCTTTTTGCTGCTTAATCTTTTGCTCAACCAAAACCTTGCCATCAAGATACACTTTTCTCTTCTGCTTCTCATTTTCCCTGGCCAAGATATCATCTGTTAGATCCTTTTTCTTTGAACCATCTGACCTGGGGATATCCACTGTTGGCTTTGCCATCTGATCATCTATTGTAAGCTTCTTCTGTCCCAAAGGTTTTCTCCCCTTTTTGGCATCATCTTCAGTGTTTACAAAAATTACTGTAGGTGGAGCAGTACCAGTGGTTTGGAGAAGATGAGCTTTTATAGCTTTAATGTCTGCCCTTGTATCCATGAATCTAGCTTCAACCATGTTTCTTACATCCTGCATTTGATGTTTGTGTTGTTGATCAAAGAAGTGCTTTTGTTTCTGAAACAGAGGGTCTAGGGCTTGTTTTAGATCAGCAGTGGTTAAGACAGAGGGTTGGCTCTTTATAGCTAACAACTGCTTCACAAGATTTTTGATCTCATCAACAGAAGATTCAAGCATTGATACTCTCTGTGTCAAATCTTTGTATTTTAGATAATCACCTAATTTAATAGGATCATCTGAACTCCTACCAGAGGTGGTAGTTATATCTAAGGTATCATGAGCATGTGTTTTGACACTAGCTTCAACCTTAGATGCCCCTTTTTCTTGGTACTGAGGACTTCCCACAACATCAGAGGTTACCTTGGTAGCCTCAGCAGTGGTTGCCTTCAACAGAGACTTAGAAATGTAACCACTGTCCAAAGAAAAACTAGGTAGTTTTACAATTGTAGTGGCTACTCTAGTTGAACTATCACCAAGGGTTACATGTAACCCAAGGGATGTAGCCTCTTCATTTGCTGATGGGCTAGCAAAGAATAGAGAATCAGACCCAACATCATGTTGAAGTATATTCTTATTGATAGGTTGGTGAGAAGTGCCGGATAATGTCTGCTCTAGTTCTATAGCATTCAGCAAGAGTATAAAGGTTTGTGGTAGTGATTTTATTGGTGAAGGAATAGGTGCAGAAAGAGACATTGCCCTGGGAGATGGGCTGTGGAAGATAGAACCAAGTGGTCCTAGAGCTTCATAATTTGGTGTCCCTGTGTTTACAACCTGATCCTTTTGTGAGGATGCAGGAGGAGTTTCATAGCCAGGTGGAGATCTTTCAACCATATGTTGTGAAGAAGTAGTAGCAGTGGTTTGTGACTTTGGTGGTGTCACAGGGTTTCCCTATGGGATCTCATCTCCTAGAGGACCCTTTTGGGTTTGGTGGGTTTTCTGGATATTTTTGTTGGTTTCTTTTTGGTGATTTTAGGTGTGGGTTTCAGAGCAGTGGTTGCAATGCTCTGATCACCTAGAGCAGTGGGCTCAGTAGCAGGAGGGAGAGTTTGAACATTTTGTTCTTGTAAAATTGGCTCATCCTCCTCTACTTCTGTTTTGGAAACCTTTTCTTGATTTGTTATTCGTGTAAAGGTTTCATGAGTTACGCAACCAGGTTTTGCCACTGCGCCTTGTTTACTTGCTTCAGATCTGATCTGATCTTGCAAGTAAACACTCAAGAAATGAGGATGTATCAAGAAAGCTTTTCTTTTTGAGATATTTTTAAAATTATTTACAAGATCATGGAACAATATCTGGGAATAGTTAAAATCGGATTCAGTCAAAATTGCATATCCCAGATATTGCATTTTCAATGGAATTTCATTGAAAGCAGTAGATGGTGCAGAGAGACATGTTAAAAGAGTACGGAAAAAGAATTTCATCTCTGTTGGAAAGTTGGGTTTAAAGATTGTCATACCTTTCAACTGGCCAGTATGACCCCTTTCCACAAACTCTGCTTGCATCTCTCGTAAAGAAAATGACACAGGATATGTCATATCATTCAATTGAAAAACTTGAGAGATCGATTGTGGACTGATTTGCATAGGAGTACCCCTAACCTTTGAGACTATTGCATAAGGAACATCATCAGCGGATATTTTGACCTTAGCATTTTTCCAGAAATCCCGAAGAGAATCGATGTAAATCTTGGTTTTGACTTCGAGCATATGCTTAAATTTTGACTCTCTTAGAATTTGAATCATTGTCTGGTATCGTGTGTTGACCTCAGTTTCTTCTAAGATTCTAGTGTAATTGTGTGGGGTTTTGATAATCAAGGCGAATGGTGGTAATTCTTGCTTTGATTTCGCCTTTGATTTTGTTTTAGGAGCCATGATTTGAGTGAAAACTATTTTGAGATTTTTGAAATCGACACAGTTTGGTGAAACCTCTGTTCTTGATAGAACAGGGTTTTTATAGGGTTTTTGAAAAAAGTGATGATCTGATGCAACGACTGTCAAATAACATCTGTCCACATATAACCTGTTAGATCGATCCTTTATTGGCACAGGAACCTAATTTGGTATCTGATGTCCAATTAGGCGGAAACTAAGTGACATGTTAATCAAATATTCAAAGATTACTCGTTAAACTGTTGTTTATTGATCACTAAGTCAAATTACATGTAAGATCCGGATCGGACAGAGCTTTGCCTCTGTTGTGACAAAGTTGCAAAAGTTACAAATAAAAAACCTAAGGCACATATTTATACTAGTACAAGTTCGCTTGGAAGGACTACAAGTTTGGGCGAACTTGTCTTGAACAAGTTTGGCCGAACTTGTTCAGATTCTAGATTCCGGGCGAACTTGTCTAGTATTTACATAAATACGCCATATTTCTGACATAATCTAGCCCAATCTAAACAGACTCGATCCAAGACTAAGAGATAAACATTATGTACTAACAGACTCCCCCTTGGATATCGTCTTCGTCTTGATTAGTCTTCAAAGCTCTGTCTTTATCTACAGTGTCCAAAGAAGTTTTTGTAAGGCTTCTTTCTACGTTCTTGCTCTGGAATCAGTGTTTGGTCAGTAGGCGGCACTTTCATCATAAACTGAAAACGTCTCAATCTTGCCTCTCTACCCCTTTCATGTATTGTTCTAATCGCCTTTCTTCCTTCAAAAACTCTTTGCGCTCAAGTTCTCTCCAACTTGATTCCCACATTCTTCCTGAATTAACTCCATGTGCATAGCAAACATTTACTATTCTTTGATACTGCATCGCTTGAGTCTCTTCACGCTTTTCATAACATATCTTGCTGAAGAATAAACATTTAATATCCTCCTTCGAGCAATTCACTAGCCACATCGGGTCTAGTATGCGTATCGTCCTCCATAACCCTTTCAATCCTTCATTCTAAAACACTTCAACTGATTTTCCTTTAGTTATATCGAAGTGTTCTTCAAATCTCAGCACTATCACTGCTTCGCATGTAGTAGGATCAACTTGCCACCACTTAAACAATGGATAGAAATCCTGTTTAATAGGCATCAGGGGCATGTTTCTCATCGCTCGCGGACGCTTCATAATCAATGTTATATCTTTTTCACCAGTCTTCTTGTTCGTCTTGATTCGGCACTTTGGAATGAATGGTTTCCATACTTGAACCCTTGCGTCGCTTCAATTTTAATCATCTTTCCCAATAATTGATCAATAAACTTCATGTGATAAGTAAAGTTCCTCGTCTATACCAATTCTTCTACATCCCAATACGGAAGTGTACTAAAAGCTGCCATATGTCGGAAGTATTGAACTCCATATTCTCTTTTGATGGGGTAAACATTTAGTTCTTTCACCCAACCCCAACTAAGTATGTCACCCAACGATATATCTGCATCTCTGGTAAAGAATGCTAATGGATGTCTGAATTTTCTTTCTCTCGGCATCTCTTTGAACCAGGACTTCTTTGCTTTAGCAATCTCTTCCTTTGTCATTGGCTTTGGCACTTTTCCTTCTCATACAGACTCAACTACTTTCTCTTTCAATAAATCTTCATTAAGCTGCTCGTACATTTCTTCAAATGTCGGAAACTTATCAGTATTCAGACAAACATACTTTTCTGCTTCATCTTTTTCAGACGACCAATCTTCAACAATCACCTTATTATAATCATCAGCATCAAACCTTCTTTTGTAGTAGTATTCATTCGGTTCAAATGTATCTAGGTTCACTACTTGCTCTTCGAAATCGAAGTCAAACGTTTCAGCATCAACATTCAACAGCTTAGCCAAATCTTCCTTCGAATAGTTGTGAACAAATTCACCTTCCTCGACATTATGTTCTAACATTAGTACCAGCGACTTTGTAGGCATAGCGGCAACAGGATTTGCAACAATCGCTTCTGTCATATCATCATCTGTTTGCCCTGCTTGCCCTGTTTGCTCCCCCTGATTTTGATCTTCAGTCCTGTTTGCATCATCATTCAATAAGGAAGTGAAATCAAACTCTTCTGTTACTTTTGCATCAACAACTTTCAATCCAACTCCACCCTGATCATCATTATTTCCATCATTGTTATCGGAGTCGTCTTTTGTATCATCAACATGTTCATCATCATTATTATCATCTTCAGCTTCTTCATCGTCTTTCTGCTCTATTTCTTTCTCTGGTATAATAACAGAATCTGAAGCTTTAGCAGATTCGATCACTATCTCTGTTGATTCAGGCATACCTTCAATAACATGTTTGCGTTTCCCCTGTTCAGCGATTTCTTTTTCTGCTTTCTCTTTTGCTTCCTGCAAATCAAATCGAGCATATTCTGCAGCAAAATCAATTCCCAGACTGTTGGATAATACTTTCTGTAGTATGTTAAACCTTCGCTCATTCAAATCTTGTTCAGATCGCAATTCATTAATCTCTTTCTGCAATCGTTCATTTGCATCCTGCAGACTTTCGATTAGGGCTTCCAAGTAACCACGATCTCCTTCTAAAAATTTCACTTTGTCGTTCAGGATTTCTTTCTCAACCTCACTTTGCTTCACCAATTGTTCTAACGCAGCTTTTTCAGCTTCATTTTTTGACACTTTATCTTCCAGAACTTTAAATCTATTCTCCAATTCATCAACATCAGACTCTGGGAAGAAATCATTCATATCTTGAAGATTAACAGGATCATCTAGAATATTTCCAAAAAAACTTTAACCTCGGAGTCATCTTTGGTGTTGACTTTGGCGTACTCTTCGGTGTAGAAACTTCTTTTGGAATAGAACTTTCAGGTTGAGAAGTTGTTGGTGGATCTTGAGATTGTGTGATTGGAATTTCAAGTAAATCAGACTCAGGAGGTTCTTGTGTAACTCATGTCTGCACAATCGTCTCTTGAACTGCAGAAGTTTGAATCTTTTCAGCCGCAGGAGGTTCTTGTGTAACTCCTGTTTGTTTTGCACCAGAAGGTTCTTGTGGGACTTCTGTGCCTTTTTTCTTTCCCATATAACGACGGCTTTTTGGCTTCTGTATTTTCTTGCCTTTAGTACTCGGAGACCCAGTAGTCTTCAAAGATGTATCTGTTGCAAAAGACTTAACACGTTTTGCCTTTTTCTTCGGTCTTTCCTTGTCAGAACCTTTTCAATTTCTGGTTCGTAATCAACATCAACTTCTTTAACCTTCTCTGCTTCTTTCTTAGTGATAGCTTTCTTTGTAGCTCTTTCAAGAGAATCATCACTACCTTCATCTTTGTCTGACGTCGTAGAAATAATGTCATCCTCTTGAGTAGACTTCTCTTGACTTTCAATGTTCACTACAACACTTGAACCAGCCTCAGGTTGTACATTTTCAGGCTCATCTTCGTCAATCAACATTGTTTCAACTTTCTTTGCTTTTCGTGACGTTTTCTTCTTTTCTTCAACAACTACTTTCTTTAAGAACCAATCGCTGCGCTTTTCTTTGAAAGTAGACATCCATTCTAATTCAGCATTCACCTCTTTCTCGTCACTGCTATCATCTTTATGCCATTTGTATTCCGGTGGTGCGATGTAATCAACAGAAGCTATAGCACCAAATAAAGGCTTTGCGATCGACGCTGAAGCTTGTTTCTGGAAAGTAATCAGCTTCTTTACCGTGACTTCATCCATATGGCTAAGATAAACAATATCATTCGGATCTTTCACGATTTTCTTGAACTTATCATCGATCAGCATCTGTATAAACCTCGGATACATGACAAGCCTGTTAGATCCCATGTTGCTCTTCATGTACGTGAATACAAGCTTTGAAAAAATGAACTTCTTGTTTAGAACGAGCGTTGTGGCCATACAAGCCATACAATCTTGTACATCATTCAATCATGCCTTTCGATGGCTAAACGCGTGAATTATAGCATGCATTCAAAACTTGTAGGGATTCGGAACTCCCCCTTTCTTCAAGGTAGATCATTTACGTGCCCTTTGTAGCCCATTCTGCAAAAACAACCTCTAACCATCCTTTCATCATGTCGTTAAAGTTCAATACTCTGCGAATGTCTGCTTCGGTCACTGTAAATTCTTTATATTCACTTCCCACGCGAACGACAGACTTTATCACTGTACTATCTTCATTCAAGGACGCGGCGTTCCAAAATCTGTAGATGTGCGATCGATATACCATTGTCTTTTCCGTGATCGCCTTATGTATCAGAATACGCTCCATAAATTTGAGAATACTGTCAAATGCTTCCAGAGATGGACAGACAATTTTGTCGAGCGTAATGCACGTGTTATCAAATTTGTTGAACGAGAGCTGGATATACTGCAAACACGTAAATCGAGACAAAATTAGCAAATTCAACAATTTTCACCAAAACAAACATCAAGTTCGGGCGAACTTGATATGCATTTAAACATTACAAACCATCAATTAAGGGCGAACTTGATAGCATTTATACATTACAATTCATCAAGTCCGGGCGAACTTGCCTAGAACAAATTTTTTTATTTCTCAAACAAGTTCAGGCGAACTTGTGAAATTTATAACAGTCTAACATTTTAGGACAAGTTCGGCCGAACTTGGTTCAATGAACCAGTTGACAAGTTCGGGTGAACTTGTCATCACTTTCATGAATAACCTACAACAACATGTCCAGTTCATTTTGATTCAAATAGATTACACGTTTAAGGTCCTTTATGTTTATTTGTCACATTTTAAGGTCCAATTCGTCCTTAAACAGTCTTATTCATGTCCAATTGTTCATCTAAGATCTATAATGTTCAAAACCCATCAATTCACGGTCCAAAGTTCAATTGTCTACCATAGCCATGTTCTTTAGTGTGCCAATCACTAAAGATCACACGAAAATTAGGCAACAATTTGACGTATTGTGTACAAATACGATGTTCGCTCTTAATCGCTCAAGTTCGCTTAGTAGTCAGAAAGATTAGTAATGATGTCCGGGCGAACTTGCATCTTATTTATAGTTAAGTTCGGGCGAACTTGTAAACCCAATAAGTTAAGATTAGTACAAGTCCGGACATACTTGCCAACAGAAGAAGACTTTTAAGCATATACAAGTCTGGGTGAACTTGATTACAAGTCCGAGCGAACTTGATTAAACCTAAACTAAAAATTTTTCAAAATTTTTCAGTTTAGACCCTGGACTTTTCATTTTTTACCAGTTTTAACAATCCACTCAGTTGACCAAGTCCAAGCTAATGACCTTGGTTAACCAATTTGTCTGCCGAGTCTAAGTTAATGACCTCGGTTCGACCCGTTATGAACAAATGTTTGTTTTTCTCAAATTCAAGTTTCAAATTAATGAACTCTTAATCATTTTCGCTTATCAGATTTTACAGATTAGCTCCCAGCCCGTTGTCAATCAGATTTCCACCAGTTTAGCACCTTACCAGACTCTGAAGATCCGTTTTCCAACATTGGCTTGTTAAAACTAATGTAGAAACAAAATCTTTTTGTATTTTTGAAAGTTTATGCTAAAACACATTGAAAATCTTTTTGGTTTTAATCTGTAAAGCAAATAAAGTAAGTAAACTATGTACAAACATATTTACAGACATATTTTTTGTGAATTCGTGTCTCATATCAGTTGATTGAGACATATCACCAGTACCGTTGACCTTTTGATGACTTTAAGTTTACTCTTTTACCTAGATTGTCGACATGTTTGTCCACTTAAACTTCGACACATTTATCAATTGTTCCAAGATATCTTAGGTAGAATTATGAAACTTGACTTAACTATGGTTCCCATCTCAGAATATACTCCCGTATCAAGATTCCCTCGATTTCATCTTACAGGTGAGTATAGCGTAATTGATATCTGTATCTGGGTTTTGCGAGGCCTTGAGAGCTCAGGTTAATACCACCGTATCGACAAAGAGATGAAGGCTCGACTTAAAGGTGTGTTCCACTTAAGGAATCTTTTAAGCACTGCAAATGATTAGATCTTTCGATTCTTTTTGAGTTTGCATGCAATTTTAGGGTTTATAGCAAAAGCATTATAGAAGTTCTAGGCTATTGCTTCCGCAAAATTAGAAGAACTTGTATAATACCCCAGATATCAACTATCTATAAAGACCTCGTATCTCAGAATCAGCCAATCTCTCAAACGAAATTTCGGAGTACTAAGTCCATATATCCAAGAGATGTTAAGCCACAAGTTTAAGCAGTTGTAAAATTTAGTTTATATCCCAGACACAATTTACTGAACGTGTAAAGCTTATCGACACATCCTCAGTAAGACTTGTTTGTCACTTTTTAAACTTTACAATTCTTTAGCATACTGTGATAGTCCACTGATGTACTATCATTTCCTTTGTGACACAAAATTCTTTTTGTCTTTTTCAATGTTTTTGTACTTTTTTAGTTTTTTATATGTTTTTGTATTTTCTCAAATATTTCTCCCCTTAAAATCAAAAACATATTTTTGTATTTTAGTTTTTAAGAAATACTAATCTAAAAGATAAAAAAACCAATGTGGATCACGTGAACTCGTCGTCTGATCCATATTCAACCTCTGCCTCCGCACCTCTCAACAATTTTTAATACCGTTAAGCCTCATTAGATATTTAAATCTTGTTAAAGGAAATGCTTTGGTATAAAATCAGCTTTTTGTTCATCGGTGTAGATTTTTTCTATTTGTACCAACTTCTTTTCGTAGCAGTCACGAATGAAGTAATAACAAATTTCTATGTGTTTAGTTCGAGAGTGATGGAACAAGATTTTTAGTGATGTCGATTGCTGCCTTATTGTCTACACATAAAGGCGTATCAAGAAATTGCAATCCATAGTCCCTCATCTGTTGTTGAATCTATAGGATTTGTGAACAACAGCTGGAAGCAGAAATGTATTCTGCCTCACAAGTAGAAAGAGAAACCGTGGTTTGTTTCTTGCATTGCCATGTTACTAATCGAGTTCCGAAGAGTTGGCAACCAGCCGTCATAGACTTTGAATTCAGCTTGTCCACCCCAAATTCAGAATCAGCATATCCTGTCAGATCAAAGTTATCGTTCCTTGGATACAACAAGCCGGTGCTTGGACATCCCTTCAAGTAACGGATTATTCTCTTGACTATCTGCATGTGAGATACTCGGGGACTGGACTGATATATCGCACAAAGACAGGTAGGATACATGATATCTGGATGAGATGCCGTCAGATACATAAGAGATACTATCATCGACCGATAGAGCATATCATCCACTTTGGTTCCTGTTTCGTCAATGCAAATTTCGTGATTCAGCGCTAGAGGAGTCGAAAGCGGCTTCGAGCTATCCATTTCAAACTTCTTCAGAATATCATGAACATATTTGGTTTGATGAATGAATATGCCGTCTGGTAACTGATCAACTTGTAACCCGAGAACCCGAGGAAGAATTTCATTTCGCCCATAGAAGACATTTCGAACTTCTTCTTCATAATCTTCTCGAATTCTTTGCAAAGACTATCATCCGTTGAACCAAAGATGATATCATCCACATAGATTTGTACTTGATTAGATGACTTCTGACTTCTTTGGTAAACAATGTACTATCCATTGTGCCTCTAGTAAAGCCGTTTCCATCGAGATGTTGAGATAACGTCTCGTACCAAGCTCTCGGGCTTGATGTAATCCGTATAAGGCTTTGTCTAGGAGATAAGCTTTGTTCTTGTTCAGCAGATCGACGAACCCTGGTGGTTGGCCGACGTACACTTGCTCGCGTAGCTTACCATAGAGAAATGCAGATTTCACATCTAACTGGTACACCTTAAAACCTTTCCAAGCAACGAATGCAAGGAAAATGCGGATTGACTCTAAGCGTGCAACCGGTGCATAGACTTCCATATAGTCAATTCCTTCTTGCTGGTGGAAACCTTTGACAACCAACCGAGCTTTATTTCTAACGATCACACCTCAATCATTCCTCTTACACTTGAAGACCCACTTCGTGTCTATCGCTTTTTTACTTTGGTGGTAAGTCGACAAGTCTCCAAACTCCCAGTTTCTCAAACTGTAACAACTCTTCCTGCATCGCAATCACCCAGTTCTCATCACCTAAAGCTTCATTCACAGTCTTCGGCTCGATTTGAGATATGAAACATGAATAATAACAATAATCTTGAGTCGGAGCCACTCGAGTATAGAAACAACTTAGAGCTTTGTTGATTTAGCTTCTCGTTCTCACACCAGTCTATAACTCACCAATAATGTTTGTTGAAGGGTGATATGAATAAGATCGTGGCATCTCCTCACTAGGAACATCAACCGTACTATTCTGATTTGAAATATTCAGATCAACGATCAAATCAACTTCAGGAGCACTAGATGTAACTTCATTTTGATTGCTCGGGCCAATAGATTGATTCAACATGCTTGTTATTTGCTCGTATTCTTCATCGGAAGAGGATTCTCCATCATCATCGAAAGTCGGAGCTTCATCAGAGTCGGAATTTTGATTCTGAGGAATATTGGGCTCTGTAGTTGCAGTTACTGGTTCAGTGGAAACATTTGCTGGAGTTGTAGTAGGTTCTACTTCTGCTTCAGAAACTTGTTCAACTGGAACACTACTATTACTCGGACCTGCACCAGAAGATGATGTACCAACAATGGGTTGATTAACCACAATTGGCCTTATAATCTGTTCTTCACTAGCCGACTGTTGAAGATAATAAAGAGCTGCAAGTTCTTCTTCAGACAGTTCTTCTGGCAAGTCGAATGACTTCCACAAATCTTGGTAATTGAACAACCACGCATCGCCTTTTCTCTGAATAGGAGTTGTGTACCGAAATCAATCAACGTGTTGTGCTTCGACCACACTTCTCAAAGCAGGAATATAAACTCTCCTTAGCGGACTAGCGTATCCGACAAAGAAACCTTCAAGCGTTTTGGCACCAAACTTTCCATCTTGATCAATTACTGTACATGGTGCACCAAACAGATCTAGATATTTCAGATTTGGTTTCCTTCGGTTAATCATCTCGAAACAAGTCTTTTTAGTCGGGTTGACAGTTAAGACCCTGTTTAAAGTGTAGCATGCCGCTGCAACCGCCTCACTCCAGAAGCTAACAGGAAGTTTTGAGTCTGCAAGCATGGTTCTTGCTGTTTCGATCAACGTTCTGTTCTTCCACTCAGCTACGCCATTTTGTTGTGGAGTATATGGTGCACTGAATTCATGCAAATTCCTTTAGCGTTGCAAAACTCTTTCATCTTGTTGTTCTTGAACTCTGTGCCTTTATCACTTTGAATTCGTCTGATAGGCAGATGATACAGATTTTCGAGCTTCTTGAGGAGAATCACCAGATTATCACACGTTTCATCTTTAGACTCTTGAAAGAAAACCCATGAATATCGAGAATAATCATTTGTGACGACCAAACAATAAAGATCTCCTGATATACTTCGAACATTCACCGGACCGAAAAGATCCATATGTAGACGTTCAAGCGGCAACTTTATGGAATTCAGAATCTTCTTAGGATGTGACTTCTTAATCTGCTTCCCTTTCTTGCATTCAAGACAATGATCCGTCATGTGCAAGCTTTGAAAATTCACCTCCTCGACTAAATCTTTATGAACCAGAAAATTCATTTTCCTCAGATGTATATGCCCCATTATTCTGTGCCATAGAATCGAATCCTTCTTCGTGGCTTTTGTGACAAAACATTGAGCCGATTTCGACGATGTAGTAGCAACACCCATGTCTAGAATGTAGAGATCATTTTAACATGGAGCACGCATGAGAACACAATCATCCGGAATCACAAAGCCCGGCTTAAGAATCATGCACTCCTTATTATTGAAATGAACTGGGAACTGCTTATCGTAAATCTGTGAGATACTTAGAAGATTGTTCTCTAGCTCGGCGATATAGTTAACACGATCAAAAGATACCACGCTATTAGAAAGTTTTCCTTCAGCTACAATCCGGCCTCCTTGATTTCCAGCGAAGCCTACATACCCTCCATTAATCGCTTTGATATCGAAGAGTAGTGCTTTCATCCCAGTCATGTGCCTCGAAGCTCCGCTATCCAGAATCCACTTCGATAATATGGATATTTGGAGCCCCTGCACACATTAACATTCAGTGAAAAAGTGCAACCCAAGCCTTTTTGGTCTTGGGTTTGGGATAATAAACTTCATAATCATCCTCAAATTCACCATCTAGGACTTCATCGACATTAACATTTTCAAACTTATCTTTCTTCTTATCTTTTGAAAGTTTGACAATTTCAGTTTTATCTTTTGAAACAGACGCTTTGTCGACCTTGGTTTCAGACTTTGCAACTTCAGATGTTGTTGTTTTCTTTTTGGCAACCCAGTATTGTGATTTAACCCTTGCTTTCTTGATATAAAACCTTGAATATTTGTTTTTGTTCGTTTTGGACCTTTCTCAAAAGTTGAATTTTCAAACTTCGATTCAGTTTTAGGTTTAGCTTCAATTTTAGATTCATTGTTTCGTTTTAGAATTGTGATTGGTTTAACAATCTTTGGTTGCTTAAGTTTCTCAACATCTGAATTTGTTTTTCTTCGAGGATAAACAGGCTTTGATTTCGGACACTTACGTGCAATGTGACCAACTTCATTGTATTTAAAGCAAGTCCGATTATCATGAGAATGTCCACTATTGGGTTTTACACCACTTGCAGATTTAGCCTTATCTCGAAGCTCTTTTTTCCTTTTTAAACTCATCATTTGATTGCTTTCCAATCAAAGTTCAATATTGAGTGCCTTTTCCATCCTTTCAGCTTTCTTGCGACAGTATTTTTCGCACAAGGGTGGCGGAACATTGCTGTAATCTCCACGTTTCTTATCTTTTACTTTCTTATCATCTCCTTTCGACGAAATCGCTGGAAGAATATGATCGATGACATAAGCATTCGTGGTATAGCTTTTCAAAAGCTGTCTCACTCTTTCAGTCTTAATTTTCATATCTTGAAGCTCTTGTTTTACTTCAGCAATGGTATTGATATAGACGTTAATTGCTTTTTGTTTTTCCATTACTGTTGCTTTTAACATTCTTACAGTGTCAACTTGTTCAACATTGTTTTTATCAAGCCTGCTGTAATCATCTTTCATTTTATCATAAGCTTCTTTCGTTGTACGATAATCATATCTAAAATTATTGTTATGCACATTGAGTTCACTTATGATTTGAGTCTTTTCAGCACATTGCAGACAAGGCTCGGTACATTTCGTACAAGGTTTTTCAACCTCAACGATTTGCACTTTTACAACTTCTTTTTCTACAACTTTTACCTCCGGACCTACCTTTGTCAAATTTGCCATCATAGCTTTGTTGGCGATCTCCGTGAGGTTTTCCTCATTTATCTCTTTAGTCACGTTGATGACTTCTTCAACCACAGGTTTCTCCTCATCAACATGCTCCGAAGATGTTGTATCACCAAAACAACCTACAAAACTCGAAGTCATGTTAGGAGAAAGGATACCATGCATCTTTGTGCGATGATAGATCTCCTCTTCTTCTGCTTGTTTAAGTATTCTTCTAGCATTGCGCTTTCCATAGCTGCATCCTTAGCAGATGTATCTTCCATAATTTCGGCCATTATAGCAACTCCGGTCTTTTTGGCAATATATGAGTTCCAGTCAAAACCATCATCTTCATTCGCAGCAACAATCGCTTTCTCTGTGGTATTGGATGGTTTCTCTTGGATTTCGACTTGAGTCTTCTTTGGGAAAGGCTTGTATTGTAGTGACTTCTTGAATAATCACTGCCACCTCCAAATGGACTTTGATTGCCACTCGCTTCTGGATTCTTGCATTCTCTTTTGAAATGCCCTTTTTGTCGGCATCTGAAGTAAGTAACTTTTGTTTTGTCAAATCCCAATTTGTTGCTTGAATTCCCGATGTCTCTTCTGGCTATAGCAACAAATTTAGTAACCCTCCGAATAATCAAAGCTAAGGACCATTTGATGTCCATCAGCTCAAGCTCTTCCTCATCCACTTGATCATAATCCTCGGCAGTCATTTCCGGATTACCAATCTTCCCGGCCACCAAACTTTCATAAGATTCCAACATTGTGGCAAGAAGTGCCATGTGTTGTTTGGCCACTTGTTCAGAAACAATGTTGCTTAAGTTGACTGCAATGTTGCACTTAAACACATTTGGATCAAATTTGATTGATTATTCTGATTTGACTGATTCTGAAACGAAGAATTAGAACCAATGCTTGAATATGATGAATTCTGAGGACTCTGATCGTAGTTCGGATATGATTGAGTTTGACTTTGTGGCAAATGATTCGAGGAATTCAGATTCACACTAAAAGCGGTTTGGATCTTCGGACTTGAGATATTCTCCTAAGCTCCTGTCTTGTAATAAAGTCCTACATCTTGAGCAACATTTGAATTCTTTGACTTGGCAATCTTTAACAACTCCATCTCGTGCCCCTCCAACTTATCGATAAAGGTGGATAACTTGAAGAATTCCCAACTTGGACTTCCTTTGAGCACCATTAGATAAGTCGTCCATTCTCCTTCTCGTAATGCGTCAGCCAATTTATTAATGTATTCTTCTTCCGTCTTCTCAGGACCATGTCTCCTCATAATCACTTTTTGATGACAAAAATGTTCGATCATTTGTCTCATCGTTTCTCCCTTAATCATCATGAATATGTCAAATTGTTTCATGATTAACGCCTTTTTGCTTTTGACCATTTGGCACTTCCCTGATATTTGTTCTTTAAAGACTTCCAAAGATCTTGTGTAGTTTTGTATTCTGGTAGCAGCACTAAGATATCTTCTTTCACAAACTGCTGGATCAGACTTATCATTTTCTTCTCCGCAACGTACGCATCTTTCTGTGAAGTAGAAAACTTGCTTATATCAATAACATTATCATTTTCATCTCTTGGCCATGTGTAGCCAGTCTCAACTGCAACCCAGCTATGAAAGAACGTAGATTAAACCCAGTTCGTGAACTTTTCTTTCCACCCCTCATATTCATCAATACACATGAGTTTTGGTGGCTTCACAGACGTACCCATCTCGTTATCAATGTTAACTTGATTCACCATTTGAGCATTCGATGCTGAAGCCATCATAAACGCACTGTGAATTTCTTCCATCGCTGAAAACACGTCCACAAACTTCGAAAATTGATTAGCACACTGACAAGTTCGGGCAAACTTGTGCAGTTGTTAAAATCAGGTTTTGATTCAAACAAGTTCAGGCGAACTTGTTGAAAGCTTTTGAATATTTCACCCTGATATAAGTTTGAGCGGACTTGTATGATATTCAAGAGAACAAGCAAGTTCGGGCGAACTTGTATTAAAATTTCAACAGAATTTGATCAAGTTCGGGCGAACTTGATGAAATTTTTGAAGAAATACTAAGCAAGCTCGAGCGGACTTGAGCTAAAACCTTGAAAAAAGTTCGGGCGGACTTGATTAAAAATTGTGAATTTTTAATGAAGTTCGAGCGGACTTGACTACAAGTTCGATCAAATAAAGTTTGTAAAACATGGTTTTTTCAACTTTTCGACATTAATTCGTTTGAATTAGGTCTTGAAACTCTCAGGGGTTTATCTTTAGTGGATTTTACATGACATATTCAAAATTTAGCAAATTTTATCCGTAGGTTCATTGTTTTCCATAAAAGTTAAGAAAAATGGTAGAAATGAGTAGATCTTGCAATGATTTCACCAAATCAGGTATCCGTGGCTCTGACACCACTTGTTAGATCGCTCCTTGATTAGCACAGGAACCTAATTTGGTATCTAATGTCCAATTAGGCGAAACTAAGTGACATGTTAATTAAATATGCAAAGATTACTCGTTAAACTGTTGTTTATTGATCACTAAGTCAAATTACATGTAAGATCCGGATAGGACAGAGCTTCGCCTCTGTTATGACAAAGTTGCAAAAGTTACAAATGAAAAACCTAAGGCACATATTTATACTAGTACAAGTTCGCTTGGAAGGACTACAAGTTCGGGCGAACTTGTCTTGAACAAGTTCGGCCGAACTTTTTCACATTCTAGATTCCGGGCGAACTTGTCTAGTATTTACATAAATACGCCATATTTCTAACATAATCTTGCCCAATCTAAACAGACTCTATCCAAGACTAAGACATAGACATTATGTACTAACATAACCTCTGATTGAAAATGGAAGACAGTTGTTTGGCTAAACTACTGTTTGAAATTTTTGGTCTATCAGAGGATACACTTTTGACAGTGGATAGACTTTTCTAAATGAACAGTGTTTTTGTGCTATCAGTGCATTGAACAGACTTTGAGAATTTATTGAAAAATTCAATTTTTAAACTATTTTTAAGGATGGATTTTGATTTTCTAAAAAACGTTTTATTGCTATTTACACATGGAGCACAAAAAAAAATTGTTTTTAATCCATGTTTAGCATTCCAAGCCTAGATATCAAATTGTCAAAAGTGTGAGCATCAAGTGCTTTTGTCAACACATCTGCCAATTGATCCTTGGTATGGACATGTTGTAAAGAAATCAAAGCTTTTTCATAGCAATCCCTCACAAAGTGATGTCTGATGTCAATGTGATTAGTGGTGGAATGAGAGACAGGATTTTTGATGATATTTTCTGCGCTTGACTATCAATCTTGAGTGGAGTCTTTAAAGCAGTGATACCAAAATCCAGCAATTGATTTTTAAGCCACAAAAGTTGAGCAATACAACTTGCAGCAGCTATATACTCTGCCTCTGCATTGGATGTGGAAACTGCAACTTGTTTTTTACTTTGCAAAGACACTAAGCAATCACCTAGGAATTACGCTCCTCCAGATGTGGACTTCCTTGTTGTTTTACATCCATCAAAGTCACTATCAGAATATGCAGGCTCTGGGTGCTTGTTTTAGACCGTATAGTGCTTTGTTTAACCTTTAAACATGATCAGGATGAAATGCATCTTCAAAACCAGGAGGTTGACACACATACACTTCTTCCTTGATCTTTCCATACAAGAATGCACTTTTGATGTCCATTTGATACACCTTGATGTTATGGTTAGCAGCAAAAGCTAAGAACAGTCTGATGGCCTCCAATCTTGCAACTGGAGCAAATGTTTCATCATAGTCTATGCCTTCTTCCTGTATATAACCTTGAACCACGAGCCTTGCTTTGTTGTTGACAACAATGCCCCTTTCATCTGTTTTGTTCTTGAAGACCCACTTTGTCCCAATAGGACTTACATCTTTTGGCAGTGGTACAAGTTCCCATACTTGTTGTCTTTTGAACTGTAGGATCTCCTCTTGCATGGCATCTACCCAACTATTGTCTTTTAGTACCTCTTGGTACTTGACAGGTTGTGTGAGTGATAGAAAGCCAGCAAAAAGACAAATGTTTTGGGATTGGTTTCTGGTGAGCACTCCCTCATTGATGTTGCCAATAACTTGATCCAGATGACAGCTTTTGAGAAAAATCAATTCACCTTGATATGGGACAATGGCAATCTGAGGTGAAGCTTGCAAATGTGTATCATTTGAGCTATCCTCTGTTGGTGAATTTGATGGTCCAGCCTCTGATTGTAATGTTGGTGGAGGAATTGGTGGAATGGATGTGAAAGTGGGTTGACTTTTGTCCATTAGTTGTGGACTTTTATCAACAGATGTTTGGTTCTGAGAGCTGACAGAGGTTTGAGTATTAACCACTGTTGACCTGGCAGAGCTTTCACCATTGCTACTAACATCTGCTCCTCTGCCTGATGGATAGATTTTGAAATTTGGAAGGATGCAATCATATCCTTGCTCTTGATTTGATGACTGTGGGGTACCTGCATGGTTAGTCTTGATAGACACATCTTCAAATGTAAATTTGGATCAGTCAACCAATTCTGCAGGATTTGCTGAGATTTTCAAATATGAGAGTTCATTGAACTTCACATTCAGAGTTTCTTCAACACACTTGGTCCTAGAGTTAAAAACTCTGTAGGCTTTGGCAGTGGTTGAGTATCCTAGAAAATAACCACAATCAACTTTGGCTGCAAACTTGGATATTGAATCCTTTAAATTTAAAATGAAGCATGGGCAGCCAAAGACTTTAAAATAAGAGATCAGAAGTTTGATTTTATAAAGCAATTCATAAGCAGTCTTTTGATACCTGGGGTTTATCAAAACTCTGTTCTGAACATAACAAGCAGTGTTTACAGCCTCTTCCCAAAAAGACAAGGGTAAACCAGAATCTGCTAGCATGGTTCTTGCTGATTCAATAAAACATCTGTTTTTCCTTTCAACAACCCCATTTTGTTCTGGAGTTTTAGGAATGCTATATTTCCTAACAATCCCTTTTGACTCACAAAAGGTATCTAACTCTTTGTTCCTAAACCCTGTCCCATTGTCACTCCTAAAGATTTTTACAGGAAGATCAAATTGCTTTTCAACTTGTTTAACATAGTTTTGCAAAATGTTTGTTGTTTCATCTTTAGAGTGTAAAAACAAAGTCCATGTGAACCTGGAAAAATCATCAACTATCACCAGTCAATACCTTTTGTGTTTTAAGCTCATGATTTTCACAGGTCCAAACAAGTCCATATGAAGTAACTGTAAGCACTGACTTGTTTTGGACTCTTCAATTGACTTGTAAGAACTTTTATGTTGTTTACCTTTTAAACAGGAAACACAATGTTCTTCACAAGTAAATTGTTTGTGAGGCAAACCTCTGACAAAACTTTATTTTGAGAGAGTGGAGATGGTTTTTAGATTTGTGTGACCTAGTCTTTTATGTCATAATTCTGTTTCTTTGCTTGAAGCAACTGAGAAAAAACATGCATATGACATAGGATTATCTTTTACCATTTGATGATAGATTTTGAGATAGGCACACTCTTGGGTTATATGATTTGTTTTGTTGCAGATGGTGCATCTAGGAGATTTGGGTATAACACAAGTTTTGTTTATGTCATAGGCTTTTAAAAGAAAACAATCTACAGCCACATGATTTCTCTTTTCACAAAATTCACAAAACACGTATTAACCTTTTCTTTCCTTTTCCTATCAGACTTTTTGAGAGCAGTGGGGGTAACCTCTGCTGGCAAGTCTTTGATAGGGATCACCAGTGCTTTTGGTCCTTTTATGCAATCAGTGGTTGAAAAGTCAATTGGCTTGAAGTTTTCTAAAATATCACATTCATCTGACCAGGTTGGTTTAAACTGATATTTTTCAATTTATTTATCTTTTGCTAAAACCTATGGTTTTTCAAGAATGATTTTGTTTCCATTTTTATCTGTGATTTTAATTTCTTCACCAACCAAGTTTGTTGGGACTATTTCAACCAGCTCAGAATCAATTTTTACAACATTTTCACAAGTCTGGTCATAATCTCTAAAGCCTATTCCAAACTTTATGTTGCTCTTGATTTGAGCATCAAGCATAAGCTCATAACCTTTACAAGACTCTACCCATTTTTCACAAGTGATCTGGGTAGATTCAAGCTCCTGTTTGCAAACTTGGTATTTTTCTACCATGATTTGGAGCTGGTCTTTGGTTATGCTTGATTCATGCCTTAGGCTACTCATTTTAGAATCTTTTTCACTTAACTTTGTTTTCAACTCTTTAACAAGTTTTTCAAAATTAAGTTCATCTTATAAAATTTTGTTTCTCAGGTTTTCATTCACCTGCTTTATGTTTGCAAAAGCAATAATGCATTTGTCAGAACATAGATCTTTAAGGATCTGAGGTAATACCTTCGAAGCAGCCATAAGAGCACAATCACACTCTTCTTCCTCACACACCTTCTCATCCCAAGGGTCAGATAGAGGGTCTTTTTCAACATCAACAACATTAACTTCAACCACTGGTGTAACTTTTGGTATAACCACTGCTTCACAATAATCAAACACATCAGACTTTAACTTCTGCTCACAATTCATCGCCTTCAACAATGGTCTCCAAAGCCATTAAACATATATTTTCATTTTCAAAATTATTTTTGGCTATGAGAGCAAAGTTTTCATCTGTTAATTCCTCTGGCAAACTACTCCAATCAACAAAGCCTTGTGTAAAAAAGCTTTGTTGTGTAACCTCTGCTGGTGTAGGAGTGGTTTGAGTAGGTTGAGTAACTTGTGGCACTTGTTGCACATGTACTTGAGGTGGTGTTTGGACATATTGAAACTGTGGTGCAGGTGTTTGAACATAATGGAAAGGAACTGTAGCAACAGGATGTGCAAAATGAGAAGTGTTTTGCATTTGAGGTGCAGGGGTATATTGGGAATATTGGACAGTGCTTTGAGGTCTGTTGCTAGGATGTGTTAAAATTGGTCCTGCAGATTGTGATCTGCATTCTCTGGCAAAGTGACCCATCTTGTTACATTTGTAGCACTTGATTTTAGACTTATCCAACTCAACTTTCAACCCCCCATGCAATCCAGGAAATCTCCTACCAGCTCTTTTGTAAAATTTCCTTGCTCTAACACTTAAAAGTGCTAGCTGATGCAAAATGTCCATCTCTTCAAGGTTAGTGACTTCCTTGTTTTTCTGCATCCAACAAAGTCACTATCAGAATGTCGAGGCTCTGGGTGCTTGTTTTAGACCCTATAGTGGTTTGTTTAACACGTAAACATGATCAGGATGAAATGCATCTTCAAAACCAGGAGGTTGACACACATACACTTCTTCCTTGATATTTGCATACAAGAATGCACTTTTGATGTCCATTTGATACACCTTGATGTTATGGTTAGCAGCAAAAGCTAAGAACAGTCTGATGGCCTCCAATCTTGCAACTGGAGCAAATGTTTCATCATAGTCTATGCCTTCTTCCTGTCTATAGCATTGAACCACGAGCCTTGCTTTGTTCTTGACAAGAATGCCCCTTCCATCTGTTTTGTTCTTGAAGACCCACTTTGTCCCAATAGGACTTACATTTTTGGCAGTGGTACAAGTTCCCATACTTGTTGTCTTTTGAACTGTAGGATCTCCTCTTGCATGGCTTCTACCCAACTATTATCTTTTAGTGCCACTTGGTACTTGACAGGTTGTGTGAGTGATAGAAAGCCAGCAAAAAGACAAATGTTTTGGGATTGGCTTCTGGTGAGCACTCCCTCATTGATGTTGCCAATAACTTGATCCACATGATGGCTTTTGAGGAAAATCAATTCACCTTGATATGGGACAATGGCAATCTGAAGTGAAGCTTGCAAACGTGAATCATCTGAGCTATCCTTTGTTGGTGAATTTGATGGTCCAGCCTCTGATTGTAATGTTGGTGGAGGAATTGGTGGAATGGATGTGAAAGTGGGTTGACTTTTGTCCATTAGTTGTGGACTTTTATCAACAGATGTTTGGTTCTGAAAGCTGGCAGAGGTTTGAGTATTAACCACTGTTGACCTGGCAGAGCTTTCACCATTGCTACTAACATCTGCTCCTCTGCCTGATGGATAGATTTTGAAATTTGGAAGGATGCAATCATATCCTTGCTCTTGATTTGATGACTGTGGGGTACCTGCATGGTTAGTCTTGACAGACATATCTTCAAATGTAAATTTGGATCGGTCAACCAATTCTGCAGGATTTGCTGGGATTTTCAAAGATGAGAGTTCATTGAACTTCACATTCAGAGTTTCTTCAACACACTTGGTCCTAGAGTTAAAAACTCTGTAGGCTTTGGCAGTGGTTGAGTATCCCAGAAAATAACCACAATCAACTTTGGCTGCAAACTTGGATATTGAATCCTTTAAATTTAAAATGAAGCATGGGCAGCCAAAGACTTTAAAATAAGAGATCAGAAGTTTGATTTTATAAAGCAATTCATAAGCAGTCTTTTGATACCTGGGGTTTATCAAAACTCTGTTCTGAACATAACAAGCAGTGTTTACAGCCTCTTCCCAAAAAGACAAGGGTAAACCAGAATCTGCTAGCATGGTTCTTGCTTATTCAATCAAATATCTGTTTTTCCTTTCAACAACCCCATTTTGTTTTGGAGTTCTAGGGATGCTACATTGCCTAACAATCCCTTTTGACTCACAGAAGGCATCCAACTCTTTGTTCCTAAACTCTGTCCTATTGTCACTCTTAAAGATTTTTACAGGAAGATCAAATTGCTTTTCAATTTGTTTAACAAAGTTTTGCAAAATGTTTGTTGTTTCATTTTTAGAGTGTAAAAACAAAGTCCATGTGAACCTGGAAAAATCATCAACTATCACCAGTCAATACCTTTTGTGTTTTAAGCTCATGATTTTAACAGGTCCAAACAAGTCCATATGAAGTAACTGTAAGCACTGACTTGTTTTGGACTCTTCAATTGACTTGTATGAACTTTTATGTTGTTTACCTTTTAAACAGGAAACACAATGTTCTTCACAAGTAAATTGTTTGTGAGGCAAACCTCTGACAAGACTTTGTTTTGAGAGAGTGGAGATGGTTTTTAGATTTGTGTGACCTAGTCTTTTATGTCATAATTCTGTTTCTTTGCTTGAAGCAACTGAGAACAAACATGCATTTGACATAGGATTATCTTTTACCATTTGATGATAGATTTTGAGACAGGCACACTCTTGGGTCATATGATTTGTTTTGTTGTAGATGGTGCATCTAGGAGATTTGGGTATAACACAAGTTTTGTTTATGTCATAGGATTTTAAAAGAAAACAATCTACAGCCACATGATTTCTCTTTTCACAAAATTCACAAAACAAGTATTTAACCTTTTCTTTCCTTTTCCTATCATACTTTCTGAGAGCAATGGGTGTAACCTCTGTCACACCCTGGTCGTAGCGGAAGCGCAAGCGTGTGACTGATAAGGTAATCATTATATCAGATCGAGTAAACATGTAATAAATAACAATGTTGCCATATCATAGATTAAGTTCAACCACATTACATGTTTAACATAGGTTACTTAGTTAACATCCAAAATATAGTTTAAGTAGCATTACATCTTTCAAATTTAAGTTGTTATCATTTACAATAAACTGAAGCTTTGGCTCCTATATACCCACACGAAGATCGGATATAAGAGGCAAACCTTCCAAAAGTGGCAACCATTGTTACTTCATTCCCAATAGCCCGGAGTCTATCACCTTTCAAGTCTTGTTTTCTAAAATACATGTAATTTTGGAAAAATCAACAAAAGTTGTGCGAGTTCATGAAATATTGTTTTTGTAATACTAATTGTCATCAATATTGAAAACCCGGTATGTTATTGTTATTCCTCTAGTTTAAGGATCTATCAGCGGGTCGCGAGCCTCTGATATTATTTGTCTTAAGTAAATAACCAAACCGAGACAACTTGTCATTCATAGTTTCATAGGGCTCAAAAAAGCACTCTGAACGGACTTGTTTTATTCCGAGTGGAGAGTGTCTCACAACTCAATAGGTCTACACCTTTGCACCTTGGTCACTAAGTGATTAATGGTTATTATGTTATCAATCCTACTTACACACATTGATCTAGTTATTTTCTAAACCCGTAGCTAACATACCCCTTTGTCATAAAGTGTCATAGCATGTATTTCACCCCCGATTGTTAGAAAACTGGAAAACGTTTAAAAGGAAAAGGGGGAACATGAACTCACTGGTTTGCGTTCCGTACAGTAGTACTAAAGTACCGCGAGTGTCCGTACACGTGTATAACCTACATGTGTATTTAATTCATTAGACTCTCAGGTCTAATTGGACCTCGTACAAGTTGTTCATCTTGATTTGTTATTATGTATTCATTTGTTTTCTTTGAACAACGTGATTGGGCTAGCCCACTTAGTTTATGTTATTGGGCCAAGCCCACTTAGTTATATGATTGGGCCTAGCCCACTTAGTTTATGTGATTGAGCCTAGCCCACTTAGTTTATTATTTGGGCCTAGCCCATATCCAATAATTGAGTCCATTAGTGGGAGTTCGTATAATTTATTATTTTTACTAAGCATTATTTTTGTCAAGTATTCATATATTCTTATATTTCATACTTAGAAAATATTTACACTTTTTAAACTTCCGGATTTTTGTTATCGAAAATATATATTAGTTTGGTGTCAAAAATATGTATTTTTAGACACGTCGTTGTAGTCATTTAATATATATATTCTCGCGTCGAAATTGCCCAAGGGTCGTAGTAGCTCCTTGCGATGGCGAGTTGTTCGTTTCGTTGTCGGTGACAATATGTATATCTTATTTCTTAGGAATATACTTTTATCATGCCGCCCGTTGTCCGAATCTTTCGCTGGTCTGATTACTTGTTTCGGATTTGTATAAGTGTACATATATTTATGTAGTATTTTATACTTGTAACTTTCAAGTATTTTGAGTGTTGTATAGTTGGGTATTTTTGTATTCATCTCGTATACCCTAATTATGCTAGATACATAAATTCACATATATCATACACATATACCTGTGATTAGCTAAAGTGTTTACATATATTTTTACTTTCAAAAAAAAAGAATGTATATGTAATAAATATCATACATTTTTAGCTTGTAAAAATACTTACAAGTATTTAGTGAATACTTGGAAAGTTAGGTTTAACCCTTGTTATTAAAACTTCTTTAATGACGATTAAGGTTTCTAATCGCGTTCAACCCCGTTAATCACACTTTAATTTCAATTAGATTTTTAGAAAATTTCGCCATAATTTCCCCTAAACTATGGAGTTTTTTTTCACATTTTTAAAACGTATTTTAAACCACTTCTTCACTTCGATAATCATTATCGACTCAAAACAAGTTCCAAAACACAACTTTTAAGTATGATATCCACTTAACCATCTTCAAATCTTCATGAAATAATATATATTTTCCAAGTTCACTAAAAATAAATATATTTTTAGGTTCATCCACATGTCCCGTATATTTATATAACCTTGTTTATGTTATATCATAAGTTCACTAGTTTAAAAGTCATGATTTTAAGTTCATTAATCGACTTTATATTTCTAAAATCATTTCTATATTTACATATAAAGTTCATGAAGCTTTGAGGGTGATGATCTTGCTTAATCCAAACACATTCATGCTTAGATTATATTAAACATAATATGGCAAGATCATATTATTTTTTTTAACATACTCTACGCTACACAAACACCAAGATCAACACAAATATTATATATTTAGTTATATTTAACATGTTAGTTTAGTTTTTTTTATGTCCTATTATTATTATTTTTTTTGTTAGCCTCAAGATGATTTCTCTTGTACATTTATAATAATATAACATGATGAACTAAAAAAATGAGTTTAGAAATTTTAGTACTAGCACTTAGGCTAGGGAAGATCTAGGATGAAAATGAAGATGAAAAGTTGATGTTAAAGTCACCAAGAACCAATGCGAAGCTCCTAGTGCATAACTATAAACTTCAACCTCCTTAGATCTTCATGAAGACCTCCATATATGCTTAATTTTATGTGTAATAGGGTGAAGAAAATAGTGACTTTGTGTGTGGATATTATGACCGTAGGTAGAGAGAGACTAGTAAGATTTGTATCTTTTTTGTTGTTGGATGATAAGGATAAAGTGTGTGGAGTTTTTTATAATCGTGCAAAATCTTTCAATTAGTCAAGACCCCATAACTAAAGCCATACCCTTTCACTTCAATCTAATCATACCAAAATCTTAAAACAAATGGGTGGGGACCCACTTGTGAACGTTTTCTAGAGATTGAGTAAGTAAAAGTAATTTTTTTCTTTACATGAACTTATATATGTAAATATTTAGATAATTAAATTAAGTATGTTACTTAGGGGTGGTCTTGCACCATTAGGGGGTAATTAAGGGTTTAAGATGTTAGGTAATTTTAACTAGTTCACTAGTTTAGCGAGTATTGATTTTAGATGGTAAAAATGCTACTAGTTCGCTCGAAACCGGGTGATATAGGGAAGACACTCTATAATACCGGGAGCGATGGTTTTAATTTATCATTGTTTCTATGACGTTTATGTAAGACGTTAAATATGGCTAACTAGTTCGCTGCTCTTTCGTTTGGTTGTTATAGTGGTGAAAGTACCGCTTACTAGTTCGCCGGGTCAATAACGGACTAGTTATGTGCACAACGATTTAACACTAATAGCTTATAATTTTGGACACTCCATTGATACCCTTAAAATGTTTTGGTGTGTTTTCCACATTTGTCATAATTCTGGAGGTCCAGAATTGCCGGATTATTATTACGGATGAACTAAAAATATTATATTTTTAGTCGATTGGACGATTTTTAGGGCATTGTACCGGAAAGGGGTGTAATATATAAGTCTTATTCCCACATTAGTGTTTTCATATATATGGACTCAGTTTCGTCATTCGTGTATCTTGATTCACTGTTCTGTAGCGGTTGCTGGCATGAATAGTGCAACCGTGAATAGTGCTCCCAACACTCTCTACCAACACTTTTAGGACATAGTTTTGATTGTTTCGCGTTGTAACGAAAACCAATAGATGTTATATCATGTTTTTCTTGTCCTAATACTTGTTATATGTCGTACGACTCAGTTACGTAATTTAATTACGTATTAATGCATGAGATTAGTAAATAAATAGGTGATTAGATTGTACGGAATTACCGGTTATTTTCCGTTTGTCACATACTCCCCCTGTTAAAAAGAATTTCGTCCCGAAATTCACTTGGAGGCATCTTTTGAAGGATTCTTCTTGAACAGGTGGGGGTACTTTGTATTTATATGATCTTCACGCTCCCATGTGTACTCTGGACCGTGACGGGAATTCCAGCGGACCTTGACAAGTTTAATTCGACTCCTCCGAGTCTTTTGAATTTTCCAGTCCATAACCTCAACAGGTTCTTCGGTGAACTGAAGTTTGTCATCTATATAAATTTCATCCGCTGGGATGATAACTGTTTCCTTGGTTGGACTTTTCTTAAGGTTGGACACATGAAATGTGTCGTGGACATTGTTTAATTCCTCTGGCAGCTTTAACTTATAAGCAACGGTTCCAACCTTAGCCAGAATTTCAAATGTTCCAATATATCTCGGGTTTAGCTTCTCTCGCTTCCTGAACCTAGCTACGCCTTTCTAAGGCGAGACCTTCAGTAACACTTTGTCTCCGACCTCGAAGCATAGTGGTTTGCGTCGTCGATCTGCGTAGCTCTTTTGCCTATCCCGAGCTGTCTTAATTCACTCGCGGATCTTGAATATCTTGTCTGTGGTTTCTTGGACTAGTCCGGGACCAATGAGTTGTTTGTCACCGACTTCGCCCAACATAGCGGAGATCGGCACTTACGTCCATAAAGTGCTTCGAACGGTGCGGCCTTTATGATGGTGTGGTAACTGTTATTGTAGGAAAACTCTACCAACGGTAAGTGAGTATCCCGGTTTCCGCCTAAGTCCATCACACAGGCGCGAATCATATCTTCCAAAGTTTGGATGGTCCGCTCACTTTGGCCATCAGTTTGCGGTTGAAATGTTGTGCTTAGATCTAAACGAGATCCAAACGAAGCTTGAAATGATTGCCATATCCGCGACACAAAGCGACCATCTCTGTCTGAGATTATCGACACTGGCACTCCATGATGTGCCACTATCTCCTTAAGGTAAAGCTCAGCTAACTTCTCGGTACTATCTTTCTCTCGAATTGCTAAGAAGTGAGCTGACTTGGTTAATCGATCAACAACAACCCAAATCATGTCATGACCTCGAGAGGTCCGTGGCAACTTTGTAATGAAATCCATAGATATCTGCTCCCATTTCCAATCAGGAGTTTTAGGTTATTGTAATAATCCAGATGGTTTCTGATATTCGGCCTTGACCTTTGCACAAGTTAGGCATTTCCCAACATAGGTTGCAATATCTCCTTTGAGATTAGGCCACCAGTAATACTCCTTCAGATCCTGATACATCTTGTCAGATCCTGGGTGAATTGAGTATTTGGACTTATGTGCCTCGTCTAGTACTAGGTCTCGTAATTCCCCAAAATAGGGAACCCAGATTCTTCCCATGAAGTATAAAGTCCCATCCTTGTTTGGTTCCATTTGTTTTTCCATTCCCTTTAACGATTCTGCTGGAATGTTTTCTGGCTTAAGAGCTTCTTGTTGTGCATTACGCACATGAGTAATGAAGTTCGTCTGGATTGTCATTTCCAAAGCTCTTACTTGTAGTGTCTTGACTCATTCTTTCCGGCTCAAGGCATCGGCCACAACGTTTAGCTTGCCCGGATGATATTTGATCTCACAATCATAATCATTCAGAAGTTCCACCCAACGTCGTTGGCGCATATTCAATTCTTTCTGATCGAATATGTGTTGCAGGCTTTTATGATCTGTGAATATGGTACACTTAGTGCCATATAGATAGTGACACCAGATTTTCAAGGCAAAGACCACTGCACCTAACTCTAGGTCATGTGTGGTATAGTTCTTCTCGTGAACTTTTAGTTGGCGCGACGCGTACGCTTTGACCTTTTCACGTTGCATTAGCACGCAACCCAAGCCTTGATGCGATGCATCACAATATACCACGAAGTCATCGGTACCGTCTGGGAGGGATAATATCGGTGCCTGTCATAGTTTGTCCTTCAACATTTGAAAGGCTGGCTCTTGTTTCTCTCCCCAATCGAACTTTTTATCCTTTTGTGTAAGAGAGGTTAGCGGCTGAGCAATTTTAGAAAAGTTCTCAATAAATCTCCTGTAATATCCTGCTAAGCCCAGACATTGTCGTACTTTTGTAGGGGGTTTTTGGAGCATTCCAGTTCTTTATTGATCCAATCTTTGCTGGATCAACATGTATTCCATTCTTGTTCACAATGTGACCGAGAAATTGTACCTCGCGAATCCAAAATTCGCATTTCAAAAACTTGGCGTACAATTGCTCCTTCTTTAAAAGTTACAAAATAGTTCTCAAGTGTTGCTCATGCTTTTTCTCGGTTCGTGAGTATATTAGGATGTCATCGATAAACACGATCACGAATTTGTGGAGATAGGGCTTGCTTACCCGGTTCATTAAGTCCATGAACACGGCGGGAGCATTCGTTAAGCCAAAGGGCATAACAAGGAACTCATAATGACCGTAGCGTGTCCTGAACGCTGTCTTAGGAATACTTTCCTCTTGGATTCTCAACTGATGGTATCCGGATCTTAAATCAATCTTGGAATAAAAACTCGAACCTTGCAACTGATCGAATAAATCATCAATCCTCGGAAGTGGATACCGATTCTTGATAGTTAACTTGTTTAGCTCTCTGTAATCAATGCACATTCGAAAAGTTATGTCCTTCTTTTTAACAAACAACACCGGAGCTCCCCAAGGCAAGAAACTCGGTCTTATGAACCCTTTGTCAAGTAGTTCCTAAAGCTGAGTAGATAGTTCTTGCATCTCCGAGGGCGCTAATCGATATGGAGCTTTCGCCAATGATGCAACTCCTGGTACTAAGTCGATACAGAATTCGACTTGTCGCTGTGGAGGTAAACCCGGCAAGTCTTCGGGAAAGACTTCTGGTTACTCCTTTACTACTGGTATGTCTTCCAACTTGCGCTCCTCGGCCTTCTTGTCAACCACGTGGGCAAGAAAGGCGATGCATCCTTTTCTCAGACACTTATGAGCTTTCATGCAATTAATAATTCGTAAAGGCGTATCATGTTTCTCTCCGTGCACCAACAAGTGTTCTCCGTCAGGTAAGGGGATACGAATGATCTTCTCGTGACACATGACTTTGGCTCGATTATCGGACAACCAATCCATGCCGACAACGACGTCAAAACTGCCTAATTGAACTGGTAAGAGATCTATATCGAATTTTCGCTCACCCAGTTCTAAGGCGCATTTCCTTATGACTTCACCCGATTCTAACAATTTCCCGTCAGCTAGTTCAATCGAGTATGGAATGTCTAACTTACTCGATTCTACCCCAAGTATATTTCTAAATTCCTTAGAAATAAAACTAAAGTCTGCCCCGGTATCAAAAAGTATAGATGCGAAGTGATTGTTTATAGGGAACGTACATGTGACCACATTTGGGTCCTGGCGAGTGTCCTGGGCACCTAGTACAAAAGCTCTCCCCCGAGCTTGTTTTTCCTTTGGGCAATTTCTCTTGAAGTGCCCTTGTCACCACAGTTATAATAGCCCTGGTCCCTGTTATCTCCTTGGTTTTCGTGGTTTCCTTGATTTCTCTGATTTCCTTGGTTTCCTGGGTTTCCTCGACAATCGGTAGTTGTATGCCCCCATCTTCCACATTTGCCACACTTGGGGACTCGACATTCCCCATAATGGTGGAAAGGACATTTAGGGCATTTTGGAGCATCCCCAGTGTAAAGCTTCCTGTCGGTATTGTTTGTAGTGGTGGTAACATATGACTTTGCTTCCCTGTTTCCCTCTGTGGCTTGTCTTTTGTTCCTATTGTTGTTACCCCGTGTATTCTTCTTGAAATGAGAGGATTTTCTTTTGTTGGACTCCGTAGTCTCCACAGTATTTTCCTTTTTGTTCTCCCCTAGCTTAGGTAATTTCTTCTGACGCACGGCCTCCTCAGTAAGACTCACAGCTAGTTCAATTGCTTCACTAATGTCGGTGGGTTTCGAAGAGGTAACCAAACTTAGAATTTCAGGGGCAAGTCCCCATATGAACCTCTCAATCCTTTTAAATTCTGGTTCCACCAAGTACGGAACCACTCGTGACAAGTCATGAAACCTCTGTATGTATCATGCAATGTCCAAACCAACCATCTTTAGATTCCAGAATTCCGTCTCTAACTTCTGAATTTCCGACCTCGAGTAGTACTTTTTCCTCATAATTTCTTTCAGCTCCTCCCAGGTTAGACCGTACGTTGCATCGTCACCTTTGGTCTGAACCTGGAGGTTCCACCACGATAATGCTCCATCAACGAAGAGTCCAGTGATATAAGTGACTCTTTGTTTCGCAGGGCACTTGCTCATACGAATGACTGAGTCAGTCTTCTCAGTCCAGCGTACAAAGGAAACAACCCTCCTGTACCGTCAAAGTTTAGAGGCTTGCAGTCTAAGAACTGCTTATAGGTGCAACCTGAAATCATTACACGCACCAATTCAAGAGTGAGGATAACAAAAGCACGAATGGAATAAACGAGGGTGTTATGTGGCTATATAAATAACCAAAAGTTACTGGTCAGAGGGTTGGTTCCGGATGTCCCTCCGGTTCCACCGCTATGTTCGATGCGGTTGGCTTCGTACTGAGCAATTGCCTGAGATATACGCTCGTTCAGCTCCTCTTGAGTCGTCGGTAGCACGTTAGTGTTAATCCTCCTTCGTCGTGGCGGCATCGTCTTCTAATAGGAATAACAACGTAATTAGATGATTGTTTGATAATAAATAAATATTTATTATCACCAATATATACTAAAAAAATATTATGTGTCCATCATTTATTCCTTTATTTATTTATTTACTATTCATTTATACATATTTTTTTATATATATAACCAACACGTCGGGTATGTAATAAACATATATAAACGGTTTAATCACACGATCGCGAATCATGCATGAACACACCAATCATCACAATAACTATGGAATCTCAAAGTGTAGCTAATCACCACAACATAAAGAAATATCATCACCCACAATAATCACCATAACAGAAATACAATGCGAGATAAATAAAGCACACTTTGATACATAATGACAACTTGTTACAATTCGTTCATGAAGATCAAAAGGGACTTAGGGGTACAAAGCCCTAGTCAATACAAGTTAATATAATACAAAAGTAAACTTTTCTTCAACATTGCATCTTCATGTCTTTAGTTGTCTTCAAAAGCTGGATCTTCTGGCCGAAGTCTTCCAAAAGTTGTATACACAAAGCAGATCTAATCCCCAAAAGATAACTACTAACATACTACTTAGGTGGAGAGGGCAGGGGTGGTGACTGTGGTAGTGGTGGTGGTGATGGAGGAGGTGAGGATGATAGGGGTGGTAGTGGTGATGCAGGTGGTGGCTGGGGAGTGATAGCGGCCCTGATAGCTGCTAACTCAGTCTGAAGCTCTCTGATCCTATGAAAGAGTATGGTAATCTGTATCTCAAATGATAGCTGCCTATCCTCCACAGTAGATGGAGGAAAATGCGAGGGGTGATAAGGGTCAGACAGGCTCATGCCCGGTGGTGGGATCGGAGCGTATAATCCAGGGTGGTAAAGAGGGTGTCCGGTGGTATGGGATGGTCCAGCAGCATATGGATCATGGAAAGACTGTCCCAAGTGATAATGAGGTGGAGAATGCAGAGAGTGTGAGAATCCCGACAAATGCATGGGATCGGTAGTAGGGGTAGGTGGTACTGAAGCAGGGGCAGGTAGTACTGATGTGGGGGAGGACTCGTGGGAGGGTGTAGTGGGAGCAACAGTAGAGGCAGTGGATGAGACATCAACTATAGAAACAACAGGCGAAGGTATCTCAAGGATAGCGACATCAAAGACCTCGCCACCACTAAGGTCATCCTCGAGATGGTCAACATGAAATACGGGAATGTCATCATGATCATCATCAAGGTCAATGATAGGTGGGATGACGTCGAGAGGTATGGCTAAGTACACAACAAGGTGCTCCCCCTCAGGGTGTCCGTAAATGATCTTGTCCTGCTTGTGTAGAGGGAGGGCTAAGACGTCGTCTGCTAAGGGAGCCTCGTCCAGTGCGGGATCGATAAGGGCAAACGGCTAGAAGTCATCCAGCATATCATCATCGTCTGACATAGCCTCATGATCTACCTCCTCGTCCAATGATATAATCACGATATCAGGCACATACTCGTCGTCTGAAGCTAACTCCATCGGGTCAGTGTCTGTAATAGTCGAAGAAGATGACGACATGGTCCAGGCAAATAATCCGTAAAATGCATATACATATATGGGTTAGTATTCAATGGTTACTTATAGCACATTTTGTATTAATCACCAATTCTCATGCAAGTCTTGTTTCTTTGGTTTCACGTGTAATCTTAATGTTCTCGTGTCTATCTTCCATAGACTAATCACGTATATCCTTAGTCGCTACTTGTATGATAGATCCTTAGGTTATCACGACACAATGAAAACCTTTTGTCATTTTTGTCTTATTTTTGAAATCATTTTCGCGATGTTATAAACTTTGTTTTCAAATGAGAGTCCTTAGTGATTGTAGACCAAACTTTAATAAAAGTTTTTCCCCGGTTCACTACAATCAGTGCTCTGATAACAGTCTGTCACATCCTGGTCGTAGCGGAAGCGCAAGCGTGTGACTGATAAGGTAATCATTGCATCAAATCGAGTAAACATGTAATAAATAACAATGTTGCCATATCATAGATTAAGTTCAACTACATTACATGTTTAATATAGGTTACTTAGTTAACATCCAACAGATAGTTTAACTAGCATTACATCTTTCAAATTTAACTTGTTATTATTATACAATAAACTGAAGCTTTGGCTCCTATATACCCACACGAAGATGGGATATAAGAGGCAAACCATCCAAAAGTGGCAACCATTGTTACTTCATTCCCAAAAGCCCGGAGTCTGTCACCTTTTAAGTCTGGTTTCCTGAAATACATGTAATTTTGGAAAAATCAACAAAAGTTGAGCGAGTTCATGAAAATATTGTTTTTGTAATCGTAATTGTCATCAACATTGAAAACCCGGTATGTTATTGTTATTCCTAGGGTTTAAAGATCTATCAGTGGGTCGCGAGTCCCTGATATTATGTGTCGTAAGTAAATAACCAAACCGAGACAACTTGTCATTCATAGTTTCATAGGGCTCACAAAAGCACTCTGAACAGACTTGTTTTATTCAGAGTGGAGTGTGTCTTGCAACTCAATAGATCTACACCTTTCCACCTTGGTCACTAAGTGATTAATGGTTATTATGTTATCAATCCTACTTACACACATTGATCTAGTTATTTTCTAAACCTATAGCTAACATACCCCTTTGTCATAAAGTGTCATAGCATGTATTTCACCCCCGATTGTTAGAAAACTGGAAAACGTTTAAAAGGAAAAGGGGGAACATGAACTCACTGGTTTGCGTTCCGTACAGTAGTACTAAAGTACCGCGAGTGTCCGTACACGTGTATAACCTACATGTGTATTTAATTCATTAGACTCTCAGGTCTAATTTGACCTCGTACAAGTTGTTCATCTTGATTTGTTATTATGTATTCGTTTGTTTTCTTTGAACAACGTGATTGTTTTTATAGTGTTGGTAGGGTTGTGTGTTTGATTAATTTTACATATATATTTCATCAATATATATATATTTGTTATCTTGTATGTAATCTTAGGTGAACGGGCCTTGCCCTTCACTTGTGCTCGTGCTTAGCACGCAAATCATTGGGCCTTGCCCACTTAGTTTATATCATTGGGCCTAGCCCACTTAGTTATATGATTGGGCCTAGCCCACATAGTTTATGTTAGTTATTTGATTGGGCCTAGCCCACTTAGTTTATGTGATTGGGCCTAGCCCACTTAGTTTATTAATTGGGCCTAGCCCACTTAGTGTATTAATTGGGCCTAGCCCATTTTCAATAATTGAGTCCATTAGTGGGAGTTCGTATAATTTATTATTTTTACTAAGTATTATTTTTCTCAAGTATTCATATGTTCTTATATTTCATACTTAGAAAATATTTACACTCTTTAAACTTCCGGATTTTTGTTATCGAAAATATATATTAGTTTGGTGTCAAAAATATATATTTTTAGGCACGTCGTTGTAGTCATTTAATATATATATCCTCGCGTCGAAATCGCCCAAGTATCGTAGTAGCTCCTTGCGATGGCGAGTTGTTCGTTTCGTTGTCGGTGACGATATGTATATCTTATTTCTTAGGAATATACTTTTATCATGCTGCCCGTTGCCCGAATCTTTCGCTCGTTTGATTACTTGTTTCGGATTTGTATAAGTGTACATATATTTATGTAGTATTTTATACTTGTAACTTTCAAGTATTTTGAGTGTTGTATAGTTGGGTATTTTTGTATTCATCTCGTATACCCTAATCATGCTAGATACATAAATACAATATATCATACACATATACTTGTGATTAGCTAAAGTGTTTACATATATTTTTACTTCCAAAAAAAAGAATGTATATGTAATAAATATCACCCATTTTTAGCTTGTAAAAATACTTACAAGTATTTAGTGAATACTTGGAAGGTTAGGGTTTAACCCTTGTTATTAAAACTTCATAGTTTCCCCTAAACTATGGCGTTTTTTTTTCACGTTTTTAAAACGTATTTTAAACCACTTCTTCACTTCCATAATCATCATCGACTCAAAACAAATTCCAAAACACAACTTTTAAGTATGATATCCACTTAACCATCTTCAAATCTTCGTGAACTTATATATATTTTCCTAGTTCACTAAAAATAAATATATTTTTAGGTTCATCCACATGTCCCATATATTTATATAACCTTGTTTAGGTTATATCATAAGTTCACTAGTTTAAAAGTCTTGATTTTAAGTTCATTAATCGACTTTATATTTCTAAAATCATTTCTATATTTACATATAAAGTTAATGAAGCTTTGAGGGTGATGATCTTGTTTAATTCAAACACATTCATGCTTAGATTATATTAAACATAATATGGCAAGATCATATTATTTTTTTAACATAATCTACGCTACACAAACATGAAGATCAACACATATATTATATATTTATTTATATTTAACATGTTAGTTTAGTTTTTTTTATATCCTATTATTATTATTTTTTTTGTTAGCCTCAAGATGATTTCTCTTGTATATTTATAATAATATAACATGATGAACTAAAAAAAACGAGTTTAGAAATCTTACTACTAGCACTTAGGCTAGGGAAGATCTAGGATGAAGATGAAAAGTTGATGTTAAAGCCCCCAAGAACCAATGTGAAGCTCCTAGTGCATAACTATAAACTTCAACCTCCTTAGATCTTCATGAAGGCCTCCATATATGCTTAATTTTATGTGTAATAGGGTGAAGAAAATGGTGACTTTGTGTGTGGATATTATGACCGTAGGTAGAGAGAGACTAGAAAGATTTGTATTTTTTTTGTAGGATGATAAGGATAAAGTGTGTGGAGTTTCTTATAATCCTGTAAAATATTTCAATTAGTCAAGACACCATAACTAAAGCCATACCCTTTCACTTCAATCTCACCATACCAAAATCTTAAAACAAGTGGGTGGTGACCCACTTGTGAACGTTTTCTAGAGATGGGTAAGTAAAAGTATTTTTTTTCTTTACATGAACTTATATATGTAAATATTTAGATAACTAAATTAAGTATGTTAATTAGGGGTGTCTTGCACCATTAGGGGGGTAATTAAGGGTTTAAGATGTTAGGTAATGTTAACTAGTTCACTAGTTAAGTGAGTATTGATTTTAGATGGTAAAAATGCTACTAGTTCGCTCGAAACCGGGTGATATAGGGGAAACACTCTATAATACCTGGAGCGATGGTTTTAATTTATCATTGTTGCTATGACGTTTATGTAAGACGTTTGCGACACCAAAATATGGCTAACTAGTTCGCTAGCTCTTCTGTTTGGTTATTATAGTGGCGAAAATACCGCTTACTAGTTCGCCGGGTCAATAACGGACTAATTATGTGTACAGCGATTTAACACCGATAGCTTATAATTTTGGATACTCTGTTGGTGCAGAATGTCTATGTCTTAGTCTTATATCGAGTCTGTATAGAGTAGAGTTGAATAGGCTAGCGAAACGAAGTATTTATGTAAATATGGGACAAGTTCGCTGGTGAAGGATTTGTGAAGTCAAGTTCGGCCGAACTTGACTATGTCAAGTTCGCCCAAACTTCAACACCCTCCAATGAACTTGTTGCTCTATAAATAGCTAGCATGTTTTCCTCATTTGTACTTTGGTAGGCGGAGTTCTGTCAATTTGGAGACTCGACGTTATATCAATAAAATTGACGATTAATTGACTAATTCTTGTTATTTGGTAAACTTGTCATAATATTTCAGCTATTATGGACAATAGAGATCAAATCTAGGTTCCTATGCATTGAGGATCGGTCCAACAAGTGGTATCAGAGCTAGAACAGCCTGATTTGATTGATATCAAGACAAGAACACTTCTAATTCTACTCCATTCTTCTATTTTTCTTAACTTTTACACAAAAATGAAGAATTCACGAGCAAATTTTGTCCAATTTTGAATATGACATGTTAAATACATCATAGATAAACCCCTGAGAGTTTGGAGACTAAAATCAAACGAATTGGTGTCAAATTGTTGAAAAAACCATGTTTTCAAAATCCTCCATGATCGAACTTGTTAGCCAAGTTCGGCCGAACTTGAGCTAAAAAGTCACTTTTTAGTGAGTTTTTACCAAGTTCGCTCGAAGTTGAAGGGTTTTTTTATTGTTATTTTGCTAAGTTCGCTCGAAGTTACTAAGAATTCTTTGACATTTTGTCAAGTTCGACCGAACTTGATAAAATTCAAGAAATTTTAAGCTAAGTTCGCCCGTACTTGCTAGTTTCTTATAAAATCCAAATTACAAGTTCGCTCGAGGTTGCTCAGGGATATTTTCTAATCAGAAATCACTAGTTCGACCGAACTTGTGATAAAATCAGAAATTCTTCATTCACCACTACAAGTTCGACCGAACTTGTAGTAAATCTAACTTTTTCAAAAGTTTTAACGTGTTTTCAGTGTACATGTCTCGATATTCATGATGGATGATATTCAAAGAGCGTTTATGTCCGGAGTGGGTACATCCAATGCCAATGTCATACATCAAGTCAACCTAGACAACGAGATGGGAACGTCCGTTAAACCGCCGAAGTTAATGAGCATGGACGAGTACGAAGGGTGGAAGGAGAAATTTACTTATTGGGTCCAGGCCATGCATTTCCAAGGCTGTGTGTCGATTGAGAGAGGTTATACTATTCCGTTGGACGAACATCAGCAAGTTCTGGAGAAATACAAGTATACTACAATACAGAAAGATGAGTACATTGCTAAGAAAAAAAATGATAAGCCTCATTCAACAATCTGTTAAAGAGGATATTCTGTTCTTATTGCTCGAATACATGACTGCGAGAGATCTCTGGCTATCATTGCAAAAGAAATACCAAGGAAGCGTAGAGATGATCAAGAGTAAGAAAGCTCTCATCATGAAGGAGTTCGATATCTTTAACATGTTGAAGGGAGAGACAATGAAACAGATGATTGAGCGTTTCTGTCATCTAAAAGTCCAAATGAGAAGACACGGTCTTGAGAAGACGGAACAAGAGTACATCGATAAGCTTGCAGATGTGTTACCTGACGGAGAGTGGACTACTAGCCTGATGGTTCTGAAAGAAAGTTCAAATTGGGAATTCTTCAAGCTGTCTTCATTCATCGACAAACTCGAAGGTCATGAGATGGAACTTCTAAAGATCACGAAGTCGAAGAATGCTAACATTGTTCAAGATGTTGGTCTGTATTACAAAACTGGAATGCAAGACAACATTTCAAGCGCAAAGATTCAGACAGCATTCAGTGCAAACATGAATTCCTCTCCATAGAATCAGAACCAATCATATCCACAATATGATCAAAGTCCATAGAGCTCTTTGTTCTCAAGCACTAGTTCAAATGCATCATATCAAAGTCAAGCAAATCAGAATCAACAAACAAATTCTGATCCAAATGTGTACAAGTGTAACATTGCTAGCAATCTAAACAATGTTGTTTCTGAGCAAGTTGAAAACAACACATGGCACTTCTCGCCACTGTTCTAGAATCGTACGAAATTCTTGTAGCTGGAAAGATCGGCAATCCCGAAATGATCGCCGAAGACTACGATCAGGTGGACGAAAAAGAGCTGGAGCTGATGGATATCAAGTGGTCACTAGCTTCTATCATTCGAAGGGTTACAAAGTTTGTTGCGCTCACAGGCCGAGATATCGGATATTTAAGCAACAAGCTAGGTTTCGACAAATCGAAGGTCACTTGTTTTAGATGTCGACAGAAAGGGCATTTCAAGAGAGAATGCAAGAATCCTGAAGCCATGGGCAATCAGAGTCCATTTGGAGGAGGCAACGAATATTACAAGAAGTCACTTCAGTACAAGCCTTTCCCAAAGAAGACACAGGTTGAAATCCAAGAGAAACCAAACAGTAACACTACTGAAAGGCAATGGTTGCTTCGAATGAGGATGATGGATTCGATTGGAATTCTTATATCGGTAAGAAGACCGGAGTTGCATTGATAGCTGAGATTGTTGAAGATACATATGCCGAAGAAGCAGCAGCTCTAGAGAATATTTTATTGGAACAATATCTGCAACAGCAAGAGGAAGAGGAGTATCTTCACATGAAGAACCAAGGCATATTATCTCCTAACTCATGTGATAGTTTTGCAGGTCACTTTGATGGATGTTCTCAAGAGCAAGTGGTCGAGGAGAAATCGAATGAAGAAGTTACTGATGTTGTTCAAGAAGTAACTGTTGAAAATCTAAAGGACTTTGCCGATAAAGCTATGATGGCGAATCTAACCAAGTTAGGTCAAGAGGTAAAGGAAGTTGTCAAAGTACAAGTTGTGGAGGTTGTAAAACCTTGCACAAAATGTACCAAGCCATGTGCTGAATGAGCCGAAAAATCACAAATCATTGCTGAACTCAATGTACATAACGAACATTTCAAATATGATTATCGTACAATGAAGCAAGCGTATGACAAAATGAAAGATGATTATGGCAGGCTCGATAGAAATAATATTGAGCAACATGATACTATTAGAATGTTGAAAGGTATAGTAATGGATAAACAAAAAGCAATAAACATCTATATCAACACCATTGCTGAAACCAAACAACAACTCCAGGATATGAAAACTGAAATAGAACGTGTTCAACAACTTTTAAGAAGTTACACAACTGACGCGTATGTCATCGATCACATACTTCCCACGATCTCATCGGAAGAAAAACCTAAAAAGAAAATTGGTAAAGAATATAGCAATGTTCCTCCTCCCCTATGCGAGAAGTATTGTCGCAAAACTGTTGATGGGATGGAAAAGGCACTACATTGAGTTGTTATCTGAAAAGAAAAATGAGTTGCCGGAGAACATTGATGTAGTCTATACTAAATCAGATGATGACAATGCGGTAGTGAAAAAGGTGGTTGAAAATGTTCGGAACGATTCTGATGATGGCAGCTTTGAGAGCGTCACCTCGAGTTTGAACAGTTCTAACACAAATTCTGAAGATGACGATACATCATCGGAAGATGATCTATGTGATGATCCTAACGTTGTCATGTACAAGGTTAAGGAATCTGATAGATTATAATTGATGACAGTTTTCCGATTCGGAATGTCAAAGAAGATCAATTAGACAAACTGCTCAAACTGGTTGAAGTTACATCAGATGACCTGGAGAAGAATGAAAAGAAATTCTATTCAAAACCCAAAATAAATTACAATAACTACTGGAGAAATGGTGGTGATCATCCGGAAAACCGGAGAGCTGGGTTGGGTTTAGAGGAATCTGATGAACCTAAAAAGAAAACGTCACCATTTCATAAGTATAAAGATAAAAACATGAAATTTGTCTATGGGACGAACACGGTTCATGAGAAAAGTTTGATCAAGAAACAATCAAACGATGAGTTTAAGAAACAGAAAGAACTTCGAGATAAGGCGAAAGCCACAAATGGTGTAAAATCCATTAGTGGACATTCACATGATAATCAGACTTGCTTCAAGTGTAATGAAATTGGTCATATTGCACGCAAGTGTCCGAAATCAAAGACGTCTTATCTTCGAAGGAAAGAAAGTTCAGATGTTGTGAAACCAAAGCAACCATAGTTTGTAAAACCTGTAACAATTTTGAAAAGAAATGAATCAAAACCAGAAGTTAAACCTAAAACTGAAAGGAGATTTGAAAACTCAACTTTTGAAAAAGGTGAAACTTCTAGGGGTAATGAAAACAAGTTTTACATCAAAAAGGCTAACATCAAATCACAAGCCTGGGTTGCTAGGAAAAGGTCAACAACATCCGAGGTTATTAAGTCTGGGCCTGTAAAGACTAATAACACGAAAGAATCAAAATCTAAAATCACATCCGAAACTGTCAAAATTACAAGTGGTAACAATTCAAAAAGATAAAAAGAAAGTGAAGTTCAAACATAAACATCGTAGAAAATCCAGATGATGAATATGAATTTGATTATGCTGCGAGTGTGAATTTGATTACGATGATGGTTATCCAATTCAAGCCAAGACCAAGAAGGCTTGGGTCGCGCTGTTTAACTAATTGTTAAAATGTGCAGGGGCTCCAGAGATCCGTACTTTCCAAGTGGATTCTGGATAGTGGAGCTTCCAGGCATATGACAGGAATGAAAGCGTTCTAGTTCGACATAAAAGCTATCAACGGCGGATATGTTGGATTTGCTGGAAACCAAGGTGGAAGGATTGTCGCCGAGGGAAAGCTCTCAAACGGAGTGTTTCATTTTGATCAAGTGAACTACATTGTGGAGCTTGAGAACAACCTTCTGAGTATTTCTCAAATTTGTGATAAGAAGTTTACCGTCCACTTCAATGATAAAGAAAGCATGATCATCAAACCGGGTTTCAAAATACCAGACGAGTGGATACTCATGCGTGCACCGAGAGAGAATGATATGTATGTTCTTGACATGGGAAATGCTACTACTTCTTCAAAAACGGCACAATATTTTGTTTCGAAAGCTACTGAGAAGGAGTCAATCTTATGGCACAGAAAGATGGGTCACATTCACCCGAGAAAGATGAATCATTTGGTGCATAATGAGTTGGGGGAATGTGTGAATTTGAAAAGTTTTCATATGTCAGAAAATTTCCTCGAGTGTAAAAAGGGAAAGCAGATCAAGAAATCTCATCCGAAAAAGATTCTCAATTCGATAAAGTTGCCACTCGAAAGACTTCATATGGATCTCTTCGGTCCAGTGAATGTCCGAAGCATCTCCAGAGATCTCTACTGCTTGGTAGTCACAGACGATTATTCCCGATACTCGTGGGTATTCTTCCAAGAATAAAAAGATGAGATGTTTGAAAACTTAGTGATTCTTTTCAAGAAACTTGAGAACCTGTACCATCTTCCGGTGAGACGCATTAGAAGTGACAATGGTACTGAGTTCAAAAACACCAAAATGAGGGAATTCTGCAATGCTAAAGGGATTCTGCACGAATTCAGTGCTCCCTACACTCCGCAACAAATGGAGTTGCTGAACGGAAAAATAGAACTTTGATAGAAACTGCGAGAACAATGCTCGCAGATTCTAAACTTCCCGTCAGTTTTTGGAGTGAAGCAGTTGCAACGGCTTGCTACACACTTAACAGAGTCTTAACAGTCAAACCAATGAAGAAGACTTGTTTTGAGATGATTAACCGATGGAAGACGAATTTGAAGTTTTTAGAGCCATTTGGTGCGCCATGTACTGTAATCGATCAAGATGGTAAATTCGGAGCCAAATCTCTTGAAGGTTTCTTTATCGGATATGCGAGCCCGTTAAGACGTGTATATGTTCCCTCGTTGAGAAAGGTAATTGAAGCACAACATGTGGATTGCTTTAACTATACGGATCCTATCCAAAGAAGAGGCGACGCATGGTTGTTCAACTATCAAGATCTTTGGAAATCTTTTGATTTGCCTGAAGAACCATCCGATGAAGAAATTGCAGCTCTTTATTATCTTCATCAATCAGCAAATCAAGAGCAAATCATCAGACCAATTGTGGTTAATCAACCCACGTTGGGATCATCTTCTTCTGGTGCTAGTTCAAGTAATAGTGGTGGTCAAGAAACTCAACCAGAACAAGTGACACCGACTACAGAAGCTGTCAATACTACAGTGATTCCTAATCTCTCTGAAGCACATAGTTCAGACTCGGACGAGGCTCCAACATTCAATGCCGATGGAGAATCTTTTTCAGATGAAGAAGCAGAGCAGATTACAAGTTTAATGAATGAATCTGCAGGCCCGAGTAGTGCTCCTGAAGTTGAAGTAGCGGTAGATCAAAATATCACAAATCAAGAGAATACTGTGGTTGTTCTAGGCGAAGTAATGCTAATATCATATTCTTATCATCTGTCAAATTCCATAATAGGCGAATTACAAACTGGTGTGAGAACACGGAGTCAAATAAACAAAGCTTTGAGTTGTTTCTATACTCGTGTTGCTCCAATTCAAGAGTATTGCTACTATTCATGTTTCATATCTCAGATAGAGCCAAAGAATGTTTCTGAAGCTTTAGGCAATGAAAACTGGGTACAACAAATGCAAGAGGAAATGTTACAGTTCAAGAAGTTAGGAGTTTGGAAGCTTGTAGACCTGCCTGAAAATCAAAAAGCGATTGATACTAAATGGGTCTTTAAATGCAAGCGAGATGATTGAGGGATTTTAGTTTGAAACAAAGCTCGGTTTGTAGTCAAGGGATTTCACCAGCAGGAAGGGATAGACTACACGGAAGTCTACGCACCAGTAGCTCGCTTAGAATCTATTCGAATATTTCTTGCATTCACATCATGGAAAGGATTTAAAGTCTATTAGTTGGATGTCAAATCAGCTTTTCTGTACGGAAAATTACGCGAGAAGGTGTACGTCGGACAACCACCGGGGTTTGTCGATCCACTCAACAAAAAGAAAGCATATCTTCTTGATAAAGCTCTTTACGGTTTACACCAAGCCCCGAGAGCTTGGTACGAGACATTATCGCAACATCTCGTGGGAAACAGCTTTGTCAGAGGAACTGTGGATAGTACTCTTTTCACCAGAGAAGTTGATAGTCATATAATTATAGTTCAAATCTATGTGGACGACATCATCTTTGGATCAACGAATGATAGTCTTTGCAAGGAGTTTGAGGGCATCGTGAAGAAGAAGTTCGAAATGTCTTCAATAGACGAAATGAAATTCTTCCTTGGATTGCAAGTAGATCAACTTCCAGACGGTATTTTCATTCATCAGACCAAGTATGTGCACGACATCTTGAAGAAGTTTGATATGGAAAGCTCAAAGCCGTTATCTACTCCTCTTGCTCTTAATCATGGAATTTGCATCGACGAAACTGGAACCAAAGTTGATGAGACGCTCTACAGATCAATGATAGGATCGCTGATATATCTGACGGCATCGCACCCAGATATCATGTATCCTACCTGCCTTTATCACCCATGCAGATCGTGAAGCGAATCTTCTGATACTTAAAGGGATGTCCCAGCCCGAGAATAACACACATGCAGATTGTGAAGCGAATCTTCTGATACTTGAAGGGATGTCCAAGCACCGGCTTGTGGTACCCGAAGAATGATAATTTCGATCTGACAGGATATTTTGATTCTGATTTTAGTGTAGATAAGTTGAATTCAAAATCAACTACAGCAGGATGCCAATTCTTCGAAACAAGAATGGTAACCTGGCAGTGTAAGAAACAGACTATGGTTGCTCTCTCTACCTATGAAGCTAAGTATATCTCGGCCTCCAGCTGTTGTTCACAAATTCTGTGGATACAACAGCAGATGAGAGACTATGGTTTGCAATTTCTCGACACTCCACTGTACGTTGATAATAAGGCAGCCATTGATATAACCAAAAATCCGGTTCATCACTCACGCACTAAACACATTGAAATTCGTTACCATTTCATTCGTGACTGTTACAAAACAAAATTGGTGCGAATAGAAAAAATCCACACCGACGAACAAAAGGCTGATTTTCATACCAAACCATTTTCTTTATCACGGTTTAAATACTTGTTGAGAATTAATGGTATGAAAAATTTGCTGACAGGTGCGGACGCTGAGGTTTTCTATATCTTTCTAGTTTAGAATTTTATTAAAAACTAAAATACAAAAATATGTTTTTGATTTTTAGGGGGAGAAATGTTAGAGAAAATACAAAAACATTTGAAAATTTTAAAATTCAAAAACATATTAAAAATGCAAAAAGTACAAAAACATTGAAAAAGACAAAAGGAATTCAGTGTCACAAAAAGGAAATGATAGTACATCAGTGGACTATCACAGCATGCTAAAGAAATGTAAAGTTTAAAAGTGATAAACAAGTCTTACTATGGATATGTCGATAGGCTTAACATGTTCAGTAAACTGTTTTCGAGATATAAACTAAATTTTAGAACTGCTTAATCTTGTGGATTAACACATCTTGTATATATGGACTTAGTACTCCGAAATTTTGTTTGATAGATTGCCTGATTCTGAGATACGAGGTCTTTATAGATAGTTGATATCTGGGGTATTATACAAGTTCTTCTGATTTTGCGAAAGCAATAGCCTAGAAATTCTATAATACTTTTGCTATTAAACCCCTAAACTGCATGCAATCTTGAAAAGAATTGAAAGATCTAATCATTTGCGGTGCTAAAAAGATTCCTTAAGTGGAACACACCTTAAAGACGAGCCTTCATCTCTTTGTATGTACGGTAGTACTAACCTGAGCTCTCAAGGCCTCGCAATAACCCAGATACAAATATCAATTACGCTATATTCACCTGTAAGATGAAATCTAGGGAATCTTGATGCGGGAGTATATTCAAGAAGTGGGAACCACAGATAAGTCAAGTTTCATAAATCATACCTTAACATATCTTGGAAGAGTTGAGAAACGTGGTAAAGTTTAAGTGGACAAACATATCGACAATCTAGGTAAACGAGTTTAAAACTTAAAGTCATCTAAAGGTCAACGGTACTGGTGATATGTCTTAATTAACTGATATGATCCTTACACACGAATTCACAAAAATATGTATGTACATAGTTTACATTGTTCTGTACATAGTTTATCAGCTTTACAGATTAAAACCAAAAAGATTTTCAGTGTGTTTTAGCATAAACTTACAAAAATACAAAAAGATTTTGTTTCTACATTGTTTTCAGCAAACCAATGTTGGAGAACGGATCTTCGAAGTCTGGTAAAGTGCTATAAACTGGTGGGAATCTTTTTGACAACAGGCTGGGAGCTAATCTATAAATCTGAAAAGCCAAAACGATGAAAAGTTCATTAATTTGAAACTTTGATTTTGAAAATATCAACAGTTTGTTCATAACGGGTCAAACCGGGGTCATTAACTTGGACTCGGCAGACAAATCGGTTAACCAAGGTCATTAGCTTGGACTTGGTCAACTGAGTGGATTTTCATAACTGGTAAAAAGTGGAAAGTTCAGGGTCTAAATTGCAAAAAGTTGAAAAATTTTGAAAAAAGGGTTTGGCAAGTTCGACCGAACTTGCTAAACTAAGAATAGTTTAATAATTAAACAAGTTCGACCGAACATGTGGAATGGTTATTTGAGAAAAGAGAAGTTCACCTGGACTTGTCATGGGCTTGATTACTTGGGCTCATCAAGTTCGCACGAACTTGTCAAGGTATAAATACCTTGCAAGTTCGGCCGAACTCATTATTTGCACTCTAGAACTTCTCTGAACGAACTTAATTCTTTTGAGCGATTGTGTGAAATTGGCAAAATCATACCGTTATACTGCCGAAATTTTAGTTGATCTTGGTGATTTGCACACCATTACCAATGGAACAGGTGAGAACTTGTTGATCGAACCATGATTTGAACTCCAATTTGAAATCTCTGATCTAAAATGTTAAAATCGGTTAGATATAGGGTATGAATGGCTGAATTGAACTTAAAATAATGATAATGAACAACAATCGACCTTGAATAAGTGTTAAAATTGAACAGATGGTCACGAATTGAAGATTGCAGGATTGTTGAAGATGACAACAAGTTCGGCCGAACTTGTTGACATGTTCGACCGAACTTGTTAATAAGACTTATATAAATCTGATTGGTATACATGTTCGACCGAACTTAGGTTTAAATCAAATCTTATGAATAAAGTGGAAGTTCGCTCGAACTTGAATTTTGAAATCTGAAAATAATGTTGAGTGTAAGTTCGCCCAAACTTACAAAAAGATATTGAACATGTTTGTAGTGCATGTTCAGGCAAACTTGACTATATCAGATTGTTAAACTCACATCAAGTTCACCCGAACTTGATGAAAATGTTGAAAAATTTTGCACTTTTTCTCGTAATGCGTGCTAAGTATTTTCTGTCTTTTTTTCTGGTTCAAGCTCCAGCTCGGATAATCACAATGGATTTTTCTAAATTCCATAATACTTGTATCACGCTCGACAAGACAATATCCGTCACTGAAGGAGTACGATAGTATTCTGAAGTTTCTTAAAGATTGTCCGATACACAGAGCTATCATGGAGCGCACTGTATCTTATCGTTCGCACACTTATCATTTTTGGATGAACGCGAGTCTTAGAGAAGATAAGAAGACTATTATTTCATATGTTCAAGTCGGGAACGAAGTTAAGGAGATCACGGTTACTGAAGATGATATACGAAGGATCTTGCAGTTCAACGATGATAAAGATGATCCTATATTTCTTGACGAAAGATGGTCCGAGGTTGTTTTTACAGGATGGGTTACAAGGGCAGTGTGAATAAGCCGACTCTGAAGAAAGGGGAAGTTCCTAACCCCTATAAGCTCCTGATGCATGCTATTATTCATACTTTTAGTCACCGTAAAGCGGGCCTAGACGATGTGCAAGATTACATGGCCTGCATGGCAACGACGTTAATTGTGAAGAAGCCGTTCAACTATTCAAAGCTTGTGTTTACACATATTTCAAAGAATATGGAAGATTCAAGATTGTGTTTGTATCCAAGGTTCGTGCAAATGCTAATTGATGAGAAGTTCACAAACATTGCACGTGATCTGAATGATGTCTTATATCTCAGTCACCTTGATGATACTATTTTTAAGAAGTTGATAAAGTTTCAAAAGCAAGATTCAGCACCGATGGCAAAGCCAGTATTTGGGGCGATTAAAGATGAAAATTATAGTGCGCCGACTGACAATAAATGGAGGAAAGATGGAAGTGGTGACGAGAAAGAGTTGAATGATGAGAAAGAATGGTTTAAAGCTTTCAAGCCTAAAGCTCGAAGTGAATGGTTTCTAAAGGCCGAAGTTGAAAAACCTAAAAAGATGCAAGCAGCAAAGAAAGTTGAAACGATGCTAGTTGATGAAGACGAGCCAGAAAATATTCAAGCTGAAGCTGGATCGAGTGCTGCGGTAGTTATTGAGAGTCAGGAAATTGTTAAAACGACTAAAGAAGATGATGTTATTTCAGCTACCTTAGAGAATGATGAAGATTCTGATGATTCTCTCGAAAGAGTTACAAAGAAAACAATAGCAGAGACTGAGGCAGAAAAAGCCAAAGAGACTGATGCTGATTTCGATCCAAATCTTGAAAAAGAGTCTGATGAAGAGAGACCCAAGAAAAAAGTTAAGTGTGTGAAGTCTGCTACAGTTTCAGCGACAAAGACTACAGGGTCTCCTCGGGCAAAAGGCAGGAAGAAATCAAAGAAATCTCAAAAACCTGCTAGTCGTCGATATAAAGAAAAGCCAAAAAGCGCAGAAGTTACACAAGAACCTTCTGACGCATAGGAGAGAGGAGTCACACAAGAACCTCCTACACAAGAACCTCCTGTTGATATTTCATCTGAAGATGAACATCCAGGAGTTACACAAGAACCTCCTGTGATTATTCCATCTGAGGTAGAACGACCAGGAGTCACACAAGAACCTCCTGAGGCTGGATTACTTGAAGTACATGTTATTCTATCTCCGGTTGCTCCAACGACTTCTCATCTTGAAAGTTTTACTCCTAAGAAGTCTACACCAAAAGATGCGACTCCAAAGTCAACACCAAAAACTCCAAGATCAAATTTGTTTGGTGATATGCAGAATGAGCGAATTAGTCTTCAAGATCTGAATGATTTCTTTCTGGATACTAATGTTGATTTTCTCGAAAAGCGTGTAAAGATTTTAGAAGAAAAAGTTCAACAAAATGAAGCTGAGAAAGCAGAGTTGATAAAGAAAATGAATCAAAGCGCAATAGAGAAAGAGATGTTGGATGATAAAGTCAAAGTGTTAGAAAGTGAACGTGAATTTTTCAAAGCTTTGATCGAAAGTCTGCAAGACGCGAATGAGAAGCTGCAGACATAAATTGCTGAGCTAAAGACGATTCAAGCCCTAAACGATCGAAGATTCACAAGGATGCAGAAAGTATTATCTAATACTCTGGGTATTGATTTCATTTCTGAATATGATCGTCTGGATAGGCAATAGGTGAAAGAAAGAGCTGAAAAAGAGCTTGCAGATAGTGGTAAGGGCAAAAATGTTGACGGTGAAGCACCTAAATCTTCTGAAGTTGCAGAAAAGTTTGTTGATGATGTTGAAAAAGCTTCTGAGTCCGATATAGCTAAGGTTGACGAATCTGTCAAACCTTCTGATCCTGTAACTGCTTCTGAAGAAAAGGACGATGAAGAAGCAGAAGATGAGGAGAAAAATGATAACGATAATAAAGACGACTCTGATTATGAAGATTGGAATAATGCTAATGATGATGATTACCAGGGAGGAGTTGGTATGAAAATTAGTGAAGCAAAAGTCTCTGATGACTTTGATTTTTCTTCTCTGATGGATGATGAATCAAACAAGATGGATGAACAGATTGAGGGGGAGTCTGGGAAAACAGGGCCAACTAATGATGTTGATATGATTGATGTTGATAGGTTTGCAAAGCATGTTCCTGTCGTGCCAACAAAGCCTCTGATACATATGCTGGAACACAACATAGAGGAAGGCAAGTACATTCACAACTATACGAAAGAGGATTTGGCAAAGTTAATCGAAGTTGATGCTGAATCACTTGACTTTGGTTTTGAGGAGCAAGTGATGAATGTTAACACGTTTGAGCCAAATGATTATCAGTACATACGAAGATTCGAGGCTGATGAATATAACAGGGTGATAGTAGATTGGTCTTTGGATGATGAAAGAGATGAAACTGCGAAGTACGTCGGTCCTAACACTGATAGTTTTCCTATGTTCGAGGAGATGTACAAGCAATTAGATGAAGACATGTTGAAAGAGAAAATCGAAGAATTGATTCGAGACGGTAAAGTTCCGAAACCGATGACGAAGGAAGAAATAGCTCAAGCTAAGAAGTCCTGGTTTAAAGAAATGCCGCGTAAACGTAAACTTCGACGTGCTCTAGCATTCTTTACCAGAGATAAAGATGTGTCGTTGGGGGATATCCTAAGTTGGGGGTGGTTCAAGGAGTTGAATGTGTATGCTATTAAACATGAGTTTGGAGTGCAATACTTCAAATACTTAGCAGATTTCAAGACACTACCGTCCTGGGATGTGGAGGAGCTTGTCCAAAATGTGAATGTTACCTATCATATGAAATATATCGATTAGTTATTGTGGAAAATGATCAAGTTTGAAGCGACAAAGGGATTTAAGTATTGGAAGCCGTTTATTCTAGGTCGTCGCATCAAAACGAACAAAAAGACAGGAGAAAAGGATATAACGTGGATTATGAAACGACCGAGAGCGATGAGGAACATGCCATTAATGCTAATCGAACAAAATTTCTATCCGGTATTTAAGTGGTGGCAGATTGATCCTAACACGTGCGAAGCTGTGATAGTATTACGATTTGAAGAACATCTGGATATCACGAAGGAAAGGGTTGCGATATTGGGGTTTCAGGGTATGAGAGGATTGTGGAGATCGATCAGGATTCTAGATCCTATGTGGTTGGTAAACTGCTCCAGAGAAGATATCAAATGCTTGTTCTACAACAAGATTTTATTGGAAGAACGTGAGAAAGAACAAGCCATGCAGTATCAACGGGTCATTAACGTTTGCTATGCTTGTGAAGTGAATTCAGGAAAGATGTGGAATACGAGCTGGAGAGAGCTAGAACGAGTGGAATTCTTAAAGGAAGAGAAGCGTCTTGAAGCTATACACGAGAAAGGTAGGGCGGCAAGGCTTAGAAGGTTTCAGTACATGAATAAAGTGCCTCCTACAGATCAGACGCCAGATCCGAAGCAAGAACGACGAAAGAAGCCTTACAAGAACTTCTTCGGTCGTGTTCGTTAATGTTTATTTTGAAGACAGAGTTTTTGAAGACTGATACAAGACGAAGACGATATCCAATGGGGAGTCTGTTGGTGCAGAATGTCTATGTCTTAGTCTTATATCGAGTCTGTATAGATTAGAGTAGAATAGGCTAGCAAAACGAAGTATTTATGTAAATATAGGACAAGTTCGCTGGTAGGATTTGTGAAGTCAAGTTCGGCCGAACTTGACTATGTCAAGTTCGCCCAAACTTCAACACCCTCTAACGAACTTGTTGCTCTATAAATATCTAGCATGTTTTCCTCATTTGTAACTTTGGCATTTCTGAGGCGGAGCTCTGTCAATTTGGAGACTCGACGTTATATCAATAAAATTGACGATTAATTGACTAATTCTTGTTATTTGGTAAACTTGTCATAATATTTCCGCTATTATGGACAATAGAGATCAAATCTTGGTTCCCATGCATTGAGGATCAGTCCTACACACTCCATTGATACCCTTAAAATGTTTTGGTGTGTTTTCTACATTTGTCATAATTCTGGAGGTTCAGAATTGCCGGATTATTATTACGGACAAACTAAAATATTATATTTTTAGTCGATCGGACGATTTTATTTTTAGGGCGTTGTACCGGAAAGTGGGGTGATATTATAAGTCTTATTCCCACATTACTGTTTTCATATATATAGACTCAGTTTCGTCATTCGTGTGTCTTGATTCACTGTTCTATAGCGGTTGCTGGCATGAATAGTGCAACCGTGAATAGTGCGCCCAACACTCTCTACCAACACTTTTAGGACATAATTTTGATTTTTTTGCGTTGTAATGAAAATCAATAGATGTTATATCATGTTTTTCTTATCCTAATACTTGTTATATGTCGTACGACCCAGTTACGTAATTTAATTACGTTTTAATGCATGAGATTAGTAAATAAAATAGGTGATTAAATTGTATGGAATTACCGTTTATTTGCCGTTTGTCACAACCTCAACCTCTGCTGGCAAGTCTTTGATAGGGATCCCTAGTGCTTTTGGTGCTTTTATACCATCAGTGGTTGAAAAGTACATTGGCTTGAAGTTTTCCAAAATATCACATTCATCTGACCAGGTTGGTTTAAACTGATATTTTTCAATTTCTTTATCTTTTGCTAAAACCTCTGGTTTTTCAAGAATGATTTTGTTTCCATTTTTATCTGTGATTTTAATTTCTTCACCAGCCAAGTTTGTTGGGACTATTCAACCAGCTCAGAATCAATTTTTGCAACATTTTCACAAGTCTGGTCATAATCTCTAAAGCCTATTCCAAACTTTATGTTGCTCTTGATTTGAGCATCAAGCATAAGCTCATAACCTTTACAATACTCTACCCATTTTTCACAAGTGATCTGGGTAGATTCAAGCTCCTGTTTGCAAACCTTGTATTTTTCTACCATGATTTGGAGCTGGTCTTTGGTTATGCTTGATTCATGCCTTAGGCTACTCATTTCAGAATCTTTTTCAATTAACTTTGTTTTCAACTCTTTAACAAGTTTTTCAAAATTAAGTTCATCTTCTAAAATTTTGTTTCTTAGGTTTTCATTCACCTGCTTTATGTTTGCAAAAGCAATAATGCATTTGTCAGAACATAGATCTTTAAGGATCTGAGGTGATACCTTCGAAGCAGTCATAAGAGCACAATCACACTCTTCTTCCTCACACACCTTCTCATCCCAAGGGTCAGATAGAGGGTCTTTTTCAACATCAACAACATTCACTTCAACCACGGGTGTAACTTCTGGTATAACCACTGCTTCACAATAATCAAACACATCAGACTTTAACTCCTACTCACAGATTCATCACCTTCAACAATGGTCTCCAAAGCCATTAAACATATATTTTCATTTTCACAATTATTTTTGGCTATGAGAGCAAAGTTTTCATCTGTTAATTCCTCAGGCAAACTACTCCAATCAACAAAGCCTTGTGTAGAAAAGCTTTGTTGTGTAACCTCTGCTGGTGTAGGAGTGGTTTGAGTAGGTTGAGTAACTTGTGGCACTTTTTGCACATGTACTTGAGGTGGTGTTTGGACATATTGAAACTGTGGTGCAAGTGTTTGAACATAATGGAAAGGAACTGTAGCAACAGGATGTGCAAAATGAGCAGTGTTTTACATTTGAGGTGCAGGGGTATATTGGGAATATTGGACAGTGCTTTAAGGTCTGTTGCCAGGATGTGTTACAATTGGTCCTGCAGATTGTGATCTGCATTCTCTGGCAAAGTGACCCATCTTGTTACATTTGTAGCACTTGATTTTAGACTTATCCAACCCAACTTTCAACCCTCATGCAATCCTGGAAATCTCCTACCAGTTCTTTTGTAAAATTTACTTGCTCTAACACTTAAAAGTCCCAGCTGATGCAAAATGTCCATATCTTCAAGGTCAGTGGGTTCAAAATGTTCTAGGTCATTCATTTCAAAAGATAGATTGTCAAAGGTCTGGCTTTCACAATTTACAGCCAAAGCAAAATTGGGTGTACTAGGATCAGAATTGAAATTGTTTCCAGATGTTATGTCAATGTAATGATCATAACTCTGATCCTTTCCACAGCTAGACCCTCCTCATGACTATATAAAGAAGTGTTTCCTAAAGTATAGTCATCAGTCATTTTCCCTGACTCTTGCAACTTCTTTTTCTGGTTCAACTCTCTCTCATAAGTGAGAAGTCGTCCATGAAGTTGTGTCAAGGTCATTTCCTTGTAACCAACAGCTGTTCTAGTGACATAAGATACAGTCTCCCATTTCTCAGGTAAAGATCTCAAGAAACGACTACCGATAGTCGAATTTGGAAATTCCACATTTACGAATTTGAGTTCACTGATGAGACAGCTATATCGTTCGAACTGTTGGGTTAATGACTCACCCTTAACGTGGCAAAATGTTTCATACTGTTGATTTAAAACCTCTCTATTGTTCTCTATCACCTCTTCAGTACCACCGAATTGCTCTTTAAGAGCATCCCATAACTCTTTAGCACTATTACAATGAAGTAATCCCGCAATCCCATTGGGCAAAGCCGAAGCAACGATGCTAAAGGCCTTAGCATCCAATTCGATTTTAAGGAACTCCTGTTCAGAGTAATTTTCGAGTTTTTTTTGGGACATGAGTGTGAGGATCCTCTGTACTTGGAACCATGGGGACATGAGGTCCAAACACAACGGATCTCCAACATCCGGTGTTCTGTTGGGCGAGAATATGACCCATCCGACGTTGCCAAATAAAATATTCATTTTGTTTCAACATCGGTGGTTTAAACATGGATCCAATATTGGATTCCGGTGTGTTTTGTGCCATATCTCTTGTTTACAACAGATTTGCGTTTTAAAAACTTTTGTAGTAATAAAACTCTGTATTCAAGTAAAACTATCAAACGAATTAGCACAAAGAACTGATTTGTTCAAATCAATTTGACTGTTAAATCAAAATCGATTGACCACGCTCTGATACCAATTGTCAGGATCTAAGTTTGAATCACTTGTAGTTTTTGTTTCTAAAGATGGAAAATGGATTGAATTATAAAGATATGCTGCAGAATTAATGGAAAACTTTTACTACAAGCAATCAGTCGTTTGTTTTCATCACCATCATGCTTTCAAGTTGATAAACTTTGCATGTGATTCACAAACTTCCCCTTAGCCAATTACAATCGTTTGACAGTAAGAAATGAAGAAGATAAAGTGCGAATTGATCTTTTTCTGGAAGACAAGTTAACTGTTACAATGTTCACCTATTTATACTAACTATCTAACCACTGAGCATCTTTTGTGACGTAATGGTTGATAGTTACAGCTAACAAAATTGTAACTAACTAAAACATTGCTATACTAATACTATCTGTGCATAACACTGTTACATTGAATAAAGTAAAACTAGTCTAAGATCAATCTCTATCCTCTGATCTTGTTTCTTCTAGCAGACCTTTGCTTCTTAATTCAATCAGATGATAGGAACAATTGTTTAGGGAAAGCAGTGTAAAGGTCGATCAGATGTTTAACATCTGATAGTTGAACCAAAGCTCAGATAGTGTATTTGGCTTTGATATCATTTGCTCCTTTGTTAGACTATGGGGTATGGTGGGGCGGGGCTTTGGGGCATGGCCCGGCACGTGGACTTGGTGGGGCACCGCCAGCTAGTGCCATTATCGGTGGGTATGGTTGGGCTTGGCTAGGCCACGTGTAATTTTTTTTTCAATTTCCTAAAAATTACAAATCTAAAAAAATAAACTTTATGATAATATTTTTTTAGAATAAACTTTATAAAATAGAATAGAAATTAAAAAAAAAGCTAAAATTCCTAAAAACTTTCTAGCTCTTGGAGTATTTTTTCTTCATCTCCTCTTTCGTTTCCAACATTAGTTCCAGCTCTTCACCTGATAAGTGATCGGTGGGCTGGGCTAGAAATTTCATATCCTCGCGTCTTTGTTTTAGGGCGTCCCTAGCTTCTTTGTTTTTACGGATTTTGGCCCTTTGTTGTTGGAATACGTTAAATGTATCCAACTTGGATCCAATGTCCTCCAACTGCTCGCTGTAGACTCCCCTACGCGAGCCCGAACTCCCAACTGAAGGCGATGGGTGCCCTATTTGGAACTTTTAGCGCGTTTTTTTTGCGGCATCTCTTCCACATTCTTGTCGACTTGGTGAATCATCCAAGTCGTCTAATTTGAGATCAAACTCTTGATCTCGTGTATCTGATTGGGCTTGGGACGAGGGTGTCCTAGCCCTTTTGGATGACGTGGTAGTTTCGATACCACTGGGGATGTTCGCCCATTTTGGATGGTACTTGCAAATGTCCCAACACTGCAAGTATCAGAATTCGGTCCCGACATTCACTTTGAATGAAACCAATGCGTTCGTAATGTAGTCGGCTTCAGTTTCACCACCTTTATGGTTTTGCCTTGCCTTATGCAAATAACCACTAAACTTGGTTGTTTGCCTGCTTATCTCGGACCACTTCGATGACAAGCTATCATTTTCACGATACAACTCCATTTCCATTTCTTCGTGGAATTTTTTATTGACCGCGTCCCACAATCGGTTTCTATGTTGGGAGTTTCCTATTTAAAAAAAATAACCTTTGAATATATTTACATTATTAAAAGATAAGGTGTACAAAATGTTAATAAATACCTATAATCGGATGTTGCGATATTTGAACCCAACCCCTCGCCAACGCAATTTCTTTCGCGACCAATTTTTGTTGCTTTTTTTTGCGGTTTCTGCCGCTTTCTCGGCCTCTGTTTTCTTCTTATGACTTCTTTTCTTGGGTTTGGAACCGGAAGAACCATCATTAGGGGCTTGGGTTTCGGGGACGGTTTTGGTTTGGGATAGGTTGATAAGGTTTTGTTGATTCGGGGTAGGTATGTAATCGTTGGTATGAGGAAAATTAGTATACAAACGGTTTCCTATAAAAGATGCGTAACCGGCCATATCCGTTACAGGGGAGTGTATTGTAAATGGAGGCCTTGGCCGAATGGATGGTGGGCTAGGTGTGGGTGTTTCATTGAATACCCACGGATTGTTCGGGTCGAAAGTACGGTTATGAGGATTCATTTTTTGGTATTGAGGTTGGTTGAAAGAGAAAGTAAAACATAAATGATTGTAGAAGAGGTGAGGTAATTGAATAGAAGTGTGTGATATTTGAAAAAAAAAAGTTTTTTTTCTCAAACGGCTACCCCAATGGCTAGCCCAAACGGCTAATTTCACCCACCAATCACCTACCGCCATGTCACCTTCGTAGACCCGCCCAACGCCCGGGTTGAAACCCCCGCCCAAGAGTCCACGCGAAACCTAAGCCCACCCGGGGTGGTGACTTGGGCCTTTATAGCTAACCCACGTCAAACCCAGGCCCCATACCCCATAGCCTTAGGGTTCAATCCCAATAAATGGTGACTTTTATCATTATACATGTCCATAGATCACATAGACCAGACTCACTTTTATCATTATTGCTAAGTGATGACTTTTATCATGTGTTGTTATATTATCCAACCTTGTATTTTGTTTATTTCGAATTTTACACATTTATATTTTGTCTCAGTTGTCCTCAATATATGATTTCAGATATTAAAGACAGTTTCAAGTTTGGCTTTATTGCTGATGATAAAATAAAAATAACTGCTACAACTTGGGTACTCATACTTGCAGTTAGAATTTATGTCGTGGTTAGGGACTTGGGGAGACTACCGACACAATGGGTTCCAAAAAAGGTAGGGATAATGGTGTGGAGGGTGGAGTTGGGGAGCCTACCGACATGATGTGCGCTCGCACGAATAAATATTGTTGTGACATCTACCGTATGCCCATTGTGCGGGGATGCATTGGAAACGACGGAACATATTTTCGTGACATGCGGTTTTGCTCAGGCGATTTGGGTCGTCATTGCTCAGTGGTGTAATCTATCTCCCATTTATGTGTTCAGTATTCGAGACCTGCTTGAGCGGGATGTCTACACATGAGGGTGAATGAAATTTAAAAGGCGTTCCACGCGGTATGCCTAACAACATTGTGGTGCCTATGGCGAAGTAGGAACACAACTATGTTTGACCAGATCCCTTTCTCGATTCAAAAGACAATTGGCGAGGTTAAATCCCTTAGTTACTTATGGGTCAAAGGCTGATCGAAGTCTGCATGTATTAACCGGGAGGTCTGGGGTGGGTTTAATTTGTATAAAGGAGGGTGGTAGTTATATTTTGGAGCTAATGTGCTTCTGTAGCATTGCTGTGTAAATAATAAATATGGTTGTGGGCTAAGGTTCATATAGTCTACTGTGTTTAATAAAATATTTCGTTGGACGCTAAAATAAGAATTTACGTTGTGGTCACATACGAAAGGTTAAAAGGATAGGTAAAAAGGTAAGAATAGTTGACTTTGATCAGTCAGCCATTACAACCCACTAGACCTTAACGTTGAACCCAAGTATATTATTAATCTTGTTTTTTGAGGTAAATATCGATATAACAAATTTTTTGACGTAAATATCATAAAAACAAATATTTAAACTTTACTATTCTTTTCTGATTTTTGAGGTAGGTAAATATCGAATTAACAAATATTTTAACTTTTCTATTCTTTTTTGATATTTTCTAGATTAAATATGTTGGAGAGGAACAAGAGAGCGAAAACTTGTAGAGGCTGGTTTGAATCTAATGGGCAAATCATGACTTTTTAGCATAGTGAAAGGATTTTGATGTGAGGCTTTGATTATTAAATATTTTATACTGATATTTTAGTCTTTAGAGTGTCGTTCCAGCTTCATTAAATCTTATTCGCGTATTATAAATTTCGCAAAAATTGAAAATATATTTTTACCATAAAACAAGTATATAATCGTATATGCTTGAATTAACTAAATATAGCAACAATAAATCTAAAACAATTTTAAACACATTAGACTTTTCGGTGTGGAGGGGCATGAACATGTGGCAGCCACGTCAACACAGACGTTTTAAAAAAAGCATGCGGGTAGGGCTGTAAACGAACCGAACGAACACGAACAAGCCCATGTTCGTGTTTGTTCGTTAAGGAAATTAACATGTTCGCGAACTGTTCACGAATGCAAACCGAACATAAGTTTATGTTCGTGTTCGTGTTCGTTCATTAGGGATATTTAGTTGTTCACCATGTGAACACTGGTCTCGAATACAAACGAATGTAAGCAAATAAAAATGAACGTAATCAATCATTTAACTTGTAAATACAAAATAAAAACATTGTAATCATTAAACAATGGACATAGGTAGTCAAATACAACCATCATATCATAAATAAAAACATAAAAAGTCTACTACAACCACCAAACGATAATCATGGTTAACCAACTCAGACAAAATTATTCATAGTTTAACTAATTTAGATATAATTATTCCAAAAAATGTCTTAGAATGTCCAAATTTTAGTTAACTTATAAGAATAGAGTTTCAAGTTTTCTTTATGTTTAGATAAAAGGTTTATTATTGTTATATTTTTAATATAATCAAACGAACACGAATGAACGTAAACAAACGTAACCGAACATATTACCGAACGTTCACGAACACAGTCGAACGAACGAGACTTGGGTACGTGTTCGTTCGCTAAGCTAACCGAACGGAATGTTTTGTTCGTGTTCGTTCGTTAAGCTAATCGAACGAACATAAACGGACATCTCGTCGAATGCTTCACGAACTGTACGCTGAACGTTCGGTTCGTTTACAACCCTACATACGGGCTTGTAAATTGTCGCTCCCGCCTCATCGTACAGGTACTCTACTAGTATATATATATATATATATATATATATATATATATATATATATATGCGAAAAATAAAAAAAGTCTAGAAACATGCCAATTTTTTTTGACAATTTTTTATAAAATTTTGCTACTTTTAATGTATAAAAAACTTTTTTCTTCAAAAAAAAAGTTTGTACTGCACATGTGTATTATATATTTAAAGTTAGCTTTTGAGTTTAGTTTAGCTTTTACCGTTAGGTTTTTTTGAAGGTTAAGGATTAGGTTTTTCGGTGTGTGTGTGTGTGTGTGTTGGGGGGGGGGGTGGGTTTAGGTTTTTTAACGGGGGGGGGGGGGGGGGGGGGGAGTGGGGGGGTTTAGGATTTTAGGGGGTGTCGGTGGGGGATGAGTTAGGTGGTTTAGGCTTTTTTCGTATTATTGCACATGTGTAGTATAATTATTTTTTTTGAAAAAAAGGTTATTTCTTATAGATTATTTATAGCGATTTTTAATAAGAAAAATAAAAAAATTGTTATGTTTGTTAGGCCTTTTAGTTATTTTTTTGTTTTCTCATTTAAAGTAGTTTTTTTCAAGATCCTATATATATATATATAGGGTCAGGATCATATAAGAAGCGTTAGGCTAATTGAGAAACTTGGGAAGCACTCTGGACCACACATTTTCCCTAAGTTTTTCGTAATATACACATGTATAGTTTAAAATTGACTATATACACATAATGCATATTGAATTATACACATATGTATGTAGTCAATTATGAACTATACATATGTGTAAACGACGAAAAGCTTAGGGAAAATGTGTGGTCCAGATGACTTCTCAAGTTTCTCAAATAGGGTGGATCATGGAATGGTATCACCCTCAAAACCTTCGGCCTCTTATACTTAAGTGTTACAACATATTTCCCCGTTCCTGGATCTATCTTTGTTTTGGAAACGATTCGTTTTGGTTCTTGAGGCTTTCAGTACTTGAACCCTATACGTGCTTCTCGTTTGATAAAACTGAACACATGTTAGATGTTGGTTGGATGCATTCTGCTCATAAATGATCAGCCTCAATCAACAAAATTCCTTAACATCCCACCATGGCAAGCTTTTTATGTCACTGGTAACTCAGAATATTGTACTCCGTACTCTCTCTCTCTCGAATACCTATCTTTCTCAATTTCAGAATCCAACTCAAACTTATGATATCACCCATAGATATGTCTTTGTGTTGCTTGAAGAACTTCAACGGTCTCAAAAACTTTCTTTCATCTTTCTACTCTTTGAATCACTTTAATCGTTCAACAATAGTATTCACATCTTTAACTTCAGGAACATTACCCAGTCCTTTCTTCAACTTTTCTTTTAAAGACACCTTCAACTTCTTCGGCAAACATCTCATCTTCAACTTTTCTTTAAGAAGTGGTTAAATCAATAATCTTTGTTTTATCGCCCACATGCGGTTCAACATAATTTCATCCGTTTTTGACCCATTATGGTTTACACCATAAGGTCTTACTTTGACAAAATCATTTGATTTCTTTATTCATCTTGTTTTGAACCAGTTACAAAGAAGTGGTTCTATTTAAGAGGTGTAACCTTTACTTACCGTGCGTCCGCTTAAGCCTCTCGCGTCCTGGTCCGTTTGATCCACTCCTTTCCAAGCTCCCACCTAGCTTATCAAGTGTCATACTAGTACATAAGAAGTGGTTATATCCACAAGATGTTTAGATTAGTCATCCTACACTATAACCATCACCTTTTTATACCATATTTTTCATTCGTATCGATTATAGGTCAGCTTGACTTTTACTAGTCAAACAACCAACTAACCTATGCAAATGCACTAACAAGTTCAATAAACTCATTTAGGCATTTTGTCAAATACTTGGTAGGCATCATTTTTAGGATATCACATTAACAAATTTTGCCATCCAAATTACAATGAATCCATTAGATAACACTTCTCTAGTCATATACTCAAATTTCATCCTCATGATTTCAAGTTCAATAACTAATTTTATAGTCCAACCAAAAAGGTTCAAAATCTATAATCATGTCAAAAATCCATCTCACATCTTATGAGGGATTTTGTTAGTGTGTATTCTGTGTGTCTGCCACTGTACGAATAGGCTAGATAGAGCGTGTGTTGAATTTTGTATAGTTGAGTGAGAGTTTCGAACACATGATACTTTGAAGAGGATGAGAGCTCGTTCGTACGGATGAGGACTCATTCCCACATATGAGTAATCCGTGCGACCTAGAAAGGATTCTCATGTCTATATATAGGGAGTCATGTGTTATAATTTCATAAGTTTTGGGGAAAGGCTAGAGAGATCTCAGATTTCTCTCCAGCTTGTAAAATGTTGTTTGCTCTTTCGGTATTAATGGAAGCATTCAACTTTTAATTATTCTTACAAGATTTCTATCGAATTAGTTTATCTTATCCAAACTTCCGTCTAAACCCGTCGGATCCGGAGCTTTCAATTGGTATCAGAACTACGGTGCCATTCAATCGATCTAACAGTTTATTGAATCACCTACGCTCATGATTTATGAGTTTTTATGGGTTTTTTTGGACGTAAAACATCAAATTAAAGGTCAATTCATGGATGGAATTTGATATTGAAGACATCATTACATTCAGAATTGGTTTTCGACCATGTTTGTGGAAGAATCATCATCAAATTCAAAGAAATAAAGATTTTGGATCGAAAAATGTGAACAATGACATTCGAACGGACGAGTTAGTTTTGTGCGCAGAAGTCATTCATCCGCACGAATGAGCCTGATCCGTTTGAATAATGGTGTTCATCCGCACGAACTAGTAAGTCCTTCGCACGAATCAACCTTCATCCGCACGAACTAGTAAGTCATTCACACGAACTAATTTAATTCGTTCCAAATCTATAAAGGCATTTCTTGATCATGGTGACGAGACGAGTATCCAGAAAAAAAATGGTGATTGAAACTTTTTTTGAGATTTTAACGTCTAATACTGTTTGTTCAGGGACACCGTCGGAGGCTTCGAAGAATGATTAAAATGATAAGATTGCACAGTAGTGAAGATAGTGGGATAGTCATGAAGACCGATGTATAACATGTATCATTTTGTTAAATAGTTATTCATGGGTCTAAAAGAAAAATCCGCATAGATGAAAAACAGACTTTTGTGAAGCAAAATGGCACATATTACACATAATTGAGTTTTTGAGAGTTTAGAGAGGTCAGAATTTGCCAAAAATGAGGGGTTATCTAATATTAGAACATTTTTGGAAATTCGGACGGGAAAAACGTGCAACAGTACTCGGGTGGTTCAGACGTAAATTGTCTAGAGATGCATAAGATCTTGGATTTGTTTGTCCGTAATCATAGGATGTTCCGTTTCTTTAGATCGTGATCAGATTTATGTCTGAGGGTTTGAGTCCTGAGTCTTCGTACAAGCCGGTTAGCAGGATTAGCGTCAAAGGAATGATGCATCAGTGTTGTCGATACTTAAAAGGTATCAGGGGCTTTCAAAATTTTTACCTGATAGTTCTGAAAGTATTATAATGGTTTATCTTCGAGCAGATGAGTTGTTTTCAAGACAAACCGCTGGGGAATGATGATGTTTGTTGATTAAGTTGCTGCCGGGACTAACGAAGAAGGCTATACATCTGTTTATGTGACTAAAGAGGAAGAATGTGAGTTTGATCGTGGAAGAATGTTTCTTGGATCATAATGTGTTACTAGATGATTTATTATTCGATGAAGATTTGCTGATTGTGGAGATTACCGTTCACACTAATCAATATTCAGGAGTGTGCATAAATGTGATTACGCAAGACGGGATTTTAGATTTTCTTGGGTACTCTAAGATTTGAAGTTTACCATTGTGGTGTTCAAAATTTCTGTCAATTGTCAATTGGGTTTTTGAATGTTAAGAGATTGAACTATGAGAGGTAAATGAAAAACCGAACGCGGATGTGATTAACATTGAAATGGAGATGCTTCATTGATTAGTTTCATGTTTGTGAATGCTCATGAAGATTCAAGTTAAGCAAATCAAAGGAGGTCGGAAACCATGCAAATAGAGACCTGAAGTGTGAATTAATTTCAGGGGGGGATATATTGGATATAATGTAAACCCAAATCATCAATCAAGGGGGAATTAATTGAAGATATCAAATGCTTGATTTAAGTTGCAGAATATTTAAACAAGGCTTACATATTTGAAGATCAAGATTCGACAATGACGTACAAGGGGATACTGTTATTGCATATTTTGTGCGTTCACCACTATACGAATAAGCTAGATAAAGCGTGTGTTGAATATTGTATAGTTGAGTGAGAGATTCGAATACATGATACTTTGGAGAGGACTAGAGCTTGTTCGTACGGATGAGTAATCCGTGCGAACTAGTCATCCGCTCCAAAGGATTCTCATGTCTCTTTATAGGGAGTCATGTGTTAGAATTTCGTAAGTTTTGGGGAAAGGCTGTAGAGACCTCAGGTTTCTCTCCAACTTGTAAAATGATGTATGTTCTTTCGGTATTGATGGAAGCTTTGTACTTTTGATATTCTCACAAGATTTCTATCGAATTAGCTTTATCTTATCCAAACTTCCATCCAAACCCGCCAGATCCAGACCTTTCAGTTTTGATATAGAACAACAATGCACATGATTTCTACATATATTTCTATTCATATAATGTTTTTAAACCAAAGTTACATATCAATATCATCATATTATCAAGACCCACTTTATGACATATATGAACACATACTTAAACCTCGAAATTGTTTAAGTATTTCACATATACTAGCATGTATGGTGATCATAAACATCAAAACAACTTCAATTTTATCTTATCACAAAAACCCATTTACACCAAAACTCATCATACTCAAATCCACCACACACCTAGATTTAGATGGTGATGGAGGGTTGAAATCTTCAAACATGCAAGGAACTTACATGAATTTCACCTTGAATTGGTTGTTTTTTGTGATTGAATTCTAGAGAGGATTTTCTCCTCTTTCTCTCTAGAACACGCCACACACACCCTTATGTGTGTGTGTTTTATTTTTCTAACTCTTATATATTTCCCACTTTGAAGAAGGTGCAATTCAGCCCCTCCATGTTTTATTTGTTTATAAACTAGTTAACCTTCATTTATTAGTAACAATATTAACTAGGTTAATATTCCTAGTTGTACACACCTCAATATTTCAATTTACTAAGTTCGGGGATGTTACAACCCGACTTAGATTAAGTATCGGTAACTCGAGCCTTTTAACAACTTATCTTATAAAAACATTTATTCTCAAATAAAGACATTCATTTATCTTTTATTTAACATTAGGTTTATTTAATCAAATCCTAATGTTTATTGGGTTAACTTTTACTACTAACGGTAATTTACCCGCTCATCCCAATTAATTTATTTTGAATTACCAAACCTGTTTTTGGGGTGTTACATAAGTTGCTAACATTTTGTTCAGCAGCACTTTGACTGACATCTGATGCGTTTCTTTGACTCACAAGATTATTTAACTGAGCCTCCTGGTGATCATCAACCATTGGTTCGTCATCAGATGCAGACCCATCATCATCATAAATGGAAATACTCTCTTCTCGATCTGGATCATCTGACTGATCAAAATTTGGCTTTGAACATTTTGATTACTGATTACTGAGAAGTTTTTTTCGAAGCTGTTTCTGCTTCATTGTTCTGGTTACTGATTCCGGCTTCAACATTCGGATTACTTGGACCTACTTCAACATTTTTCCGAACCATATAGTATTGGTGTGGCAACAATCGGTCTAGGAACTTGATTTTAGGCAAAACTCAACTATTGTTGATATAACATACAAGCTCTTCATATGTTAGCTCTGTTTGTAGGTTGAATGATTTCCACAGACTATCATAGTCAAATATCCACAGGTCACCGACTTTTGTGTCGGAGTTGTGTATTTTTAACAATCAACGTGTTGCGCTTGAATGATCTGGTTTATTCTAGTTAGAAACACTCGCTTTAGAAGGCTTGCGTATCCTACAAAGTATCATTCAATAGATTTGGCTCCGAACTTTCCATCTGGATCGATCACAATTAACAGAGACCTGAATGACTCAAGCCATTGAAGATCGAGTTTCCTATGATTCACCAAGTTAAAACACGTCTTGTCGTACTTCTTGACTGTGAGAACTCTGTTGAGTGTAAAACACGCCGATGCAAATGATTCATTCCAGAAACTTACATGTAGTTTCGAATCAACAAGTATTGTTCTAGCGGTTTCAATTAAGGTTCTATTCTTCCATTCAACAACTCCATTTTGTTGCCGCATGTAAGGCGCAACTCGTGAAGAATCCCTTTCTCATTACAGAAATCAATCATCTTATTATTCTTGAATTTTTATACCATTGTAACTTCTGATTCAACATATTGGTAACTGGCACAAATTCTCGATCTTTGCAAATAAAATCTTTATGTAATCAAATGTCCGGTCTTTGGATTCTACCAACTTAACCCAATAAAATATAATAATCATAGGTCACCACTAATAATACAGATCTCTTGTGATACTCTTCACATTAATTGGACCCGATAAATCCATATGTAATCTTTCCAATGGCAGTTTGATAGAATTGAACATTTTGATCAGATGAGACTTCTTCTATTGTTTGCTCTTTTGCAGCTGATGCAGTCATCGTTCAAATGAAAACTTTTCATGTTCACACCATTCACAAGATTATTTCAAACCAAGTAATTCATTTTTCTCAGGTGTATATTGTATATGACCTGTTTTTTCTATACCAAAGAATTGATCTTTCTCTGTTGCCTTTGTGACGAAGCATTGGGCAGTTTGTGAAATAGTGGATGTGATACTCATGTCTAAGACTTATCCATCATGTTCTCTTGGAGCTAGCATGAGGATCCACTCTTCTGGAATAAAAAATCCTGGGTTTACTATCACACACTCTTTATCGGTAAAGTAAAGTGGGTGGAGAATTTCTTGTCACAAATCTGTGAAACGCTCAACAGATTGTTTTCGAGTTGGTGATATAGTTGACCTTGTCAAACGAAACCATTTCATTTGATAAGATTCTGTCACCTACAATCCTTCCACCCTGATTTCCAGCGAATCCCACATTCCTACCCTTGTTTAATCTAACGACGTAGAGCAAAGCGAGCATTCCTATCATGTGTCGAGAGGCTCCACTATCCATAACCCACTTTGAAAATGTGGATCTTGGAAGCCCCTTCACACATAAGAAACAAATTACTTTTGGATGGAAACTTAAGTCATCTTGGTCTTAGGTTTTCTAGTTTTCTCAACTACTGAAAATTGTTTACTCTCAACTGACTTTTTACTCAAACTCTAACCCTTATTTTCTCCCCTGAAGTTGTAGTATCATCCCTTTTCTACACCTAACTCTGCTTGTTTGAAAGTGTTTTATGACAATAAACATTTGAACTCACACTTTCTTTAATTTGTATCAGTTTATACAAAATTTTAGCAGATTTAACATTCTTTTGTTTCAAAATCTATTTTTGTTCCACATCGGGGTTTGATTTTGAAACATATGGTTTTACAACTTCAGGTATAATCTTTGACTCAAAATTATGCTCCTGACAGTTATATGACACATATCCTTGTTCATCACATTAAAACAAGTTCGTCTATCCTCGCGATATCTCACAAAAGTAGAGGGTGATTGAGCATAATTTCGAGCTTTCTGTTCAAGAAACTCCTTCTCACTTTCTGAGCTAGAGAGTTGTAACAGGTTCTAATGAAAACTGGTGGTTGGGCCGGAAAACCAGTGGTCATAGAAAAACCGGGAGGTTGAACCATATTTTTGATTAAATTATTCTCATTTTACCGTATTTATTTTATAACTTTTACGAATTCATCCAGATCTTACTTTTATGCGGTCCGACACAGATGACCACAAATTTGTTATTGCCTCGAGTACCTTCTTTTGGCTACTAAATATGTTTTGTTAGATCAAGACTTTCAAACCAACAAACTATGCTTAAATCTTATTATAAAATTTAGAACCATGGAAATGGTGATTGTAATCTGATCAAGGAAATTATAAAATTTAGAACCATGGAATTGGTGACGATAATCAAATCAAGGAATTTACTAATATGTCGATGATACGTTAAACTCTTATATCAAGTGTTGATACGCTTATTACCAAAATCTTTATTAGTTAAATAAATGCCACTTTCGAATGTGATAATGGAAATACGTTACTATAACAATATGATAAAGGCTAACCAATAATCAAGAATCTAAAAAAGTTTTCTTTGTTGGGGAAAATCAAATGAGGTAATGCATCACGCAAAGTAAATAGCGTTACCTGCTCCTAATTCATATCATAATCGCTCTCATACAACTTAAGGACGCCATCGACTTTGCTTGTTTTGCTATTTGGCTAAGATACATATTCATTGGTCTTACTATCAAAGTATAAATTTGTATCTATTACTTTGTAAAAGACACTTTTGGCCTTTATCTTATTGGCTAAGATACAAATTCTTTGGTCTTACCATCGTAGTATAAATTTGTATCTATTACTTTGTTGGAGGCACTTTAGCCTTTATCTTAAAGACTGGTTGTCATAGTTTAATATGTATAGTCATATGGTATTTCATACGTTATTTGATTCAGTCTTGTATTATATGTTCGTTGTTTAATACAATGTAGCATGTTGTTGATCTTAGACCTTGTACTCGTTATTGCATCTTCCCCTTCGCCTTATGTCAATAGTGTGTTATTTATTGTAGGATCGAAATCTCCTTTAGCAAAGGTACCTAATTTGTATCTATGTCCACGATTGCGGAATTATCAAAGAATAGTGACATTTACACAAATATATCATTAATTCATGGATTTCATTCAATTGGTAAACATTTACAATCAGCCTGAAATCCGGCAGAGCTTCGCCGCCAATGTCGCAGAAGTTCTATACATCAATGCACCTAGCGACCTATTTATAGGAATTAACCTACCTTTGTACGAAGGTAGTTATCTTCGCACAGGCGTAATTTACCTTCGTGCTAAGTTAATTACATATACAAAATCTTCTAACAATTAACCCTATTACATACACGACTTGATCCTAAGACGTAGGCAATAGACATTCTGCGTCAACAAACTCCCCCTTGGATGTTGCCACAGTCTTGATCCTAAGACGTAGGCTATAGACATTCTGGTTCGTAATGTAACATCTTTCTGCTTCGTAACTTTATCAAACTTCACTTTCCTCTTGGATATGAATGGTATCCATTTGTTGAAACCATGTGCCGCTTCGTACTTGATAAGCTTCCAAAGACATTGGTCGTGGAAATTCATTTGAAAATTGATCATCATTGTCTGCACCAACTCTTCCACAAACTCTTTAAATCACATAAATATCTAAAGTATTGAACTCCAAACTCCCGTTTTACTGCATACACATTCAACTGTTCAATCCAACCACAGCTTAGTATACCCCAAGTGATTTGTCTTTATCGTGCGTGAAGAATGCTAGTCGTCTTAAAAACTTCCTTTCTTTGGGTAGATCTTTAAACCACATCTTTTTCGCTTCTGCTATCTGTTCTTTGTCAGATGTTTTGGCACATTACCCTCTGTCACGGCTTCATCAATCTTTCTCTTTAATAATTCGTCGTTTGACTCACTGAATAACTCTTCAAATGTCGGAAAACTATCTGTATCAATCCTAGAAAACTTCAATACTTTCCTCTTGGATATGAATGGTACCCATTTGTTGAAACCATGAGCCGCTTCGTACTTGATAAGCTTCCAAAGACATTGGTCGTGGAACTTCGTTTGAAAATTGATCATCTTTGTTTGTACCAACTATTCCACATCCCAGTACGACAAACTCTTTAAATCACGTAGATATCTAAAGTATTGAACTCCAAACTCCCGTTTTACTGCATACCCATTCAACTGTTTGACCCAACCACAGCTTAGTATATCTCCAAGTGATTTGTCTTTATCGCGCGAGAAGAATGCTAGTGGTCATCGAAAGTTCCTTTCTTTGGGTAGATCTTTAAACCACGTCTTTTTCGCTTCTGCTATCTGTTCTTTTGTCAGATGTTTCAGCACATTACCCTCTGTCACGGCTTCATCAATCTTTCTCTTTAATGATTCGTCGTTTGACTCACTGAATAACTCTTCAAACGTCGGAAAACTATCTGTATCAATCCTAGAATACTTCAATACTTCATCATCATCATCTGAAGCATCTTCAATAATCACACGATCATAATTGTCTGCTTTAGGTATGCGTTTGTAGACGTAGTCATTTGGCTCCAATGAACTGATCGTATTCAACTCCTTTACAAAATCGAAGTCATATGTGCTCTCGTCAACTTCCAGCATAGCAGCAATCTCTTTCTTCGAATACGTATGCACATACTATCCTTCTTCGACATTGTGCTCCAGATAAAAGATTCGCGTGTGACAATAAGGAATAGCCGTTAAAGGATTAGCTTAGAAGATTCCTGATTGTTTTTCATTGTGAACTTGATCTTTTTACTCCCCCTGTCTCTGAGAATCATTTTCTTGATTCGGAGCATCGTTTAGGAAAGCATCATAGTTGAAACTCATTTATCTTTGCAGTTTCGACTGTAACCCCTGTTCCTCCCTGAGTGTTGTCATTGTCGTCACCCTTTTTGTCATCGTTGTCTTTCTTTGACTCATCATCTTTCTTTTAATCATCATCGTCTTTCTCGTCCTTGTCATCATCTTTATCCTCACTCTCTTTTGCTCTTTCAGCATTAAGCCTTCTACGTTCAACAATTTTTTTCTAGAATCGATCTATCTGACATATCTACTACTTCTCAAACTGTCACAAACTCCAGTATTGGCTCTTCAACAACACTAGCAACATTTGAACTTGTACCTAGCTTACATTCAGCTTCTGGCGTAGGTTGTATTGTTACCGTTTGAATCACTAACTTTCCTTGCCTTGCGCAACTGATACGTCTGCAGCTTTTCCCATCTCTCTGTTGCATTTTCGCTTGCTTCTTGAGCTTCTAAACGGTTATATTCTGTAGAGAAATCAATCCACGGATTGTTGCTAAGACTCTTTGCAGCATATCAAACCTCCTGTTACTCTGAGCCCTTTCATTCTCTAAGTCATTCACAACTTTCCTCTGTCGCTCATTATCAATGCATAAACTCTCAATCACAGCCTTCATGTACTCCCTATCATTCTCCATAAACTTCATCCTACCTTCCAACACTTCCTTCTCATTGCTTTAAGTTTATCTTCAAGTGCTTTGATTCGCCTTTCAAACTCTGCAAACTTCATATCGTTGAACATATCTGTATCAAAGCCTTCATTGTATAGTATATCCTCAAACTCTGGAAATTGTTCATTTAAACTCTTTGCTTCTGATTTAGGGGTTTGGGGTGTTGGTTGTTTTGGTGTGGATTTTGATGTTGGTTGTTTAGGGGTAGCTTGTGTTTGGGGTGTGATGGGTGGTAGTTGTTGTGATGTTGGTGATGTAGTTGGTTGTGGATGTGGTGTGGGTGATGGAACAGGTGATATGTGTATAGGTGAGGATGGTGGTTATTCTACTTTCGGTGATTTAGTTGTATGCTTCTTTTTCTTCGTTATCTTTCTTCGGACTTTTGTTGCTAGAAATTTAGTCGTCTTTTTCTAGATAATTGGCTTGCTTTTGACTCTCCTGGCCTTTTTAACTGGTCTCTCTGCCTCAAAATCTTCATCTTCTGATGGCATGTATACACTGTCATCTTCACGTCTTTCTTGTTTCTTTAAAGATTTAGCTCGTGCAGCCTTTTCCTCTTCAATCTTACCAACTTTTATTCTTCGATCTAAACTTGTTTCAGAACTTTCTTCATCACTATCATCTCCACCTTTGGCATGCTTTGAGGTAGCAGAAAATACCTCATCTTCAGCTTTCTTTTCAACTTCATCATTTTCAACGATCACTTCTGTCTCAACATTCTGTTCTTCATTCTATTCACCCTCAGCTTCTTCATCAGTAGTTTCATCTCGAAGCATAGTGTCTGCTTTACGTTTTTGCGCTCTTGCCCTAGGAGTTGTTTTCTTCTTTTTGTCGTCCTCCTTTCATACCATTGCCCTCTCTTTGGCACAAAGCTGCTCATCTGTGTTCCTTCATTGTCAGATCCACTGGCATCATTCCTCCACTTTTCTTTCGTTAGAGCTTTGTAATTCTTGTCTTTGAATCTCCCAAAGAATTTTCTAGCAACTGGTTCTTCATCTTGCTTCAAGTACTGATTAAATCTCACTAAGGACAACCCATTCATGTGATCAAGTGGCAGTATATCCTTCTTGTTTTTCTTTAACCCCGGGAATTGATCATTAAGCATCATTTGAACAAACCGCGGGTACTGAAGGAACTTCTCTTTGTCTGTGTTTTACTTCATCTGCTCAAAGATCTTCTTCGTGAAGTTGTAGGGCTTGTTGAGATCGAGTGCTGCAATCATGCACATCTGATAATCAACTATAGCATCGCCTCCACCCTTTCTGTGACTTAATGCAGATATGATAAAGTGAACGAAGAACTTGTATGGCCTTCCAAGATATGCTTTGTTGAACTGAGTGTTGACGTGGACCTTATATCCCATACGGTAGAAGCATCCTTTGTAGACTTTCAGTATACATCATTGGATCTTCATTTTTGTCTTTAAAATCCAACACCCTGCGAATTAGATCCTCCATAATATAAACCTCTTTATCTCCGTTCTTTATTCGTACGAACGATCGGATGGCCTTCCTTTCAGGTAAATACTTAGCATTCGTCTAGAAACGTTCAACATGTGATCAATAAGCTTTGTGATTATCGGTTATGGCTTTGATTATCGATAGCTCCTTGATAAATTTTAGAATATCTTTAAACGGAGCGAGCTTTGGAACTTTTTCATCCAATATACAACATATATTATGCTTCTTGTCAAAGTTCGACTTCCTTTCCTGCGCAAAACATCAAAGCACAAGCTATTAGATCAAACACACACTTAGAAGTTTTTCAAAATTTGCACTTTAACTTCGTACGAAGGTAAAATCACTTCGTGCGAAGGTAAAACAGTTATACTAATTACAGTCGCAAGTTATCTTTGTACGAAGGTAATTCTACCTTCGTGCAAAGGTAAAAGCCAGTTTTAATAATTGAGCAGTTTATCTTCGTACGAAGATAGTCTACTTTCGTGCGAAGGTAAGCTCAAGAACATTAAAAAATTTCCTTTTGATTTTTATGAAATTGAAGGTTCTAATAAACACTACTAGTACCACTTACATGTATGTATGTTCAATTTTACTTTTTGTCCAATAAATCGACCTATATCTAAGTTTTAATGTCCAGATAGCTGACGGTTCAAAAATTAGTTCAATTAGGATCCAATTCGGTTCAAACTACCTTAGGCATTGTTCGTGGTGTGCCAATCAACCAATACAATGTTAGTAATATGTGCAGCACTTCGTTATTAGCTTTGCAAGTTTTTCTTCGCACAGAAAATGTTCAACAGTGTCACACCCCGACCCGCAGCGGAATAAGAGTCGTGGCATAATTGGGTTATCACCAAAGCTCATGATGTTTACTAAAATGTTTCATATTTATTAAATTCAAATTACAACTTAAATGTTCAAGCCAAATTCATACAATACAAGGAAAGGAAAATTAAATAAACAATCCAAAATCTAAACTGATTTATTCTTCTAGGCCGTCCTATATTTTCTTGCTTCAACTGGATCACCTGTATCATGTGTAAAAATGGGGAATTTTGGGTCAACAAAAGTTGGCGAGTGAACCTTGTTAAAAACCTTTGTTATTGATTTCTTGTTGTATTTATTTGGAAAAATTGTGCAATAATCATATGTGAGCAAACGTAAATAAACAAACAATCACAAACCACCTTGCATGGGTATATGACATGAATGATAATGTATATGTTGGCAACGTCACGTTCCGCTCATAGGTAATGGGGAAACATACGAGCCTATGATGATGTATGTGAGATCAAGGCTCAATCAAACGGAGCCGATCGTATGTTGGCAACGTCACGTTCCGCTCATAGGTAATGGGGAACAGTTCTGCTCATAGGTAATGGGGAACAGACGAGCCTATGATGATGTATGTACTGAAAATGATAAATTTAATCTAAACATTAACCACACAAACAATTGATACATATTGGATACACATTTGATCATGGATATGATGGATGCACAAGTGTTTAAATGTAATAAATAATAAGCGGCACATGATACACCCCAAAATGTGATTAAAACGGGGAATTGGTAGAGATTCACTCACATTGGGTGCGTTCTTTTGATGATGTTGGATGCGCACGAGTTTTGGGATTTGATCGACGAGGGAAAACTAACCTAAAACGATAATGAAATGGTTCGGTAAATAAGTGAATTTTATTAACAACTTTAATAGGATTTTTAGATTTATTTTTGTGAGTTTAAGGTCATTTTCTAACTTTAAAAATATTGTTTTTAAGTATTTTTAATTGATTTTTAAATTAAATAAATAAATAAAAATATAAAAAAATGTTGACTTTTTGTTGACCGTTGACCGGTCCGTTGACCGGCCGGACAGTGGTAATTGGTGCGCTGAGTGAGGTTCGAACCCGGGACCTCTCGTACGCGTGCACGCAGTTCTACCAACTGAGATACGTGTCTAACCCGAAATAATCTGTGTTTTAATTATATATATATACAAATTAAATGTTAATTTATTTGGTTTATATTAAAAGGTTTTAAAATGGTCGAACCGGTTTGCAGGGAGCCGGATCGAACTCGGGTCCTTCGGTTTGTAAGCTCACAGCCCAACCAGTTGGGCTGTGTGTCTTATCTGTTTAACTTACGGTTTATATTAATCGTATAAACAAACTGGAATCTGTTCTGATTCAGTTTTAAAAAGAATGGTTTTAATTCGGAAAGTCGGTGCGTTTGTATGGTTCGAACTCGTGACGTGCGCTATGTGTTTGCACACAGTCCACCGCTGGACTGTGTGTCTAACCCGGTTTAATATTCAGTTTATATTATACTTATACACAACGTCGGCTTCGTCTTCTTCATTCAAAGACACAGAACAACGATATTCGACTGTTCTTGTTAAAATCGTTCGTCGAACATTTTATTGATTGAATTGTAATGGATAAAAAGAGTTAAGGAATCGAATTTACCGAACAGACTGATTTTCTCAGAACTCCGGCAATGGTCGTCGGCTCTGATTTCTGAATTCCGTCTGGATGAATCAATTAACAGTTTTGATCGATGAGTTGTGAATTTGAGTTACTAAACAAGGGTTATCAGAGGGTTTACATGATTGTACCGATTCACAGCGTGATTTCGGAAATTTCCAGAATTTTTCCGGCGAGTGCAGAATATCCGGCAACATCGTCTGGGATTGATTCTGGTTGATGGATTGAAGTTAGTATAAGTCTAACAATGGATTGAAAACGAAAGAGTAGAGAAATTTAGCGATTTGATGTATGTCTCGGTTTTCCGGCGAATGTCCGGCAATTGCATAATATCTCCGGCGAGTGTAATTGCTTCGAGAAATGGTGCGATTTTGAGCGAAAAGATTACCAGAGACATGGGTGTGTATTTATAGAGAAGAATCAGGATGAATTGAGTCCGAATTTGGTCTTAATTCATGGTCAAGGTTTTCTCCGGCGGTTATGACTGAGTTCGCGGGATTAGACATCGGTCATAACCGACGTCGATGTTAATACATGCGTTTAGTCAAAGGAAACCGTGGATAATTGGCGAAATCGTCGGTATTTCCGGCGAGTGCGGATTGGGCGCGCTGATTACCGAAATTTTGATTTAGAGTTTTATTATAAATGTTAATTGTTTCAACATATATCACAAACGAGTCAAGTGGCGGAGTGGTTAAGTGTTTGGTTGTTCCTTCCGGCTGACCCGGGTTCGAAACCCGGCAGCCTCTTTTCTTTTTTATATAATTTATTTTCACTTTTTAATAATTATAGTTTTTAAATTCTTAAATGTTTATTAACTATGTATTGTTTAAAATTAATGTTAATCATAAATACGCAACGAAATTTTATAACTTGATATTCGATTAATAAACGAAGCGGGTTTTGGAAACCCGTTTTTCGACGGATGTTACAAACAGTGAAATGAGTTGTTTGTGCGATGTTAGCTTTATATAGCATGTGGTATCTTCGTGCGAAGATAGTTATCTTCGTACGAAGATAACTTATCTTCGTGAAGATAACTATCTTCACGCGAAGATAGTCTCTTTGAACGAAGATAAAACCAATTTCTCTTGTTTTAACCAATTTAACCAGTTTTAACAACCCACTTAGTTGACCAAGTCCAAGTTAATGACCTTAGTTAACTAATTTATCAACCAAGTCCAAGTTAATGAGCTTGGTTGACCATTTTGTGAACAAAGCTGATGTTTTTGGCTGTTTAAAGTTTCAAATTAAGGAACTTTTAATCATTTCAAAATATTTTATCACTTCAGATTAGCTCCCAACCCGTTGTCTCATGATTTTCATCAGTATACAACATCTCTAGATTTTAAAGATCCGTTTTCCATTATCGGTAGTCGAAACTTATGTTAGAAGTATAATCTTTTTGGGTTTATCTGCAATGAAATGTAATGAACAATGTACAAACATATTTACAGACATATTTTTGTTAGTTTGTGTTACATGATCATATCAGTTTTGAGACATATCACCAGTACCGTTGACCTTTTATTTTTTACTTTAAGTTTTAAACAAATTCACTTAGATTGTTAGTATACTGATCCTCTTAAGCTTCATCACACTTCTCAATTGTTCCATGATACGTTAGGTAATTTTAAGAACTGTACTTAATTGTGTTTCCCACCTCAGAATATACTTCCGTATCAAGATTCCCTAGATTTTATCTTACAGGTGAATATAGTTAACTGATATCTGTAACTGGGTAGTGCGAGACCTTGAGAGCTCAAGTTAGTACCATCGTACCAACAAAGAGATGAAGGCTCGACTTAAGGTGTCTTCCAATTTGGAATCTTTTGACTGCTTATTGTGATATCTATTTTTAGTAGTTTTTAGGTTTAAGCACAAAAGTATTCAACAAGTTCTAGGTAATTGCTTTCGCAAAGTCAAAAAAACTTCTATAATACCCCAGATATCAATTTCCTATAAAGACCTAGTATCTCAAAATCAGGCAATCTCTCAAACGAAATTTCGAAGTATCAAGTCTGTATATCCAAGAGGTGTTAATCCACTAATTAAGAAGTTATTATTTTATGTTTATATCTCAGAAACAATTTACTGAATGTGGAAGCCTATTGGCACATCGTTAGTGAGATTTGTTTTAACTTTTTAACACTTCAATTTTTTAGCATACTGTGATAGTCCACTAACGTAGTATCATTTCCTCTTTTTACACGAAAACTCTTTTTGTCGTTTTCATGTTTTTGTATATTTTTTATTTTATAATGTTTTTTGTATTTTTCACAATATTTCTCCCCCTAAAATCAAAAACATATTTTTTGGATTTTTGTTTTAAAAGAAATAAATTCTAAAAACCATGGTTGCAAAAGTCGCTAGGCACTCTCTAGGTGGTCGAACGGGGAGTAGAGAGTACTCGGCCTAGGTGGAGAGTACTCGGGGAGTACCCGGACATAGTAAATTATAAAGAAATTAGTTTTTAGAAATTAAATATATGTCAAATAACATAAATTTATGTATAACAAAACGCGTTAAAATGATATTAATTCTTTAATATGATTGATATAGGAATTATGCTTTATTTTTTTAAAGTCAAACTCGGCCCGAGTTGACCTACTAGATCGAATTCTGACCAAGGTTGACCGCGTTTGATTGATTCTGAATAATTAGGCAGAGTCGAAGAAACTCGTCTTGGCAGGCTACCTTGTAGCTCTTACATGCACTGTCTATTTATAGTACTAATCCTAACCTCTGTGGAATGTGGGATGAATTATGTTGAGTTCTTCTGGTAGGTCAAGATTGTATGCTACAGTCCTACTCTTTCGAGTATCTTGAAAGGTCCTACGTAGCGTGGTGCTAGCTTGACTTTTTGGCCAAAACGAACCACTCCCTTCCACGGTGATACTTTTAAAAGTACTTGGTCACCAATGTTAAACTCCAAGGGCTTTTGTCGTTTGTCTGCATAACTCTTTTGATGACTTTGTGCAGCTAGAAGATTGTTTTGAATTTGATGGATCTTGTCCGTTGTTTCTTGTATTAATTCTGGACCGGTGATTTGTGCTTCCCCAATCTCGTGCCAACATATTGGTGATCGGCACTTACGACCATATAAAGCTTCGAAAGGTGCCATGCCGATACTTAAATGGTAGCTGTTGTTGTATGAAAATTCAACTAATGGTAGATGAGCGTCCCAATTCCCTTTGAAGTCTATGACGCATGCTCGAAGCATGTCTTCAAGAGTTTGGATGGTGCGTTCAGATTGTCCATCAGTTTGAGGATGAAAAGCAGTACTGAGGTCTAATCGTGTACCCAAGGCGGCTTGTACGGCTTGCCATGTTCGTGAAGTGAAACGACCATCACGGTCTGAAATGATGCTTAAGGGTACACCATGACGGCTTACGATCTCGCTGATGTAGATACGAGCTAACTTCTCGTTCTTGAAGTCCTCGCGAATTGGAACGAAGTGAGCTGATTTTGTGAGACGATCAATGATTACCCATATTGTGTCATACCCACTGGAGGTGCGAGGTAACCCGGTAATGAAGTCCATGGTTATGTTTTCCCACTTCCATACAGGTATTTCAGGTTCGATTAGAAGTCCTGAAGGTCTTTGATGTTCAGCTTTTACTTTGGAACAGGTAAGGCACTTGGATACAAAAACAGCAATATCCTTTTTCATTCCAGGCCACCAGTAGGTGTATCGAAGGTCTTGATACATCTTGTCGGCTCCTGGGTGTACAGAGTACCGTGTTTTGTGCGCCTCATTCATAAGGAAATTACGAAGGTTATTGTGATCGGGAATCCATATGCGATCTAGATAGTACAGAATACCGTCGGATTTGGTTTCGATTTTAAGTTCTGCTCCACAAGATAGCTCATTACGTACGTCGTTTTCTGTTACAGAAACATGTTGAGCTTCTTGGATTCGATCTTTGATGTCGGTTATGATTTGCGAACATAGAAGATGAATGGAGTTCGCATAACCCTTCGACTGAGCGCATCGGCCACCACATTTGCTTTGCCAGGATGATACCGAATTTCACAGTCGTAGTCATTAAGAAGTTCGACCCATCTTTGTTGCCTCATATTCAACTCCTTGGTTAAAGATATGTTGGAGGCTCTTGTGGTCAGTGTATATTTCACACTTGGTACCATAGAGGTAATGTCTCCATATCTTGAGAGCGAATACAACGGCTCCAAGTTATAGGTCATGGGTAGTGTAGTTCTTCTCATGAACTTTGAGTTGTCTAAAAGCGTAGGCTATCACTTTTCCTCTTTGCATTAATACACAGCCTAGCCCTTGCCCTGATGCGTCGCAATATACTACAAAGTCATCGCAACCTTCGGGGAGTGTGAGGATAGGTGCGTCACAAAGCTTTTTCTTAAGGGTTTGGAAGGCTTCTTCTTGTTTAGGTCCCCATATGAAGGGTTTTCCTTTTTGTGTCAAATCCGTGAGTGGTACAGCAATACGGGAGAAATTTGCAATGAAACGGCGATAGTAACCCGCCAAACCAAGAAACGATCTTACTTCGGTAGGGGTACGTGGCGCTTGCCATTCCTGTACTGCTTTGATCTTTTAGGGGTCGACATGTATTCCCTTGTCATTGACGACATGTCCAAGGAATTGTACTTCTCTTAACCAGAATTCGCATTTGGAGAATTTAGCGTAGAGCTTTTCGGTTCTTAAGAGTGTAAGGATGAGTCGAAGGTGTCGTTCATGATCAGATTTAGACTTTGAATAAATGAGGATGTCGTCGATGAAGACTATGACAAAACGGTCGAGATAGGGTTTGCATACCCTATTCATTAGATCCATGAATACAGCTGGGACGTTGGTCAATCCAAATCGCATGACCATGAATTCATAATGACCATAACGAGTTCGGAAGGCGGTCTTTGGGACGTCTTCTTCATGTACTCTGAGTTGATGATAACCAGAACGAAGGTCGATTTTTGAAAAACAGGTGGCGCCCTGAAGTTGGTCTAGTAGGTCATCGATGCGAGGTAATGGATAGCGGTTCTTGACCGTTAATTTGTTGAGTTCTCTGTAGTCGATACACATGCGAAACGTTCCATCTTTCTTCTTCACAAACAGAACAGGTGCACCCTAGGCGATGAGCTAGGACGTATGAATCCTTTGTCAGTCAGCTCTTGCAGTTGACTGGCCAGCTCTTGCATTTCGGATGGGGCTAACCTATAAGGAGATTTTGCGACTGGAGTAGCGCCAGGTATAAGATCAATGCGGAATTCGACTTCTCTCATGGGAGGAAGTCCTGAGATGTCGTCGGGAAAGACTTGTGGGAATTCTTTCACTACAGGTATACCTTCTAGTTTCTTCTCCTTGTTTCCCTTCTTGACGACGTGAGTTAAGAATGCGACATAGTTCTTGCGGAGATACTTTCGGGCTTGAAGGCAGGACATCAATTTGAGTCCTTTCGAAGGGGTTTCTCCAAAGATTCGTAGGGTTTGACCGTCTGCAAGAGGAATGCGAATGAACTTCTCGTGGCATACTACTTCAGCATGATGTTGGCTGAGCCAGTCCATACCGGTTATAATGTCGAAACTTCCCAACTTCATAGGAATGAGGTCAACTGGAAAATCGTGATCGTTTAGAGTGAGGGTACAATTTTGTATAATAGAGTTTAATGAGACCGGTTTTCCGTCAGCAACTTCCACCGTTATGGATTCCATGAGATTATCACGAGTTTGGTTGAGGATGGGTTCAAATTCTAAGGACACAAAACTCTTATCCGCGCCAGTATCAAATAACATGGATGCATAACTACCATTGATAAGAAACGCACCGTTAACCACATTGTTGTCAGCCCTAGCTTGATTGGCGTTGATGTTGAAAGCTCTTCCTCTAGCAGGTGGAGGAGCTTGGTGAGCTTGGTTCACCGGATTTGCTTGAACTTGGCATGAATGATGTTCACCAAGCGTGGACAAGTGTTTCTAAAGTGGTTTGGGTCTCCACAGTTGTAACAAGCCCGCATGGGTTGCATCATGGGGTAATTGGGTTGGTAGTAGGTTTGGGCCGTATGTTGTGTAGGTGGTAGAAGTAAGAGTTGTTGGGATTGACCCACTATCTGATGGTGGGTTTGGGTTGAGGGTTGGTTGCGGTTCACTCGCTGAAGTGTGCGACAGGTTTGGATGGTGTGACCTGCACGGCCACAGCTGGTGCAATATTGGCAAGGATGTTCGGGAAAGTGATGGTATTGGCAACGGGTGCATTTCGGGTATGGGCCAGAGTATGGCTTTTTGTATGGTGCAGCTGAGGGAGCAACTTGGGTGATTGGTGTGGCAGTGATAGGAGGGTTTGTTTGAGTGACAACAAAGTTTCTGGTGTTTCGCTTCCTTTTACCAGTAAACTTCGAAGAGGAGCCAGAATGGTTTGAAGTTTGAGCCTCAATGGGGGCTTTCTTTTTCTCCTCCTTGAATTTACCGTTTCAGATGTGATTCTCGGTAAGTTCGGTAGCTAGTTCCATTGCGGCTTCAAGTGTTGCTGGCGAAGTGCTTAGAACCGAGTCTTGAATTTTCGAGGGGAGGCCTCGAATGTAGTGTTCAACCAAGCGGTACACTGGGGTGAACAAGTTGGGGATCATTTGGTTCAGCTCGAGAAATCTTTTGTTGTAGGAAGTATGATCTCCTTCCTTTTGTTTTAGCGAGTGGAATTCATCTTCTAACTTCTTGATTTCGCTTCTTGGACAGAAGCGTCTTGTCATTATTTCTCTTAACTCTTCCCATGTTAAGGCCATAGCATCTTCGACTCCTCTCTTACCCTTCTCTGTGCTCCACCAGGTCAGGGCTACCCCAAACAGTCTTCTAGTTGCGTAACGTACCTTGCGATCCTTGGGACAATCGCAATTGAGGAAGGTTCTCCATTTCCTCAAACCAGTGGAGGAGAGCAGTGACACCTTCGGTCCCTTCATATTTTGGGGGATCGCAAGACTTGAAATGTTTGTAGGAGCACTTTTTGGAGGGAGGGTTGTCGACGTTCTGGTCTTCTTGATTGGGAGGGTTGATGGGATTTGCAGTGAGAGCTTGCTGGACTTGAATTACGATGTCAGGAAGCACCGCGGCCATTTGTTTTGCAATTTGGGTGGCCAAGCGTTCGTTTGACCTTCCTGACTTTCTACCTCCACGTAGCTGCCTAGCCGACATCTACAGGAACATACATATGAAGATTGTGAGTTTAAGGAGTTTTTAGGTGTCATGTGCCGTTAGAAGTAATAAAATAACATAATCATCAATAATGCAACTACATCCATAGGATGTCTTGGGTTTGCTCATGTTTGGGCCTCCAATGTCCCCCATACCATCGCCTGTGTAGTCATGTGGGCCCCCACGACTATTGGCTTAGTAGGATTCACATTGGTGTTGGCGGTTTAACACTCGCATCACCCGAAGGAAAAACATGAAATATGTTTGCGAGATGTATGGTCGAAGGGTGTCCAGGTATAGACACAATGACAACTCAAAGTGGGGTTTGCTCACACGACGTTTGGTATAGCATGCTTTGGCCTAATAGGTCCTTCGTACTCTCATCGTTAGTCCCCAGGTAGGCAAACTGGTCCTTTATTTTGGATTTATACGAATGCCAAGCCTAGACAGGACGTTCCGACTACCGGTACTCGTACCCTTCCAGTTACTACATGCCCGTCATGAGAACTCACTTTGATGTGATTTGAAAATACAAAAATCGTTGCAAAAATCATAGGAATTGTGAGGTGTGTGCTCTCATTGATATGGTATGTTATGAGGATATGATTCATGATGAGCATTGTAGAATAATATGTACTTATGAACATGCTTTCATAACATTGAATGTAACAATAAACAATAAGCATATAAACATCATGAATTTTGCATGTAACACACAAACAATTTAAAAATTCTAATCAACTATAGTATAGGCTCTAAGGGTCTAATAACCTATCCTATATCCCTATAGTCATGGCTCTGATACCAATCTGTCACACCCCGACCCGCAGCGGAATAAGAGTCGGGGCATAATTGGGTTATCACCAAAGCTCATGATGTTTACTAAAATGTTTCATATTTATTAAATTCAAATTACAACTTAAATGTTCAAGCCAAATTCATACAATACAAGGAAAGGAAAATTAAATAAACAATCCAAAATCTAAACTGATTTATTCTTCTAGGCCGTCCTATATTTTCTTGCTTCAACTGGATCACCTGTATCATGTGTAAAAATGGGGAATTTTGGGTCAACAAAAGTTGGCGAGTGAACCTTGTTAAAAACCTTTGTTATTGATTTCTTGTTGTATTTATATGGAAAAATTGTGCAATAATCATATGTGAGCAAACGTAAATAAACAAACAATCACAAACCACCTTGTATGAGTATATGACATGAATGATAATGTATATGTTGGCAACGTCACGTTCCGCTCATAGGTAATGGGGAAACATACGAGCCTATGATGAGTATGTGAGATCAAGGCTCAATCAAACGGAGCCGATCGTATGTTGGCAACGTCACGTTCCGCTCATAGGTAATGGAGAACAGTTCCGCTCATAGGTAATGGGGAACAGACGAGCCTATGATGATGTATGTACTGAAAATGATAAATTTAATCTAAACATTAACCACACAAACAATTGATACATATTGGATACAGATTTGATCATGGATATGATGGATGCACAAGTGTTTAAATGTAATAAATAATAAGCGGCACATGATACACCCCAAAATGTGATTAAAACGGGGAATTGGTAGAGATTCACTCACATTGGGTGCGTTCTTTTGATGATGTTGGATGCGCACGAGTTTTGGGATTTGATCGACGAGGGAAAACTAACCTAAAATGATAACGAAATGGTTCGGTAAATAAGTGGATTTTATTAACAACTTTAATAGGATTTTTAGATTTATTTTTGTGAGTTTAAGGTCATTTTCTAACTTTAAAAATATTATTTTTAAGTATTTTTAATTGATTTTTAAATTAAATAAATAAATAAAAATATAAAAAAAATGTTGACTTTTTGTTGACCGTTGACCGGTCGGACAGTGGTAATTGGTGCGCTGAGTGAGGTTCGAACCCGGGACCTCTCGTATGCGTGCACGCAGTTCTACCAACTGAGCTACGTGTCTAACCCGAAATAATCTGTGTTTTAATTATATATATATATACAAATTAAATGTTAATTTATTTGGTTTATATTAAAAGGTTTTAAAATGGTCGAACCGGTTTGCAGGGAGCCGGATCGAACTTGGGTCCTTCGGTTTGTAAGCGTACAGCCCAACCGGTTGGGCTGTGTGTCTTATCTGTTTAACTTACGGTTTATATTAATCATATAAACAAACTGGAATCTGTTCTGATTCAGTTTTAAAAAGAATGGTTTTAATTCGGAAAGTCGGTGCGTTTGTATGGTTCGAACTCGTGACGTGCGCTATGTGTTTGCACACAGTCCACCGGTGGACTGTGTGTCTAACCCGGTTTTATATTCAATTTATATTATACTTATACACAACGTCGACTTCGTCTTCTTCATTCAAAGACACAGAACAACGATATTCGACTGTTCTTGTTAAAATCGTTCGTCGAACATTTTATTGATTGAATTGTAATGGATAAAAAGAGTTAAGGAATCGAATGTACCGAACAGACTGATTTTCTCAGAACTCCGGCAATGGTCGTCGGCTCTGATTTGTGAATTCCGTCTGGATGAATCAATTAACAGTTTTGATCGATGAGTTGTGAATTTGAGTTACTAAACAAGGATTATCAGAGGGTTTAGATGATTGTACCGATTCACAGCGTGATTTCAAAAATTTCCAGAATTTTTCCGGCGAGTGCAGAATATCCGGCAACGTCGTCTGGGATTGATTCTAGTTGATGGATTGAAGTTAGTATAAGTCTAACAATGGATTGAAAACGAAAGAGTCGAGAAATTTAGCGATTTGATGTATGTCTCGGTTTTTTGGCGAATGTCCGGCAATTGCAGAATATCTCCGGCGAGTGTAATTGCTTCGAGAAATGGTGCGATTTTGAGCGAAAAGATTACCAGAGACTTGGGTGTGTATTTATAGGGAAGAATCAGGATGAATTGAGTCCGAATTTGGTCTTGATTCATAGTCAAGGTTTTCTCCGGCGGTTATGACTGAGTTCGCGGGATTAGACATCGGTTATAACCGACGTCGATGTTAATACATGCGTTTAGTCAACGGAAACCGTCGATAATCGGCGAAATCGTCGGTATTTCCGGCGAGTGCGGATTGGGCGCGCTGATTACCGAAATTTGATTTAGAGTTTTATTATAAATGTTAATAGTTTCAACATATAACATAAACGAGTCAAGTGGCGGAGTGGTTAAGTGTTTGGTTGTTCCTTCCGGCTGACCCGGGTTTGAAACCCTGCAGCCTCTTTTCTTTTTTATTTAATTTATTTTCACTTTTTAATAATTATAGTTTTTAAATTCTTAAATGTTTATTAACTATGTATTGCTTAAAATTAATGTTAATCATATATACGCAACGAAATTTTATAACTTGATATTCGATTAATAAACGAAGCGGGTTTTGGAAACCCGTTTTTCGACGGATGTTACAAACAGTGAAATGAGTTGTTTGTGCGATGTTAGCTTTATATAGCATGTGGTATCTTCGTGCGAAGATAGTTATCTTCGTACGAAGATAACTATCTTCACGCGAAGATAGTCTCTTTGAACGAAGATAAAACCAATTTCTCTTGTTTTAACCAATTTAACCAGTTTTAACAACCCACTTAGTTGACCAAGTCCAAGTTAATGACCTTAGTTAACTAATTTATCAACCAAGTCCAAGTTAATGACCTTGGTTGACCATTTTGTGAACAAAGCTGATTTTTTTGGCTGTTTAAAGTTTCAAATTAAGGAACTTTTAGTCATTTCAAAATATTTTATCACTTCAGATTAGCTCCCAACCCGTTGTCTCATGATTTTCATCAGTATACAACATCTCTTGATTTTGAAGATCCGTTTTCCATCATCGGTAGTCGAAACTTATTTTAGAAATATAATCTTTTTGGGTTTATCTGCAATGAAATGTAATGAACAATGTACAAACATATTTACAGACATATTTTTGTTAGTTTGTGTTACATGATCATATCAGTTTTGAGACATATCACCAGTACCGTTGACCTTTTATTTTTTACTTTAAGTTTTAAACAAATTCACTTAGATTGTTAGTATACTGATCCTCTTAAACTTCATCACACTTCTCAATTGTTCCATGATACGTTAGGTAATTTTAAGAACTTTACTTAATTGTGTTTCCCACCTCAGAATATACTTTCGTATCAAGATTCCCTAGATTTTATCTTACTGGTGAATATAGTTAACTGATATCTGTAACTGGGTAGTGCGAGACCTTGAGAGCTCAAGTTAGTACCACCGTACCAACAAAGAGATGAAGGCTCGACTTAAGGTGTCTTCCAATTTGGAATCTTTTGACTGCTTATTGTGATATCTATTTTTAGTAGTTTTTAGGTTTAAGCACAAAAGTATTCAACAAGTTCTAGGTAATTGCTTTCGCAAAGTCAAAAAAACTTCTATAATACCCCAGATATCAATTTGCTATAAAGACCTAGTATCTCAGAATCAGGCAATCTCTCAAACGAAATTTCGAAGTATCAAGTCTGTATATCCAAGAGATGTTAATCCACTAATTAAGTAGTTATTATTTTATGTTTATATCTCAGAAACAATTTACTGAATGTGGAAGCCTATTGGCACATCGTTAGTGAGATTTGTTTTAAATTTTTAACACTTCAATTTTTTAGCATACTGTGATAGTCCACTAATGTAGTATCATTTCCTCTTTTTACACGAAAACTCTTTTTGTCTTTTTCATGTTTTTGTATATTTTTTATTTTATAATGTTTTTTGTATTTTTCACAATATTTCTCCCCATAAAATCAAAAACATATTTTTTGGATTTTTGTTTTAAAAGAAATAAATTCTAAAAACCATGGTTGCAAAAGTCGCTAGGCACTCTCTAGGTGGTCGAACGGGGAGTAGAGAGTACTCGGCCTAGGTGGAGAGTACTCGGGGAGTACCCGGACATAGCAAATTATAAAGAAATTAGTTTTTAGAAATTAAATATATGTCAAATAACATAAATTTATGTATAACAAAACGCGTTAAAATGATATTAATTCTTAATATGATTGATATAGGAATTATGCTTTATTTTTTTAAAGTCAAACTAGGCCCGAGTTGACCTACTAGATCGAATTCTGACCAAGGTTGACCGCGTTTGATTGATTCTGAATAATTAGGCAGAGTCGAAGAAACTCGCCTTGGCAGGCTACCTTGTAGCTCTTACATGCACTGTCTATTTATAGTACTAATCCTAACCTCTGTGGCATCTTTGCTGACATCACTAAGACAATGACATCTAACAAACCTAACAACCTCTAACCACTGCTAATGCTATCCTCTAATACATATGCAAAACACTGATAGCTAGCTAATTTTGATGCTAACCACTGATGAAGCAGACCTTTGACTTCCAGCAGACTTTTAACTTCAAACAGAGGTTTGGTCTTCAACAGTCTTTACAACCAACAGAGCTTAGCACTGAGCAGATGTTAGAGCCATCAGATGTTAGATATCATGCCATTGAAGGAAGTTGTGAGTCAAAACACTGTTTGTTCTGGATCATTTAGTACAGACCTGTTTTGGCATTTTATCATCTGTTCTTTTGTAGGGGTCAATCCCAACAATCTCCCCCTAGAACAGATGATGCCAAAACTCTTCTTTATTCCTGATCTTTATTCTCTCATAAGTTTTTCCCTGATTTGTCTCTTGAACTGTAGTTCAAAATTCAGGGAATTTTCATCATCTTCATCCCTGCACAGTTGAAGTTCCAGAAGATATTAAAGGTCAGCTACACCAGGCTTAGTGCATCCTTCCTTGTTATATATTCAACTTTCCCATTGGACTTGAGCAAAGTCAATACATGGGTCTGTTTATCAGACATCCACTTTAGTATTTTTGAGTTCAATGGGTTTCTTGGGAGAAGTGTTATTTGTGATGAGTTTGAGAGAGGTAAACTGCTTGATAACCCTTTTCTAGTTTCAGCAGATTGAGCTTGAGGCTTTGATGAACCATCTTTCAATTCATGTAGGGATTGATTTTTGTTTGCCTGTTTACTAATGTCAGCTTCTCTCTGTTTTTCTTCATCATCCATTTGTAACTGCCTTTTTCTTTGATTTAAGGCTCGGATGGATGCTTCTAAGGCAAGATCTGCACTGTAATTTTTAAACTTGTTCCAGTCTGGTGCATTCTTCCTTATTTGAGGATCTTTTTTCATCCTTTCACATCTGTTTGCTTCTTGTTTGAGAGCTGTGATAGGCCAGTCTTTGAACTAATGCTCATAGGCTTGATATGGTTTGTCTCTCATGATAAGCCCTATGATATCTTCCCTTAGCTTCTCTTGAGGATCAGCATTAGACATCTTCTTGTTTAACTCTTTTGCATATTCTTCTAGTTTTCTGACTTTACTTAGCTCATGCTGCTCAAGTTTTGACAAGTAGGTGTCACCCTTCCCTTTTCCCTCTTCTTTTGCTATGTTTTTAGCTTGTCTGGTTTTCAATTTCAGATACTCATCAATGCTTTTTGGAATTCTATAGCCATGAAGAGATGGAACGTTTCTTTTGGATGGATCAGCCTCTGTATAAAATTGTAACATTTCTTTTTGAACTGCAGCCAGTTTCAGAGGGTATGTTGTTTCAAGGGGTATGTTTCTAGAAGGATTGTGACCAGTAGGTGATGGTTGAGTGATGAAAGGTTCTGGATTTGTTTGGATAAATGGTGAAGATGAAAAAGTATTATGTGCAGGTATATCATCATCATTCACTGTGACCTTTCTTTTTCTTGTATACACTAGTTTTGGTGAAGGAGTTTTTGTAGGAGTTTAGGTTATAGGTGCGAATATTGATTCTGATAGAAATTTAGAAGTGTTTGTGGAAACCACTGTTGTCATAACATCTGTTGTGCCTTTTGTAACCTCAACATCTGTTGCAGTGTTCTTCAACTTCTTTTGCTCCCTTTTCAAAACCCTCTCCTTTGTCTCATTCTGAGATTGGATCATCCTCTTTGTTGCAACTTCATCATCTTCTTGAATTTAGCACCTCCCTTTTTCTTTTCTTTGCAGATGTTTCAGCAGAAGTTACTGAGGACTCTTTTATAGGCTCTGGGTTTTTCATAGTCATTTTTCTCCCCCTTTTGGCATCATCAACTGTTTCGAAGATAGGTGCAGGGGTAGTGCCAAGCAATGTTGTGAGAGCTTCTTTGATAACCTTAAGCTCTGCCTGAGTGTTCTTATATCTTGTCTCAACCTCATTTTTGAACATTTTTACACGTATTTCATGTTGGTGGTCAGCATGTTGGCGTTGTTGTTGAAACAAAGGATATACCTGTTTGATTATATCAGTTGTTTGAAGAGCAGAGGATTGAGCAGTGTTTTGAGACTTTGAAGATTCTAACATCTGTTGCAGCATATTTTTGATATATGCCACTGATGTCTCAATTTTTGTAACTCTCTCCATCAAATCTTTAGTTTTTAGATCATCACCTAACTTAATAGGATCATCTGAACTCCTATCAGAAGTCGTAGTTATATCTATGTTATCATGAACAAAGGTTTCAACCCTTGTTTCAAACATAGATGCCCCTTTTTCTTGGTACTGGGGACTTCTTTCTATAGCAGATGTTTCCTTAACAAACTCAACAGTGGTTTTAATACCAGTAGTGGTTGCCATGGTAGCCTCGATAGAAATTGCCTTCAAGGGAGACTTATTTATGAAACTACTGTCCAAATGTAAATAAGTGGATTCAACATCTGTAGTAGCTGCTCCACTTGAACTACCAACAAGAATTTCATGAAATTCAAGTGGTGTAACCTCCTCAACTGTTTGTGGGTTAGTCAATAAAATTTTATCAAACACAGCTATTGTGGAAGTTGTATTCTCAGTAATGTGTTGGTGAGAGAGGCTGTTTTGTGTCTGACTTTTAATGACCTCAAACAGAGACAGCAGGGTTGATGTAATTTGGGATGTGGGGAGTGATATAGAAGAAGAATTTGCCCTGGGAGAAGGATAGTTCAACATACTCTTAAATGAGGGTAATGTTTCAAGTTGTGGTGTCCCTGTGCTTACAAAATGTTCCTTTTGTGAGGAATCATGAGGAGTTGTGGTTTTGGGTGGAGATCTTTCCAACTGTTGTGAGGAAGTAGCAACAGTGGTTTGTTGTGACGTTTGTGTTGTCACAGGGTTAACTTCTGGGATCTCATCTTCCAAAAGGCCCTTTTTGGTAGGTTTAGTGGGCTTGATGGATTTTTTTTGGTGATTTTTGGTGTGGGTTGCACAACAGTGGTTAAGCTACTGTGGTCACCAAGAGCAGTGGGTTCAGCAGCTGAGGTCTGAGGAGTAGATGTGGACTCATCCAAATTTTGCTCAGACTCCCCTGCTTGTGTTTTAGAAACTTTTGACTCTTTGGCCATAAGGCGAGTAAATGTTTCAGACGTTAAGCTATTTATTTGAAACGGTATGCCCTGCTTAAGAACATGTACCTCTCTTTTGGAACTTTCTGTTGTAAACAATAACTTGAAAATCTTGGAAATAAAAAGAAAGCATGTGCCTTTTTGTTTTTCATATTTTCCAGATTTGTTACCAAATCATTAAACAATGCTTGGGAGTAATTGTAATCAGTTTTAGACATAATAGCATACCCCAAGTATTGAATTTTCAATGGTATTTCGTCAAAACCAGTTGTTTTATTTGAAACACATGTGAGTAAAGTGTGAAACAGGAATTTCATAGGAAGAGGAAATTTCCCTTTTTCATAGTAGCTTTTGTTAGTTTTCCTGTATACCCTCTATTTACCAAATCAACTTGATACTTATCCTTAGGGAAAGAGATTTTACCTGCAAGATCGTCCATCTGAAAAACTTCTGAGATGGTTTGTGGGGTTATCGGAACCATGATACCTCCTACTTTAGATGAGATTACCCAAGGCTTTTTATTTTGAATTTCAGGTTCTGCATTTGCCCCGAAATCTCGTAGGGTGTCTTGATAGATTGGAGCATTACAAGAGAGCAAAGTTTTATACTTTGATGAAGACAGGATATCGATGATATGGTGAAAATCTGTGTTTTTTCTCCGCCTTTTCGAAGGTACAGAGGTAATTGTGTGGATGTTTGATGATGAGAACCATGATCGGATTTGAGAAATTTGATCGGTTATGAGAAACTTTGAATTTTTATTTTGAGGATAAAAACTTTGTTTGAGGATTATATCAATGGTTTCAAACATCGGACGGTTAAATATTGACGCGTGGCAAGATCTGATGACAATTGCCTTTCCACGTGTATCCTCTGACTATGAATGGATGACTGTTGTTTTGTAAAACCATTGATGTGTGTCATCAGTGTTTGTGAACTGTGTAAGTTTTACCTCTGTCAGTGGTTTTGAAACAGTGGATAAGGCCAACACAGAGATTTGACCAAAAAGACAGAGGATTCACTTTGTTTTGATTTTCTGAAAACATTTTTATGCTATTTACGCATGGAACACCAGAAAACTGTTTTTACTTCATGTTTAGCATTTCAAACCTAGAAATCAGACTTTTGAAGGTGGATGTTTCTAATGCTTGGATTTGAAACGTCTGCCAGTTGATCTCTAGTTAGAACATGATGCATAGAAATCAAACCTTTTCATAGTAATCCCTCACAAGGTGATGTCTGAGTTACACTGTATTTTGTCGTGGAGTGTTAGACTGTTTTGAAACTTCTGCACCTTTTTTTGTGGATGAATTGTTGAAATTTAAGATCCTCATAGCAGATCCACAGTCTTTTTTTAAAACATCTTTTGCTCTTGTGATGATAAATTTGAGTACCTACAAATTTAGCCTAGACAAGCATATTATGAACTAACCTTGACCATCAACAGATTTCTTTTGATCCATTATCAATGAAAGGTAACTCCCTTCTCTCTAAAAATAGAAAGGTTTTACTTCCTGGCAGGTTTTGAGCTTTAACCATTTAAAACAAGTGAAAGCTCAACATGTATTACTTTTCAGAAAACAAAAATACTAAAAAAGGAGTAACACGTGACCGGATATATACATGAAATCTTTACTTTTTTTAAGATTAAGTAAAAATCTCTTGATAGATGAATCAATTAGACCTGATAGATGTCCTAAGTCCTCTCTTAAAACAATTTTTAACTTGATATACATCAGTTACCTGAATCTACCTATAAACAATGGTTGCACTCAGCTTGTTTGGTAACAGATGTTTGAGCAAAGACGAAAATTCAATTTTAGGTTTTCCTTTTGTAGTACTAGCCTGTGAACTCTCAGGTGTTTTATGTTTATACTCTTTTCTTTTGTCATTAAAAGTTTTGAGATAAACACACTTTTAGAGTTTTATGATTTTTCTTCTATTCACCTTTTAACCTTTCCATAGGCAGATGTCATAGCATTCACTGGAAGGTTTTTAAGGAAAGAATAATCAATCCAGAATAATTTACAGTAATGTTTTGAGAACCTTAGTCATTTTTTGCAAAATGCTTATGCTAAAATTCACATTACTTTTGATCTGGTTTTCTAAATATCAACCCATAACCTTTGTAGGATTTTACCCTTCTTAAAATTTTCTAGTAACTTTTGTTCCTCATATAGATCTTGTTCCTAAGGTTTAGGTTCACCTCAGTCTTTTAAAGACATTAGATGAATCCTTAGCAACCATAAATCATGGAATCATCACAAATTCCAACACAAACAATGAAATCGTATACAACGTGATTTGACTCTTACTCTGTTTTCCAACAAATACGAACAACACAGTATCACTGAAATTGAGCTGATCTTTTTATGTCAAATCGATTGTTAGATCGAATTCGAGTGACCAAGCTCTGATACCAATTGTTAGGATCTGAGTTTGACCTGCTTGTGTTGTTTTAAACAAATTAATCATAAAACAAGATAAAACACATAAAACCTTGCAGCGGAATACAATCTAAAACTTTATAACACAACCAAGGAGAGATTAGCTTTCATCATACAATATTTTCATTGCTCAAAAGATTGAAAAATAACAAACAATTACATGCATGAATCACTAACTCACTCTCAGCCCGAGCTCACACAGGTTAGATCGTACAAGATAAGTGTGTGCGTGAGCTAAATAGAATAGTACATGCACTGTCTATTTATAGTACTAATCCTAACCTCTGTGGCATGTTTGCTGACATCACCAAGACAATGGCATCTAACAAACCTAACAACCTCTAACCACTACTAATGCTATCCTCTGATACATATGCAAAACGCTGATAGCTAGCTAATTATGATGCTAACCACTGATGAGCTTAACCACTGATGAAGCTTTATCCAATGTTCTTCAAAGGGTGATCAGACCTTTGACTTCCAGCAGACTTTTGACTTCAAACAGATGTTTGTTCTTCAACAGTCTTTACAACCAACAGAGCTAAGCACTGAGCAGATGTTAGATATCTTGCCATTGAAGGAAGTTGTGAGTCAAAGCACTGTTTGTTCTGGATCATTTAGTACATACATGTTTTGGCATTTTATCATCTGTTCTTTTGTAGGGGTCAATCCCAACATGGAGACCTTGTTTTACAACCATGCTAAAAACTATAAAAGTTAAAATCCGATGTGGATCACGAAAACTCGTCATCTGATCCGTATTCAACCTCAATTTCCCCATCTGCTGCTAGATTTTCGTACCGTTAATTCTTAAAAGATATTTAAATCTTGCTCTAGCAAAAGCTTTGGTATACAAATCTGCTTTTTGTTCATTAGTGTGGATTTTTTCTATTCGAATCAACTTTTTCTCGTGGCAATCATGGATAAAGTGATGTCGAACCAAATTTTTAGTGATATCTATGGCAACCTTATTGTCTACATATATTGGTGTGTCAAAAAATTGCAAAATGTCTCTCATCTGTTGTTGTATCCATAGTATCTGGGAACAATAACTGGATGCTGAAACATACTCAGCTTCACACGTAGAGAGAGCGACTGTGGTTTGTTTCTTGCACTGCCACAAGAACTGGCAACCGGCCGTCGTTGATTTGGCAGCAACCGTAATCTGAATCAGAATATCCAGTGAGGTCGAAGTTGTCATTTCGCAGATACCACAAGCCGGTGCTTGGGCAACCTTTCAAGTATCTGAAAATCCGCTTGACGATCATCATGTGTGACACTCTCAGACTGGATTGATAACGGGCACAAAGGCATGTCAGATACATGAAATCTGGCCTCGATTCTTTGAGGTACATATGTGACGCAATCATTGATACGTACAAAGTTTCGTCAACTTTCACTCCGGCTTCATCTGGGCAGATGCCATGATTAATTGCCAATGGGGTAGATATTGGTGTGGCTCCTGACATTTTGAACTTTTACAAGATATCATGAACATACTTTGTCTGATGGATGAAGATACCATTAGGAAGCCGATCAACCTTAAGTCCTAGAAAGAACTTCATTTCCCCCATTGAACTCATTTCAAACTTCTTGTTCATGACAATCTGGAATTCTTTCCAAAGGGCATCGTTTGTTGATCAAATATGATGTTGTCCACATAGATCTGTACTATCAACTAGTGTTCATCTACATCCTTAGATAGATATGTACTATCAACAAGTGTCCCTCTACTTCCTTAGTAAAGAGTGCGCTATCAACAATGTCGCGAATAAAGCCGTTGGATAACAAGTGCCGAGAGAGTGTCTCATACCAAGCTCTCGGGGCCTGATGCAACCCGTATAAAGCTTTATTGAGCAAATACGCTTTGTCCTTGTGCATCGGACCGACAAACCCTAGTGGTTGAGCGACATACACAAGCTCCTTCACCTTTCCTTATAGAAAAGCAGATTTGACATCGAGTTGGTACACTTTAAAACCCTTCCATGAAGCAAAAGCTAGGAAGATGCGGATGGCTTCTAAGCGAGCGACCGGAGCATACAACTTTATGTAATCAATACATTCTTGCTGATGAAAACCTTTAACAACGAGCCGAGCTTTGTTGTGCACAATTACCCTCGGTCATCCCTTTTACACTTGAAGACCCACTTAGTCGCTATAGCTTTCTGAATGGCTGGTAGGTCCACAAGCTTCCATACTCCAAGTTTTTTGATTTGTTGCAGCTCTTCCTACATTATATTTACCCAGCTCTCATCGGCAAGCGCTTCTTTTGGCATTTTAGGCTCATTCTGCGAAATAAAGCAACAATGTAAGCATATATCTTGAATCGGTGCAATTTTAGTATATAAACAACTGAGATCCTTGTTGATCTGATTTCTCATATTTACTCTTGTTCGCAGCTCTCCAATGATGTTATTAAACGGATGGTAAGACATAGTCCTCGGTATTACTTCACTGAGAACATTCACATCACTCTCCAAATTAGTAATGTTCTTTTCAGCAACCAGCGTACTTGTCGAAGCTTCATTCTGATTACCAGTAACCGCAGATTTATTTAGTAGACTTGTGATCTACGTAGATTCTTCATCAGAACTAGATCCTCCGTTATGTAAGTTAGCTCAGCATCTGAATCAGAATCATCTTGTTGTTCTGTTGCGGGCTGTGTATCATTCAACACTGTGCCGAGGCAACCGCTTCGCTCCAAAAACTAATAGGTAACTTGGAATCAACAAGCATTGTGCGGGTTGTCTCTATGAGAGTGTGATTCTTATGATCAGCCACTACATTTTGTTACGAAGTGTAGGGGGCGCTGAATTCGTGAAGAATGCCTTTGTCGTTACAGAATTCGAGCATACGATTGTTCTTGAATTCAGTTCCGTTATCACTTCTAATTCTTCTGTTGGGCAAATGATATAGATTTTCAAGCTTTCGGAAGAAAATCATCAGATTATCGAACGTTTCGTCTTTACTCTCCTGAAAGTATACCCACAAGAATCACAAATAGTCGTCGGTCACAACAAGGCAGTAGAGATCTCCGGATATAATTTTCACGTTAACCGGTCTGAAAAGATCCATGTGTAGCCTCTCTAGCGGTATTTTGATAGAATTCAATATCTTCTTCGGGTGCGACTTCTTATGTTGCTTCCCCTTTTTGCAGCTAAGGCAATCGTCGTTTAGATGTAAGCTTTTCAGATTAACACCTTCCACTAGATTGTTGTGAACCAGATAATTCATTTTCCTCATATGTATGTGCCCCATCTTTCTATGCCACAGAACGATTCTTTTTCAGTTGCTTTGGTTATAAAACATTGGGCTGTCTTCGAACCAGTGGATGCAAAGCTCATATCTAGAACATAAAGATTATTTTCCTTTGGAGCGCGCATGAGGATCCACTCCTCAGGAATATTGAATCCTGGTTTCAGAATCAAGCATTCTTTGTCATTGAAATGTGTTGTAAATTTCTTATCACAGATTTGCGAGATACTCGGCAAATTGTTCTCTAGTTCGGCAATATAGATGACTTTGTCGAATGAAACCACGCGTTAGATAACTTTCCTTCTCCGACAATCCTTCCTCCTTGAGTAGGGCTAGCATTCCATCATGTGCCTGGAAACTCCATTGTCCATGATCCATTTAGAAATTATTGCCCTTGGGAGCCCCTGCACCAAAGATTAAAATTCATTTAAAAAGGGAAACCCAAGCCATTTTGCTCTTGGGTGGATTCGGGATATCTATCTGTGGAACTTTAATGACCTTTTCTTTTTTTTTTCAACAACATGTTCAACCTTTGCTTCAGTTGTAACATTTGTTTTCTTATCTTCAGATGATGACTTTTGTTTTTCCACCCAAGTTTACGTTTACAAAATTGCTTTCTTTCTGTAAAAATTTGAATCCTCCTGTTCATTAGTTTTAGATATTTCTCCAACTTTAGTTTTTGAATCTTTGAAAACTGCTGGTTTAACAACATTTAGGATTTTGTGTTTCTTTTTAAGATTTGAAATTGTACAAACTTTGTGACTTTCTTTTTCTCATCATCTGAAGATTTTGGACCATGGTGAGCAGGTTTACGTTCGGGCAATTGCGAGCAATGTGTCCTACTTCACTGTATTTGAAGAATGTCCTACTGTTAGTGACAAAGGATTTGTTCACCTGTTCACGACGCTTCTTCTCAGCATAGAACTCGTCATTTGGTGGTTCCTTACCCAACCTCTCTTTTTCATTTACGGTGTTCGATCCAAAAACAAAGTTTACTTTCTTTTTAAATTTCGGTTTTTGGTATCGATCATTCCTCTTCTTTTCATACCCCAAACCCTTACGTTTGTTTTCGGGATAAATCTTACCAATGTAACCATTATTAATTGACCATTTGGGTTTAGAATAGTATGAATCACTTAAAGTTTCAACTTCAGACACACTCATTTTTGTCAATTTAAACGCTTGATCAATCTTTCAAAGTTCATGTTCTGAATCTGAAATTCTTGATCAGAATATAGTTTGTCCGATCCTATCATTGTATATGCAACCAATGATGAATCATCATCCGAACTAGATTCCGATTTCTCAAGATCATTCTTGTGAAAACCCTCCTCATTTTCATAACTTCAACTTGTTGTTTTCAAGTTTGACTCAGCACATTCAAATTCAGTGCTATAACTTTCACTATTTAAAACATTTTCAACTATTGTTTTGACCACTTCAGATTCATAGTCATCATTGGTTTTAGTGAAAGTCACATCAATGTTCTCAGGCAGCTCGTTAGTCTTTTCAGTTTTTTATTTTAAATTGAGCGCCTTTCCCACCCCGGATGGTTTCCGTCGACCATAACTATCCCACATTGGCGGAGGAACGCGATTGTAACTAGCACCTTTTGCTTTATTTTTCTGATCACTTTCTTCTATTTCAATTTTTCGGAAGTATGTGATCGATGACATATGAACTTGTTGAATAGCTAATTAGTAGTTTATTAACTCTTTCGGTTTCAGTTCTCATCTTTTCCAATTCACTTTTTAGCTTGGCAATTGTGTTCAAATGGATGCTATGGCCATTTGTTTATCCATTAAAGTTGCCTTGAGCATCGAAAATGTGGAAGCATCTTCTCTATATTGTTTAATTGTTCTAGATAATTTGTCATATGCTTCTTTTATCTCATTATACTCATGTGACACATGATCTAAAGCCCTTTTTAGTTCATAAAATTTTAGGTCTTTTTCAGCACATTCCTTACAAGATTCAACACATTTCTTGCAAGGTTTCTCAACCTCAACTATTACTTCCTTAACCACTTCCCTGACTCGATCATTCACAGACTCGTCACTTTTCTGAGCATCCTCGGAGACTACCTCTTTAAGATTTGCCATCAAAGCCTTGTCAGCAATCTCTTTCAGATTCTCAGCAGTCATTTCTTTCGTCACATCAATCACTTCGATCACTTCGGGTTTAGTGTCTTCTTCGGGTTTAGCCTGATAGCTCGAATCAAAGTATCCCGCAAAAGAAGGAAACATATCACCAGGAATCAAATTCCTAAATGCACTATGTAAGATATTTTCCTCTACAGCATGATTTTCCATGTATTGTGCGAGCACGGCTTCCTCCAGAGCTTCGTCAAACACAGCTTCTGTATATTCTTCATTTTTTGGTTCATGATCTTTGATGATTTCTGCAAGTAATGCTAAACTTTCGTCTTTCATAATGTATTTTCCCCAGTTAAATCCTTCGTCTTCCTGAGCGACCACTAAAGATTTATCTTTTGTCTTTGATGATCCGTCTTCAATTTGGACCATCCTTGAGTTGGTTTGTGGTGGAAACGGACGATGATAGATTGCTTTAATGTAGTAATCGTCTTTGAAAGGATTTTGATTGGAGTTGACTGGTCTGTTTGTGCATTCTCACTTGAAATGGCCTTTCTCTTTGCATTGAAAGCACGTAATGTTTGACTCGTCGAATCCAAACTTGCCTTCTAAACCTCTAATACTTTCTCGCCCGGTAATTTCCATGAATCTTTGTGCTCGACGAACAATCGACACCATACACCATTTGATATCTATATTTCAAGTTCCTCGGGATAAATTTGATCGTAATCTTCTTTCGTCATATTGGGATTACCGATATTCCCAGCAATCAAACTCTCATAAGATTCGAGAACTGAAGCTAAGAGTGCCATATGTTGCTTTGTGGTGTGCTCGTTGAAATCTTAAGTGTTCTCTAGATTTACCGCGATGTTGTACTGTAAGATTCTTTGATTTGGATTAGCTTGACTTGATTGAGTGTTTAGGAAACTTGATCCTTGAGATGAATTTGGTGTATGTGGTATGTTCGGATCATAACTTGGAAATGATTGAAACCCAGTTGGTTTGGATGAAGGATTTGCAGATGTATCGGCACTGAATGCTATTTATACTTTCGGGCTTTGAATCCCAGTTGAACTGCTTTTGTAGTACAATCCAACATCTTGATGCACTTGAATGATTTTCATCTTCGCCACCTATTGCATTTCTAACTCGTGACTCTCTAACTTCTTAATGAACTTCGAAAGAGAATATCCACTATACTCATTCCCGTTTTTCAATATCGTCAGGTATGTGGACCATTCACCATCAGGAAGAGCGTCATTAAGTTTATCGACCAGTTCTTCGTTCGTTTTCAGAATCCCTAATCTCTTCATTTGCACAATCAAGTGACAGTATCGTTCAATCAATTGCTTCATTGTTTCTCCTTTCAACAAACTGAAGATATCGAATTCTTTGCGAAACATAGCCTTCTTACTTTTCCTCATCTCTATACTACCTTGATATTTTACCCTCAATGCATTCCATAAATATTGTGAGTCATCTTCGTGTTGTAGAAGTATCAAAATATCTTCCTTGATTGATTATTGTAGAATGCTCATCATCTTCTTTTCTTTTCGTAGACAAATTTATCTTTTTCGGGTCCTGAAAGTTGTGACGGTGTCTTCTCCAAACCATTTTCTCCAATAGGTGGGGTATATTTTTCTTCTTTAGCGCACCAACATGCAAAGTGATTTTCTTGCACCCAATTCTTGAATCTTTCACTCCAACTGTCATACTCATCTAAGCTCATCAACTTTGGCGTTTTCACCATCGTTCCCATTTCGTTCTCCATTTTCAAGTTCTGTGCGGTTTTGGTGTTGCTAACCGCCGTTGTGGTAAACGCATTGATGAATTCGTTTTCCATCTTTCTTGTACAGATTTATGAAACAACACGAAACTTGACAAACGATTAAATTTCAAACTTTTCAAAAACCTTATTTACCTTCGTGTGAAGATAAACTTATATTCGTGCGAAGGTAAATTGCACTTTAAAACAATAATCTATGTTATCTTCGTGTGAAGATAGGTTATCTTCGTGCGAAGATAGACCTAAGAGGGAAATTTATCTTCGTACGAAGATAAAACTATGTTCGTGCGAAGGCAGTCCAACATTTAATGAATTTTGCAATTTTCAACATGAATTTGTTTGTTTTTAGATCATAATCTTTCAAGGGTTTATCTAAACATTATTTTACATTACATATCTGAAAATTAGTTCATTTTAACCATGAATTCATTTTAAATGTGAAAAAGAAGTATGAAGTAGAAATAGAAATCTTCACGTGTAGATGTTTACAAATCAGGCTCCCTGAGCTCTTATACCACTTGTAGGATCGAAATCTACTTTAGCAAAGGTACCTAATTTGTATCTATGTTCATGATTGCGGAATTAGCAAAGATAGTGACATTGACACATATATTTCATTAATTCATTGATTTCATTCAATTGGTAAACGTTTACAATTAGTCTGAAATCTGGCAGAGCTTCACCGTCAATGTCGCAAAAGTTCTATACATCAATGCACCTAGCGACCTATTTATAGGAAACAACCTACCTTTGTACGAATGTAGTTATCTTTGCACGAAGGTAGTTTACCTTCGTGCGAAGGTAGCATTCTACCTTCGTGCGAAGTTAATTACATATACAAAAACTTCTAACAGTTAACCCTATTACATACACGACTCGATTCTAAGATGTAGGCATAGACATTCTGCATCAACATTTATGTTATAGATTTTGTACTTTCTTACTGAGCAATTATGTTAAGACTTGTCTTTGGGGCGTCAACGACATGGCATTCATCATGACAGTGCATAACTAAAGTTCACGATGTCTCTAACTTGTACTTGATTAGTAACTTGGCAAGTTAGAGGCGTATAGATCGATCTTAGCTCTGATTCATGATTCCTGTTTGAGATGGAATAATGTATGTACGCTTAGACGCACCATCTCCTTGTTAACTAACTAACTAACTGTGTACCCCTTTGTTTAGCTCCGGGCACTTTTGTGTAACATGACTTATTTATTGTTAGATCACCGTTGTGTAGCTAGTATATGCATATTATTTGTTATGTTTCAGATATGTCTTATATGCTTATGTATGCATTTGATTATGCATAGATTATGTTTCTGATCGTGTATCGGATTATGTTTCTAATTATGTTAAGTTCTAGTTATTTTCTATTTCTGATTATCGATCTATATCCGATTTGATTCCCTTCATGTATTAGTTGTATTTATTTTTGCCTCAGTATCCGTATGAGTATCCGTCTCAATGTCAGTATTAGTTTCCAAGTTAGTTTCAGACTCGTGTTTAGTTTTTTTATCTATCAACGTCTGTATTTTGTATTTGATTAAATGTTTGTTCTAATAATTGACGTTCAGTTGTCTCTATTTCATGTTGGATTTCTTGATCGGTTTAAATATATTTCTAATAGTTTATGTATCAGTCTTGCATCTGCATTTGTTTTCTGTATCTGTCTTTATTCAATATATGTGTTGGTTCAGTATTATTATTAATTCAACACCAGTCCTAAATATTTATATTTTTCAATATATATATATAAGATCTTGTGTCAGTTAAGTACTAGTGTATGTGTTTAGTATGAAATGTAGTTTTAGTGTTGGTTGACCGGTTCAATTTTAGTTATATGATGTTTCATTCTCCATTGTTTGTTTTTACATGTACTTTTGATTTCTCCATTACTAAGCCAATGGCTCAGTCATAGTTCTCTTTTTGTGTTGTCTTATTTGTTTGTCATGTAATTTGGAAAATCCGGGGAATGAGGAGTTCTTTGAAGATCAAGATTTACTTTATTTTGTAATATAACGAAATGTAATTGGCGTTCTTTTGAGTTAATTGTTTGGATTGCTTTTCAGATTTAATATATGTAAGAGTAACACGTCTGCCCATCAGGGTGAGGTGTTACATGTGGATGATGATATATTTATCTAATGCATTGTGGTGGTTGCAGCCTCTACCCAAAAATTCATAAGCAAACCCGATCTTACCACAATCATTGTTTTAGAATTAACCAATGACTTGTTGTTTGTGTTAATTCAACAAGTCCTTAGCTAATTATGTGACCACGTCTTGTGTGTCATAATAAAGCTATAGAGTTACCATGTTGAGTTGCAACAGATGTTGAACCATTTATAATCACTTTTCCATCCAACAAATAAGTATTATGCTCTTTTCCTGCTCCTCCTAACATTACTATGGACCCCTTTACAATTATGGGTTTGCCATCGATTCACATGTTAACCATTTTTCTCAAAAGCTCCTAAAGACATAAGACTTCTTTTGAGATCTGTAAAAAATATCACATCTTTGAGATCAAACTCAATTTCATTATCCAGTTTCAATAAAATTGTTCCATGACCAAGAGTCTTACATGATCTATCATCACCAAGTTTAATTGATCACAGATCTTCCATCGGTAAGCTCTTGAAAAACTCCTTCACTTGTGTCATATGAACAGAACACCTTGAATCCATAACCCACTATCTATTACACACAACACATTAGAACTCTAATAGCCTATCCTTTCTTTTCTTTTTGTTTTCATTTCTGGACATTCTCTCTTCAAACGCTTCTGAGAATTTCACAAGAAACACCTTCTCTTAAACTTTGACTTGGATCTAGGTTGTATCTTTTGATTTAAACTCCTCTAGTCAGCCCTTTACGAACAATCCATCTCCACCTTCTTCTTTGAATCTATTATCTTCTTTATTTCTTTTGAATTAAGAGTTGCTAACACTTCTTTCATGGTTAAAGTTTCCATCCCTTACATAAGTGTATCCACAAAATGATGATGTAAGGAAGATGATTGCTTGATCTTCATCATCTAACTCCACTTCAATGTTTTCAATGTCCGAGATTAACTTATTGAATTCATCAATGTGGTCTTCAAGAAACTTTCCAGAAGTCATATCCCTTGTTCAATTACAAATGATTGGCTAATGGTTTTGTCATGTATAGAGTCTCTAACTTTGCCCAAACACAAGCTCTAGATGATTCTTTTAACATTTCTCTTAATAGTAATTCACCATAACTAAATCTAATTGCACTGTGAGCCTTTTCGAGTATATCTTTCTTAGTAAGATCACCAAGCAGTGGCGAAGCTTGACCCGAATGACCGGGGGGGGGGGGTCGAAAACGTATATACCCAAAAATTTCTATAGAACCGGGGGGTTGAAAAGGCATATACCCAAAAATTTCTTTACGAAAATTACATATATAACACTACTAACCGAAAAGTTCAGGGGGTCGGGCGCCCCCGGCCCTATTATCCTTCGCTCCTGTTACCAAGAAAGTTTGCTTAACCCAACAAAGCATTAGTAGCATCACTGATGCTTTAATGAATAAGTAACTCACTTGTTGGGGATCAGAGTTTACGTTTGCAGCGGATTCATTGGATATGGTTGAGTTCTTGTTCATGAGTGATCCGAATTGTATTTCCATGGTGCAGAATAATGAATGAATACAAGGAAATCAAAAAAAGCAGAGAATAATGGACAATTATAAATGAACTTGAATGTCTTGGTGCCGGATCATGTTGCCGGCAGTTAAGTATAAATACATAAGTTTTGGCGGGTTTTTTTTGGCGGGTAATTGCTCCGGCAGTTATTTGAATCTTCACCCGCTTATCAAACCGATAATACATGAGCTTATCATTCTAATATCCGAATACATATCATATCTACTTATATAAGTTTGAACAAATATATAAAACATAATAAAGTTTAATAATTCTAACATAACCCCCTTAAACTTTAGTTATGTTTCCGAGCTTGTTCCATGACACTCATGTTGGCTTCTTCGACAGCCCATCTTGCGTGATTGAAATTGAAATGTTTCCTCTTCTTTTGTTGATTCCAGTCATCCCCTTCGTTTCCAGCAAAGAGTGCAAAGTGGACCGGAGCAGCAGTCTCATTTTGAACATCACTTGCACTTTTCCGTCTCACATGGCAACCGTTTGAGGAACCTTCTTCTTCATTCACCATCTCCTTGTCAAGCACCTTTTCTTGAACTGTTTTAAATCTGTAATAATACTCTAAGACGTCGAGATACATGGCATAAATAATCCTCATGTAGTCTCCGTCTTGGTAATCAAATCCTAGATCTTTTGCTATCGTCGGCCATAAATTGTCTGTTGTGACTTCCCGGTAGCCGTAGTCTCTTGCCACCAGTACATCAGACTTAACAAGTCTATTTTTCTTTTGTTTGGAGCATATGGAGGAATCGGTCTTGAGGATATTCCCATATAAACATTCAGGAACCACTTCACCATTTCCTCAAATTTTGTCTCCAATGTGTGTTTGTACTTAAAAACAAACTCCCTATCATCGATCATGCCAGGAATGCCTTGCAGTCGGCAAATTCGTGGAACTCCATTGCCTTAATGATCATCAAACTCCAATCCGTCTCTTGCAAAGACAAATTTAATTCTTCGAAATAGGAGTTTAAATATCGTTCTTTGAATTCATCATCATAAACACTTACATCGAGTATTCCCTGTTTTTCAGATAACCCGATTTCTTCTTCCCTTGTCAGACCACTCACTTCGTTCACGGAATTATTTACCGGAGTTGAGAACATAGGATAAATTCTGCAATTATCACCGGACTTATTAACGGTGTAGCCTTGCAGTGTCAATTGATCCATGCTCAAAACGTTTAGGTCTAACTCCGGAGAATAAAATACACTTTGAATTCTCATTGTTTCATTACTTGTCTTAATCTCAACCGACCCAACCCCTCGTGAGAATAAGAAATTGTTTCCCCTAGATTGTGTGTCAACCCCGACAATACGTTTAATACGTTTAAACACATTTAGGTTTCCGGCAATGTGGTGTGTAAATACAGAACTAACATACCAAATATCGCTCCATAGCCCTCCTTCGGTACCGACAACAATCATCTCCTGATGATCACAGGTCCCTCCTTCTTGTTTCTGTATTCCCGTATTCACCGCCTGTCGAATCAATTGAGTTGCCTCGTCGGTTTCCTTTTTCTGACATGAATAAATCTGGTGCCCCGGTTGGTGACAATAATAACATGTTCTCACTCGAGGAATTCGTTTGTCTTTGCCATTCATCTCGTCTGTGCAGTGTTGGCATGACATCAAAGTGGAAGTGGATTTGATTGCGGTCTTCGTCTTCCCCATTGATGCTCTGATACCACTGTGTTGGGGATCAGAGTTTATGTTTGCAGTGGATTCATTTGATATGGTTGAGTTCTTGTTCATGAGTGATCCGAATTGTATTTCCATGGTGCACAATAATGAATGAATGCAAGGAAATAAGAAAAGCAGAGAATAATGGACAATTCTAAATGAACTTGAATGTCTTGGTGCCGGATCATGTTGCCGGCAGTTAAGTATAAATACATAAGTTTTGGCGGGTAACTGCTCCGGCAGTTATTTGAATCTTCACCCGGTTATCAAACCGATAATACATGAGCTTATCATTCTAATATCCGAATACATATCATATCTACTTATATAAGTTTGAACAAATATATAAAACATAATAAAGTTTAATAATTATCTTGTCTTTCACGTTATCGTTTGAACTTAGTAGACACCATCTTGATCTTTAGTTTCAGAATAGAATTGACGAACAACTTTCTTTGAATTAAGCAAACAAGTCTCTAATACCAATTGTTAATCGAACACCAAAGAAACGGACTGAAATTGACACAATGGAACAACTATATATTGAATCAAAACCATAGCGATCATACATAGTCGAAACGGAAAGTCAATTACAAGTGATAACCTAATCAATTTGATGTAACTAGCTATACAGGCAAAAGCCCCACATATGTTCATCTATCTACCGTTAAACAAACTCTACTTCTAATTTGACACTTCTAGTCCCTAAAGAAAGGAACATTATTCACTTGCAGCTAAAACATATAAACTTTGTAGCAATGACTAGTAGGTCCCCAGCTTTAACTTTGTTGACTATGAACCAATTTTGACTTAATCTTCAACACATATTTTACTATTTTATTTGCTGGTTCGATACAAACAAAACCTTAACACAACATATGATTTATAATAATGCAGCCCTCATGTGAAAAAAATCTATCAAATTATACAACTCTATTACGCATGGAAATTAAAGCAACGTCACTGAAAATCATGTACATCTTGACAATATCAAAATTAAATTAGGTTATGCTTAAAGTAGTTAAAAATAAATGTAGGTATTTAGTTATACATTATTACATCCCTTACATCGTTGTAGGTGGATCATGGATCCAATGTAGTTCAATATCAACTTCACCGGTTTCAACATTTCGCAAACGAAGAGAGAGTTGTTGAACAACTTCTTTATCTTTCCATATAATACAACTTTCTTCTGCAAGATAGTTTGTCCTCACAGGCGGTATCCTCTTTAGAACGGTCCCATTTGGATGCCTCTCTAAACGAGGCAACTTCAACGCATCCACAAATGATTTTATTTCAAATTCTGCATCTCCCATCGGGTCATCTTTTGATAGCATATCATGGTCATACACGGTCTGCAATCAAAATCACTATAAAAAGTTACATACTTTTGTCTGACTTAAATATTCATTACTATTAAAAGTTTAGGTTTTTATTTATTTATAAACTGCTCGTTTTTTTGTAACGGGGAGCCCTACTATTTGTTAGGGGTGAGCATAAAACCGAATTAACCAAACCGTAACCGAATTAACCGAAAAACTAAACCGAAATTACCGAAAACCGAAATAATCGAAGGGTCGGTTATTTTTTTGATAACCGCATGTTGCGGTTCGGTTATGGTTATGGTTATTATTAGTTTCATAACCGCAAATAACCAAACCGAACCAAATGTTTTAAACATGGCTGAAGTCATAACACCATAGGTTTTAAGTTAGTGTTTAAGTGTTTAACCATGACCCAATCTATTTTTTTTTTAAGTGTTTAAACATTTTAACCATGACCCAATCTCATTGAATTTAAAACTCTAGCCACTTTGTGTTTGTATGTATGCTTCCACATAACACACGTTACTTTTGTTTTTGGAATTAAGTATCCATGTGGAAGTGAAATATAATTGATAATTCTAGAAACTTTAACCATGTATATTGATTTTTTTGCGCATAAATTTTGCATAACCCACACATTTAAAGCCTAACTTTAAAAACGATAAAATAACCGACCTATAACCAAACCGAAACCGCATTAACCGCAAATGACTGATTAATCGAAACCGTATTAACCGAAACCTAACAGTTATGATTTCGGTTATAGGCAATAACCGAACCGAACCGCACCATGCTCACCCCTACTATTTGTAGCGCATATTTTTATATTGGCAAATACCATAAAAAACAAATATACTGTCTTATTTTTTTCTAATAAAAGTCTCTTAACATTTTTTAGCACTATAAAAACCAACATACTTTCTGTTTTGTCTCACAAAAGTCACTCAACATTTTTTTGAATATTAAAGTCCCTTCACATGTTTACATTTGAACAAAATTATAACAAAAAATTTTGTAGAACTTGCTACATGAAGTTATGTTACAACCTAAAGTATGTTTGTAAATATATAGGGCATTGCAATAGAATAGAAAATAATTAAAAATGAAAATCAAACAAAAAAATATTAGACCTAATCAAATAAATGAATTCAATTTATATGTAGCCCAATAAACTGAGTAACAAATAAACCATACTTTATCTTCAGTCGAATAAACCAAATTATATGAATTACGTAGTAATCGATTAAAGCCGAAAACCAAACCAAATTCGATTCCGGTTTATGATTTAACTTTAAAGTACTTAGTTTGTTTTGGTTTGATTTTTGGTTTAACCAAAAAATTTCAAACCAAATAAAAGGAACTAATTAACTGAAAAGAACAGATAGACACCTCTAATAGTTCTAAGTTGTCTAAATTATTTTTGTTATAATTTTATTCAAATTGAATATGTGAAGGGACTTTAATATTCAAAAAATTGTTGAGAGGCTTTTGTGAGACAAAACAGAAAGTATGTTGGTTTTACGTGCAAAAAATGATTAAGGGACTTTTATGAGAAAAATGAGAAAGTATGTGTTTTATGATATTTTCCCTTTTTATATCACAATACTTATACTTAGAATCCATTTTTCAGTTATTGTATCGTGTGTGTATATACATATATATATAGCGAGAGTGTGAGAAAGAGAGAGAAAAAAAGTTTAAAATACAAAAGTTCCATAACGTGCGAAGTGTATGCGACCACAAAATAAGGTGTGTAATTATGCATATAACATGCGTAATTAGGTTTTACTCATGCATGATTTCTGTTTTTTTACCACATGCATGATTGGGGTTATTCATGTGTGATTTATGTGTTTTGTTCATGTGTGATTTTGTGTTTAACCTATGCGTTAAGGTTTGAATTTTATAACATGCGTAATTTAGTCACGTACTTTTTGCACGTTTATTGTATGTTAACCTTCCCATATATATATATATATATATATATATATATATATATATATATATGTGTGTGTGTGTGTTATGTCTATGTTTTATGATAAAAGAAGTTACCTTTGTAAAAAAAAAAGGTATCAAGCTAGATGATATTTAAATGTACTTTTTTAAGGAGAAGTTGAAACAATCTGCGTGTTAAATTTTAAGTAAAGGGTGGGATTTTATTATATGTCATTTAACTTTATATAAACATAACAAAAATATTGCTAATTGCCGAAAGGAATAAGTTATTTTATATCTGTACTTTTTTTTAAGATATTTATTTTAAATTAATTGTCGGATGAGGGTAGAACACATAACTTCTATTCATTTTCCCTTGCAAGACTCTTTAAACCTTAGGAATGAATATCAAGACATTAATTTTGTTAATTTATGTGTTCTATGGCACTACAGTCCCCATAAGATATAAAAGCATTGAGTAAAGATCTCGTTACATGTATGGGGTTTGTCCATATTCCATAACTAGTCAAGTCCAAAACACATTGTCCAACACTTGGATCATTGTCGTTCCTTGCACTAACTATATTAGATATTTCTACTTGAAAGAATAGCATTTTAGTCATTTTGCTTTAGAGACTAGTTATGTATTAAACTAGTTTGAAAAGTAGAGGGGTGGTTTATGTAATTTACTTAAAACATAATTTTGTAAGTAGAGAAATATTCCTCAAATCATTCACATTAGAGCCTTTATTCTATATGATATTGAGAAAAGAATAGAGAAAACAACAAAAATACTATCACATTGAAATAGGAGAATAGAAATAAAGTAAAGCACCTCTATATTAGAGGTTCATATTCAACCCTCGATATTTTTGTTATGTGTGTGAGAAAGAGAAAAAAATAATAAAATAAGTGTTCGTGAGTAGAAAATAGATAGAGATAGAGAATCGGATGTGAGATGTTTTAAAAAGTTAGCAAAATTTAGAGAAAAATTTGTTCTTATATAAATGGAGTTGGAGGCTCCAACGTGAATGCTCTCCAACTTCTGTAAATTTACACATCTTTAAATCCCAAATTTCTAAAACGTACAAGGGTTCTTTTGTTATGAACACCAAGTCGGCCATGGCACAAAAAAATGACTAGTGCTAGGTTCCCAAGTTTACTAATCTAAAGAAGTGAAAGATATTTGTGTTTCAGAGTTTTTTTTAACAGGATGAAGTTAAAGAAGTGGAAGGAAGATCTTCGATTATAACATTCCTTTCAAAACAGAAGGTAGTGAAAGGAAGAAAAATATAAGATTTTACTATTTACCATTATACCCTCTCACTTAACCTATTATACAACCCAACGAGAGTATATTCGTAAAGTTATATGTTTCTCTTCTCTTCCTTTCAACTCGTAAACACATAAAATCTTTAATTTCGTTTCCTTTTCTTCGAAGTCAGGAATAAGAAATGAAATTATATATGCTTAAAGAAGTGTTAACATTTAACTTACATATGCTTATGTTATGTACACAACACCCATTATATTAATTTGTTCATATATTTTTATAACGTTTAAGTTTTTTCCTACAAATTTGTTCTGTTTTATGTAGGTAACATTTTCTCAGACAGAACTTGCACATGTGTTGGTTGGTTTGTATACATAAATGAAATAAATGTTACAATTCAATAATTTTCCTATATTTTATAAATTTGTATGATTGAAAAAACTAATCATTCATATATTCTTCACCTCTTCTCGTATAAATTATTCATATATGTGTGTGTTTGTGTGTGCATATGTGAAGGATCATGTGAATCAAATGAAAAAATTGACACGGTTGTGATATTGATACTAACTTGACACAATCTCAATCCATACACACATGTCAAGTACTATACTTACTAGTTTAATTGGGAGATTAGCATCCTCCACGGAAAGAGTCAAGTCTTCATCCCACACAGGGTTAACATCCTTGTTGACAACTCGTGTCTTTTGTTTCTACAGCAAGTAATAGACATTTAGGTTAATCAAGTAGAGGATTTATATACGTGAATAATGTTAATAAGGGTAAAACTATATGAACGTAGCGTACTCATAGAGAGAGAAAAATGTTCTTATTGCATGAAATGTGAGAAAGTGTAGATTTCAATAGCTATTCTAATCTACCATTCGATGTACTCAAAAAACTTTTAATTTGTTTCCAACAATGTAGCTTTACACCTACAAATGTTAATTTTAATCTAATAAAACATATACTATATCTTATATCTATGGGTGAACCCTTACAACACTACACTAAAATAAATAGTTTTTGATTGTCATATCTAATATGTTTATTAAACAAATATTGTGTTCAGGTTGACATGTTTAGTAAAATTTTGTCGTGTCCAGGTTAACTATTGTTAAAAACTACAACTAATGTTATAGTTGTATCATCATTTATTTGTTATAATTGCAACTTGTTTAACGTGTCATATGAGGTAATGTGCAGGAATATAAGTTAAAGGGGCTTTGTTGAAAAGATGCTTAAAGAATGAGGGTCCAGGTGTTAAGTAAAGTGATCAAAAGGAGTAGGAGTGAAATGTTTAAGGGACTGCGATCTTCATGGCTTATTGTTGAAGGGGTGAAGTGTAACATTAAACTAATCCTGGTATATAACCCAGATATCAGTGTTACGCATTCAGTTCAGTCTCTCATCTCTATGTAATTAGGGTTTGTTGGTTTGTTATCTTTCAGTTGTATTTTTGTTGATCTCTTGTTATTTCTAAGAGATCTGTGTTGTACTTGTGATGATGATCATCAATGGATCTGTTGTTGATCTTGTATTGTTGTGATCTTATGTTGGTAAGATCCAGGGTTTTGGGGTTGTTTTTGGTTTGGGTTAATTAAGATATTCTCCACTGTTTTGTCGCTATTTCTGTTGTTGCAAGTCTGTGTTACAAATTGTTTGTCAAAAGTTTTCAACTATTTTACCCGTTTAATTAAGCAAGTGTTTACGACCCGTTTAACCAATTAGTTGTAACCCATCAACAAGATTAAATACATTTGTTACTTGATGCTACTTGTTAAACCGTCGACCCGGTTGGCACATTTAGATAAATGACAGCTTAGTGGAAATATTTTAGCTATTACCACTCGTCATGCATTAATATACTCATAAGGGGTGTTTAATTCAAAGGTTGAACACAATATATGAGGGGACAAGACTAAAAACCTAACTAAATTGATGGATTTATTGAATCCAAGACCAGACTGTAGGGGCATTAGTCAATCTTGGGTTGATCAACTAGTCCAAAAAACCAGTTTTCGGACCCAAACGTTGTGACCATGGGCGAAGCTTTTAAGGGGGCGGGAGGGGCGACCGACCCCCCGAACTTTTCACTCAGTAACGGAGAATATGTAGTTTTCGTATAGAAATTTTTGGGTGTATACGTTTTTGACCTCCGGTTTTATAGAAATTTTTAGGTCCAGTGACTTCCGCCCCCAGTTGGAAATCTCAAACTTTTCCACTGGTTGTGACGGAAAGGTTTTCAAGTCTTTTTAACCGTGAAGGACTTCAACAAGTATCATCACCTTTTACATATGTTTATGACCAATTTAGTTATAGTCTGCCTATAGTTAACGATTTTTGTTCTCAAATAAATGAATATTCAGATGGCGATAAAAATGCATGTTTGTTTTTAAGATGAGAAAATGGTCATGAAACAATCTTAGAATTAGAAGCAGATTACCTGATCACCCATCTTGATGACAACGTAAGGATCACTGTCTGTAATATCACGAACCGCAAGACTAAGGCCTCTCTTGATTTTAACTTTCAAAAGACCCACCAAATTGTCTCCTCCTCCTACTCCTCCTTTTCCGCCACCGCAACCGCCACCACTACAACAACGTGCTTTTGGTGATGCCATCTCTATCTTCCAAAAACAGCTCTTGTTTTCAGACTTCCTGTTAATGAATGAAATTTGTTGGTGTGGAGAGATGCATGGCTCGAAATTCTCCATCTCCAATAAAAACTCTTAGCCAAAGAATTTTAATGTTGATTATATTTTTAGATAGTTTCTAAATAAACATACATAGTTACGAAAAACTTCATTTTCGTAATCATTTTAAATAAAGGAATTCATTTTTTTTGTATTTAAATTACACAAACACAAATTATAGTGTTCATCAAGTTAACTGGCGAGAAGAATAAAAAAAACACAATATAAGATTCACGAAATTAATTTAATTTTTAGTTAATCAAATACTAACCATTTTTTCAGAACCGGATCGAACATCGAACATGTTGTCTTATAGGTCCAATGGTCGGGTGCTTCAACCGGTTTAACCAGGTTTAAGGACTAGGTGACGTTGTAGATGACAAACACCGTTGTTGCAAAACTCACTAGGTGCTCCTTGGTCGGTCGACTGAAGAGTTGTGTGTAGGTCCTTGAAATAACACACAAGGATCAACTAATCTTAATCACACGCAAATACGAAGTGTGGATTCTAATACAAGCGTATAGAACGAAGCAAAAAAAAATCACATAAATAAACTTTCCGTCCATTGATCTTAGAACGTGCTTAAAACGTGATTACAAAAAAAAACCACTCTAAAAAGCTTTACAAACATAACCGACATGTTATGAATATAATATGTGATAGTATTATATCACATTTACCATGAACATCAAGAGTTACCTTTAGATCTACCAAACAAGTGGATGAAATCTTTGTCAAACTTATAGATAATGTACCATACTACTTGTCCATTAAATAGTTAACCTTGTCTACCAAATAGTTAATATTTTGTAGTATAAATACAAGCTCAAGGTAGAAGAAAAACTGCACCTCATGTATACACTTTCTTAAGTTATACAATTCTCTACTTCTTGTTCTTATAATCTTTCTAAAGTTCTTAAAGTTTTAGCACTAATCTTGTGTTAATTCTTGTTATATTATAACACGTTATCTGCACGAGTCGAGAAAGGCTTTAAGCACAAAGATATCCATCATAAGCATTGTAAGCACTTCATAAACACTTTAATTTTCTTCGAAAAAAATTAAGTACAAAAGCACATTTTATTATACATATTTCATAACTACAAGACTACTAACAATCTAATATTTAATTATGCATCTAACTTTTACTTTTATCGCAACTAATTTTTATTTATACAAACACGCTCACATTTCATTTAGAGTTTACGTTTATTTATATATACTAATATTTTTATTCTTATTATTATCCATCCTAATTTTATATCTTATAAAATAACATTTCTTTAGTACATCATTTATTATAAATACATTCTATATATATATATATAAATATATATATACATATATATATATACATATATATATATAACCGTTGTATAACGGCTATAAAATGGTAATATAACCGTTACAAAATGGTTATAATTTAGCCCTATAAATTACCAATTATCAATCTCATTTTTCCACAATAAACACTCTTCTTCTCAAGGTTTTCAAGAAAAAATTCGAAGATGATTCACCCAGCTTTAATAGTGACCGGCATAATATTAATATTATTGCCAACCTTAATGTATGAGCTTCCACCTCATCTGTTTAGTACTTATGTTTTCATTTATTTGTTTATAGCTGTACCATGTATGTTATCTCATTTTTAATGAGTGTTTAGATTTTAATATATATCTTATTTATGTTTAGCAACAAAATGGCAAAGATCGCAAATATTGAGTTTCCGGCTCTTAATGTCACCGGAGAAAATTATATGCCGTGGACGGCACATGTTAAGCGACATCTCAAATCAATGGGTGTTTTAGAAACGATAACGGAAGGGAATAATTATAGCGATCAAGACAAGGCAAAAGCCGATGTCTTCCTCCATAAACGCATTGATGAGATGTTGCAATTTGAATATTCAAATTGTGAGGACCCATGCGTTTTGTGGGAAGATTTAAAAAGCATATTTGATCATGAAAGGGAAGTTTTACTTCCCACTGCTAGAGATGAATGGAACAATCTTAGGTTCCAAGATTATAAAAAGGTGAATGAGTATACCTCTGCTTTGTTCAGAATATGCTCAATGCTCCGATTCTGTGGGCAAACAGTTACGGAGGAAGATATGTTAGAGAAACTTTCTCCACATTTCATGCATCAAATATAAACTTGCAACAACAATATCGGTTGCAAAGGTTTCAAAGATATTCTGATCTAAATTCATTTCTCCTTGTAGCAGAGAAAAACAATGAGTTGCTAATGAAAAATCATCAAGCTCGTCTCACTGGATCATTAGCTATTCCATAAGCAAATGTTGTTATTAATGATGATACTAAAGACTCTAGAAGAAAATGGGGACGAGGCCGTGGACGTGGCCATTTTGGTAAAGGTATTGGTCGCAACCATTCCTTCAAAGGAAATAATAATTTCCGAGGAAATTCTCATGGTCATGGATGTGGTCGCGGTCGTGGTCGTGGTCGAAATCAAAGAACCACCAATTACCACACTCCACAAAACAATTCCAACCAGTATAACAAAAGGAATGAAGCTGGCAGGTCCGAAAACAATGGCACTTCTTGTTTCAGGTGTGGAAGTACAAACCATTGGTCAAAGGCTTGTCGTACACCTTCACATTTATGTGAACTTTGCCAAGCCTCCCTCAAAAGAAAAGAAAAGGAGGCGAACCATGTGGATAACTTTAATGATATCAATGTCGAGCTGAATGTCGCCGACTATACAAATGAGATGGAACTCTGAAACAAATATTGCTAAGCTATAATAATTATATGCAACAATTATGTAGTTTCCTTTATTATAACAATTTTTAATATGTTTCATTAGTCTTTCTTTTCATGTAACGTTTCAAACTAATAAATAAACTTCTTATTAAAATAATTATACACTTATTATCATTTTTCTTTATATTTTCAAGATTAAAATGAATACCAATGGAGCACAAGAGCAATCGAATGATGCATATATATATATATATATATATATATATATATATATATATATATATAGCCCATAGTGGAGCCACACATACTATACTTAAATCTAAGAAATATTTTTATGAGTTGAAACCAACAAAAGGAACCGTTGATACAATATCAGGTCCTACAAACTTGATAGAAGAAGTGGGAAAAGCGAATTTCATATTACCAAATGGTACAAAGCTATTAATAGAAAATGCTTTATTTTCCCCAAAATCAACAAGAAACTTATTGTGTTTCAAAAACATATATCATAATGGATATGATACTCAGTCAAGGAGTGTTGATAATAAAAAATATTTGCACATCATGAGCAAAGATCATATATTGGAAAACTACCAATGCTCCATTCTGGATTGCATTACACACACATTAGTGTGCCTCAAGCACATATGGCAGTAAAAGAAGTTTTTATGATCCTGAGACATTTAACTTATGGCGTGACAAATTAGGCCATCCAGGATCTACAATGATGAAAAGAATTATTGAAAACACACATGGACATCCATTGAAATATCAAAAGATTCCCCAATTAGATAAAATGCATCTGTGTACCTCTTGTTCACTTGGAAAACTAATTACAAGGCCTTCGTCCTTAAAATTTGAAAAGGAATCACAAATGTTTCTTGAAAGAATTCAAGGTGATATATGTGGACCAATTCATCCACCTTGTGGACCGTTTAGATATTTCATGGTCTTGATATATGCATCCAGCAGATGGTCTCATGTTTCTTTATTATCAACTCGTAATGTTGCCTTTGCAAAATTTCATGCTCAAATTATCAAATTACGAGCACATTTCTCTGATTATACCATTAAAAGGGTGAGACTTGATAACGCTGGTGAATTTACATCGCATGCTTTTAATGATTATTGCATATCTATGGGAATTGTTGTCGAACACCCAGTTGCTCATGTACACACACAAAATGGCTTAGCTGAATCGTTGATCAAACGTTTACAGCTAATAGCTAGACCATTAATAATGAGAACAAAACTTCCGGTATCTGTTTGGGGTCATGCAATTTTACATGCCAATCACTGGTCCGTGTGAGACCAAGTGCAAATCACAGATACTCCCCACTACAACTTGTTTCTGGCCATTAGCCAGACATTTCCCACCTTAGAATTTTTGGGTGTGCAGTGTATATTCCAATTACACCACCACAACGCACAAAAATGGGACCTCAAAGAAGGTTGGGAATATATGTTGGATATTAAACAGCCTCCATCATACAATATCTTGAACCTTTAACATGTGACGTATTTAAAGCACGTTTTGATGACTGTCATTTTAACGAGGCAATGTTCCCAGCATTAGGGGGAGAAAATAAAAAAAAAACAAGAAACTGATGTCTCATGGTGTGTGCCTTCATTGTCCTATCTTAATCCTAGAACAAAACAATATGAGACAGAGGTTCAAAAGATAATACACTTGTAAGAAATTGAAAATCAATTGCCTGATGCTTTTACTGATACAAACAGAGTAACTGAATCTCATATACCAGCCGCTAATGCTCCAGCTCGAGTTGAGATCCCAAGAATAGCAATTGATAATAAGATAGCTCATGAATCTCAAAAACGTTTGAAACATGGAAGGCCAATTGGTTAAAAGGATAAGAATCCTAGAAAAAGAAAAGCACTTGTCAAGGAAATTGACCACAAAGAAAATGATCTTGATAAAACAGTGAATACTGAAACCTCTCATGAGGAAGATGTTGATGATACTAACAAAGAGATATCAATCAACTATGGTCATACACATATCATATGGAACCGATATGAGATGGAAAATATCGATGAGATATTTTCTTATTCTATAACAAGTGACATCATGGGTGGAGATGATGTTCCTGAACCAAAATCTGTCGATGATTGTCAAAATAGACATGACTGGGATAAATGGAAAGGCGCTATGCAAGCTGAATTAGATTCACTTAACAAACGAAAGGTTTTTTGGATCTATTGTTGTTACGCCTAAGGCTGTAAAGCCTGTAGGGTATAAATGGGTTTTTGTATGAAAACGAAATGAGAAAAATGAGGTTATAAGAGATAAAGCGAGACTTGTAGCTCAAGGTTTTTCACAAAGGCCAGGGATTGACTATGAAGAAACATATTCTCCCGTTATGGATGCAATAACCTTTAGATACTTAATCAGCTTAGCAGTTTCTAAAAAGTTAGAAATGCGTCTTATAGATGTCGTTACAGATTACTTGTATGGATCACTTGATAGTGACATCTATATGAAAATTCCTGATTTAAACTCCCTGAAGCGTTAAGTTCAAAACCCAAAGAAATGTATTCGATCAAATTACAAAGATCCTTATATGGGTTAAAATAATCTGGAAGGATGTGGTACAATCGTTTGAGCGAGTACCTTATAAGTAAAGGTTATACAAACAATCTTATCTGTCCATGTGTCTTTATTAAGAAGACAACGTCAGGAAATGTGATCATAGCTGTATATTTTGATGATCTAAATATAATTTGGACGCGAAAGGAAATTCAAGAAGCAATTATTCTTTTAAATAAAGAATTTGAAATGAAAGACCTTGGAAAAACCAAATATTGTCTTTGTTTACAAATTGGACATATGAGCAATGGAATACTTGTGCATCAAATTAATTATACTGAAAAGTTGTTGAAACGTTTCAATATGTACAAGGCAAATCCTTTGAGCACTCCAACGGTCGTTAGATCACTTAATGTCGAAAATGATCCATTTCGTCCTTGTGAGGACAGCGAAGAAGTTCTTGGTCCAGAAGTACCATACCTCAGTGCAATTGGAGCACTTATGTATCTTACGAATTGTACAAGACCTGCGATTTCTTTTGCAGTGAACTTGTTGGCAAGATTTAGTTCAGCTCCTACTAAAAGGCACTTGAATGGGATTAAACATGTTTTTCGATATCTTCGAGGTACTGTTGATTTAGGCTTCTTTTATCCTAACGATTCAAAGGAAGGGTTAGTTGGTTATGCAGATGCAAGTTATTTATCTAATCCTCATAAAGCAAAATCTCAAACTGGATATGTATTCATGAACGGAGGAACTGCGATTTCATGGCGTTCTCAGAAACAAACATTTGTCGCAATATCCTCAAACCATGCTGAAGTCATTGTACTACATGAAGCTTCAAGAGAATGTGTATGGCTGAGATCTGTGTCACAACACATATTGACTTCTTGCGGGTTAGAGAAACATCCAATTCACGAAGATAATGCGGCTTTTGTCTCTCAAATGAAAGAAGGGTATATCAAAAGTGACTGAACAAAACATATAACACCAAGATTCTTTGCATATACTTGAGACCTTATTATAGACAATCAGGTCGAGATGAGATATGTCCAATCCAACAACAATTCAACTGATCTTTTCACAAAAGCACTACCTACAACAACTTTCAGGAAACACGTTCATGACATTAGCATGCGTCACGCACGGAGAATGTGATGCTTTACAAATTGCAACTTGAGGGGGAGCTACAAACTGCACTCTTTTTCCCTTAGCTAAGGTTTTTTTCCCATTGGGTTTTCTTTAGCAAGGTTTTTAATGAGGCAGTACTTAAAGATCCCAAAGTTTGCAAAGTGTCATCCAAGGGGGAGTGTTATGAATATAATATGTGATAGTATTATATCACATTTACCATGAAGATCAAGATTTACCTCTAGATCTACCAAGCAAGTGGATGAACCCTTTGTCAAACTTATAGATAATGTACCATAATACTTGTCCATCAAATAGTTAACCTTGTCTACCAAATAGTTAATCTTTTTGTAGTATAAATACTAGATCAAGGTAGAAGAAAAATGCACCTCAGGTATACACTTTCATAAGTTATACAATTCTCTACTTCTTGCTCTTATAATCTTTCTAAAGTTCTTAAAGTTTTAGCACTAATCTTGTGTTAATTCTTGTTATATTATAGCACGACACACATATATTTATAACCGGCTCATCTAAGTGCACCAATTATGGAACAACATAGTTGTGCTAACTGCGTCTACACTTATACTATTTACAAAACACAAAACCTACCGATACAACCAATATCAATCTATCAAGCCTTCATCACCCAAAATGCATCAACAAACTTTCCCTTGATGATTGCTTGTAGATGTCTTCAGCCTCGATAAGTGCAATTGATTGGTCGTAAGCTTCCAACACAAACCTTGTTCTTCACACATAATTCCACAACCCGTTTGTATGGCAATCCTTGCAATCTCCGATCTTTATGGAACTAAATCCCGAACCTTTGTACTTTCTTCAAATCATCTATAAATAAGTTTATCAAATTGCTCGGATCATACACTCAAACAATCTCAGCAGTAAGATTGTTCAATAGTAAAGTATTGTGCCCAAGGTTATGCGACAATGCATTTTAGCAAGGTATTAGCGGACTCGAGGCACCCGGTGATACACACCCATCGCGAGCATGAACATGTGATAAACCGCCACAAGCGGTGTGTATCATGTTGTGGTGACTTTATTCATGACCTACATCGTGGTCGTGATGGTTGTGGTTGTTTGGAAAGTAGCCGTTGTCAAACGGCTATAATGTCGTTAAAGGTCAAGGAAAAAAAACAAATTTAAACCATTTCAATATATCAAACCTTTAACAAACTTATACACATTTTATCTCTCAAAAAATACTACAACAACCACTTTTCTGTAACAGCCCAGCGTAACCGCACCATGATATTGTCTGCTGTGGCAGCCAACACGCTCTCAGCGCCCGCCCCTCACGACTTTAAAAGGGGTATCAATCCACCCCCTTTCGGTTTGACATTTTTATAAAATTGTGACATCCCAAATTGGCTGTGAAGGGGAACGAAGGCTTCCTTATAAGGGGCTTGATACCTTCACCATCGTGATGCATTTTAAAGCCATGAGGACGGGCGCTGGGGCGTGCTGGCTGCCAAAGCAGACAATATCATGGTGCGGTTACGCTGTGTTGTTACAGATAGTACTAGAGTTAGGGACCAGACTTGTGTGCCAGCGAGGACGTTGGGCCCCGTAAGGGAGGTGGATTGTGACATCCTATATTGGTTGTGAAGGGGAACGAAGGGTTCCTTATAAGGGTCTTGATACCTTCACCATCGTGACGCGTTTTAAAGCCGTGAGGGGCGGCGCTGGAGTGTGTGCTGGTTGATAAAGCGGAAAATATCATGGCGCGGTTACGATGGGCTGTTACAGATGGTATCAGAGCCAAGGACCGGATTGGTGTGCCAGCAAGGACGTTGGGCCCCGTAAGGGGGTGGCTTGTGACAACCCACATTGGTTGTGAACAGGAACGAAGGCTTCCTTATAAGGAGCTTGATACCTTCACCAACGTGACATGTTTTAAAGCTGTGAGGGGTGGTCATTGAGGGCGTGCTGGCTGCCAAAGCCGAAAGTATCATGGTGCGGTTACGTTGCGCTATTACATTTTCAACCTAAAAATATGGAAGGCTCAAGCAAAATAACGTCAAATACGAAGATTTTGGCCGAAGGTTCGTGCTAGTCTAGGTGAACTCGATAGGTATCCTTTACAAGACGAACTCATACCTATACCCACACAACCATTTCCCACCGACCGTATCCACATTCTCCACAACACTTCTCCCAATCCAAGTCGCAACCAGTCATTTTACTTTATCACCTAACCCGATGGACGGCCAATTTCTTGACCATTTCGCATGTCGCGAGCCTAACACCCGATACCAAAACCATCTGTTTCGTAACCCGGCTGGTGCTCTCGATTCGGATAAAGGCTATAAAGAAGAAGAAGAAGAGCCACAAGACGATGAAGATGAAGAATAAGATGAAGAAATACAAGTGAAAGCTCCTTATGGAAGACGGTGGACAAAAGAAGGAAACACGGGGCGTCAAAATTAGACGAAAGAGGAAGAGGTAGCCATGGTTAAATCTTACTTACGTATTTCTAAGGACAAAAGGTCGGAAATTAATGGGTTGGTAAAATTTGATAGCTTAATTATTTTAATTTTGGTTAATTACATGAAGTTAATTTTTTAGAATACACTAGTTTGTCATGGTTTGTGTTTTTCAGGAATTGACGGGTTTTAAGTGTATTTTTGAGGTTTACGAAAGCTTTGGAAGGATGCTAGAGAGAATGGAATTGTAAATAACGCGAGAAGAGGCAAAATTGAGCTGAACACTGCGCAAGAAACAGTCGAAACTTCATTTAGTCTTATCTTGAGCTATAAAATGAGTTTTGGGCTTATAATATATGCATTTTGGGTAGCTCGACGAGACGAATCCGAATATAAGGTTTTGAAAGGCTATAAATTGCTGCATTCTCTGCTGTACACCAGATGAATTTTAAAAATGCGATTTTGAGGATAATTTCAATTAATTGGTGAGAGATTAATGGTGAGTTACACCCATTTTCGAAGTACATTGACCTATACCTCAATTTTCATCATTTTCCAAGAGACTCAATAGAAGATTGAAAATTTCTACCGTGATGGAAGGCTTTCCTAAGATCATCCCCGGGTGTCGGTTTTTTGTAAGTTCTAGGGTTTCATTTCTAAACGTTAGGTTTAAACTTGTGTTGATTGGTATTTTGATTGAAAACATGAATTGATTGTTGTGTAATCACTTTTCTAAAAGGTTTTTTTTTACCATTTACATTGTGATATGATAATTGCCATTGATGTTAGTTCTTGTTAGGGTTTGTTCTTAAATATTTGAATCTAAATTAGGTGTAATTCTTAATTGATTTCATGGAGGTTTTCCTTGCGCCATTTACATTTCTTGTCGATTATTGACACTCTTGATTCAAGAATTGTTTGCAAAACCCCAAAGTATCTTTAGAACTTGTTGAATGTTTAAACTTTGTGAATTGATTCTAGTTACATGCAAATTACCAAAACCCGGGTGTGATTCATTTTCTAAATATTGTTTACAAATCCATTTTCATTACCGTTTTGATAATCATAATTCCAAATAAAGTCGCCTATTTTTAATATTTCTTTAACAAACTTAATAACAAGTAGGTGTAAATTGATATAAAACATGTGCACTTTTGCTTGTATCAAATATCCACACACTTGAATCTTTGTGTCCCTTCATGCAAAACTCTATAAATTTTGGCTTTATTATACACCCATGTTGTCATTTTGATCGATGGGACAAGAACTGAGCATCTTCACGTCTTTCACTTGCTTCAATCTTTTATTTTTGTTTTTAACTAATACATTAAAAAGAAACGTAAAAAATATAACAAACTTATGAAATTTTTTTTTGTAGCAAATCACACAGCTCACAAGATCGTTCGCTCAACACTCAGCCAATTTTATGTTGGGGTGAGCACTCGAGTCAGAATGAACGGAGAACATATCATAAGCTTGACAAGTGATTGAATGCTCAAACGCTTAATCGAAATGAGTAAACATCAAGAGGTATTTTATTTTGCTGTAATGAAGGTTTGGAGTAAGTTGTGGATTATTTGGGGAAGTGGCTAAAAGTGTAGCAAAATTTGGTTTATCGTTTCAAAAACATATTTGTAGATTTTTGTGCCTTTTTTGGAGTAGTTATACAAATTTAAATTGAGTTATAACCCTTTTGACATTTGGTTTATAGACTGGATTTTTGTTCCTTGAGATAGAGAAGATCAAACTCTACAAGATGTAGTAAAAATGTTTTTTTTTCACTCCTATGCTTTGAGGGGTGGGTCTTCAAGATATAGAAAGTCACTAAAAACATTCTTTTTGAAAACTATTTTTTGCAACATAAATCGGGTTTAAAAGGGAAATGTTTTTGGGCTTTTGGTGATTTTTATGTGGGCTAAGAAATGAAAAGGTATTGAGCTCAAAAGAGTTGACTAGTGGGAATGTGTATAATGGGTAGGCTAAGAAATGAAGGGGCTAAAAAATAAAAATCCTAATGCCTCTATCACTTGTTTACTTGCATCAGGTTTTAGGTATTTAGACCATATACACTTGTTAAGTTCTAAATTTGTATGGAATTTTCGACTATCACACTCATTTGACAAATAAAGACGCATATCTATTTATTTTTTGGTATGCTCGTAAGGCTCAAGTCCTCGTATGGATATGGACTAAATAGAAAAGTTAAGTGTGATTTCGGCATAAAAAAAGATTTTATTGTTTCTACTTAATTATACCTAAACGTTTCTTTTTATATTTACAAATTAGAAATGTTTTATAGGTATTTTAGCTTTGAAACTTATTTTGATGCGAGTTACTTTTAAACGGATTATAATTTTTTATTAAAATAAAGTTTAGTTTTGTATAAGTTTTGAAAAAATATTGGGGTAACAAAGCAATACCACGAGAATCTTGTGAACAGTTTTTTTCTTTATTTACCTGTGTTTCCCTCCCCACACTTAAAATGCACATTGTCTCCAATGTACTTAACCAAGGTTATTTTTTTCGGTCGAAGTCAAAGTGAATCCGAGCAACGTGTGTTTCCCTGTATGCCGCCTCCGTTGTTATTATTATTAGTCCCCGATTTCTCTTGCACACCCTTCCTTTCCACTAGCTTCTCTTTTTGTTCTTAAAAAAACTGAAAAGAAAAATATAATATGCTAGTTAAAAACTTCATCGGGTAATGCTTTGGATGATGTTGAAATATCCCTAGTTTTTTGAAAATTGCATTACTATGCGAGTAATATGCGAGTTAAAAATTGTATTACTATGAATAGAAAAATATAATATGCGAGTTAAAATCTTCATCGGGTAATGCTTTGGATGATGTTGAAATATCCCTAGTTTTTTGAAAATTGCATTACTATTATTTTATTTTCATATTTATTTTTATTTTTCGGTTTTTATAAAAAAGATTTCATAAAGTTATAAAATTGAATAAAATTAGTAAGGAGTCAGAAAAGGGGAAATTGGATACGAATCATAGGTGTCACCTAAAGATGATGATTTTCCTTACTTTTATTCAAAAAAATTTCTACCTTTTATTAAGCCATGGTAAGTCGTCATGGCACACCACGTTTTAGGTCTTTGGCTGGACTAAACATGGTTTATCATATGATACCACTTAAGGATGCTAAGCATCCCATGAGTTTGCTTCTTTTGATGGTGTATTCCAAGCTCGTGTCGTAGGGTTCCAAGCACTACAATGGATCGACCTCCATTCTTTTGCCGACTTCAAACTTTATTTCTTTTTCACCAAACCTTAGTGTAAGTTTTCCATTACTCATCTCAACCATTGCTCGTGATGTGGCAAGAAAAGGGTCTCCCAAAATGAGTGGCACTTCCTTGTCTTATTCCATGTCTAATATGACAAAATTAGTAGGAAAAACAAAATCACCTACCTTGATCAATAGGTTTTCAGCTATTTCTTCTAGATATCATATCGATCGATTTGCGAGTTGGATGGTCATATTTGTTGTAATTGGATATCCAATTCCTAGCCTTGTGAACATGGAAGCGGGCATGACGTTGATACTTACCCCCAAGTCTGTCAATGCATTCTTCACTGCTAACCCACCTATTGAACAAGGAATAGTAAAACTGTGTGGTTCGTGCTGCTTTTGTGGTATCTTGTTGAACGAGACTGCTGAACATTCCTCTCCTAAACCTACATGGTGTATTTGTTTGAAAATTTTCTTGTTGGGCAAGAAGTCTTTCATATATTTGGAATATTTTGGCATTTGGGTTAAAACTTCTACGAAAGGTAGGTTTATGTGGAGTTGCTTAGGTTTAACAAAGTGACTAGGGAAGGGACTGGTTGTTTTCTAACGAGCTTTTCAGGCTGAGTTTGGCTATTGGTTGGTTTACTTGGTTCAGGAGTGAGAGAAGTGGATTGGTTTTTTTTCAGTGGTTGGTTGAGTTGGAGGTGGGGGTTAGAGAAGCTGTCTTTGGGTTGAGTGGTAGATGGAACAAGTATGGTTTTTTATCAGTGGTGGTTGGGGGTGGGCGGTGGTGAAGGGTTTGTCTCTACATGACCAACTTTTCGACTTCTGAGGGTGGTTGCGTGTACCTGAGCCTTTGGGTTAGGTTAAGTGTTGCTTGGAAGTGCGCCTTAGGGCCTTTCAGAAAGTATTTTTGCCATTTGACCCAGTTGTTGTTCAATGGTTTGAAGAGTTACTCTCTGGATGTGTATGCCAACATCGTGCTGAGAGAAACGATCTTCATACCTTTTATCAGCTTTTGAGAAAAAGGCGAGTGATTGTGTCTTCTAACCTAGATAAGTCATTAGAGGAGCTATTATTTTGATATTGGGGACGGGGGAGAAACTATTGCTCGTTCCTTTTGAAAATTGTTCTTTTGATCATTATCATTATTGGGTTCCTTACGACTGAAGTTTCGGTGATTTCTGCATTTGGGGTTATAGGTATTGCTAAAAGGACCTTGTGGTCGAGGTCTAATGTTTACAAAGTTGATTTCTCCATGCTAGTTACTAGTTTCTTGGGTGCAGCTCCAATTTTCATGCGGTCCCCCGCATCCTTCCCAAGCCATGCCTACAAAAGTTGATTTAGTTGCTTCAAGCTTTTTTATTTTAGTTGTTAATGCTTAGATTTGGGCTTAAAACGAGGTGGTCTCATCAACTTTGTATGCACCATGGGCTTTCACCTTAGCATTTCGAGGTGTATGCCACTGAAAGCTTGCTTGGGTTATTTCCTCAATTTTATGTGGATCCTTCAGTAGATCTCCTATTTCCTAGAATTCCCCTAAAGTTGGAATCATAGGATTTGGCACGTTTGGGTTAATATCCCATTGTAGAAAATGGAAACCTGTTGCCATACTTCTAGTCCAAGGTGCAGACATTTTCTTAAAAGTTCTTTAAATCGCTTCCATGTTTCATAAAAAGATCCCCCCCAATCTTACTGAAGACAAATATTAATTCCAGTCATTAATTTAACAGTTAAAACTGGTGAAATATTTATAAAGGAATTTTTGAACAAGGGATTCTCAATGGTTATAAAACCATTAGGAAGGCTATTTAGCCATGCCTTTTCTCGATCCTTTAATGAAAATGGGAACATGCGGAGCCTAATGACGTCATTAGAAACACCATTAATTTTAAAAGTCTCATATATTTCCAAAAAGTTGGAAATATGGAGATTCCATAGAAAGTAGACGAATTTAAAGCATTTGGATAAGAGTTGATCTTAGTTCAAAGTTGTTTACGTCTACCCCAAGGGCGGAAATTACCACCCCACAATTATCCAAGGTTTGCCATAGAAAGTCCATAAGGGTCCTTTCCTCCACAATTGACGAAGTCTGCTATGAAAATATCATTCTGAATCACTCGAGGGGGTAGAGTTCATGGACTACCTACAACAACAGCCAAAAATGAACGCGTAAAATATTCCAAAAAGAATAAAAAAATTGTGTTGAGCGTCGAGGCATTAGCCCACGTTTTGGTCCAAACATGTTCTTACGAGTATTTATACTAGGCCGTTAGGTTGGACTTTTCCCAAAATCTTTGTATCCCTGGAAACAATGCCAAAAACTTGACGTGTCGTGGTGTGCTTATAAAAGATGGTATATTTTTAGCTATTTTATGCATTGGTTCAAATTTAATATTTACAAAACATGATAAAATACTATCACACTACACTCACATTAGGTAAGTGCACCCATCATTGGTGTAATATAGACATGGTAAGATACCGAGGTCATCTAAGGATACATGAAATTTTAGTACTGAGTCTTCGTTAACGTCTAGTCAAACCCAAAAGTAAAAGTTTTAAAAATGGCTCAAAGAAAAATGAAGAAGTAAATAAAAAGGTAGAAATTAATGATAAGAAAAATGGGTGTTTATGATAAACATATCTCTTTATGTTTCATTAACTAACTCTTACCATGGGGTAACAAGGGCTCGATTGTCATACGAGGAAATGTGTGTTTGAATGCATAAGGTTGTTTGGTACCTGCGTTGGGATCCTAACACACTGAAACCTTTTCCTTTAAATCGGTAGGGAAACGCCACTCAAGGCCAGAGTCAAACCATAATTGTACCGCCCAATCATCAAGGAAAGTATACACCACTATGATTTAAAATTACTTAATACATAGTTTAAGGGGTTTAAATTAGTTTTCCTTATTAGTCCATCGGTGAGTCATCAAATTGCCCTAAGGTAGTAACTTTTATAAAAACCAAGTCTTTACACTTTGGCACTAGTGGCGCGTAAAGGCAAGAGCTTACCAACCCGAAGTCTCATCCAAAACCTTTAACCTCTTGTCAGAGCATCAACATGTTTTGACTCTACATAGACATAGAAACCATGAACGACCCAAGTCAATGGTGCCACAAGATTGTTGGTAGATTTTAAGGGTTAAGTCGAAATACTAATGACACAAGGCAATGGCGACGCATATTTCACTCACTTTCTGTAAACAATTAGTTAACCAAAGTAACACACACACACACACACCCTGTCTCCCCATTATCTTCCTTAGTTACAAAGAGCAATCAATTCTGATCCACAAACCTCTCAATGCGAAGGCTTGGAAAATTTTGATATTTCATCAGATTTTTCAGCATTTGCTGAGGCCATGGCTCTGTTCACTAAGACATTTGAGAAAAGATTAAGAGTAGGAAGTAACAAGTACCAGAAAGGTGATAAAGGGAGGATGGAAGGGAGATCAAAAGATAAATTAAAAGCTGAAGTAGTGTGCTACAGGTGTAAGAAAAAAATGCATTATGCATCAGAATGTAAAAATAAAGGGCTAAAAGATTCTGCTTATTATGATAAAAAGATTAAAGAAGCTAAAAGACAACAAGAGGCCAGCCTAATTGCAAGGAGAGGCTAACAGATGATTCTTCTGATGAAGAAGAAGAAATGGCTAACTTTTGGCTAATGGCAAAAATTTCTGATGCAGAATCTGACACTTCAGAACACAAGGTAAACACAAACAATTTTGACTTAGAAGATCAATTAAATAAGCTTATGACAGATTTTGAAATCTTACAAGAAAAACAAATTTTAGAAAATAAAAAATCTGATGATTTGCAGAGAATGTTAAATAAAGTCGTAATTGAAAATCAATTACTGAGTGAGGAAAACCTAAGAAAAGAATAAAGAAATGAATTTTATGAAAAAGAAAGGAAGGATTTACACAAAAAAAAAATTCATGACAAAGAAATCAATGTGAAAGGTTTTCAACAAGCCAAAGAATTTATAAACTTTATTGAAACAACACCAAAGAACAAAGGTGAAGGACTGGGATATGTAAAAACAAATATAAAAAATCCCACTACCTTTGTAAGAAATCTAACCAAATTTCTGACAAAATAACATCAGAATCCGAAGCTAAATCAATGCGCTCTGACAACTTTTCCTTTCCATCTAAATACAGTTTAAAAGGAAAAAGGCATGAAACAAAGCAAACATTTTTGGAAAATTCAAAAAGAATTCATTCCAAATTTCAAAAATTGTTAATCTTCCATCAGAATCAAATTTGTTAAAAAACTCTGACAAAATAGATTATATGTGTGTTGAAATACTGAATCTAATTCAACAACATCTCTCAAAGAACAAACAGTTAAGCAAACTTAGCAAATAGATTGTATGTGTGTTGACAAAACAGTCTATTAGTGGCTCAGCACTTAGCAGAAATTCTGATGAAAATTACTCACCTGGAGAAGAAACATTAAGCAAACTTTCATCAGAAAAAGTACCCAAACAGGTTTGGGTACCAAAAAATCTCTAACCTTAGCATTTCAGGTTCATCATGTGCAGCAAATCTGGTACTACGATTCAGGAAGCTCCAAGCACATGTCTGGGGACAGGAGCTTGCTTAGTAACTTTAAACAGAAACTCGGTAAATTAGTAAATTTCATAAATGGGTAAAGGGAAGAACATTGGGTTATGGTAGCATCAAGTATGGATCACTAACCATTGAGAAGATAGCTTATGTAGAAGGTTTAAAATACAATGTACTAAGCTATGGGTAATTTTGTGACAAAGGCTTCCAGGTAACACTTTTACCAGAAAAATGCTTACTAATTGGGTTAGATGATAACAAAATATATTTAAGTGGGAAAAGGATAAGGAAATCTATCTATTACTTTGATTTTAAAGAAGAAATTGAGCATCCTCATTTGTGTTTATTTTCAAGAGAAGATAAAGGTAATAGGTGGTTGTGGCACAAAAGATTGGCCCACTTAAATTTCAAAACTCTAAACTAATTAGCAAGTAATAATCTGGTGAAAGGTCTACCTTTTAATTCTTCCAAAAAAAGGATAAAATATGTGAAGCATGTAAGTTAGGAAAATCAAAGAGAGACTCACACAAAGCAGTCACTGAATCTTCGATCACTCAAAATTTAGAATTTTTGCACATGGACCTTTGTCGACCTGTCAGCACAGTAAGTTTTTCTAGAAAGAAATACATTTTAGTCATGTAGATAACTATTCAAGGTACACTTGGGTTGAGTTTTTGAGAAAGAAAAGTGAAACACAAGATCCGATCATAAACTTTATTAGAAAAATAGAAATTATGTTAAAATTACATGTAAGAAGGATAGATCTGATAATGGAACATAATTTAAAATTCAAAACTTGAGACTTTCCTTCTTAGGAAAGGAATATCTCATGACTTTTCTGCTCTAAGAACTCCACAACAAAATGGAGTAGTGAAAAGAAGAAATAGAACCTTGGTAGAAGCTGCAAGAACCATGCTAGCTTATGCCAAGCTGCCCACTTATTTTTAAGAAGAAGTAATTACTAATGCCTGCTTTACACAAAACCGAACTGTCATAGACAAGAGACATCGGAAAAAACCTTACCACATCATCAATGGAAGGATTCCAATTATTAAATTCTTACACATCTTTGGTTGTAGAAGTTGTGTGTTTTAATGATTTTGACAAAAAGGCTGAATATGGAAATTTTCTTGGTTACTCAATGTCCTCTAAAGCTTATAGAGTTTTATTCTAAATTTAAGAACAATAAGAGAAAGTTTATATGTATCATTTGATGATTCATCAAAAACTGAGATTTCAGGTGAAAACTTATAGGAAATAAACTCTCAAGATCAACAAGAAAACTCTAAACATCTTCTCAATCAACTAACAGAAGAACTTCTTGAATATGACTACATAAACAAAGAAACAACCAAAAGTCAGTCATGTACTAACCCTGCAGAAATCTGGAACCTACTTCAGAAACAGTACAAGATGATCATAATTATGGATATTCATCAGAAAATTCAATTGAACTCCAGAATTCTGATCCTCTCAACATAACAAAGGTCACAGATTAGGGGGAAGTATCAGAACCATCAGAGCAAACAAGTTCACACAACAACAGCAAATGGATAAAAGGATATTCTCAATCAAATATAATTAGGAACCTAGAAGAAGGTGTCAAAACAAGTTCAGCCACAACCCATGAATGTTTATATGCAGGTTGTCTAAGTATGATAGAGCCAAAGAATGTCAAAGAAGCACTGAATAATTCAGACTGGGTCCAAGCAATGCAAGAAGAGCTTGACCAATTTGAAAAGAATCAGGTTTGGAATCTAGTCCCTAGACCAAATGACAAGTCTGTCATTGGATCAAAATGGGCATTCAGAAACAAATCTGATACACAAGGTATCATAACGACGAATAAGGCAAGACAGGTAATAAAAGGATACTGTCAACAAGAAGGTGCAGATTATGATGAAACCTTTGCTTCAGTAGCCAGATTAGAATCAGTGAGAATCTTCCTTGCCTATGCTGCTTCAAAAGATTTCAAAGTCTATCAGATAGATGTCAAATCATCATTCTTAAATGGTAAAATTGAAGAAGAAGTGTATGTACAACAACCTGAAGGCTTTGTTGATCCTAAATTTCCAAAACATGTTTACAAACTATACAAAGCCTTATATGGGTTGAAGTTGCTCTCAGAGCATGGAATGAAACTCTTTCAAACTTCTTTATCAATTCTAGCCTCACAAAAGGTACTATTGATACAACTCTCTTTCTCAAAACTCACAAAGGGACACATTATTGGTTCAAATTTATGTTGACATTATATTTGGATCAACCAATCCCAAATTTTGCAAAAAGTTTAAATAATTAATGATCAGCCATTTTGAGATGAGCATGATAGGTGAATTGAGCTTTTTCTTAGGCTTGCAAGTGAAACAACAAAGTGATGGCATATTTTTGAGTCAATCAAAATATGTCAGAACAATTTTAAGAAAATATTCACTTGAAATTGCTCAATCTCAAAAACTCCCATGGCCACTGGAACTAAACTTAATTTAGATACAGACGGAAAAACAGTTGATATTAAAACTTACATGGGAATGATACGATCATCATTATACTTAACAGTAGACCAGATATAACGTTTTCCACTTGTTTTCTGAAAAAGATATCAATGCAATCCTAAAGAGTCCCACTTAAAAGTTGTAAAAAGTGTTTTTAAATATTTAAAAGGAACATGAGATCTTGGTTTATGGTATCCTTAAGATACAAGTTTAGAATTAATAGCATACACAGATGCAGATTATGTAGGATGCAAACTTGACAGAAAAAGCACATCTGGTGCCTGTCAAATGTTGGGAGACAAACTAGTTTGTTGGGCAAGCAAGAAGCAAAATTGTATATCCACATCCACAGCTGAACCAGAATATGTAGCAGCAGCAAGTTGTTGATCTCAAGTGTTATGGATGCAAACTCAGCTGAGAGATTATGGCGTAAATTTAACAAAAAATCCAATACTATGTGATTCAAAGAGTGCAATTGCTATAACATCAAATCCAGTGCACCACTCAAGAGAAAAACATATTGATGTTAGATATCACTTCATAAAAGATCATGTAGAGAAATGTAATATTGAAATGTATTTTGTTCCAACAGGAGACAAATTGCTGACATACCAAACCTCTTAATGAAAAGAGACATAATTTTTTAATCAGTAAAATGGGTATGGTGAACATGAGGTGTGAAGAAGCATCAATTCATATTTTGCCACAAAAGAAGAAAATTTTAGTACATCAGAAATCAATTAGAATTGATATTTCATAAGAAACTCCGTAAATCTAGCAGAAATTCTGGTGATTTATCAGATTTTGACCAAGTCAACAGAAAATCTGATATTTTTCAAAATTTTCTTTCCTCTTTCTCATTTACATGCGCAGTCCATACGTATACACCATCAACACAATCTTTTACATTATCTTATTTTTAATCATTTTGTTATATATTTTTTTTCTTTTCTTTATTCTTCTATTTTTCTTTAAAACAAAACAAAATTAAAACTCTGTTGCTTAGGGTTGTTTGCATCACAAAGTAAAAATTTTAGGCAAAAAATTAATGCATGCCTTCTCTCTCTTAACATTCATTGCTTACTCATCAATTCATGGAGAGAAAAATGTGACACCTGGACAAATCATGATAAGGAGTTTTCAGGACATAGCCACCTAGATCATAAATGAGAAGATAATCTATTTCACAATATTCTTTTATACATTTGACAACGGATCTTAACTATAAAGAAAAAATGGATACAAAATCTGAATTAGTAGGTACCAATTATGGAAAAGATGCACTTTCACTTATAAATAACCACCACTTGGAGATTTTTTTACATTATCAGTCACTTTCATCCTCATCCTTTGCTCGGAAACCCTAAAATCAAAACTCTTCCTCTTCCAAACCCTAACCATGACACAGGTTGAACCCTCACACTTTCCATTACCATACCACCCAAGACACAACCTGAGGATCCGCATGGATGTTGTCGGTCCAGCATGGGAGAGGTGCAACATCATTCTGGCCATGCTGCTCAACAACCCACTGGCCTATGCCCCTACTGCTCATATCGGGATCTATCCAGATATCTTGCAAGAGTTTTGGCTTAATGCCAGGCTCATGCTTCACGAAGGGAGACTAACTACTATCGGCAGTTAGGTGATGGGCAATCCTATTGTCCTGAATGAGTACATCCTCAGGGAGGTACTTAACCTCAATGACGATAATAATGTTCTATCCTTCACTCACTAGGAACTTACCAACACCCTCACCCAAATGGGTTATCATGTAGATGGCCATGCAAGGGCCATTGCTAAATCCCGCTTCATACAACCATGGTAGTTTCTTGTCACTCAGCTTGGAATATGCTTCTCGAAGAAGTTTGTAAACCTCAATGAGATCTCCTACAAGCTCATGGAACATGTACATGCAATCGTGCAAAATGTTCCATACAACTTCTCTCGTTACCTAATGAGAGATCTTACGAGCAACTTGTGGTCTAACAAACCAATTTTGGTTTATCCTCGTTTCTTAATGAGGGTAATCACACGTCAGTTAGACTTCAGGGGAGTTCCAACCATACGGGACATGAAACTCATCTCTGGGCTTTTGTTGAACTTATTCATAAAGTAGATTAATTTTTGTTTGTTTGTTTGATTGTATATATATATAAAGTATGGATCGTCAGCATCCACCGGCATAGGCCTTGAGGTTTGCATAATATTTTCTGGAGGTTTGGTTCTGGAAACAATATTTTGGTTTGAGTAGGGGGTAGAGTACTTTTCTCCAGATTGGTCGCACAGATATCTAGCCGTAGTACGAAGCTTCAGATTTTTGGGTTTAAAATGAAAAGAATTTCTGTTCTCGACTTCTTTGGTTGGCGCCATTCTCTGCAATACATAAAAATTGAAAACAAGGTGAACTCAATAAGGATTAGAGTAATCCTATGTTCTGGTCTAGACTCGGAAGGTTTAGGAATATGCTATTATGTCGTTTGAGATCAAACACAAAAGACTAGTGTTGAATTTACTCAAACGTTGGCTCTGATACCAACCTGTCACACCCCGATTCCACGTGTATCCCGGTGGGCCCAGTGCGGAGTATCGTGAAGTAAGATTGATATCATCATAACCAAACAACATTTGATAGCACCGCGGAAGTTATTGGACTAAAATTATTATTACAAACGTATTGTTCCAAATTCAAATATATACATCGTTTGTAACAAATCCACAGGCAGATCAAAATACATAGAACAAAATGATATTTGGCAGACTATGGGCTTTCTAAGCAAGGAGTTGCAAGTTCCTATTAAGCTTTGCAGAGCACTTCCCGCCTATTTACGTTACCTTGCATCCTGCACTTAGTCTTTTGAAAATACTGCAGTTTTCACTAGTAAATACAATTAACCGACACGTTTGAAAACATTTCAAAATCTTTTATGCACACATTGGTACATTTATTTTCATAAATAACTTGGACAAACTATATCTCATGTTATCAGTTTTACAAGCTAATAATACATTTAGGCCCCGGAACTATGCTTAGATCATGATTAACCGACACGCCACTTTATACCTTTATTAGGTATACCCATATTGGGTTATAAAATATTTAGCATCTTTCAGGTGTATGCCTACACCTCGTGCTTAGGTCGTGGCCATTTGCAATTAATTGAGTCGATGATATCCAGGACACGGTCGCATTAACCCCCAATATTAAGCAATACGAATTAAAAACGGATTACTTGAATTCCCGATTCATTTATATTTGATCCCACATCTAACCATGTGGTAATATTTATCGTATTCTAAGCTCGTATAGGGAGAATAGGCTAAGAGTATTTACCTAGTTTAGCAAAATTCTTCTAATTAAGAAAATAAGATAAACCAGCCGTATATAAAATAACTAGCTCGGATGGAATCTACTGGAAGTCTCTAGTATGGAATGAATGGTATTATTAACCAATTAGAATATTAACGGGTCTTTAATAAAGTCATTAACTTAAACCGGCTAACTTGAAATTAATGGAATCTGTTCGATACGCTAGATTAAGCGGTGACCGGAATGGAATGTAGTTTAAACCCAACAAGTACTATGACTTGTATAATATGGGTAAACAATATACATTCTAGAATTTGAGGTAAAAAATGAAAAGGTTTGACCCATTTTGGTAAACTTCCGTAAAAACTCTACATAAACTTAACCGAACGCATAAATGCGATACCGAGTAACCGCATGAGTCATGGAAAAGTTCTATAAGCCAATATACATTAAATAGGTTGTAATATTAGTAGGATATCAACTTATATGCCCGTTAAGGTTTGAAAATAAAACTATGCCTCATAAGGGCATTTTGGTCAATATATGACGTATAAAGGTAATTTATGTAAACTTTGATGTCATGATCATAAACATTCTGGAAAAATATTATAATTATGATATAATATCATTAGGATATCAAATATATATGTGGTTTAAATGTTTAGACCAAACTATGCACCGTAGGGGCATTTTGGTCATTTCACATATAGTTTTGACATCTTATTTGGGATTCCGAGTTTGGGACAGGTACATAATGTAAAAATATTAAAAATGAGTTTATAATTCAGTAGGTAACAAGTCTTGGTGCTCAACTGTGGTGTGATACCATACTATGCGCTGAAACGACGTTTAAGTCGTTCAATTACAATTAACCGATGTTTAATGTAAACTAACGTTATAAATAGGTTTATGTGACCAAGATATGTTATTTAAAATAACATATCAGTAGGTATTTGGTTTTTATGTAAAAAGGTTGAGTAAAAATCAATTTATGCACCAAAATGGCATTATGGTCATTTACCGTCAAACACAAGAACTCATACATAAACTCAGAATATAATCTGATCCAATATCCCAATTATGTCAAATTATGTTATTACATCAGTAGGTTTCAATTTTGATATCAAAATCATGTTTATAAATCAGTTTAGATGCCATAAGGGAATTTTGGTCCTTTTAAGGGCATAGTTTGCAAAGATTATAAAAATTCAGTTTATGATCAGTATAATAACATCATGACATGATATTTATAGTAACTTAGCTGTTTATATGTTATTTATAGGTTCTTTGCTAATTTAAACCTTATTTTTAGCAAAAAGGGCAAAATGGTCAAAATTGGCATAATGTAGAACTAATACATAAAACTCAGATTCTGATTATGATCTTGTAGTATAATCTTAGGAGGGTATACTACATTACATTAGGATCATAATGCAACTTAAAGGCAGTAGTTAAAGTTGCTAATTCTGTTTATAATCGAAAGTCAAAGCAGAAGTCAAACTTTGCGACTTTCGGTTGAGAACTGATACTTAGACTAAAATTGATGGGCTGAACATGTTTATACATGTTCTTTTATTTATTACCAAGTTATTTGAAGTGTCAAAACATTTTTATAACTTGTATAAACTCAGATTATGGATTTTTACATAATCTGACCCGTTTTACTTTTTAATATTTTAACTTTGACCCGTCAATAGGTTTAGTAAACGTGATCTTTAGGAGGTGCCCTTTTAAGGGACTAACACCTACCTAATTACGATCACTTATCCATGTTCATATCGAAAATTGACTGGACCATAATGGTCTTAACTGAAAGTCAAAGCGTTATTACGCTAACGCTTGACTTTTGGCTTTAAGGCCTAATAAAATGGACTAAGCAGGGATGGAACACTTACAAGTGGTCCAAGGAAGCTTAGAATACTCACTAGGATGGTCTAGAAATGTAGAATTTCCAATTAGAGTGATAGAGGAGAGAAAAGATGAATGAGCAAGGAAAAGCGAGCAACATATGTTGCTATTTATACTTGGAGGTGATGCACAAGATCTTTCCAAGTGTCAAGGCATGCTCTAGGATCTCCCCAGGTGTTTTTGGACGTGGCAAAGGCAGCACAAGAGTGGCAATTCGTGTGAATGGTGGCAAGCTAGGAAGTTGCCAAAGAATCTGCCTCTGGCTGTCCCTTACGGACCATAAGGGTAATGGCTTACGGTCCGTAAACCTATTGCGCGCCCCTGATTTGGAATAGGTTACACACCGTAAGGGTTTATCCTTGCGGTTCATAACCAGCTTTCATAATTTCTCCTTTTCCCTGCCTTACGGTTCGTAAGTCATAAGCCTTGTGGTCCGTAAGGGTCACTCAAAGGCTAGAAATTTGGCATATTAACACCTTTGGCCCTCGGACTTTTTCGACGTCGTTCAGCAGTTTAAAACATGACGACCGTACTAGTCCTTTAAACATCGGGCGTTGTTCAGAGGTCTTTCAAGAGACAAAACGACATATTAATATTCTTATGATAAAAATTAAATTAGCGTTCAGCGGTCACAATGACATGATGACAAAATTGTTCCCTCTCGTCCCACACGTGGTGTACGAGGACCAGCGGGACTCATGTCAATATATTATTGGTCAAAAATTTTCGAGGTGTTACATCCTCACCTGCTTAAAAGAAATCTCAACCTCGAGATTTTATTCAAAAAGATGGGGGTACTTCTGCCGCATATTGGACTTGACCTCCCATGTATATTCGGGTCCTCTACGAGCATCCCGTTTGACCTTAACAGATGGTATCTTTTTCTTACGAAGCTTTTTAACCTGTCGATCCTCGATCGAAATCGGTTTCCAACGAACCACAGGTTTTCATCGATTTGCACATCATGACGTGGCATAGCCAGCGATTCATCAGCTAGACATTTCTTCAAATTTGATATATGGAATACATCATGAATTCCACTGAGCTCCTCGGGTAACTTGAGCTTGTAAGCTACTCACCTGACACATTCGACTCTTTCGAATGGTCCAATATACCTTGGGCTTAACTTTCCCTTCTTTCCGAAGCGCATCACACCTTTCCAGGGTGATACCTTTAACATTACTTTGTCCCCCGCTTAGAACTGAAGAGGCTTACGTCTTTTATCAGCGTAGCTCTTTTGTCTATCACGTGCAGTTTTGAGACGATCATGGATTTGCAAAATTTTATCCGTTGTCTCAAGGACTATCTCTGGTCAAGATAGTTGGGCCTCCCCAATTCAGCCCAACAAACAGGCGTTCTGCATTTTCTCCCATACAAGGCTTCAAACGGAGCGGCCTTGATACTCGTATGATAACTATTATTGTAGGAGAATTCGATTAGGGGTAAGTGGTAATCCCAGCTACCACCTAAATCAATTACACCTACGCGTAGCATGTCTTCCAGTGTCTGGATGGTACGCTCACTCTATCCATCTGTCTGTGGATGGTAAGCCATACTAAAATTTAATCTCGTGCCTAATGATTGCTGGGAATTTTTCCAGAAGTGAGATGCATATCTAGTATCTCTATCGGATACAATAGATATTGGCACGCCATGCAAGGACACAATCTCATCCACATATAATTTAGCCAGCTTGTCGGAGCTATACGTCTCCTTAATCGGTAAAAAGTGAGCTAACTTGGTTAATCTATCTACAATGACCCAAATCGTGTCATTGCCACGCTTGGTCTTGGGTAACTAGGTAATCAATCCATAGTTACCATCTCCCACTTCCACACTGGGATTTCAAGTTGTTGTAGGAGTCCTAATGTGTAATGCCTCGTGATTTAATATATATATATAATTACTTACCGAAATATTATACACTTTTTTTACATAAAAAAAGAGACATTCGTGTACAAAAACGGATGCTAAAAAACGCAAACCGAACTGCTAAAAAACGTAAAAGCCAGAAAAACGGGCTTTAGGCCCAGTATACCAAACCCTAACACTATAACCACCCACCAAACCCTAACACTTAGAGCATGAGCCCCCCCTTTCTCCCTCGTTCACACACTCACACCTGCATCCTCCTCTCTCTCGCAGCTCTGGTCGATGGAGAAGGTCCGACCGGCTGCCGGCGAGACTCGCACACCACCTTCCACCTCCCTCCGTCACCCTCACCACTCAACCACCTCTACATTCGGCCCCAAATCACCGCAACACCCACCTAACCCTTCGATTAACTGGCCAACCACCATCATCTGATGTTGGTGCACGGCACACAGGAGAGCAAAAAAGAGAGAGAAATATGGCTTCCAGCGGCAGCAAAGGCTGCGTTTCGCGGTAGTGGCGGCAGCAAATGCTGCGTTTCACGGCGGCTGCGGTGGCGGTGGTCGCACTGCGCGACGACGGTGACGGGACCGTCCGTTCGGGTCACATTCCGGCTTATTTCAGTGCAGACCTCAGGTTAGTCTTGGCTCAGTTTTCCGGCAGGAATCGACGACAGCAGCAGATAACGAGCAGTCTCGGGTCCGGGTCTTAGATTATGTCTGGTTCAGATTGGTTCGGTTTGCCTGTTTCGGATTCTAGTCAGTTTTGATACGGGTTATGTTTCAATTCAGCGGGTTCGGGTCAAACCCGGTCAGATCTGGTCAAAGCTCGGGTCAAACCCGACACAAGATGTGGTATAAACTTAACGACTCTTTCTTTCATATTGTTCATGTTCATGTTTATCTAAATACTGGACCAACTTAATGTAACTTGTAACAAATATATATATATATATATAAACGTGTATATTGAACCATTTATTCTTGTGTTTTGAAATCATTAAATCGACACTTTGGTGTTGTCGGGAACGTCCAAAAACAAGGGAAAACTTTGCCTGTTTTTCGTCAAAACCATACATAAATATATATTTATATATATACTGTACTTTTCGCCAAAATATATAGTTAAATTTTTTACTTTTTCATCAAAATCTGTATCTATACATTATACATTTTTCGTCAAAATAGATATTTTATATTTTCATCAAAATGTATGTTATATAATACTTTTTCGTCAAATATATGCATTCATTTACTATACCTTCTGAAATGATATATATGTATATCATACTCTTCGACACAATAAATATATATTTATTATTCTTTTGACAAAGATATTTATTTATTATGCTTTCGACAAATATATATTATTTTATACTTCGACTAAATATACTTATTTTACTGCCGACAAAATATATATAATTTTATACTTCGACTAAATATACTTATTTTACTTTCGACAAAATTTATAAACGCAACGACTATATCTTTCGTTACAACATAAATATAAATATTTAACTTAAGTTTCGTCAAATATAAATATATTTATACGTATTTAATTATTATCTTGACGACATTTCTTCAATACTTCGACGAAATTCAAATTAGAATTTTTACATAAACTATGTTATATGTATTCGTTCATCCAATTCCAATTCAAATCCTTCGTTATAATTACAATTACTCTTACACCTTCATTGCCATGTAAGGTGACCTCGGAGTCCCATTCTCCAACTTGTCAACTCGTCGTGGTATCAAGGAAGACTTAGCAATCTTGTGAGTATACTCGAACCCCCTTTTTACGTTTATCACTTTTGGGGTGTAACATGTTTACATATCAAAAACAACACAAAACTTATGCTTTATTACTTGCACGAACAATCCATTATACATGAACTCTTTGATAAGTATGTTATGCTTATACTAGGACCGAACGTATGTGATACCATAGTCATTAGCTTATTTTGAGCCTCCATTTGACATGTATATCGCTATAGGAGTAATGCACTGTCCGTGAACGAGTGGTCATGTTGAATTATCATAAACATATTGCGTAAATAGAGGGTTGACTAGAAATATTGCATGCCCTATGTAACCTTAGTTGCCATCTGGATTTGTTTAAACATATGCTTATACGTATGCTATGCTCAAAAACTTGTATACTCACCTTTGCTTTTGCATTGAACTCGTATTTTAAAACATGTTATAGGTTGATGAAGATGATGCTATGAAAATGAAGTAGCGTTGGGAGTAGATACACAAATAGACATTAGGTTTATTGTAGATGTATTAAATTCTGTCATTGTTATTGTTGTATTTGAATTTCTCTTGTAATGTATAACAATTTACGTAAGAAATGAAATCCGGTTTAAATTAATTATTGTCACTTTTAGTTTTATGAGAATTGAGCAATCTCTTTCGTCCCGCCATGATGTTTCCGCCATCGGTTGGGTGTGACAGATTGGTATCAGAGCCATAACTATAGGGAATTAAGTAGAATTGCCATGATGTTTCCGCCATCGACCTAGTCTATAGTTTAGCACCACATTCGACCATATGTGATTCGCATGCTAATTTCTTGAAACATCTCTTATGGGTCAAATTCATGAAATGCTTCACGTGTTCATACTCGCTACATTATTTAAATAATACGCCTTTCCTAATGCATTTTACTTGATTATACTAAATTCGAAAACACTCGTATTACACAAGTGGGACGACTTCACCAAATAGGTGTGATATCCACAGATTGGTGAACGGCTCTCACTCCACTTATTCTTTATTTTTTTCACGAAGTTACACCTTCAAGTTAGGAGTGACATCCACACCTTGATGGAAAACTTCCCATTCAAACTCTAGTGGACTCTCGTCAAGTGTCGAAATTAATTTTGACCCAACGAGTACCAACCACACCTAGGGTACGAAATCATCAAGCTAGGGGTGAAACCCGCACTTTGTCGATTAAGTCCCATTCCCCGATTTTCAATCTCGCCAAAGTCTCGATTTTTCGATCAATTTGAGATGTGTAGTAACCGGAAGGGTAAAATGCCATTAATCGCTTCTCGACGAGAGCGTTTTACCTATAGGCCAAAGAACGTTACTCAAATTCGAAAGGATCTTCGATTCACTTTCGAACAGTCGACGTTTCTCGCCCCGAAACAATCTAATGCTTTATGAACCTCTCTTTATGCTATTTCAATTTACTTGCGATATTTTACCTTACATGCTTGTCACCTCTTCTTTTCAAAATTTCAAAATATTATTTTAGAATTATATGAATCATACTAAACCTTTTCATACACTTAAACATTAATTACACGCATGATTACAAAACGCCACCAACCAGCCTTATATTTTTTTCGTAAACCCCAAAATGTAGACCCATCGTCGAGATTGGAGTGACTTTCTTACCTTGACGACGAAACTCCGCTTCTTTCCTTCTTTAAAACGACCTCACCAACGGGTTAGGGGTGATTCTTATAACTCGGTGATCGTTACCAAACCTCCTCCATGGAAACTTCATTTTATAAACCACGCGTCCATTTTGCTTTGCAAAATCTTTTATCATATTGTTAAAATCCATACTTAGGTGAATTTCGAAATTTACTATATCATCAAACGTATTTCTTATCTTGTGATTTATTTCATATAAACCACGTGCACATATACCTAGTCACCACCTGAAATGTTTCGTTTCCCGATTTTCAAAACTTGACAGAATGCTAACTACCAACTTAATCGGTCTAATGAATACCTTGCCTATAAATCTTATTATTTTACATAATCACTAAACACGCTACGTGACATCAGGATACTAGGGACTTTCATTTATAAACAAAAATCAAACCAATGCCTTATAGATATTATGGGATCGTTTTCCTAAAACTCTTATCCCGATTAATAAAATAATTTACTAAAACACTCTCAATGATCATTATATCCATCATCCCAAAATTTTTCTCAAGGATCAACGTTTCACGAGAACCTCCAATTTCAAATTTCTTATTTTAATGCAAAATCCTTTAAAAACGAAACAAACTTATTATTTTAAGACCTTATCATACACCACCGAAAATGTAACCTCAATTTCAAAACACGTGGGCAAGAAAACCTTAGGAGGACCAACCATTTTCGACTTACTTGAATTCTTCTAAAACAATGGTAGCACTCCCGTTCTTTACAAAATACGTCATGCATAACCAATAAATACTTTATATCTTTTTGCATCCACGAAGTAGATTCAATATTGTAAGTCAAACTTAAACATATCGCTAACCTCAAAGTTTTGCTTAACAACTATACGTGCATATCCTCGTTCATGATTTAGTCAAAATCTCACACGACAATTTCATTTATATCATTCGTTTTACACACCCTGCTTTCTCGATTATTTCATGTAAACAAATTCATTGCATTCAATTCATATCATACGCACAATCATCGTCTTTTACACTGGTTGGTATTCATAAATATACACATATTCATATTCATGAACATACGTGCTATCATTATGCATATACTGATACTCATACTTATGCTTATACACGTATTCGATGTGTTTGCCAACAAGGTTTGAATGTGTTTGCCAACAAGGTTTGAATGTCAACAAGAATCCGATGAAATGGATAGACTTTTATCTTTATATGGGTCTATTTGACTGTCAACAAGGTTTGAATGTGTTTGCCAACAAACTAAATATATGTTTTAGACAATAAAAGCATGACTTATAAAACAAAACGTTTGATTATTCAAAGAAATTGTTTTATACAAGACATTTCGACTATACAAGACATTGGTTTACATTTGAAATTTTGGTTACACAAGACATTATTCATACATGACATTTGTTACTCGACATTGGTTTACATGACATATTTATTACAAGACAATTCTTTGATTAAAACAAGACTTTTTGATGGTTGGTTTATAGTAAGTGGTTTAAATAACGGGACGGGTGTAATGTGATAAAAGCATGTTGGATTCGCTGCTGGTACTTCCTATATATACGTGTTTTTATCATATTGCATATCGTGTCGTTGTCTAAATCATTTCAATCAAAGTACAAGACAAGACATTTTTATCTATGAGATGACATTTTTACACGAGACATGACTTATATTTTGGTTAATGATTTAACCATGCATATTCTTTTATATCATTCGATTTACCTTATGATTTCATAAAAGAAAACATTTTGTAAGTATTCATGGCCACTTTTTAACTAAGTATTCCTTTAAACATTCTAGGCCATGAATCTTGAACGCAGAACCTATGTTACTCACATGCATTTTTATTCTGACATACTTTATTTTCACATACGTTTCAGGAGCTAATGTTTGATTGTCGAGCTCGCTACACTTAGGGTGGACTTGGGCCTTAGTGACTATAAAATCAAGAACAAGTTTAACTTTTATTGTTTTTTCCGTTTTTGTTCCAGAAAATGTGAACAATTCTATTAAATAAAACTTAACTTGTTATGCCATGGTTGTTGAAGCAATAATTCTGTTACGACACTCCCCAACAATTCTGTCACGGTTTGTTGTTTTATGCGGTTGGGGTGTGATAGAAAGATTGGTCTCAGAGCCAATGGTTATAGGGAATTAGGTTATTAGTAATGCTTTGACCTAGACTATAACCTTTCTAGGACCCTAACACAAGTTACCTTGTGTTTAGATCTTAAAACAATACCATCACCTATTCTAAGGTGAATACCAAAACAAACACATAATTTTCAAACGATTTTGAAATTCAATCATCTATTCTTAGATGATTTGTTTTTGGTTTTATGCCTTAGATGTTTTCAAAATCTCGTCAAAGTTTGGGTCTTATTAATGTGAACACGTGCAATCTGGAAGGGTGGGTGCTTGTACCCTGAGTTTTCTGTCTAAGGCTAGAGTTTTCATACAAATCCACTTAATCGGACCAGTCACTCTTACCTGGGAACTCTTGGGGTGAGTGTCCACTTATAGGCTAAAGCATGTCTTCGCGATACATTATAAAGACCCATTTACTTTGATTAGTCACAGTGTGTTGTTTGTTTGTTTTGAGTAAACGAACGAATGAGCACCATCCTTACATTTGTCGATATTTATTCATCTCATTTTGATTATTGAACATTAATCTCACTCGTTTTCTCTCATGTTTTATCTTTTAGAATGCCTCCTCGACGAAACGTAAATACGGACGTCGACATGGTGGCTCTAATCACTCAGCAGTTTGCTGTTGTGCTTCCAAATCTCATAACTCAGATAAACCAAGCTAACAATAATAACAATGCACCTGCTGCGTGCAACTTTAAATAGTTTAATTCGGCTAAACCGCTCAAGTTTAGTGGTTCTGAGGTTGCAACTGGGCTCCTACAGTGGTTTGAGAGTCTTGAAAATACATTTTGCCATGTTCAGTGTCCAAATGAGCGGAAAGTTGAGTTTGCTTCTAGTGTGTTTGAAAAGAGAGTGCTCACGTGGTGGAACGGAGTAATGAGAGATAGGGGTGCTGATATTGCTATGGGTCAGACTTGGGAGGAACTCAGAGCTCTTATGATGAAGGAGTTCTGCCCTCGTCATGAAAAGAGGGCGCTGGAGAATGAGCTCCATGATCTGAAGCAAGATAGTGGTGAACACCGTGCGTATACTGATAGGTATGAGGAGTTGAGTTTGTTGTGTCCTGCGATGGTGACGCCTTTGGATAAGGCGATTGAGAAGTACATAGATGGTCTTCCTGACCCGGTTCAGGATATTGTAACCGGTAGCAACCCTACTACTGTTAGACAAGCCATTGAGCTATCTGCAACACTGACTGAATCGCAGATCAAAAAGGGTAAGCTCCATCGTAAAGGTGACAAGAAACTGTCTGACAAGTCTGAGAAGCAAAAGGGTAAGAAGGCTGAGGGTTCAAAAAGGTCTAGGAAGCGCAAGGCTTCCAAGAATTTTGCTGTCACTACACAACTCAATCAAGCCGCTCCCAACCAGCCTGCTCAACCTCCTGCCAAGAAACAGTATACCGGCACTGCATCTTTGTGCAACAGGTGCAACAGTCATCATCAGCCTCAATTACCGTGTCATATCTGTACAAATGTGGACGATCTGGCCATCTAGCCAACACTTGTCGCTGCCCTCCTGCTCAGAACCAAGTTGTACAAAACCCTATTCAGCAGCCAGCCAATCCTGCATGACCTCTCTACCCACCAGGGTCTTGCTACAACTGTGGAGATCTTACCCATTACAGGAACAATTGCCCGAGGTTAGCAAATGCGAACTAGGCTCGTGGATGAGCATTTAATATTAATGCCAATGAGGCACGTGCAGACAACGAGGTGGTCAACGGTACGTTCTTTGTTAACAACCATCTTGCTTCTATACTATTTGATTCGGGTGCTGATAGAAGTTTTGTGTCTTTAAAATTTGAGCCCTTACTTGCAAAACCTAGAATCAAACTAGGAAAGCCCTTGACAGTAGAAATAGCCAGTGGTTAAATATGACTTCCATATGGCAGCAAAGGCCGCGTTTCACGGTAGCGGTGGCAGCAAACGCCACGTTTCACGGCGGCTACGGCGGCAGTGGTCACACTGCGCGGTTTCGGTGACGGGACCTGCCATTCAGTCTTGGCTCGGTTTTCCAGCGGGAATCAACGACAGCAGCAGATGACGAGCAATCTTGGGTCCGGGTCTCAGATTATGTCTGGTTCAGATTGGTTCGGTTTGCCAGTTTTGGATTCGGGTCAGTTTTGATACGGGTTATGTTTCGATTCAGCGGGTTCGGGTCAAACCCGGTCAGATCTTGTCAAAGCTCGGGTCAAACCCGACACGAGATGTGATATAAACTTAACGACTCTTTTGTTCATATTATTCATGTTCATGTTTATCTAAATACGGGACCGACTTAATATTACTTGTAACAAATATAAATATATATATATAAACGTGTATATTGAACCATTTATCGTTGTGTTTTGAAATCATTAAATCGACACTTTGGTGTTGTCGGGAACGTCCAAAAACAAGGGGGAACTCTGCTCGTTTTCGTCAAAACCATACATTCATATATATTTATATATATACTGTACTTTTTGCCAAAATATATAGTAAAATATTATACTTTTTCGTCAAAATCTGTGTCTATACATGTTAGGATCTGAGTTTGACCTGATTGTGTTGTTTTAAACAAATTGGATACAACATAAGATAAAACATATAAAACTTGCTGCGGAATATGATTTAAAACTTTGTAACACAATCAAATGAGAGATTAGCTTTCATCACACAATGTTTTCATAACTCAAAAGATTGAAATGATTACAAGTAATTACATGCTTAAATCACCAACTCCCCCTCAGCCTGAGCTTCACACAGATTAGATCGTACAAGATAAGTGTGTGTGTGTGTGAGCTGAATAGAACAGTACATGCACTGTCTATTTATAGTACAATCCTAACCTCTGAGGCATCTTTGCTGACATCACCAAGATAATGACATCTAACTAATCCCTAACAACCTCTATCCACTGCTAATGTTATCCTCTGATAACTATGCAATACAATGATGGATAATATATATTGTTGCTACCCACTGATGAGCCTAACCACTAATGAAGCATTATCCAATGTTCTTCAAAGGGTGATCAGACCTTTGACTTCAACAGAGCTTTTGGTTCTTCAACAGACTTTATAACCATCATGCTTAGCCAAGAGCAGATGTTGGAACTATCAGATGTTAGATATCTTGCCATTGAGGGAAGTTGTAATTCAAAACATTGTTTATTCTGGATCATATAGATTAGGCATGTTTTGGAATTTTATCATCTGTTCTTTTGTAGGGTTCAATCCCAACAATATCTCCCTAGAACAGATGATGCCAAAACTCTTCTTTATTCATGATCTTTATTCTCTCATTAGTTTTTCCCTGATTTGTCTCTTGAACAGTAGTTCAAAATTCAGGGAATTTCATCATCTTCATCCCTGCACAGTTGAAGTTCCAAAAGATCCTGAAGGTCAGCTACACCCAAGCCTAGTGCATATTTCCTTGTTATATAATCAACTTTCCCATTAGACTTAAGCAGAGTCAATACATGGGTCTGTTTGTCAGACATCCACTTTAGTATTTTTGAGTTCAATGGCTTTCTTGGGAGAAGTTTTATTTGTGATGAGTTTGGTGAAGCTAGTTTGCTTGATAAAGATGTGGCAGTGATAGTAGATGGTTCCTGACAATCTGATGAAGTAACATCCATTTTAGATTCTTTCATGTTTTCATCTTCCTTCTTTTCCTGTATATTTTCCATTTGATGCTCTTTTCTTTGATTGAAGGCTTGGATGTATTCATCTAAGGCAAGATCTGCATGTGATTTAGTTCTCTTGAACGTGTTCGGTCTGGTGCAATCTTCCTTATCTGAGGATCATTCTTCATTTTCTCACACATGTTTGCTTCTTGTTGAAGAGCTTTGAGAGGCCATTCTTCAAATTGATGCTCTTCAGCTTGGTATGGTTTGTCTCTCATGATAATTTTTATGAAGTCTCTTCTTAGTTTCTTTTGAATATCAGCATCAGATGATTGAGTTGACTTCTTCTTGTTCAAGTCTTTTGTAAAGTCTTCCAGTTTCTTTACTTTACTAAGTGCACGCTGCTTTCGACTTGACAAGTAATTTTCACCTTTCCCTTTAGTCTCTTCTTTTGCAATGTTATTAGCTTGTTTGACTTTTAATTTCAGATACTCCTCAATGTTTCTTGGAGCTCTATAGCCAAAAAGAAATGGGAATATTCTTTTGGATGGATTATCCTCTGTGAAGAATTGTATCATTTCATCTTTAACTGCAAGCACTTCCAAAGGATAATTTACTGCCAGAGGTATTTATCTTGTTAGATTTCGGCCAGTAGGTGATTGAGTAAGTGGATTTGATGTTGGTGATGATGGAGGGATAAAAGGTTCTGGATTGGTTAGAATAAATGGTGTAGGTGTGGGTGTATCATCACTCACTTTAAATTTTCTTTTTCTTGTGTATACTGAGCTTGGTGACTGAGTTGTGGTGGTGGGTGTTCTAGGAGTTTGGATTTGAGAAGGTAAGATAACAGTGGTTTGGCTAACAGCTTATGAAGAAACTGTTGTCTCAACCACAGTTGTGTTAACATCTCTTGTAACTTTTGTAGTCGCAACATATGTTGCAGTGAAAGTTTTTGATGAAGGTGGTGGCATTGTTTTCTGCCTTTTAGCAGGTAATTTGTGAGATGAGGTTGTTGGTTTAGGTACGGCAGTGGATATAGTACCAGCAGTGGTTTTGAGACCAGCAGTGGTTTGTCTTTTGGGTGCTTGTGGTGGTGATTTCTTTTTGTTTGAAATGTCAGGATCCTTTTCACAAGTCCTTTTTCTTGTATCTTCATCATCTGCTTGAATGTCTAGGGTTTCATCAACTCCCTTTTGCCTTTTCTTTTACAGATGTTTCAGCAGAAGCTACCAAGGATTCTTTTGCAGATTATGGCTTTTGCTTTGACAAATTAACCACAGACTCAGTTTTCTCCCCCTTTTTGGCATCTTCTTTTTCGAAGATAGGTGCAGAGGAAGTGCCAGACTTCTTTGTAAAGAATTCTTTGATGCTTTTGAGGTCTGCCTGAGTCTCTCTATATCTTTCATCAACCAAATCTTTTAACATTTTTACCCGTATTTCATGTTGTTGGTCAGCAAGTTGGCGGTTGTTCAAACAAAGGATATACTTGCTTGACTATATCAGCGGTTTGAAGAGTAGGGGATTGATCAGTGTTTTGAGACTTTGAAGCTTCTAACATCTGTTGCAACATATTTTTGATATCTGCCACAGATGTCTCAATCTTTGTTACTCTCTCTGTCAAATCTTTAGATTTTAGATCATCACCTAAATTAATAGGATCATCTGATCTCCTACCAAGATTGGTAGTTATATCTATTATCATAAACATCGGTTTTAACCCCTGTTTCAAACATAGACGCCCCTTTTTCTTGGTACTGGGGACTTCTTTCTACAGCAGAGACTTCCTTAGTAATTCCAACAGTGGTTTTAACACCAACAATGGATACCATGGTAGCCTCAGTAGAAATTGCCTTCAAGGGAGACTTATTTATGAAACTACTGTCCAGATGTAAATCAGTGGATTCAACATCTGTAGTAGCTGCTCCACTTGAACTACTAGCAAGAATTTCATGAAATTCAAGTGGTGTAACCTCCTCAACTGTTTGTGGGTTAGTCAATGATATTTTATCAGACATAGCAATTGTAGAGGATATATTCTCAGAGATGTGTTGGTGAGAGGCCTTTTTGTGTCTGACTTCCAATGAACTCAAACAGATACTTCAGGGTTGATTTAATTTGAGTTGTAGGGAGTGAAGTGGAAAGAGAATTTGCCCTGGGAGGGGAGCTATTCAACATACTCTCAAATGAGGGTAATGTCTCGTGTTGTGGATTCCTTTGCTTACAACAGGTTCCTTTTGTGAGGAATCATGAGGAGTTTTGGTTTTGGGTGGAGATCTTTCTAGCTGTTGTGAGAAAGTAGCAACAGTGGTTTCTTGTGACCTTTGTGTTGTCACTGGGTTAACTTCTAGGAGGTCCTTTTTATTAGGTTTGGTGGGCTTGGTGGATTTCTTTTTGGTCTTTTTGGTGGTTTTTGGTGGGAGTTGCACAACAGTGGTTGTGCTGCTGTGGTCACCAAGAGCAGTGGGCTCAGTAGCAGGTGGTTGAGTTTGGGCGGGTTGTTGTGATAAATCTTCCTCTACCACCTCTACTTGGGTTTTTGAAACTTTAAATGCGTGTAAAAGTTTCATGACCCGTAGCTCCCGCGTTGCTAACTGGGCCAATTTTAGAATCATCTCCAGGTAATTGATTTTGAATATATATGCTTAAAAACCTGGGATGTATCAAAAATGATTTTTCTTTTGCAATATTATTATAATTATTAACAATGTCATTGAACACTACTTGGGAAAAATTGAAATCTGAATCTGTCAAAATAGCATATCCCAAATATTGCATGTTCAATGGAATTTCATTAAAACCAGTAGGTTTTTTCTGAGAGACATGTCAAAATAATATGAAAGACAAATCTCATCTCAGCAGGAAAATTTGGTTTGAATATAGTCATACCTTTGAGTTGACCAACATACCCTCTTTCAATAAACTCCGCTTGGATCTCACCCAGAGGAAATGTCACAGGATATGACATGTCATTCAATTTAAAGACCTGTGAGATTGATTGTGGAGTAATTTTCATCAAGGTTTTGCCCACTCTTGAGATTATTGCATAAGGAACTCCTTTTGTTGAATGAACCTCAGCATTAGCCCAGAATTGTCGGAGTGAACCTTCATAAATTTGGGCTTTTGCTGTCAGCATCTCCTTGAACTTGGACTCCTTTAACATCCGAATCATTGAATGATATCTCATATTTGCCTTGGTTTCCTCCAAAATGGCAATGTAATTATGAGGAGTTTTGATGATTAACTTGAATGCGGATGATTCGGGTTTAGATTTTGCATTCGACTTTGTTTTGGGAGCCATGATTAATGGTAAAACTGTTTTTGGATTTTTGAAATCGACACAGTTTGGTGAAACCTCTGTTCTGGATAAAACAGGGTTTTTATAGGGTTTTTGAAGGTAACACCCCAACCGATGGGGGAATCATCGGGGCGCGTCACTAGGCGAACCATATTGCTCAAGAGAATCCATAATGACTAATTTAAATGACAATACTTAAAACGTCAATTTCCCATACAATTAACATCATTCAAAATCATTACAAGTCAATACAATAAAGTAAGGTGAGCATACATGTTTAATAGCATAATAATAGCGATAAAGCGTTACGCCTAACCGACATGCAATACGTAGAGAAAGTGAATATAAGCAGCTAATCAATAACGTTACAACCTAACCAACACGAATGCGATGTGGAGTATGCGCCATACGTGCTCACAAAGGTGAACACCCACGTAAGTAATTTGCGAGCCTTAACAACCCCGAACCAATCGGGTGTTGAGTCCAAACTATAGTACTATCGTTGCTAAGGGTGGTCTACAAGTACACATTATTCACACATAGTAAACAAACATTCAGCGATTCACGTATAACATGCGAGAACGGTTAGCGTTTAAAACAATTTAGAGTTGCGTGTAGCGTGTTTTTTGATATAGAGACGTATGTAACACCCAAAAGTGCGATAAAGTGTAAAGGGGTTCAAGTATACTCACTGTCGGTGCGTTTTTGAGAAGGTGGCGGGATCTGAGAGGAGTTGCGGAGAATGCCGGATCAGCCTGTAAGCGAACGGAAATGTTTCAGTCTTCCGAATTTCTGAAACGGGTTAACGGTTGAGGGAACAGCAGAAAAGTTCGGGTGAACTAGTACTTAAAGGTACAAGTTCGGGCGAACTTGTATGCCTGGACTTACTGTGAGTACATGTTCGAGCGAACTTGTATGCCTGGAATTACTGTGAGTACAAGTTCGGGCGAACTTGTCTTATTTGGTGAATGGTGATACAAGTTCGGCCGAACTTGTGTGTATTTGAGGAAGAATTGATCAAGTTCGGTCAAACTTGATCTCCAATCTCGTGACAAGATCGGGCGAACTTGATGCTTTCCGAGCGAACTTGACTGTTTTGGCATCCAAATCGTGCGTTTTCGCGTTGTTTGCTGAGGAAATCGAGTGTCCATCCCTCCAACATTAGGCTACTGAGCAGAACCAAGGCTGAAGAGGTCTTTTGGAGCGAGTTTTAGCCATTTTATAGAAACTCGGACTAATCCGGGTGAACTTGAAGGTGCGAACGGTTTAGTCCATTTTGTGCAAAGTGACATTTTCGTCCTTGTGCTTCCGGATCTGAGATCTATCTTGACAACGCCTCGTTCCACTTCAAAGTGAATGAAACATACGTCATTTAGCCTGAATATTGTGTAAAAATTGATGTTTAAAGGTTTTACTCAGATCTAAACATAGATCTGAGTGAAAAACAGAAGTTTTGCATAAAAAGATGAAAATTTTCATAAACATAAGAGATTTGATGAAAACGAAGGGAAGCCTTGTGCAAAATCATTGTAAAACGTTATTGTAGCTTGAAAATGGGTTGAATCTTACTGAGAACGCAAAAGGTTTCGATTTTGGGGAGCTCCGGGCGAACTTGCAGCAAGTTCAAATGAGAAGATGAGCTGGGGTATTTATAGGTGAAGTGAGAATGTGGGCTGAAACATCAAGTTCGGGCGAACTTGTGTGTGTTTCTTGTGTTTTAGAGACAAGTCCGGGCGGACTTGTAGTTTCTTGAGAATTATTGTGGCTTAGACAAGTTCGGGCGAACTTGTTTATACAAGTTTGGCCGAACTTGACCTAGTGGCCAAGTTTTGTTCGATTATTTCGCGTTACGAGTTCGTTCGGCGATTCGGTTCGTATTAGATAGTTATATTAAGTGTTTTAGCGAAGCGTTAAGCGTTATATTATCATTGATTTGAGAGAGAGTGAGTTTGCGTGAGCGTGCGAGCGATTTAGCGATAATAACCATAACATAAACAAACATAACACATATAAAACATAATTCCACATAATTAACTACGTTTTGTGATGCGATGAGATAAGCGATACGATGGCACAAGTGTTTATTAAACAATAACACACTCGGCTCCTATAGTAGCATAATTACTTGTGATTGAGTTGAATTAGCGATTAAATAAGCGATTAAATGCGATATAGATGTGACAATACATAATTCCAATAGCATAAACTTTTACGTAATCCAAATCTCGGAGTACAATGATTGAGATAGACAAAATACACGAAAAAAGGAATAAAATAAATAACAACGAAATTTGGAGTTGTTATAGTCTCCCCTACTTTAGGAAATTTCGTCCCGAAATTTAAGTAGTGGTCGTAACAAAGAGATGCGGATATTTAGCCTTCATGTCACTTTCCAATTCCCAAGTGAACTCGGCACAACGTTTGCCTTCCCATCGGACTTTCACGATAGGGATGCTAGAGCGCCGCAATTTCTTGGTTTCTTGGTCCATGATTTTGACAGGCTTTTCCACGAAATGGAGAGTCTCATTTATTTGCAAGTCCTCGAGAGGGACGTGGAGATTTTCTTCAGCTAGGCATTTCTTGAGGTTCGACACGTGGAAAGTCAGATGTACGTTATTAAGTTCCCCCGGTAGTTCGAGTCGATAGGCCACTTTGCCGATTCTTTCCAGAATTTTAAAGGGACCTACGTATCGTGGCGCTATCATTCCTTTCTTACCGAAGCGGATCACTCCTTTCCAAGGTGCAACCTTTAAGAGAACGTGATCTCCCACTTCGATTTGCAGGGGCTTGTGGCATTTATCGTCATAACTCTTTTGGCAACTCCGAGCTTTCAAGAGATTGTCTCTGATATGAAGGATTTTTTCTGTCGTCTCTTGAATCAGCTCAGGACCGGTGATTTGTGCTTCTCCGATCTAGTGCCATGCAATGGGCGATCGACATTTTCTTCCATACATTGCCTCAAAAGGAGCCATTTGAATGCTGGTGTGATAACTATTATTGTACGAAAATTCATATAAAGGTAAATGCATATCTCAATTACCACCGAAATCTATGATGCACGAACGAAGCATGTTTTCGAGGGTGCGGATCGTTCGCTCAGTATGACCATCGGTTTGAGGGTGAAAAGCGGTATTGAGATTGAGCGTAGTACCGAGAGCGGATTGAAAAGTCTCCCAGAGACGTGAGGTAAAGCGACCGTCGCGGTCAGAGATGATGTCACGAGGCATCCCGTTTCTACATATAACTTCGTCGGTATAGATTCGTGCTAATCATTCTACCTTAAAGTATTCTCGTATAGCAATAAAGTGCGCATATTTAGTGAGACGATCAACGATAACCCAAATGCTATCGTGACCAGAGGAAGTGCGAGGAAGTTTCGTAATGAAGTCCATAGCAATACTCTCCCACTTCCATATCGGGATTTCGGGTTGTTCGAGCAAGCCAGAGGGCCTTTGATGTTCGGATTTAACCTTCGAGCACGTTAAGCACTTTGAAACGTACACGCCGATATCCTTTTTCATGCCCGGCCATCCGTACTTAGGACGAAGATCCTGGTACATTTTGTCGGCTCCGGGGTGAATGCAACATTGAGATTTATGAGCTTCGGTCATTAACAATTCACGAAGATTATCACGGCTGGGAATCCAAATGCGATCGAGATAGTAGTAAATACCGTTAGATTTAACTATGAGCTGAGTTTCAGCACCATATTTCATTTCTTCCTCCAAAGTATTCTCGTTAAAGCAAGCGAATTGGGTGGAGCGAATCATGATTTCGAGATCATTCAACGCTTGAGAGTCACGTACACTATATACATAGCTTCGTCGACTGAGAGCATCAGCGATGACGTTTGCTTTGTCGGGATGGTAGCGTATCTCGCAATCGTAATCGTTGAAAAGTTCAACTCATCAGCGTTGGCGCATATTCAGTTCCTTTTGATTAAAGATATGTTGTAAGCTCTTATGGTCGGTGAAGATCATACACTTAGTATCGTAAAGGTAGTGTCGCCATATCTTCAATGCAAAAACAACTGCACCGAGTTCGAGATCGTGGGTTATGTAGTTTTTCTCGTGGATCTTGAGTTGTCGAGATTCATAAGCGATAACTTTGTCTCGTTTCATGAGAACACAACCAAGACCTAAGTTAGAGGCATTGCAATAAACAACGAAATCGTCGTTTCCGTCGGGAAGAACGAGTACGGGAGCTTTGCATAGCATACGATTGAGAGTTTGAAAGGCGACCTCTTGTTTGGAATCCCAAACAAAAGGTTTGTCTTTATGGGTTAAAGCGGTAAGTGGAATGACGAGTTTTGAAAAGTCGGTGATGAATCGACGGTAGTAACCCGCCAATCCAAGAAATGAACGGATTTCAGTGCATTCTTCGACGTAATCCAACTCTTGACAGCTTCAATCTTTGCAGGGTTGACGTGAATTCCTTGACTATTAACGACATGGCCGAGAAATTCGACTTCATTGAGCCAGAATTCACATTTAGAGAACTTAGCATAAAGGCGATTTCCTTGGAGAAGTTCGAGGACTAAACGGAGATGACGCGCGTGTTCGTCTCTCGACTTCAAGTAGATAAGGATGTCATCGATAAACACGATGATGAAACGATCTAAGAAAGCTTTGCACACACGGTTCATCAAATCCATGAAGACCGCAGGTGCATTGGTAAGACCAAAAGGCATGACCACGAATTCAAAATGGCCATAACGAGTACGAAAGGCGGTTTTCAGAATATCTTCTTCTAACACGCGTAACTGATGATAACCGGAACGTAAATCGATCTTAGAAAAACAAGTACCACCTTGAAGCTGATCAAATAAGTCGTCTATTCGGGGAAGAGGGTAGCGGTTCTTTATCGTAAGCTTATTAAGTTCACGATAATCGATTCACATTCGGAACGCCCCATCTTTCTTTTTCACAAAAAGAACGGGTGCGCCCCAAGGCGAAGTGCTCGGGCGTATAAAACCTTTATCAAGAAGCTCTTGAAGTTGACTTGATAGCTCGCGCATTTCGGATGGTGCGAGACGATAAGGAGCTTTAGCAACGGGAGTAGCACCAGGAATCAAGTCGATGCGGAATTCAACATCGCGAGTAGGGGGTAAACCGGGTAGATCGTCGGGAAAAACTTTAGGAAATTCACAAACGACGGGAACATCTTTCTAGGTTTTCTTTTCTTTATCCGGGTTCACAATGTGGGCTAGGAAGGCAACGCATTGCTTTCGCAGATGCTTGCTCGCTTGAGTACATGACATAAGCATCAACTTCTTTGAGGGAGTTTCACCGTAAACATCGAGTTGATCACCGTTAGGGAGAGGGAAGCGAATCATCTTATCAAAGCAAACAACTTCGGCATGATTTTCACGAAGAAAGTCCATGCCTACTATGATATCGAAGCTACCTAACTGCATAGGTATGAGATTGATCGAGAAGACCTGGTTGTTGAGATCGAGAGTACAACCACGTAGGACGGAGGTGACGGTAACGGTTCTTCCGGTGGCAACATCCACGTTGAAAGTCTTTGGGAGTTTAGCGTGTTTACAATTTAAAACCTTTTTGAATTCTAACGATACAAAACAATTATCGGCACCAGTATCAAATAAACATGAAGCATAAACACCATTGACAAGGAACGTACCATTGACAACATTGTTGTCGTTCTAAGCCTGGCGATGATTGAGGTTAAAGGCTCGTCCATGCAGAGCCTGTGGTTGTTGCTACTGCGGCGGCGGTGGTGGTTGCTATTGAGGCTGCTGTTGCTGCGGCTCTTGTTTGACGGCATGGTTTGGGTAGGCATTGCTGAAGTGATTCGGGTCACCGCATGTGTAACAAGCGCGGGCCTGAATTGTTGGCGCTAGAAGTGCTTGGTTAACGGGAGCAGCATTGATAGGAGCCGACGGAGCTACGAGAACGGGAAGAGCTAGCTGACGAGGACCCGTACGGCAATGCGCCGTGAAATGACCATAAATGTTGCAGTTAGCGAAAAAATGGCAGTTTCCTCCAACTGCGTGATGATATGTGCACTTAGAGCACAGTGGGTGAGATCCTGTGTAAGCACGCTTAGCAGCTGGTGCGTTTGTAGTAGTGGCTTGGTGATGCTGAGCGTTTGGAGTGGGGATCATTGCGTAGTTCTTGTTGTTTCCCTTGTGCTTGTGAGTTTGGTTACTTATCTTGGGAGCTTGAGGTAGAGCAGTATCGATGCTTGGCTCAGTGGTAGCTTGGCTGAGATTCTTGGTTGAGTTTTGGAAATAACCAACTTGAACCCGTTTGTCGTTGATTTCCGCGGCGATCTGGTAAGTCTCCTCGATGGTAGTGGGTCAGGCTGCTTGAACAAAGTCGGCTACACAATCTGGCAAAGCGCGGAGATACTTCTTGATTGCCTTTTCGGTAGTATCCACCTGACCTGGGCAGATAAGGCTGAGCTGTTTGAAGCGAGCGGTGAGTCCAGCATTGTCACCACCATTCTGCTTGATACCCCAAAACTCATTTTCCAACTTCTGGATTTCGTGAGGTGGGCAGAACTCTTTGATCATTAGCTCCTTAAGTTCTTCCCACGCGAGAGAGTAGGCTTCGTCGTTACCGCGCCTGTTGCGCTCAGCGGTCCACCAGTCAAGTGCCCTTGACTGAAAGACTCCAGTGGCGTTAACAGTGTGGAGATTCTCATGGCATCCGCTTTGTCTGAAGGTGACTTCAATCGAATCGAACCAATGAAACAACTTGGTTGGTCCGTCTTCACCAGTGAATGTTGCAGGACCGTAGGCCTTAAACAGCTTGAAGCTGAAGGAAGTCTTGGGCGCGTCGGATTTCGAATCCAAAGAAGAGTTGCTGCTGGCAGCTTGGATCTCGCTGACGATTTGAGGGATCACTTTGGCCATTTCCATGGCCACCAGTGATGCGATGCGCTTGTCAGCTTGGCTGCGCTGATGGTTCCTCCTGGTGTGCGGTCCCATAGAAGACATCTACATTTAAAGGATTCGATTTGATGAGATTGGATTATGATAGGTTTATGTTCAAAAGTTTATTATTAATATTATACAATTAAGGTATAAAACACATAGGCACATATCCACATAAGCACATAAGCACATAAGCACGTATTCACATAAGCACATAAGCACGTATTCACATAGGCACATAAGCATATAGGCATGTAAACACGTAATTTGCACCTTAATCTTCAAACTAAATCATGCGTAGCGCGTACGAGATGCGATATAATGGCGTAAATAGCGAGTAGAGCTGCGTATGCGGACATACGCGTAGGATAGTTGATCGATTAGTTTGGTTGGTGAATTAATTAGCGTTTTAGATTTCGAGAGCTGTGCGAGTTGTGCATATATGGATGGAGCGTAAAAGCGATAAATCGAGAATTTGATAAAGCGAGAAATCGAATAAGCGTAAAATCTATAAATTTAAACACAATAATAATAAATAAACTCGATGGTGCGTAAAATCGACGATTATAGGCTTAGTTCAATTGGGAGCGTCCTGGGTTTTGAGACAGCAACTACCCAAAGTGATTCAAAGATTCTCTGAGTTTGGACACACAATTTGGCCTAATAGACAAATGCTCTCGCCGTACAACGGTTAACGACACTTATCCTTCCAGTTACGTCGTGTTCCGAGTCATCAAAGTAATCGAGACTTTGGTGAGATTGAAAATTGAGGAGTGGAACTAGTTATTAAGATGCGGGTTTCACCCCTAACTTAACATAATCATTCCTAGTTGTGGATATGCTCACCGATCGAGTCGGGAGTTCCACTAGATAGATATGAGATTTTCGTCGAGGTTTGGATATCACTCCTAACTCAACGAAGATATCTCGTGCGAGAGGATGCGCGGAGTGAATGATCTTACCGAGAGTTCTTGGTTTTCACACCTATTCTCGACTTGATCACTCGTTTTGTGTGATACGAGCATTCTTCGCGTGTGTTGTGGTTGCTTTAGGAAAAGCAATGTTTGAAAGTTCATTTAGATGGGTTCTGGTCAAGTTCGGGCGAACTTGGCATCAACCTGAAGTCAAGTTCAAGCGGACTTGTTAAATCCTAGCGAACTTGTTGATTGTTGAGGTGACAGACAAGTTCGGGCGAACTTGGTCAAGTCCGGGCGAACTTGGTCAAGTCCGGGCGAACTTGATCAAGTCCGGGCGAACTTGCCCCCCAAGTTCGCCCGAACTTGTCTGTTCGTATGAGTTTTGGCGTTTAATCGATGCGTAACGGTCTGATTTGGCGTCCTAACTGTAGACTAAGTCGAATATGGCAATTCTACCTAACTCCCTACAATTATGGCTCTGATACCAACATGTCACACCCCAACCGATGGCGGAATCATCGGGGCGCGGCACTAGGCGTGCCAGATTGCTCAAGAGAATCGATAACGACTAATTTAAATGACAATACTTAAAATGTCAATTTCCCATACAATTAACATATCATCATTCAAAATCATTACAAATCCAACAAGTTCTCAAACAAATCACAGTTCACCGACTAGTTTATTACAAGTTTCTAAAGCATAAGACCTAATCCGTTTGTAGCGATAACGTCCTCAACCTGTTACATACGTTACAATACAAGTCAATACAATAAAGTAAAGGTGAGCATACAGGTTTAGTAGCATAATAATAGCGATAAAGCGTTACGCCTAACTGACATGCAATACGTAGAGAAAGTGAATATAAGTAGCGAATCAATAATGTTACAAGCTAACCAACACATTTGCGATGTGAAGTATGCGCGATACGTGCTCACAAAGGTGAACACGTACGTAAGTAATTTGCGAGCCTTAACAACCCCCGAACCAATTGGGTGCTGAGTCCAAACTATAGTACTATCATTGCAAAGGGTGGTCTACAAGTACACATTATTCACACATAGCAAACAAACATTCAATGATTCACGTATAACCTGCGAGAGCGGTTAGCGTTTAAAACAGTCTAGAGTTGCGTGTAGCGTGTTTTTTTGATATAGAGACGTATGTAACACCCAAAAGTGCGATAAAGCGTAAAGGGGTTCAAGTATACTCACTGTCGGTGCGTTTTTGAGAAGGTGGCGAGATCTGAGAGGAGTTGCGGAGAGTGCCGGATCAGCCTGTAAGCGAACAGAAGTGTCTCAGTCTTCCGAATTGCTGAAATAGTTAACGGTTGAGAGAACAACAGACAAGTTCGGGCGAACTTGTATGCCTGGACTAACTGTGAGTACAAGTTCGGGCGAACTTGTATGCCTGGACTTACTGTGAGTACAATTTCGGGCGAACTTGTCAAGTTTCCTGAGAAACTAGACAAGTTCGGGCGAACTTATCTTATTTAGTGAATGGTGATACAAGTTCGGGCGAACTTGTGTGTATTTGATGAAGAATTGACCAAGTCCGGTCGAACTTGGTCACCAATCTAGTGACAAGTTTGGGCGAACTTGATGCTTGCCGAGCGAACTTGACTGTTTTGGCATCCAAATCGTGCATTTTCGTGTCGTTTTCTGAGGAAATCGAGTGTCCATCCCTCAAAGCTTAGGCTACTGAGCAAAACCAAGGCTAAAGAGGTCTTTTGGAGCGAGTTTTAGCCATTTTACAGAAACTCGGACTAATCCGGGCGAACTTGAAGGTTCGAACTGTTTAGTCCAGTTTGTGCAAAGTGACGTTTTCGTCCTTGTGCTTCCGGATCTGAGATCTAGCTTGACAACGCCTCGTTCCACTTCAAAGTGAACGAAACAGACGTCATTTAGTCTGAATATTGTGTAAAAATTGATGTTTAAAAGGTTTTAGTCAGATCTAAACATAGATCTGAGTGAAAAACAGAAGTTTTGCATAAAAAAATGAAGATTTTCTTAAAAAGAAGATATTTGATGAAAACGAAGGCAAAGCCTTGTGCAAAATCGTTGTAAAACGTTATTGTAGCTTGAAAACGGGTTGAATCTTACTTAGAACGAAAAGGTTTCGGTTTTGGGGAGCTCCGGGAGAACTTGCAGCAATTTCAAATGAGAAGAGGAGCTAGGTATTTATAAGTGAAGTGAGAATGTGGGCTGAAACATCAAGTTCTTGCGAACTTATTACAAGTTCAGGCGAACTTGTGTGTGTTTCTTGTGTTTTAGAGACAAGTCCGGGCGGACTTGTAGTTCCTTGAGAATTATTGTGGCTTAGACAAGTTCGGGCGAACTTGTGATATACAAGTTCGGCCGAACTTGACCTAGTGGCCAAGTTTTGTTTGATTATTTCATGTTACGAGTTCGTTCTGCGATTCGGTTCGTATTAGATAGTTATATTAAGCGTTTTAGTGAATCGTTAAGCGTTATATTATCATTGATTTGAGAGAGAGTGAGTTTGCGAGAGCGTTGCGAACGATTTAGCGATAATAACCATAACATAAACAAACATAACACACATTGTTAGATCGCTCCATATTTAGCATAGGAACCTAAATTGGTATCTAATGTTCGTATAGGCGGAAACTATATGACGTGTTAATCGAATATGCAAAGATTTATTGTTTCATTGTTGTTTATTGATCATAAAGTTCATTTACATGTCAAATCCAGAGCAGGCAGAGCTTCGCCGTCCAAGTGACAAAGTTGCAGAAGTTACAAATGAGAAACAAAAGACACCTATTTATAAGGATTCAAGTTCGCTTGGAAGGTGAACAAGTTCGGGCGAACTTGTCTTGAACAAGTTCGGCCGAACTTGTTCTCACAATATGTTTCGGGCGAACTTGATCCTTTGCATACATAAATACGCCTCGTTTCTAACAGATTAAGCTATAAGCACTAAGACTCGATATATAATGACGTAGGCAACAGACATATGCACCAACACACATAAAACATAATTCCACATAATTAACGGCGTTTTACGATGCGATGAGATAACCGATGCGATGGCACAAGTGTTTATTAAACAATAACACACTCGGCTCGTATAGTAGCATAATTACTTGTGATTGAGTTGAATTAGCGATTAAATAAGCGATTAAATGCGATATAGATGTGACAATACATAATTCCATTAACATAAACTTTTTCGTAATCCAAATCTCGGAGTACAATGATTGAGACAGACAAAATACACGGAAAAAGGAATAAAATAAATAACAACGAAATTTGGAGTTGTTACATTGAAAAAGTGATGATGACATGGCATCTGATGTAACGACTGTCGAATAACGTCTGTCCATGTGTAACCTCTGTTTGTGAATGGAAAACAGTTGTTTGGCTAACCACTATTGGAAATTTTGATCAGTGGATAAGAGCAGTGTTTGCAACTATCAGAGGATAAACTTTTGACAGTGGATAGACTTTTCTAAACGAACAGTGTTTTTGTGCTATCAGTGCTTCGAACAGACTTTGGAGATTTATTGAAAAATTCAATTTTAAACTATTTTTAAGGATGAAATTTTGATTTACTAAAACATTTTACTGCTATTTACACATGGATCACAAAAGAAATTTGTTTTTTAATCCATGTTTAGCATTCCAGACATAGAAATCAAACTATCAAGGACATAAACTGATCTATAAACTGGACATGTTATAAAGAAATCATACCCTTTTTATAGCAATCCCTCATAAATGATGTCTGATGCCATCAGTGCTTTGATCATTAACTATTGAAACCAGCATAGGATGAGTTTTGACAATTATTTTCAACATCTGCAGCTCTTGTGATGAGAATTGTGAATATCTGCAAATTCAGTCTAGACAAGCAAATTATGACATAACCTTGACCATCAATAGATGTCTTTTGATTTATTATCACCAAGAAGTAACTCCTTTCTTTTCTAAAAATAAAAAGGTTTTGCTCCCTGGTAGGGAATTGAGCTTTGACTATCTAAAACAAGTAAAGGCTCATCATGTATTCCTTAAAAAAAACTGAAAGGTTTAATACATGTCCTGATATGTACATGAAGTTTTTACTGTTTAAAAATTTAGTAAAAACTTCTTTGATAAATAAATCAATTTCATCTGATTGATGTTCTAAGTCCTTTTTGCTAATCTCGAAATACATCATTTACCTAGATCTACCTATAAACAGTGGTTGCACTCAATGTATATGGTAGCAGTTGTATGAGCAGAGATGTGAACCCTTAAGTGTTTTATGTTTATACTCTTTTCTTTTAACATCAAAAGTTTCGAGATAAACACACTTTTAAGTTTTGCGATTTTTCTTCTATTCCACTTTTATCTTACCCATAGGCAAATGTCATACCATTCGCTGGAAGGCTTTTAAGGAAGGCATAGTCAATCCAGAATCATTTACAGCAATGTTTTGAGAACCTTAGACATTTTTTCAAAATGCTTATGCTAAAATCCACATTACTTTTGATCTGGTCTTCCAAACCTTGACTCATAACCATTAATCATGGAGTCATCACAAAATCCAACCCAAATTATGTACTTGTATGCAACGTGTTTTGACTCTTACACTGTTTTTCAACAAATACGAACAACACAGTATCACAGAAATTGAGCTGATCTTTTTATGCCAAATCGATTGGTAGATCGAATTTGACTGACCTTGCTCTGATACCAATTGTTAGGATCTAAGTTTGACCTGATTGTGTTGTTTTAAACAAATTGGATACAAAATAAGATAAAACATATAAAACTTGCAGCAGAATACGATTTAAAACTTTGTAACACAATCAAATGACAGATTAGCTTTCATCACACCATGTTTTCATTACTCAAAAGATTGAAAAGGATTACAAGTAATTACATGCATGAATCACCAACTCCCCATCAGCCTGAGCTTCACACAGATTAGATCGTACAAGATAAGTGTGTGTGTGTGTGAGCTGAATAGAACAGTACATGCACTGTCTATTTATAGTATAATCCTAACCTCTGAGGCATCTTTGCTGACATCACCAAGACAATGACATCTAACTAATCCCTGACAACCTCAATCCACTGCTAATGTTACCCTCTTATAACTATGCAATACACTGATGGATAATCAATATTATTACTACCCACTGATGAGCCTAACCACTGATGAAGCCTTATCCAATGTTCTTCAAAGGGTGACCAAACCTTTGACTTCCAGCAGACCTTTGACTTCAACAGAGCTTTTGGTTCTTCAATAGACTTTATAACCATCAGAGCTTAGCTAAGAGCAGATGTTAGAACTATCAGATGTTAGATATCTTGCCATTGAGGGAAGTTTTAATTCAAAACACTGTTTATTCTGGATCATATAGATTAGACCTGTTTTGGCATTTTATCATCTGTTCTTTTGTAGGGTTCAATCCCAACAATACATTTACCTTTTTCGTCAAATAGATAATTTATATTTTCGTCAAAATGTATGTTATATAATACTTTTTCGTCAAATATATGCATTCATTTACTATACCTTCCGAAATGATATATATGTATATCATACTCTTCGAGAAAATAAATATATATTTATAATTCTTTCGACAAAGATATATATATTTATTATGCTTTCGACAAAATATATATAATTTTATACTTCGACTAAATATACTAATTTTACTGCAGACAAAATATATATAATTTTATACTTTGACTAAATATACTTATTTTACTTTCGACAAAATTATAAACGCAACGACTATATCTTTCGTTAGAACATAAATATAAATATTTAACTTACGTTTCATCAAATATAAATATATTTATATGTATTTAATTATTATATTGACGACATTTCTTCAATACTTTGACGAAACTCAAATTAGAATTTTTACATAAACTATGTTATATGTATTCGTTCATCCAATTCCAATTCAGATCCTTCGTAATAATTACAATTACTCTTACACCTTCATTGCCATGTAAGGTGACCTCGGAGTCCCATTATCCAACTCGTCAACTTGTCGCGGTATCACCAAGGAAGACTTAGCAATCTTGTGAGTTAACTCGAACCCCCTTTTTACGTTTATCACTTTTGGGGTGTAACATGTTTACATATAAAAAACAACACAAAACTTATGCTTTATTACTTGCACGAACAATCCATTATACATGAATGCTTTGATACGTATGTTATGCTTATACTTGGACCGAACGTATGTGATACCATAGTCATTAGCTTATTTTGAGCCTCCATTTGACATGTATAGCGCTATAGGAGTAACGCAATGCCCGTGAACAAATGGTCATGTTGAATTATCATAAACATATTGCGTAAACAGAGGGTTGACTAGAAATATCGCATGCCTTGTATTTGCACGTATGTAACTTAGTTGCCATGTGGATTTGTTTATACTTATGCGCTTATACGTATGCTATGCTCAAACTTGTATACTTGCCTTTGCTTTTGCATTGAACTCATATTTTAAAACATGTTACAGGTTGATGAAGATGATGCTATGAAAATGAAGTAGCATTGGGACTAGATACACACATAGACGTTAGGTTTATTGTAGATCTATTAAATTCTGTCATTGTTATTGTTGTATTTGAATTGCTCCTGTAATGTATAACAATTTACGTATGAAATGAAATCCGGTTTAAATTAATTATTGTCACTTTTAGTTTTATGAGCAATGAGTAATCTCTTTCGTCACGCCTCGATGTTTCCGCCATCGGTTGGGGTGTGACATAATGGTTTCTGATGTTCATCTTTAATCTGTGGACATGTCAAGCACTTCGCTGCACGGGTGGCTATGGATTTCTTCATACCAATCCACCAATAATTTAATTTCAAATCTTGATACATTTTGTCACCTCCAGGGTGAACTGAATATTTAGAATTATGCGCTTCTTGGAGGATTAGATCCCTAAGTCCTCCATAGATCGGAACCCAAATCCGACCGTAAATTTAAGATTCCATCCTTTCCAGGTGTTAGCTGTTCAACATTTCCACCTAATCCTTCATTCTGGATATTAGCCTCCATCATGGCTTGTTTCTGTGCATCGAGTAGTTTCTCATTCAAACAACTTCTAAGTTTGATGCTTTTGGCGTTGATTCTTAAGGGTTTAACCCTTTCTTGCGACTAAGCGCATCAGCAACTACATTTTCTTTGCCAGGGTGATAGCGGCTTTCGCAATCTTAATCATTTAAAGTTTCCATCCAACGACGTTGCCTCATGTTTAAATCCTTGTGATTAAGCAGATGTTGGAGGCTTTTATGGTCGTTGTATATCACACACTTTGTTCCATAGAGATAATGCCTCCAAAGGTTTAAGTGCAAATACAACGGCACCCAATTTTAGACCGTGGGTGGTGTAATTCTTTTCGTGCACCTTTAATTGTCGTGATGCGTAGGCAATCACCTTGCCTTTTTGCATATGCACACACCCCATGCCCGTGCGCGAAGTATCACAATAAACCATAAAATCTTCAACACCCTCAGGTAGTGTGAGCACTGGCGCATTGCTTAACTTATGCTTCAGAATCTCAAACAATTCTTGTTGTTTCGGACCCCAGTCAAATTTGACATTCTTGCGGGTTAGAGCAGTAAGAGGTGTGGCTATACGAGAGAAGTTCTCAATGAACCTTCTATAATATCCAGCCAGTCCTAAAAAGATACGAATCTCGGATGGAGTCTTGGGTGTTTCCCAATTCATTATGGCTTCAATCTTAGTGGGATCCACCTAGATACCACGCTCACTAACCACATGTCCAAGAAATTGGACTTCACGAAGCCATAATTCACATTTAGAAAATTTCACATAAAGTTTCTCCTATCGTAGTAATCCAAGAATGCACCTTAAATGTTTCTCGTGATCGGATTGACTACGAGAATAGATAAGTATGTCATTTATAAAGACAATGACAAACTTATCTAAATATGGCTTGCATACCCTGTTCATGAGATCCATGAAGGCTGCTAGTGCATTAGTGAGCCCGAAAGGCATCACTAGGAACTCATAATGACCATATCTTGTGCTGAAGGCAGTCTTTGGAATATCTTTACTCCTGACCTTCAGTTGATGATACCGTGATCTCAAATCAATCTTGGAAAAATAACTTGCCCCTTGAAGCTAATCAAACAAGTCATCGATCCTGGGCAATGGATAACGATTCTTTATTGTTACCTTGTTCAATTCGCGGTAGTCAATGCACATCCGCATTGACCCGTCTTTCTTTCTGACGAATAAGATAGGAGCTCCCCATGGTGATGAACTAGACTGTATAAAGCCTTTCTCCAAAAGTTCATCCAATTGAGTTCTCAATTCCTTCATTTTAGTGGGTCCTAAACGGTACGGGGCTTTCGCTATTGGAGCTGCTCCAGGTAGGATATCTATCCTAAACTCCACTTGCCTATCTGGGGGTAAACCTGGTAGATCTTCTGGGAAAACATTGGGATATTCAGATACGATAGGAATGTCTTCCATCTTTGGTTTAATCTCATCAATAGTCACTTGTGCCATGTAAATGACACAACCTCTCTTCAAACATCGAGATGCTTTAATAGTGATGCTTATTCAGGTAAACCATAATGATGGTCTCTTGAGATAGTGAGCGTCTCCACGGATGGGGTTTTGATTTCAATAAGCTTTTAATCACAGGAAATATGGGCCTAAAACCACATCAAAACATACCAATTTCATTGGCAGCGGAGAGATAGGGATAAAATGATTCTTGATGGATATAGAACATCCATCCAGAATAGTAGAAACGATTTCAATGGTTCCGTCAGAGAGTTCTACTTCATAAGTTAAGTCTAGAGTTCTTATGGGCAAATCCAGTAATTTACTAAACTTATGATCCACATAAGATTTATCAGCCCCCGAATCGAAAAGAACTCTAGCAAGGATATCGTTGACATGGAACGTACCCGTAATAACATTATTGTCATTCACAGCCACCTTAGCATTCATCTGAAAGGCCCGTGCCTTGCCTTTCTTAGCTTCCGCAGCCTTTGTTGTTCTTTCTGCAACATTCTTAGGACAATTGGTCTTGATGTGGCCTTTCTCACCACATTTGAAGCAGATAACATTCTTAATATCCCAACATTCATGGGTCTGATGACCAATCTTCTTGCAGATATTACACTGCTTGGGTTTCTGTTTCGTACAACACTGCCCCCAATGTCGTTTTCCACAAGTCTTGCAATTAGGTCTATCATCAGACCTTTGTTGATTCTTGTTGGACCCAAACTTTCCCTTTTTATCATTTGCGGGAGTTGTCATCCTCTCGTTTCCTTTTCCCATCTTTGCCAGCCTCGACTGACATTCACCTCACCTAATCTTGAGTGAGCGAAAGAGATAGTTCAACTGCTGATTTATAAGTGCCAGGCTGAACAACCTTAACCAAGCTCCTTATCTCTGGAGCCAACCCATTAATAAAACGCACGATGTGTTTAGGTTCAAGAGTAACCAGGTAGGATACCAGCCTAGAGTATGAATAGAAGTCGGTAATGTACTTCCGACAATCAAGATTTTTCATTGACAGAGCTATAAAATCCATCTCTATCTTCTCCACCTCATGAGGTGGACAATATGTGTCTTTGACCAAATCATGAACTTGGACCATCCCATATTATATAAGTGCACCTTCCCAGTTGACTGCATCAAAGCCTTCCACCAGATTAGGGCACTGCCCTTGAAGGATTGGGATGCAAACTTCATGACTTCCTTATCAGCACAGCCGCTGATATCAGCCATAGTTTCCATTTCATCTAACCACCTTAGAGTCTCAACAGCCCCTTTTTCGCCATTTAAGTCTTGTGGCTTGCATTAGACGAAATATTTATATGAACATCCATCCTTAGAAGATAGGACTTTATCATCAAGTTCTTGTTTCTTAGCTTCGTTCCTCACATTAGAGGAGCGCACAGAACTCTCCTTCTTATCAGAGGAAGGAAGCTTTGAGAGTGGTTTGGATACAGATTTAAAGTGAGTAGCACTCGATGCTTTAAACTTTTCAAAGGCTTTTTCCATAGCCTTTTCTACGGCTGCATCTATGCGAGCCTGAAAGTTGTCCTCATTGATGACTATATTCGCATTGTTGTTATCATTATCGTTGTGGCACTACTTGCACAATCGGAGTGAGCCATTTAAATTCTTCGGTGCTAGACATCAAAATAGGTATTTCATATGTTAGCCATGGTATTATCCAACCATTTAGGCTTATAAATTTGGATATATAAATATTTCGCCTTTGTGCACATTGTCACAATCATTCCACTTTATCACTTCTATGAGTGCTATTAATATGTGTTAGCGTAAGTCTCAAACGACCATCATAGGAAAAAATATAATTTGGACAAAGTCCATGAATTTATTGGAGAGTGGATCATAATGTCACAACTGTCCCTGCCATAGTGGCAAGTTCTTATATAGCTCATTGGCTTGTCTCATTGGACTTAAAATATGGCACATTGGCCCGTCACATTTGACATAAAATATGTGAACCATGATCCAATTGGATCATAAGGCTTCGAGGTTTGGACACATTGCCCATTACCTCTAGACAGGATGTCATAAGACTTCGCTGTCACTGTCATGACGGACAATAATATACATAGCACATTGGCAATACATTACTAATAGATGTTTTAATCATAATCATCATTTTGATGATATTCGCCAGGATCTGATTCGATCTCACCGGCTATAGGGTGTGGACAAAGCCTATTACCCAGACGACTAGTGTGGTTCCTCAGGTCACACTACGAGGAGTACTAACATTACATTGATTGTTAATACATAATAACCTTAATGTTTGACTAAATAATAATGAAATGGAAAGTTGAAACATTGTTCACCACTTCTAACAGAAGGGCTACTTCCATTCTTGTTTGCCAATTATTTTGGACATTGTCATTGGCTGGTCAAACCATTAAGCAGATCTTTTTGGAATTTATGGCTGATCTTAAAGTTTGAATAAAATCGAGACGATCGCTTGAACAAAGGATGTACTAGAATACATATATTATAATTCCAAAAAGTTTTATTAATTTCAAAATTTGAAAACACAAATATGCCCTTAACAGGATTTGAAATTAATTGTCCTCGCATGGACTTAAATTAATTACTATGTCCACGCAGGGACTAAATAAGAGAGATATGTCCACATAGGGACTAATTAAGGAAAAGAAACAGATAAGATTTAAAGATAGAGTTTCCAGTCGCCTCCAAGTTCTTCATTCTCGAATTTCCTCTTCCAGTTTCACCATGATTGCCATTGGCACTGAACCCCTCGGTGGTTGTTGTAAGTTCTCCAAATAAGGATCCGTTGTATGCGTGGAATCCATAGGTTCAATAGTTAATAGTAATAAAGATCTCGAATTGGAGTTTGGTTGGCGAAATCAAGGTTTGAAGTTTGAAAGATTGGGGATAAAAAGTATGGATCGTTAGCGTCCTATGGCATAGGCCTTGAGGTTTGAATAATACTTTCTGGAGGTTTGGTTTTGGAAACAATATTTTGGTTTTGAGTATGGGGTAGAGTTCTTTTTCTCCAGATTGGTCGCACAGATATTCTAGCCGTAGTACGAAGCTTCGGATTCTTGGGTTTAGAATGAACATAATTTCCATTCGTGACCTCTTTGGTTGGCGCCATTCTCTGCAATACATAAAAATCGAAAACAAAGTGAACTCAATAAGGATTAGAGTAATCCTATGTTCTGGTCTAGACTCGGAAGGTTTAGGAATATGCTATTATGTCGTTTGAGATCAAACACAAAAGACTAGTGTTGAATTTACTCAAACGTTGGCTCTGGTACCAACCGGTCACACCCGGATTTCCACATGTATCCCGGTGGCCCGGTGAGGAGTATCGTGATGTAAGATTGATATCATCATAACCAAACAATATTTGATAGCACATCGGAAGTTATTGGAATAAAATTATTATTATAAATGTAGTGTTCCAAATTCAAATATATACATCATTTGTAACAAATCCACAGGCGGATCAAAATACATAGAACAAAATGATATTTGGCAGACTATGGGCTTTATAAGCAAGGAGTTGCAAGTTCCTCTTAAGCTTGCCGAGCACTTCCAGCCTATTTACATTACCTTGCCTCCTGCACTTAGACTTTTGAAAATACGCCAGTTTTCACTAGTAAATACAATTAACCGACACGTTTTGAAAACATTTCAAAATCTTTTATGCACACATTGGTACATTTATTTCAGAAATAACTTGGGACAAACTATATCTCATGTTATTAGTCCTACATGCTAATAATACATTTAGGCCACGGAACTATGCCGAGATCATGATTAACCGACACGCCACTTTCATACCTTTATTAGGTATACCCATATTGGGTTATAAAATATTTAGTATCTGTCATGTGTATGCCTACACCCCGCGCTTAGCTCGTGGCCATTTGCAATTAAATAAGCCAAGGATATCCAGGACACGGTCGCATTAACTGTCGCAGCCCCCGTCCCCCACCCCGAGAACGGGAGCCGCGAGACACAGAGCCGGTGGTATCTGTGTTGATTAATTTGGCAGCGGAAATGAGACATTAGGATCGTAGTTAGGAAATATTATCAGAGTTTCAAAACACCAACTTGTATAAATAAACAAATGGGATAAAGCCCAATTTTCTATTACAATACATTTGTAGGGATAAACCCTAATTTATGGAAAACATAAACTCCTTTTTATTTAGGTAACTTTTATAGCCACTTTTCTAAGCCTTCAGTGCTCTGCAACTGGCTTCTATTAGCTTCATATTAAGTTACCTGAAACGCGTTTAAAATATTTTATCAGGAAGAAATACTGCCGAGTACATTCCAGTTTAATCAAAACAAGTTTTTATAACTTTATATTATTGAGAGCATCAGCGATTACAACGTTTATATCTACATAGTTACTCGTTCAGTACTGTCAACACCTGACTTGTGGTCATGTTACTCATTGGCTAACTTGTCGTCCAATAGTAACGGATTTAAAGTAATGTATACAAAACCCCAACATACCGGCTGTAATTGTAGAATACACACACTCAAGCACTGTTAAGCATAATTAAAACATTCTGAGGTTTTGGTAAAACAGTTTGACTCACAAAATGATTTACAAAAAGAGAATGTATTCAATTTGCTGGCTTAGATAACACTATAGCTTCCTAATGGTTCTCCTGGTTATTATCTATTAAAAATTAAATAATGCAGACGTGTTAGTAAGATAACACAAATAACATTAGCCGTACAACGCGAGACAGAACCCCAACAAACTTAGTCGGGCAGAGCCTTGACATGCGTTGGTGGGTCCTAAATCAATCGGGTAGGGCAACAAATACATGATCGAGGGTTATAATACTTACAACGAGGCAGAGCTTCGGCTTTTAGGGGTATTATATCGAGAAACGGTTAGCTATTATAGGGACGGGGAGAAAGAAAATAATTGAACGAGGAAGACAGAGACCAGAGGCCTCCTTTTATAGGTTGGTCGAAGGGTGGCTCGTGGCCTGCGAGCCATTTCTCTCTCTCTTTCGCGGCCCGCGAGAGACCTAGGCTAGGGCTTAGCCTTGGCAGCTCAACACAGTAGACCTAACACGAAGGGGGACATGTGGTTGCATGGGTGTCCGGCAAGCCAGGGGCTGTCGCGCCCCGCAAACCCACACCTTCACTTAGTCGCTCCCCGCGAGCGACATTATTTATTTGTTTTATTTGAGTTTTATTAATATAATGGTTATTTGGGACCGTTAACGAGTATACGGGGTCTAATAGGAACGTTGATGGTGTTCTAAGGGTTTTTAGAAAGGTTGTTATATTAACCCCCAATGTTTAATATTAAGCAATACGAATTAAAACGGATTATTTGAATTCCTGACTCATTTATCTTCGATCCCATATCCGACCATGCGGTAATATTTACCGTATCCCAAGCCCGTATAGGGAAAATAGGTTAAGAGTATTTACCTGGTTTAACAAAATTCTTCAAATTAACAAAATAAGATAAACCAGCCGTATACAAAATAACTAGCTCGGATGCAATCTATCGGAAGTCTCTAGTCTGGAGTAAAGTGTATTATTAACCAATTAGAATATTAACAGGTCTTTAATAAAGTCATTGAGTTAGACCGGCTAACTTTAAATTAATGGAATCGGTTCGATACGCTAGATTAAGCGGTGACCGGAATGGAATGTAGTTAAATCCAATAAATACTATGAATTATATAATATGGGTAAACAATATACATTCTGGAATTTGAGGTAAAAAATGACAAGGTTTGACCCGTTTCGGCAAATTTACGTAAAAAGTCTACATAAACTTAACCGAACGCATAAATGCGATCCCGTGTAACTGGATGAGTCATGGACAAGATTTGTATACCAATATACTTTAAATAAGTTGTAATATCAGTGGGATATCAACTTATATGCCCATTAAGGTTTTAAAATAAAACTATGCCTCATACAGGCATTTTGGTCATCATTATATGTCGTATAAAAGAATTTATGTAAAATCTGATGTTATGATCATAAAAATTCTGGAAAAATATTATAAATATGATATAATGTCAATAGGATATCAAATATATATGTGGTTTAAAGGTTTAGATCAAACTGTGCACCGTAGGGGCATTTTGGTCATTTCTGTTGGTGCATATGTCTGTTGCCTTCATCATTAACGTCATTATGTATCGTGTCTGAGCGAATAGGGCTTAATCTGTTAGAAACAAAGTGTATTTAAGTGTTTAGAGGCCAAGTTCGCTGGAAATGGTTGTGATGATGTCAAGTTCGGCCGAACTTGACTAGGTCAAGTTCGGGCGAACTTCACTCTCCCACCAGCGAACTTGCAAGTCTATAAATAGGTGCCTTGGTGATTTCATTTGTAACTTCAGAGATTTTGGCACAGAGACGACGAAGCTCTGTCGGATCCGGCTATCGAATGTATTGAACTTTAGATCAATGAAAACAACCTTTAAATGAGTAATTCTTGTTATTTGATTAACTTGTCATTAGTTTTCGCCTAATCGGACAATAGATAACAAATTTAGGTTCCCGAGCTGTTCGTGGACGTTCCTACAAGTGGTATCAGAGCCTGGATACCTAAATTTGTTGGAATCAAGACAAGAATCTCTCTATTTCATCCCCATTCTATCTTTTTTCTTAACATTCTAACATATTTGATGATTTCATGGTCAAAAATGGGTGATTTTTGAATATGTCATGTAAAACACACTAATAACAAACCTCTGAGAGTTTGGACATCAAATTCAATCAAATTGATATCAAAAAGTTGGAAAAACCATGTTTTTGGAACAAGCTATGGCCGAACTTAACATCAAGTTCGGCCGAACTTGATTAAAATCTCACTGATTTTCATCAAGTTCGGCCGAACTTGATAGGTTGTTCAAGGTTTTTGTGAGAAGTTCGCTCGAACTTGAAGGATATATCAATAGTTTCGATTAAGTTCGAACGAACTTGATCAAATCTCATTGAACTTTATTCACAAGTTCGCCCGAACTTCACAAACTCATTGAAATATTACCTAAGTTCGACCGAACTTAAGTGTTTGTTTTGAAACCTTACACAAGTTCGCTCGAAGTGTAATTTTTCTCAAATTCCACATCAAGTTCGACCGAAATTGATAAGTCTTTGAAAAGTTCGCCCGAACTTGTCTAAGGTTCCTAAAAAAAGGCATGAAAATCCCGAAAAACGTCAAGAACATTGTATTCGATAGAATCGTATCGATGAGACAATTTTAAAGATATAATCGGGTAAAAATTGTTTTCGGAAAAATTTTAAACGTTTTTAACGTACCGACCGTGCTAAATTTGTCTGTTGCTAATCAATTTCCAAGTGTTTTTGATCATATTTTCAGATAAGTCTTCAGGTTGTCAAGATGGAAGATTTTCACAATGTGTTCATTTCTCAAATGGCTTCTTCATCAAATGCTAATACTCTTGCGGCGAATCAGATGAATATCGAAAATGAAATGGGTACTACTCAGAAACCGCCGAAGCTAATGAGTATAGATGAGTTTGAAGGATGGAAGGAAAAGTTTGTGAATTGGATACAAGCAAATCAATTCGACAGCTGGGTTGCAGTTGAGGATGGTTACAAATGGCCAAAGAATGAGCGTGATCAAGATCTTCCGTTGAACAAGTTCTCACCGGGTGATAAAGCAGATTATGCCGCCGAAAAGAAAATGATTAGCTTGATTCAACAATCAGTAAAGGAAGATATTCTGATACTGTTGCCAGAGTTTGAAACTTTACAAGAATTATGGCAATCTCTTTGTGATAAATTCAAAGGAAGTGATGAAATGATCAAGAGCAAGAACGCCTTAATCAAGAAAGAATTTGAAATCTTCACGATGATCAAAGGTGAAACTATGAAGCAAATGATTGATAGATACTGTCACCTTATGGTCCAGATGCGAAGACAGGATATCAAAAGATCTAACGAAGAACAAATCGAGAAGTTGGCCGATGCGCTTCCAGAAGGAGAATGGACGACATATCTGACGATTCTAAAAAATAGTCCATCTTGGAGACATTTCAAGTTATCATCTTTCATCGACAAATTAGAAGGTCATGAAATGGAATTGATGAAGATTACTAAATCAAATAATGCAAATGTTGTTCAAGATGTCAGTGTCTATTACAAAGGAGGTATACAAGATACTCCGATTCAAAGCCCGAAAATTCAAACGGCTTTTAGTGCAAATGCATATTCTTCTCCGAATCAAAGCTCTCCATATTCTGGCTATTCTAGTGCTAGTTCAAGCTCTTCATTCCAAAATCAGACAAGTCAAGCTAGTTCTGATTCAAATGTTTTCCAGTGCAACATAGCAGTCGATTTGAAGAATGTATTTCCAGAAAAAGTGGCTAAACAACACATAGCACTTCTCGCTACCGTCCTTGAATCGCATGAATGTCTTGTTACTGGAAAGATCGGAAATCCAGAAATGACAGCAGAAGATTACGATCAGGTAGACGAAGAAGAATTGGAGCTGATGGATATTAAATGGAGCCTTGTGTCCATCATCAGAAGGGTTACTAAATTCGTGGCACTCACTGGAAGAGGCAGTGGAAATTCAAGCAACAAGCTTGGATTCGACAAATCAAAAGTCACATGCTTCAGGTGTCGACAAAAAGGACACTTCAAATGCGAATGCAGTAATCAAGAAGCAAGTGGAAACCAAAATCCTTTCGGAAGCAACAATGAGTACTACAAGAAAGCTCTTCAATATAAGCCATATCCAAAGAAAACGCAAATTGAAGTAGAAGATAAATCTGCAAAGAAATCCGAACAAGCTCTTGTTGCTAATCATGAAGAAGATGGCTTTGATTGGAACAAATACATTGGAAAGAAAACTTGTGTGGCTATGATGGCAGAGGTAGTAAATGAACCAGAGACATCGTATGTTGATGCTGCTTTGGAGAATGCGTTTCTGGAAGCATACATGCGGAGAACTGAAGAAGAAGAAGAAGAAGAAGAGATAGCTTATGCTGAGATGCAAAAACAAGAAGCTTTGAAAGCAGAGGCCGAAAAGGTAAAAGCTGAGGTAAGAATGTCTGAAAAAGAAGTTGTGAAAGTTGTGAAGGTTGAAAAACCTTGCACAAATTGCACAAGTCCTTGTGAACCATGCCTTGATAAGGTCAAAGTCATTAGAGAATTAACTGAACATAATGAAACTTTTCGTTATTATTACAGAAACATGAAAGAAGCTTATGACAAGATACAAGGCAAATATAAAAATGTCAAAAAAGCTAATCTTGAACTTGCTGCTAATGAAAAATGTTAAAAGCAACAATGATTGATAAACAAGAGGCAATTAACATGTACATTAATACCATTGCCGAAACAAAACGTGAGCTTCATGACATTAAGATAGAAACAGAAAGAGTAAGACAATTACTGAAAAGTTACACTACTAACGCTTATGTCATTGATCACATTTTACCTACGATCAAGTCGAAGGAAAATGTTGATAAATCAAAGCGTAAAGAATACGGAAATGTTCCTCCACCATTTCTTGAAAATTATTCCAGCAAGAAAGATGATGAAGTTGAAAAGGCATTTGATTTACTTCTCTTATCAGAAATGAAAGATCAATTGCCTGAGAACATTGATGTAGACTTTACAAAATCAAATGACGACATTAAAGCGGTGCTAAAAAATGTGGTTAAAATTGTGCTGGAAAATGATTCTGACGATAAAAATTCTGATTCACAGTCCGAAAGTGATGATATAGCATCAGAAAGTGATCTAGGTGATGATCCTAACGTTGTCATGTACAAAGTTAAGGATTCTGATAGATTATATTTGGATGATAGCTTTCCAATTCGGAATGTGAAAGAAGATCAAATTGACAAATTTTTCAAACTTGTGGAAGTTTTGTCAGATGATCTCGAGAAAAATCAAAAGAAATTTTATTCTAAACCCAAAAGGAATTTTAACAACTACCGTAGGAATGGTGGTGATTTTCCTGAGAACAGGAGAGCTGGTTTGGGTTTGGAGGATGAAGAAGCTGAATTGACGAAGAAACCGAAGACAACGTTCCAGGAATACAAAGGTAAAAACATGAAGTTTGTGTACAGAACGAATACGGTTCTAGAAGAAGATATGACCGGTAAGCAATCAAATGATGAATTCAAAAAGGAGAAAGAACTTCGGGACAAGGCTAAGACCAAGTCTACAAGTGGAGTAAAACCCACTAGTGGACATGATTCTGATACACGGACATGCTTTAAATGCAATACCATTGGTCATATTGCTCGAAAGTGTCTAAATCTAAAGCCTTTGCTTTCACGAAGAAAAAATGTTTTAAAAGATGAAAAACAAAAGCAACAAGAGATTGTGAACCCAAAAAACGAATCTATTTCTGAAATAAAACCCAAAAATGAATCAAAGTTTGAAAATTCTGTGTTTGAAAAGGAGAAACTTCAAAGTTAAACAAAAACGATGATTCACAGTTTTATGTCAAGAAAGCAAGATACATGTCACGACCTTAGGTTGCAAAAAAGAAGTCTCCTGAGAAAGGAAAGTATGTTGCCGATAAAACTGAAAATGTCAAATCAACTGAACCAGTAATCAAACAGACAAAGAAAAAGTCAAAACGTTTTCAGAATCGACATCAAACGATATGTTTGATGATGATTTTGAATATGATGATGACTTTGAAAGTGTTTATGATGCTTATCATGTCAAACCCAAAACCAAAAAGGTTTGGGTTTCTTTTTTCAAGTAGTTACTTTCGTGTGCAGGAGTTCCTAGATCCACTTTATCAGAGATGATTCAGGATTAAGGAAGCTTCAGTTTGTTTTAACTTATCCAGAAATGTCATATCTTTGTCATTTTGAGGGGGAGTAGTTAAAAAAAAGAAAAGTTTTTGAAATTACAAGTGATTGTTAAAAGGAAAATTTTTGAAAAGTCAAAATTATGAAAATCCACACCGTTGAATAGAAAAACTGATTTCAAAGTTCATACATGTTCAAACTGCTTTTACAAGTGGTAAATGAGTCTAATGATTGTTTGTTAAACAATTGCAGATACAGGATTGAAAAAAAGGATCGGACGACAAGGTCACGGGATCCGCATTGGTTTGTTACATTTTTAGAAGAATTTCTTTAAATCCAAAAATATGTTTTTGATTTTAGGGGGAGTAAGAAAATTTTAAAAATTGTTGAAAAATCCAAAACATATGAAAAAGTTGAAAATTCAAAAACATTGAAAAATTCAAAAAGTACAAAAACATGAAAAAGACAAAAAGAATTTTTTGTCAAAAAGGAAATGATAGTACATTAGTGGACTATCACAGTATGCTAAAGATTTGTAAAGTTTAAAGGTGATAAAAAGTCTTACTGTGGATATGTCGATAGGCTTTACACGTTCAGTAGATTGTTTCCGGGATATAAACTAAATTTTACAACTACTTAATCTCGTGGTTTAACACATCTTGGATATATGGACTTAGTTTTCGATTGAAGGGTTGCCTGATTCTGAGATACGATGTCTTTATAGATGATTGATATCTGGGGTATTATACAAGTTCTTCTGATTTTGCGGAAGCAATAGCCTAGAACTTCTATAATGCTTTTGCTATAAACCCCTAAAAGTTGCATGCAATCTTGAAAGGAATCGAAAGATCTAATCATTTGCAATGCCTAAAAGATTCCTTAAGTGGAACACACCTTAAAGACGAGCCTTCATCTCTTTGTCGGTACGGTAGTACTAACCTGAGCTCTCAAGGTCTCGCACAACCCAAATACATATATTAATTATGCTATACGCACCTGTAAGATGAAATCTAGGGAATCTGGATTCGGGAGTATATTCAAGAGGTGGGAACCATAGTTAAGTCAAGTTTCATAATTCTTACCTAACATATCTTGGAACAATTGAGAAACGTGATGAAGTTTAAGTGGACAAACATATCGACAATCTAAGGTAAACAAGTTTAAAACTAAAAGTCTCAAAAAGGTCAACGGTACTGGTGATATGTCTCAAACAAACTGATATGATTCTTAGACACAAATTCACAAAAATATGTCTATAAATATGTTTGTACATAGTTTACATTGTTCTGTACATAGTTTATCTGCTTTACATTTGATAAAACATAAAAAATTCAGTGTGTTTTAGAATAAACTTACAAAAATTCCAAAAGATTTTGTTTCTTCATTATTTTCAGTGAGCCAATGTTGGAGAACGGATCTTTGATGCCTGGTAAGTTTTGAAAAGTTCAAAAGAAAGTTCATTAATTTGAAACGTTTAAAATTGAACAAAACAGTGTTTTCATATCAGGTCAACCTGAGGTCATTAATTTGGACTCGGTTAGACAATTTTGGTTAATCAATGTCATTAATTTGGACTTGGTCAACTAAGTGGATTTCAATGATTGAAAATCATGAGAATGGTCAAGGTTTTAAATGTAAGGAGTTTTCAAGGTCATTAAGTTGAACTTGAATAACTAAAAAGGTTTTAAATGGAGATTAAAATTGAATTGTTAAATGTTATAAAATTTTCAAAGTTTTAAATCTAAAACTTGTTCTAGTATGCTCAAGAACTTTGAAACAGGAAGTAAAGTTTTAGGGGGAGCAGGATGAAACGTGACTAAAGTAAAGCTTAAAGCAAGGCGGAGCATAACTCACAGCAAAGGAGGAGCTTGGAACTTAAAAGTTTTATCAAGATGAATTTGAAGAAAAAGATGGAGATTGAAGATCAATACGTTAAAGTTTATTCAAGAACTAAAAAGATCGGAAGACTCAGAAGATTTTAAATGTCAAGGATGACTACGGCAATCTCCAAAGAGAGGATTTCTGGGAAAGTCTATTGGTGCATATATCAAAAGGATGTTTACATCAAGATGACTATGGCAACATCCAAGGGGGAGTCTGTTGGTTCATATGTCTGTTGCCTTCGTCATTAACGTCATTATGTATCGTGTTTGAGCGAATAGGGCTTAATCTGTTAGAAACAAAGTGTATTTAAGTGTTTAGAGGCCAAGTTCACTGGAAATGGTTGTGATGATGTCAAGTTCGGCTGAACTTTACTAGGTCAAGTTCGGGCGAACTTCACTCTCCCACCAGCGAACTTGCAAGTCTATAAATAGGTGCCTTGGTGATTTCATTTATAACTTCAGAGATTTTGGCACATAGACGGCGAAGCTCTGTCGGATCCGGTTCTTGAATGTATTGAACTTTAGATCAATGAAAACAACCTTTAAATGAATAATTCTTGTTATTTGATTAACTTGTCATTAGCTTCCGCCTAATCGGACAATAGATAACAAATTTAGGTTCACGAGCTTTTCGTGGACGTTCCTACAATTTCACATATAGTTTTGACATCTTATTTGGGATTCTGAGTTCGGGACAGGTACCTACTGTAAAAATATTAAAAGTGAGTTTATAATCGAGTAGGTAACAAGTCTTGGTGGTCAAGTGTGGTTTGATACCATATTATGTGCCGAAACGGCGTTTAAGTCGTTAAATGACGATTAAGTGATGTTTAATGTAAACTAACCTTATAAATAGGTTTATGTGACCAAGATGTGTTATTTAAAATAACATATCAGTAGGAGTCTGGTTTTTATGTAAAAAGGTTGAGTAAAAATCAATTTATGCACCAAAATGGCATTATGGTCATTTACCGTCAAACACAAGAACTCATACATAAACTCAGAATATAATCTGATCCAATATCCCAATTATGTCAAATTATGATATTACATCAGTAGGTTTCAAGTTTGATATCAAAATCATGTTTAGAAATCGGTTTAGATGTCATAAGGGCATTTTGGTCCTTTTAAGGACATAGTTTGCGAAGATTATAAAAATTCAGTTTATGATCAGTATAATAACATCATGACATGCTATTTATAATAACATATCAGTTTGTATATTATTTATAGGCTCTTTGCCAATTTAAACCTTATTTTTATCAAAAAGGGCAAAATGGTCAAAGTAGGCATAATGTAGAACAAATGCATATAACTCAGATTATGATTATGATCTTGTAATATAACCTTAGGAGGTTATACTACATTACATTAGGATCATAATGAAACTTAAAGGCAGTAGCTAAAGTTGCTAATTCGTTTATAATCGAAAGTCAAAGCAGAAGTCAAACTTCGCTTTTCGGTTGCGAACCGACAACTAAAATTGACGGGATGAACATGTTTATACATGTTCTTTTATTTATTACCAAGTTATTTTAAGTGTCAAAACATATTTATAACTGTATAAACTCAGATTATGAATTTTTACATAATCTGACCCGTTTGACTTTTTAATATTTTAACTTTGACCCGTCAATAGGTCAAGTAAACGTTATCTTTAGGAGGTTCCCTTTTAAGGGACTAACACCTACCTAATTACACTCACTTAGCCATGTTGATATCGAACATTGACTAGACCATAATGGTACGATAACGCTTGACTTTTGGCTTTAAAGCTAATAAAATGAACTAAGCAGGGATGGAACACTTACAAGTGGTCCAAGGAAGCTTAGAATACTCAGTAGGATGCTTCAAAAATGTGGAACTTCCAATTAGAGTGATAGAGGAGAGAAAAGATGAATGGGCAAGGAAAAGTGAGCAACATATGTTGCTATTTATACTTGGAGGTGATGCACAAGATCATTCCAAGTGTCAAGGCATGCTCTAGGATCTCCAAGGTGTTTTTGGACGTGGCAAAGGCAGCACAAGAGTGGCAATTCGCGTGAATTGTGGCAACCTAGGAAGCTGCCAAAGAATCTGCCTCTGGCAGTCCCTTATGGACCGTAAGGGTAATGGCTTACGGTCTGTAAGCCTGTTATGCGCCCCTGGTTTTGAATAGGTTACGGACCGTAAGGGTTTATCCTTGCGGTCCGTAACCGCTTTTCATAATTTCTCCTTTTCCTTGCCTTACGGTTCGTAAGGGTCAGTCAGAGGCCAAGAAATTAGGCATGTTGACACCTTTGGCCTTCGGACTTTTTCGAAGTTGTTCATCGGTTTAAACATGACGACCGTACTAGTCCTTTAAACATCGGGTGTCGTTCAGAGGTCTTCCATAAGACATAATGACATATTAATATTCTTGTGATAAAAAAAGTTTTAATTGTCGTTCAGCGCTCACAATGACATGACGACAAAATTGTTCCCTCTCGTCCCACACGTGGCATTACGAGGATCAGCGGGACTCATGTCAATATATTATTGGTAAAAAATTTTTGAGGTGTTACAAAATAAAACTAGACTTGTTCAAATCAAAACCTTGTTTGAAATATAGAGATCATCACTCATGTTATCTCTATGTTTCCCTTTCAAAATTTCTTTAAAACATCTCTTCAAGAAAGGACAAGAAGCTTCATCAGACAAACACATGTAAGTACTATTTCCGATACTCTACTCATTCTCTCGCATCTTAAAAAAAGGGGGGCACTCTATCAAGGGGGAAGAAACAATTCTGATAACTATCTGATGAAAAAGAATGCAAGAGAGATTGTTTCTGATAAATAAAATATTAGATTTTTTGATGACGTCACCTGAAAGAATTTTGCCTTTCAAAAAAGGGGAAGAATGTCAGCTTCTAGAAGGAATATTACTTGACCTTTTCTCTAGAAAAGGGTCCCACAAGAGGTAAAAGGTACCACATGGCCATTAGTATTCACCAATCATAATTCATCTTCATGAGGAATATTGGAGATATATCAAAAGTTCAAAAACGGTTCGGATTAAAGTTAATTCACCATTAACTTGTCATAAACCAACTAAAATACTAACCAACCGACGATCTTTGTCCCCCAAAATCCTATATTTACACAATCTCAAAATCGCGGCTTTACCTTAAACCTCAGAACTTACAAGCCCTAAAAACCCTTTGTATTTGAAAAGTAAAATTCACTCCCAAAATTCACCATGGCTGCACCAAACATTGTTAACCTCAACATCCCAACAGTTGAACATGATGTCATCTTCATCAGGGAATACGAATTTCTACCTTTTAAAGACAACAATCTCTTGATGAACGTTGAACACTCTCAATACGATCAAAGAAGTCAACTTTTAGTTGAGTTCCTATTGAACTGCCCAATAACCCAAGCTTTGACGAAGACCAATGAGGTACCAGAAAGTATCATACAGTAGCTTGTTCACACACTCGAAGAGACCGGGAAGGATGAAGTTACAACTTACCTATGGGGGAGTATTTCAGTAATCATCACCCCGAGAAAAATCAGAGAGTGTTTGGAACTTCCAATCAGTGCTGGTTATATTGAAGCACCAAAGAAGAATGAGTTGATGAAGCAGTTCATAAAGCTTGGCTACAAGGAGAAAATCACAAAGATAAGAAATTTCAAGAGAGACAATTTACATGACTTCTGGCAAGTCATGATGGAGACCTTGAACAAGTGTTTAACCTCAAAAATTGGAGGAGCTGATCAGATAAACCAATCCATTCTCCCAATAATGTATGGACTCATCACGGGGTTCAACATTGATTATGGAACAAAAATCTTCAATCTGATGAAGAGGTCAGTTCTACCCAAGTTTGGAAGATATCATCCCACCTACCGCATCCAAGGTTCTGGTCAATCATAATTGCTAAAACCTTTGAAGAATGGAGCATAGAGCTACCTGCATCAGAAAACATATGGAAGGCACCAATCATGAAGCCCTGGTGTAAAACTCAGGTTGAACATCCAACAAAGATGTGCCAATTTTACCAGAAAGTATGCTATGTCTGATAGAAGAAGATTCACCATAATGGAAGCTACATGAAGACATCCTGAACAAAGAAGAAAATCTTGAAGAAGTATTTGACAGCAGCTCTTCACTAGAAGATGATGACTAGATGTCCGTGGCACCAGAAACACTGATAAAGCAGGGGAAGAACTGCAACATGACACTCGAATTTCACCAGAACCGATGGAAACAGATGAACAAGTGGAGAAGAATCCAGAAACAACAATGTAGCATGTAACTGAATCAGGTGCTCAGTTTAATCCTTCTTTAAATATTGCAAGAGATTCTGATTCTGAAGATTTTGTTCAAGTGAGTTATAAAATCATCTATAGATAATTTGATGCAATAAATGAGGAGATTATCAGTTCTATACATTTTGACTCCAAATCATTGGTGAGGAGGAGATTGAGACAATATCAAGTGGAGATCAGTTTACTAATCTAGGAAACCTAGAAGAGAGAACTAGACTTTTCTTAACAACTCACATAGAGTCATTCACAAGAATGATTCAAGGAAGTGAGGAAATTCCAGATGTGAATGAGTTCCCAGATCTAGTGAAGGTGTTTCTCATTGGTCTCATGATCAATCAAACCCTTTAAAAATAGCATCAAGTGTGTCTTCTACTAGTTTGTTAGCAGGAACATCTATTGTTCCAACTTTCCCTACTGAAACACCACTCAACTCACAAGAACAACTTGACAATGTGTTGATCAGTGTTATAAAAGTTGTAGCAGATATATCAACTAAGGAAACAAAGTCACCAGTGGAAGCAAAACTAGACATGTTGCTAGAAGAGTTATGAAGTCAAAAATCTGATATGAAAGCTTTATCAGATTCAGTAGAAGCAATTAAAAGCCAAACTGAAAGGAATACTGAAACTCTGAGAAGCATGTAGCAGCCGTCGGAAAGCTCATCAGAAGGAAGCAAATTCACAGCTGAGTTCAAGAAAATGTTTGAAGAAATAGAAAGTATCAAGTCACAAATGAAGGAAGTTGTTGAAACAAGAGGAACATCAAGATCTGGTGAGATTCTAGAAGAGATTAGCAACCTAAGAGCAAGTAACAAAAGCTTATCAGATGCTCTTTAAAAGCTAGTACAAGAATGGGCAGCACAGAAAAATGGATTTTGAGAAGGTGCATGAAGAAGAAAAGAAAAAATGCTCAACTCATGAGTGATGTGCATTCATTGATGAAAGAATGCATTACAATGTTGCCAGATTGGCAAATCTAGACATTCATGAATTGAGAACCCCCATGCCAAAGAAGCGTCACACTTGGAGGTACCAAAGATCATCCACCCAACACAGCCAAAACCAGTTACTCCATCCAGCCAATCCGGGCCGACACCAATGGGGCCCCCACCACCAGTATCAAGGTCTGAGATTCTCAAAAGGTCGGAAACCTCTCCGTTTGTCATATCTAATATAAGTAGTAGTTCCTCAAAGGACAAAGAAAAGCAACATGCACCACCAAGAAGAACCTCATCTGGTGAAACTGCTTTTAGTGAATCCTTGAACCTATCAGAGAAAAGAAAGTGGGAAGAATCTGCAACTTCATCAAAGAGACAAAAGATAGTTAAAAGAAAAGACTCGGAAGGTAAATTCATATTTGTACAAAAATGGAAAGGGAAGACATGATGTTTCAAGAAAGTCATCTCAAAGATTCTACTGGTCTGAACAAGACAAAGAAGAAAGGCCATTAAGCCCTCTAAGTAGAGGTTTGTGTGTTAAAAGACTTGAAAGAGGAGAAAGCAGCATTCATAGGGTTCAAACCAATCTGGTTGTGAGAGTCTGAAAAGTGGATCCCCTTATCACACCAGATGGAGTAATTGGGATCCATGAGCAGAACAAGTACACCTTGATCAGAAAGAATGGTGATGAAGAGGTAATCACAGACCGTGATTTGGAAGATAGGATCCATCTAATAGACCTAACCTTACTGATAAGATCTATGATCAAGAAAAAGGAAATACAAGGTTTATAAGGAGAGCTCTTCATAACCTCTCAGCCAGAGTAAAGATGTTCACAAGAATAGCTTTAATTGATTTTGATCTCTGCATCAATTATGATATTGTGAACAGCAGAAAAGTGCTCATGTCCCCTCATGATACAACAATCCCAGCAGAACTACGAGAGGAAGCTAGAACATGTGTTATCTTTGAAAAACCAGAACTCTCTGAAGAAAAATATGATCGATGCCGAAGATGAAGTCAAAAAGATCAAACATAAAGAAGATACCAGATAAACAGGACAAAAGCAGAAAGGAAGATACACCTTCAACAAATATCAGAATTAGATAACAATTGAAGGAATATGATCAGAGAAGATCAATTTGATAAGTTTGATGACAAATTTGATCATTATCACCAGAATCTAGTATTTTTTTATCATCAGAAATCTGATGATCAGTTCAACAAATTTCTGATGAGTTGGTCATCAGAAATTCTAATGGACCAACTTGTCTAAAAGATAAGGCTCTGTCACATTTGTAAAGTAGCAAGTTGACATTAATGGATTCAATGAATATGCCAAAAAGCTACTTTATACAGACAAGTGCATGAATAAACAAAATGTTTATTCATGTCAAATACTTTATATAAACAGGGAGTCACCACCGAAGGTAAATAAGTTAAGCCAAGCATTCATTACAAACAACAAAAACTCCACTACCCTTCATTACATAATTCTTAAAGTATTCATTTGTAATAGCCAATAACCTCACAATCACCTTGTAAACCTTCTTGTTTCAAAGTGATATAAACTTCAAAAATTCTTTAGTGTGTTTCTTGAAAGTTTGATTTCTATTTCCGCACATCACTTTCATATTTGTTGAAATCACTTGCCAAATTTTGTTGAAGAGCATTGTTATCTCGGATCAACACTGGAGGGCACGGGCCGTGTTTTCCAGGCACAGACCATGGTCAGCTTTGTGGATCCCCCGAATCTTCCAAATCTTCCAGAATGCAACTTTTGTCATTTAGTACCGAGACGCAGGGCATGCCTTTATGGTACCGGGGTGTCTAGACTTTTCTTTTATGGGTTTCTTTCTCTAATCTTGAGGTGTCTGGCAGTTTTCAGATCCGAGGCATGGGCGTGTCTGGCGAGGCACGCGGTGAGTCTGTACAAATCTTACCCATATTTGCTCCTTATGTTAAAAGTGCACAATTTAATTTACCAAAATCAGCATTTTTCATATGTTAAGCGATTTTAACCCCAAAAATATACTTAACATACAAAATTATGCATAAACCGACATTAATCATCATCCAACCTACACATAAAATATTTACCTTTAAAACATGTTTAACCGATGTTTGGCACAGGAAGCGCCAAGACCACTCACGAGTTGTAGCTCCCCTTGAAGAACCAGCAACTGGAGCTCTATGAGCGCTTGGAACGGGAAGCGCCAAGACCACTCCCGGTAGTTGCAACTCCCGAGCAACCTCCTAAATCCTAGGTGGAACATCCTCCAGGATAGCCTCTTGGTCACCTGTTGTTCCTTAGCAACAATGACAACATTAACAACTGTAACCCAAGCTTCGCGTTCTACATATCTCATGTTACAAGCTTCAAGACTACTCATTCTCGTCTTCCTTGTCTTTTCCATCTAATTCCTACACAAGGTAGACCATTCATATGATTATTCTAGGTTACATCTAAAAACACAAAAGTAACAATAATCTCCAATAAGTTTGACCACGTGCGATCGGTTGTTAGTGCCATTGCATGCGTTCTAAACGGTTCCCCTCACAATCACACAAACTTTCTATCTTTCACATAAGAAGCAAACACAAAAACTACTACTACTAAACGCATTACCAAAAACATACCTCTTTCCTTGCAGTTACTCATGGTGGCATTCGTCACTCTAATCCTGTTACAATTTAAGTTTAGGCATCACATTTGTCAGTTTCTCTTAAACAACTGCTCTGATACGAACTCAAAAGAACTCACATATGCATTTGAGACTTGCCTTCCCATATCATTTGTTAGCCATGGCGGTCATCATCATCATTATTTTTACAACCTTAAACAAGATACACGCTCAAGTATGCGTACAAAATTAAAAACCACCCTGTTCTATTTTCAGTTTGAAGATCCACGATAGACGACTTCAAGAACACGATTGAGAACACTTGAAACCTTGAAACAATTACAAGTTGATGTTAGTGAGCCAAACTTCCATAAAACACCATCGAAGATCCAAGTGGGGATAACTCATCATTAACTATTTTTCCCGATTAAAACTAAACCCATAGAACGAAATTGGAAACATGTAAGTAACAGTAATGTGGGTTACATTTGCTTCAAAGATGTTCTTTAGGAACATATGGTGTGTACATCTCAAAACCCTACCAAACAATGTGAATCTTAATAGTAAGAATAGTCTTACTCACTCAAGAACCCATATACGATTGGAAGTTGGGTTTTATGGGTTACCTGTGATCACTTGGAAGATAAAAATATGAAATAACATTGGAGATCGGATTAGGGTTGTTCAAATTGTTCAACACTCAAACTCGTTCAATGCTCGATTGAAAGATGTTTGGGCTCGTTCGATTCAACTTGATTGAAAAAGGCGCTCAGTTCGGATTGGTTTGGTGTGTATACAAACTAAGCACATTAATAATGTTTAGTCGAAGATCTATATAGAGCCCATTTAAATATAGAATTGAAGGCCGATACCGATAGTCCATTGTCCAATAAGCCATTGTCCATTTGAGTAGTTGAGTCGAAATGTAAAAATACCGAAATGTGAAGCGTCAATCGATACTCAAGTGTCAACCTCCATTCGATTCAAAAGTACATAATCCAATCGACCATCATTATTTGAATTCTCCTACGCCAAGATGCCAACTCCACAATGTTTTGCTTCAATCAATTCGATTTTGAACTTCGATAGAACAAGGGTCTGCTTTAGTCGATCGACAATTCTTTTTTCCGCTCAGATGATCTCAGTTGAACTAGTTGAGTGTTTTTTCTATTCCTTGTTATTTGTTAAATTTATACTTGTGTTCTAATTGGACGGAAACTACATTTTACTCTAGAAACTAACACCCCCATCATCACTTTCCTATTTGTTCTGTGACGCTTGATACTCACTCGAAAAATGCTTGGATCGAAAGTCGCTCCTTCAACATTGGATCGATTGAAAAACGCTTTGTTCGGTCGTCTCGATTTGTAAACGAATCGCGCACGAGCAAAGGTCCAGTCAGTTCAGTTCGGCTTGTGAACACCCCCAGATCAGATTCTACGTCGAAATATTGTCATGGTGAGGATGGGTTGCGTGTTTCATGCGATAATAGGGTTTTAACGAAGATGATTTAGTGCCAAACTTACGACAAGGCCCTTCCGTTATCCTCTTTTTAATAACTTGTCCCCAAAGTTATTTAAATACAAGTTGCATAGATTTACAAATTTCATCGAAACTATACAACTAACTACTTATGGGTATCAAAAGGGCTAACTAAAACATATGAAATTAGATCGAACAATCAATAGAACAAAACCTTAACGAAATCAAAAGGGAGCAACAGACGATTGAACAGAATCTTAAATCGAAAAAATTGAAGCGTACTATTTGATAACATAAAACTTTCATCTAAAACAAGAAAAATAAATTTACAATCGGCTGTTGAAATAGAAATACAAAACTATGACCAAATTGATGAACATAAAAGTGATGATACTTTTAACAAGACAATGGATGTATGAATACTAAATGAATCTCCAGAAACACAACCTCCCTATTTATACACCCTATGAGCAAGGGCGGCCCTACATAAGGTGTTACGGGTTCCCGGGAACCCATTGAGCTTCGAAATTTTAGTGATATATGTATAATGAAATAGGAAAGAACCCATAGATACTATTAGAAGTGAACCAATATACATAAAACAACTTTGGTCCAATGGAAAACGCACATGTTTTCATTCAAAGGATACCCGGTTCAAGTCATTTCCATTACGCTTTTTGTAGGTTTTTTTCAGGTTTTCCAGATATTATATTTTCCATATAGCAAAGCCGTAGATATTATATTTTTTCAGGCCTAAAGTCCCAGTACCTAAATTTGGTTTTTTTTTTTTTTCATATTATACAGTTTTTCTCTAAACATGCCTTACGCATACAACTATTTATCTGCATTAACTTCTATTCAATGCATTCAAACAAAACAAATTCACTTTTCTTTCTGATTTCTGTAACAAATATATAGCAACTACACAAGATTAGAAGGACAAAAATAGACGGAAGAGAAGTTAGAAATCATGCTCACAACATACAGTTGCGGCCAAAATTAAGTGATTTTTTGAATGAAGATTTTTTATACATTTATGAAGGCATTTCACTTACTTGTTTACATAATGAAAAAGACAAACTTATGTATAATATTTTTATTATTACCCGACCCGAGCCGTCGAACTGACTCAGAAGTTTTTATGTCCGGTTCTATGAAAATGGAGAATGTTAAAAAAGTGAACCCATTAGAAATTATTCTTGAATCCGTTGCTGCCTATGAGCCGTTAAGGAGTGAGGGACAACTTGCAATCCTTTTATATTTGTGAATAAAAAGTAACAGGTCACATTTTTGGTAATTTTATATTTGTGAAAACTATATACATTCCAAAAACATCCTTCTCATTCATTAATTGTATATATCTGTTATACAACTTCTCACGCAACTAATCAAATTTTTATACTTGATACATCAGACATACTTTCATATATCGGCGAGTAAAATACACATTAGTCGATATGCATGTCAATAGTTGGTATTTGTGAGTATATGATTATTTTTTTATATTGAATATACGATAGATCTTGACATATAATATAATAGTGTGGAATTTGAGTTAATGGCTAATTTTCATTTTTCACTTCATTAGGGAGTGTGGAATGATACGCACTCTCGAGTATCCCTGTTAGAGTATCTCTTACCGTGCGGGTTGGGGATTCAGGTATGACTCACCGAAGAATGGAGGTGAGGATTGTGGAGTATTTCAACATGGCTATTTTTCCTGGGAAAGAACGCAGGGGTGGGTGGCTCGGGAACAATAACATTGATAGTTTCATACCTACGGGTTTTGACGGGTTCAAAATGAAGAGGTGAGGTGTAATTTAATGATTGGTTGATGACGCCGATATCTACGGGTTACGCCACATCCACCCCTAAAGGCTACATGTATTTAACACCTAGTGGAAAGTCACGCTAGGAGTTTAAGGGTTGGATAGAACACAGTAACTATAGTACAATGGTTAGCACACTTAGTTGGCTATTTGGTTATAAATTGAGGACTCGTTTTTCTTGGAGCATTTCAATTTTTTAATGACGATAATATAATTAAACTTACTCAATAAAATTATTAGGGATGAGTAATCACTGAATCATTAATGAAAATTAAAACGAAATTAACAAAAAATTGTTTATTCGTTGTTTATGTACCTTTGGTTAGCGGAATATAACCGAACCGAACTGAACTGAACCATTCATGTTTTCATATACTTTAGCTTTTTATACCTCTATTTATGTATTTCACATTTCATAACTTTAGATTATGTATTTATATCTACATTTCATGTATTTATACGTCTATTACGTGTATTTCTAAGTAAAAATTTTGACGCAGGTTTAAGTTTGGTTATTAAATGAAATTAACCGATCAAACCAGAAACAAACCAAAAAAACTAACTGAATAAACCGAACAGATTAACCAAAAACCGATTGGTTAATAAAATTGATTAAATGGTGACTTTGATTTCACCGATTGGTTAATAAAATAGATTAGCCAATGACTTTAGTTTCAGTTCGGTTAATGCTAATAAACAAACAAACCGACTTGTAGACACCCTTAAAACTTATTGATTAACAATAATTTAATTATATATTCATATTATACGGAATTGATTAACAATAATTTAATTACATATTCATATTATACGGAAGAAAGAAAGAATATCCGTATGTCATATTTCGTCTAGTCTCAAGCATGAAGCAACACGATGCTTTTATGAATTGTAAAATATGAAAATTCATCAAAATATAATACTAAGATGGTATGATCTGGATCCTTAAAATCAATTACGTACCATCAACATTGCAAAATTGCAATCAACCTTTTGACTTTTTACAATTAAATAGGTTTATATTATCCTTTTATGCGTTAACATATGACAATGATTAGGATATTTCGCTTGTTCATTTAAATAAACTAGCAAGATGACCGGGTGATGTGGTGGGACACATAGAATTGGGATACTCTTTTTTGTAGTTTTCTTATTTATATAATATTTATTGTAGCATCATTATTAAAGATATACATCAAAAGCGAAGCAATCAGGTAATCCATTTCATTGTGTTGTGCATGGTTCGATCGGTTTGTTTATTAAACCAAAGCCGAAACCAAAGTCATCGGTTAGTCTATTTTATTAACCGATCGGTTAGTCTATTTTATTAAGCGATCGGTTTTCGGCTAATTAATTTGATTTAGTCGGTTAGATTGACTCTTTTTTATTTGGTTTATTTAATTTCAGTTACTAGCATAAACCAACCTTGGTATAAAAGCTAGAAATATATGAAAATATAAATAATTCGGTTAAGCTAATTTTGGTTAAACAAGAATACAAATAAAATGATAACCGATTTTTGGTTAATTCGGTTTTTCAGTTAATTCAATTTTTAATTGATTTCGGTTTGGTTTCTCTGTTTTCGGTTTGGTTTAGGTTAACTTATTGCTCACCGATAACCAGTTTTGGTTAATAACCGACAGGTGCGCCCGCGATGCGGTGCATTGTTCGGTTGGTTAGATTATCATCCTCGACCGAAATCGATCTATTAACCAATCCGTGTTCAGTTAATCGGTTTGGTTTATTTAGTTAGATTGATGGGTTTTTGCTTGATTCATTTAATTTTGGTTGGTTAGATTACCATACTCTCTCAAGAATGTAGATGTGATAATTAAAACCCTAGAAAGGATCTATTAAGTCTAACTAATAAAGCTTGATCTCCCTATTTATAGCCCCATGACCTAAAGTCACTAATACTAGAATATTACAATTATACCCTAATGACCTTAAAGTCAATCGATCTATTGTTACACCGTCACTTCACTTACAGACTCCCCTTCCAATTGCGTCAATTATGTATTTCTTCGATAACCAGATGATTCTTGAATGCTTCAGCTTCATCTTCACTAAGATGACCTTTTAGGAAAATGGGTAGATACGGTTATACATATCTTATGAAGCATAAACATGAAACTTTTGAAAAGTCAAAGAGTACCAAAATGAAGTAGAAAATCAACAGTTTAGGGTCATTAAGATACTTTGATCAAATCGAAGAGGTTAATATCTTAGTGATGAGTTTAACGAACATCTTAAGAAATGCGGTATCATTTCTCAACTCATTCCGCGTGGAACACCACAACTTAATCTAAGGATATGGGGTTGTAACGCCTATGTTAAAAGGGTGTCTTCGAACAAACTTGATCCCCGCGGCAAAAAAGTTGTTTTCATTCGGATACCATAAAATGACTGGTTACTATTTCTACAATCCTACTAACTTTAACCTAAGAGGACTTAAAAGATGATTGAAACACTTGGTGTTTGTAGAAGTACTAGGGATCGCCACGAGTCTGATAGATACATAAGACCACATGAAACTGATGACACCCTAATAGTGTATTGGGCTGAGCCTAGCACTAACAAAGCTGCAATCGAAGATTCTGAATCTGAGAAGTGGTTTGAATCTACGAATACCGAGATGCAATCCATGTATGATGATGACGTGGGTGCCCGAAAGCTCTCACTCAACAAAGCTGAAACAATAAGTTAAATGAAGTTGCACTAGCGACTGGAAGCTAAAAGCTAGAACCGGAAGCTGGATGCTCATGTTATTATAGACACATTGGGTCCTAAACCTACAATGTCAAAACGATGTGACTTTGCCCAAAAGTGAATAAATTTGCATTGAGACACACAATCTAACATTTCCTAATGAGGCTAGGTCATCCGCACAGGCAACATCACCAGGGGATAAGCTTTACCATGTATAAAAGGTATGAGCTGGGTAGGGCTTCCCAGGGCAGACCTTTCTGCCTATAAAAAGAAGTCTTCTCCCAGCAACAATGGTATGCTCTCACTACTCTCACACACACACACACACACACTCTCTCTCTCTCTCTCTCTCTAAAACTATCCTCTATCATTTATGCTTACTCTTAGAGATCAAACGACAGATTCTCATGTTGAAGACCAAACGCCGGAGACCACCTCTCGCGTTAAGGCTGACGGTGTTCTTTGATTGAAGATTTTTATTAGGAAGCTATCGATTGGAGAGGATCCTGGACCTTACCACTGCCATACTCTGGATGTTTTAACAAGTGGTACCCATTGTAGGGCTGCGCTATTTAGAATAGAAAATTTCGGTAGTTCAGTCCCTATTCCTAGGTTACCATCTTCTTATGGCTGGAAAGGATCCTCCTCAGAAAGATAATCCCGAAAGTTCACTACTTGCCTCTTCTTCTTAGCTACAATAGGGATAGGTAGCTGTTCTACAAAAATGGATGGACCTGAGGTTGAACCGTTGTCCCAAGATGTTACATAGTTTCAAACACCTCCTCTGACACGAGTAGCTCCATCTTCACCGAGTGAGGTACTCTTCCCGGTGGAAATGATGGAGATAACTCAAGAGGAGTGAGAAAAATTTTCATACAAATAAGGGAGCTTTTGAATGGGTATGTCCGGGAAGAACAAAACAAAGGGGTGAGACTTTGCTTGTCTTATGATGAACCAAAGGTCACACTCTCACCCATGCTTCCACCTTTGTGTTGGATCATTTCCCCAAGTGTTAATCGTAGTACACAAGCCCAAAACCCATTTCTTACCTCATGTCAGATGGTTCTCTTAGACAAGGGAGTACACATCATGGCTCCCCCTATGTCCCACCAAGAAGCCCCGAGTTCACTATTGAGCAGCTTCTCATGCTAAGCCAATCCACGCCACCTTCGACACAAACCTCCTTTAGAGAACCTCCTTGGTCATTACCTTTAGCCAGTGATGCAGTGGCTGTAAGTCTGCAACCACCAACTTACACAACCAAAGGTTCCCCTGCGTTGAACATAACCCTGTCTCAACTAACTGCCTTGCTAACTTAGTTAAGTAACCAGCTAACAGGAAACCACACTTGGCAGGTAGCCTTGGGCCAACCTAACACAAGTGTTGCTGGCGCAGGGACAAATCTTGACGTTCCTTCCATGCCTTAGAAGCCAAGTTCTTGTAGGTCCACTTGGAGGATCATGATTAACCTACTTCCTTGTTGTCTAACACACACATACGAGTGCGGAATCCAAGTGTATATGCAAACCAAAGCAAGAGTACAACCAATATAGCACAAGATATCACTTTAAAGATTCACTATATTGATTAGTTGAGAGACCCAGTACATACACTCTTGAAACAAGCTGCTTATCTCTCACTCTGCACTCTTACAGAACCCAATTAACATATGTGGGTATATATAGGCCATGACCCAGCAAAGTTCACAAAGAACCCGCTGAGCCACGAAGAACAAAAAGGCACTCACGAAGAACAGGCCAGGTCCACGAAGAAGGAGGTTCTTCATAGACCTTGCCAAACAAAAAACAAATGTTCATGAAGAATGTTCTTCGTGAACTTCAATACATACAATTGGTTCTTCGTCAACATCCTAAAATAATAAATATATAACTTGTGTGGATTCTTCGTGAGATTAGAATGAATGCATTCTAATTTGCATTATGATTTGTATTCCAAGTGACATCGTCATGAGACATCATCATGACATCATCACAATGATGTCATGATAACCTCGTCTTCGGTCTCGCATCACAAATGTCGGTTCGTACGACGGAGGAACGTCGTCAACTTAGGTCTCGAATCGGGCCATACTGAGCCTAGCCGAACCGAACCGAACTGAGCCACATCCGCACAAATATGCATCAACAAACTCCCCCTTAGATGCTGCTCGTGATGGTTCGTTTATCACATTGTCGGATCTTCACATGTCTTCACTTGTCACAATCTGGAGGTGCATCAACAAGCTCCCCCTTGAATGTAGCTTGTGACACGTTGATTTTCCAATCTTTAGATCCTTGTGGTGTTGATGAGTGGTCAACTATGAATTGTTCTTCTTGATTCAGAACTTGTATACATGTTGTGTCTTTACTCTCATAGCTTTTCTTCAAACATGTTCTCTTTGCCTTTAGCTTGCTTGGATGCCACATTTGCACACACAAAAAAGCTAAACGCGTAATGAGAACAACCGCTAGGGATTTAATCAACCTTAGAGAATTTTCATTTGAAAACTTCCAGGAGGATTGATTTTAGACAGAATTATTAAATGACACGCATGAGACCATCTCTCATTCAACTACCAATCGACAACACCTTGAAAGTTTTAAAATTGTTCAGTTTTAATCTTTTAACTTTAAAAAAATTGTCAACTTCGACCATTTATGAAGATGCAAATGTTTTCCGGCTTACAATCAGGATTTTAGATAGGATAGACTCGAGTTCCAAACAACGGTCAATCAAAAATAAACTAGAAGCAAAATCATTTTGGCTTTTATAAAATTTATATTAAAACTGATCTAAAATCTTTTCGGTATTTTTCATGTTTCAAATGTAAAGACATAAAACAATAAATAAATATTTACAAACATTCTTTTTGTGAATTTCGTGGGTAAGAGAATTATATCAGTATACGGTCATGCCAGAACACACTTGTTGTTCGATTAGTTAGCAATTAGATAAGTATCCTATAACAATTATTAGTATTGTTGTCCACATAAGCTCAACTTATCAGATGTACTCGCGGTCAGGGGATACGATTAATGTATGATTTATATTTACCGACGGGTGTTCATCCACTCACGACAAATTCCCGTATCAAGGTATGCACGAGAGTTCATCTTACTGGTGAGTATACCATTTTATCATCTGTTTTGACGTATATAATGTGAGATAATCACTTATTTGAGGATGAATACAAGCCCTTTGTGATAAAATCACTTATTTATGAGGAACTTGATATTCAATGAATGCAGGGCACGAGAGGAAGTCCGTGAACAGGTTAGTACCATCGTACCGTCAAAGAGACGAACTTGACTCCCGCAATAAACTGTGATATTTTATCACTTATTCGTTTGGTGGATGTGATATGTTTATCACTTATTGATGGTCATATGCAGCATGTATTATATACATGTTTGTATAGTATTTACACGTATGTATGGTATCATGGAAGTTCTAGATTTGCGTCCCCATTATTTTTTGGTAAAAGAAACAACCATGATACCCAGATGATAAACAGCATAAAGACCACTTATCTCAGAACCTCGGCAATCTATCAAATGAAATTTCGGTACCAAGACCATATGCCAATGAGCGGTTCCCACACGGTCTTCAGTCGATTATGTTTATATCACCCTGCACACTTTAAAATGATTGTGAGCCTACCGATACATCGTTAATAGAGCTACTTATCGTTTTTCATTTTATGTTCAAAGAGATTTTGACAGAGCACTGATTCACTATCATTTTCTCTTTTTCTCGCCAGGAAACTCATTTTTGTTTTCTCTTGTTTTTGTATTTTTCTGATTTGCATTAACTCCCCCTAAAATGAAAAAAGTAAATTTAAACTTTTAAATAACATCTTTTTGGATTTTCTCCTAGAAAAATATTCACAAAAACGATTTCCTGATGTGGATTAACTCATGTTTAACTCGATGTCGTGTACCAAAATTAATTTAATAAAAATGATGTATCAAAATTTTGGAAAAATAAGTTTGCACGTTGGTAAGCGGTGTGGACCAAAACATCATTGACGAGTTTTATATTGAAACAATCACGTGTGAGGTGATATTCGAGATCAATGTTTGGTCTGGAGTGCTGTATGAGATTTTAGTAATCTGTAAAGCAGCTTAAATATCGACAAGGATAGGAGAGATTAGAAATTGAAAACCGCAATCATGTAACTACTTCGTGAATTGCCAGGAATTCAAGTGCTCTCCCAAACTGGATATCCACTCGTGTGGATTTCAAGGTCGATTTTGCAGCTACTTCAATTAACCGAGAAATCTCTTCAAAGCAACAAGATCAGAAACCTCCGGGTCTGGCTGGTAATAAGCAAGTGAGCAGGTGGGAAAGCTTGTACGCATCATTTTTGGTTGGATCATACATGATGTCTTCCACATACTCTTGCACCAGCAAAGGTCTTCATCTTTCTACTTGAGAAGTAATGTGTGGTTGTTCAATCCAAGCCAAGGCATCCGCACACCCGGTTGGTTTGTTCAACAAACACATTTTCTTCAATCACACCATGGAGAAATGTACACTGCACGTTCAACTTGTAGACTTTGAACTTCTTGTGGAAGATTAAGCCATGAGTTTCTGAAAAGCTTTAGACGTGCTGCAGGCGCGTACACTTCATTTGAATCTATCATGTGGACCCGATCCAAGCCTTAAACAAACAAGTTGTTGGTCGTGAATTTTCTTGTCGAAGTTATCAACTTCTTTCATCGGACATTTTGTCTTCTATTCTTTTTCTCTTTCCATCAAAGGCAACAACTCCTAGATATAATGATGTTTTGGAGTCGCATGTTGCCGATCTTGTGCCTGGATGCTCTACTATCAACAATCCTATGACTATCAATAGTTCCTGCTAGATCATCCTGCACACTCACTAAACGATTAGTTGGAGATGTGGACCCAAGCTTTCATTGACTTGGGTCGTCCGGCTTCATCGAGAATTGTGACTTCGATTTCCCGATGGTTCGAAAATGATTGAACTCCCACTGAAACAATTACCAGTTTTGGTTTCCAAATCTGTTTTTGTTTCTCAATTTTAACAGTTGGTTTTACCGATTATGTTTGGACAACCTTCGGTTTTATAGCCTTTTCAATATCCTTTCGTTGTTTCTTTCTCTGTTTCATTTCTCGTTGCTTAACAAGATGAGGGTCTTATTTTGACAAAATAGATTTGGTATGGTAATTGTTACCACAGGGGGCATCAACTTTTGCTTTTCCCTTTGTGAGATATGGACAGTTCTTGACAATGTGCCATACTCACCACACTCAACAAACCTTGGAGTATCATAATTGTAAAAGCTTGATGATGAACTTTGTGAACTTGAGGTACTTAGTCCTACATCACAACAGTTTGTGTGTTGTGTGAAGTTGTTCTGATTGTTTCTTTTCAAAATTTTACTTTGTTTAAAAAACCTCCGTGTTGGATTTGTTTTCAAAGGATTCAATTTTATCAGTCCCTTGGGATTTCACAAAGTTCACCTTCTGAATCTTCTTCTTGTTTTGGCTTTCTTTGACGTTTCCTTTTCCTTGGGTAGCGTGATTTTGCTTTTGTTGATTGTTTTGAGGTTGCATTTTTCATTCTCGTATTTCTTTCTAACTTCGGATTTTGGGATAAGAGCACACTGAGTTACTACAACTCTTGCTCTCGACTTTCCCAAAAACTTACTAGTAGAATCCTTGAAAACTTTATCAATTAAGGATTGATTGACATTTTTATTGGGAAATCTTTATCTAAATATATTTTATCAGAACCAATCAACGTGTAAAGCAAGTTCACGCTTTCACAACTCACAGATGAAGATTCAACAGACTTGACTTTAGCATTCACGAACGGTTTTGTGGGTGGATCACAAAGAATGTGATTTTCGAGAGGTATACGTTCCTCTTTTGTTACCGTATCGAACTGCTTAGGCTTGTCCTCATCCGACTCGTCATCCGAACTATCACAATCCTCAACAATGGGAGGACTTTGATCATTCACAGACTTTGAGTCATTGATGTCATCCGATAGACTTTGACTTGAAGATGTGCCCTTAGTGAACCCTAGACCAGCTGTAAATTCAGCCAGATCTAATGGAACGATGGGTTCAAACTGCGGCATATCTTCGTCATCTGGCATTTTGGTGTAATTGTGTCTAACCGCGGGGGGGGGGGGGGGGGGAGGGCATGCCTGATAAGCAATACATTTCACATAACTTTTCTTCTTTTGAACATCGATGATGTGATCCAAAACATATCTTGAGTTGGGTAACTGTCCAACTTGAGATTGATTGCATCATGTTCACACTTTGCACATGCTAACTCCCTTTTCGTTTCTTCAAGCTTGTTAATATAATTGTTAATGGCTGTTTGCTTTCTCAAAACATTCTTTGTTAATTCAGTAACATCTTTCCTTAAGGTTTCAATTGTCGTTTTAAATTCCTTCCCATTTTTCTTAAGAGTTGTGTTTGCCTCAGTGCACTTTGTCAGATCTACAATCAAACTCTGATGATGTTTCTTCGTGTGATCAAATTTACCTTCAAGTTCTAAGTATTTACCTTTTAAAACTAAATAATTAAAACACCTAGACCAGATTGGTTTATTGAAACTTACCTGACTGGATTGGCACGGGCCATGAATGCTGCATGAAGAGTGGAAGATCCAATTGATGAGAGATGCTTGGAAAACTCATCAGATGACCCTTTAGTTTCATTCTCCAAAGCTGCTTCGTCGCTATCTGTCGATTCAGTTTCTGTAATCACATCATCTGCTTCAGCATCAACATCTTCAAATCGATCTTCACTTGAAGTCAATTCTACTTCATCTGAATTGCTGCTATTCCATGAGCTGTCATCATTTCTGGATGATTCTCCATTGCTATCATTCTTTGCAATTTCGGCATAGTACGCAGTACCTCCTCCACCACTGTTTCCCAATTGAACAGACCAATCACAATGTTCCTCTACCTGAACAATCAAAGTTTGGTTGGAATTGTTTGCAGGAACCATTGCTCTTTCTTTGTTAGCAGCTTGATTTCTGTTGAAAGGATATTGATTCCCTTGCTGTGGAGGCTTCGTGCATTCTCTTTTAAAATACCCTTTTTTCTCTACAGTTGAAGCATGTAACTTTGCTTTTGTCAAAACCGTATGGGGTAACCTTGTTGCTTTCAAGATTAGTTCTTCCCGTTTTCTCCATAAAATCTTTTGCTCTTCTTACTGCACTTGCAAACGCCCATTTAATATCCATTAACTCCATTTCCTCCTTATCAATTTGTGCGTAGTCTTCACTGGTTAGATTGATGTTGCCAATTTGCCCAGCTACTAATTCGCAGTAAGAACTCACTAAAGTGTTTAGAAGCTCCATGTGTTCTTTGGCAACCTCTACACTTACTTTGCTAAGGTTTAATGTATCAAGTCTGACGGTGTTAGGGTTTGAAGGTTGAAACTTGTTACTATAGAAAGCTCATTGTGGAACTTGTGGTTGAGGAAGAAAGGCTTTTGGATCAAATGCGTGTTGTGGAACTTGTGATGCAAAATCTTGTGGTTGAGGAAGAAAGGCTTTTGGATCCAATGCGTATTGTGGAACTTGTGACGCAAAATCTTGTGGTTGAGGAAGAAAGGCTTTTGGATCATTGGCTTGTCCATAGGCTTGAGTAGATTGATCTGGTTTAGGTGGTGGTAGAAAAGGGTTTGCGTTATACAAAAATGCAGTTTGAAGCTTCGGTAGCTGAGAAGTACTAACACTAGTGTTAATACCTCCAAAGTACATTTTAGGGTTTTGTAGAACTGGAACTCGCTTTGCTTTACGAATTTCTTCTTCATTTTTGTTTTCAAGTTTCTGGACAAATTCGTAAATGCTTATTGCTTCCAAAACACCGGTATGCTTCAGCAACTCAATGAATTGACTCCACTTCGGTGGCAAAGCATCATCAAAACACATGACAATCTTCTATTGTGATGCGTTAACCTTATGTGTGTACATTTCACTAAAAAAATGATAGAATCGAGTAGTCATGTTGCTTAGTGTTTCATTCTCTATTAACAGAAACCTTTCAAACTCTTTCTTTAAAAGATCATGTCGGATCTTTCTCGTCGCTGCATTTCCTTCCCCTCTTGATTCCAAAGTGTCCCACAAAGTCTTCGTAGTCGAACAATACATAAATTGATGATAAATATCCTTGTGAAGAGCTTGTGTAAGGATAGCGAAGGCTTTCTTCTCTAGATCATAAGCCTTCTTATCATTCTCGTCCAATTCGACTAAAGAGGTTGAATTTGATATTGCATCTTCGAGAGATTCTTTGTATGGGGTAGTAAAACACGTCCAGAACTCGGTATTCTGACCAAGAACATACGTACGAAAACGATTTTTCAATGATGGATAATTGTTCATGTGATTTAACTTTGGTGGACGATTTTTGCTTCCTGTCTCACAGTCGCTAATGAGAAGAGATTGAACGCTTCGATTTTGATTTGTAACACACACCCATTGATTAGTTGTAATCATGGTCATATGTTGAGGCATTAAAGATTTTACCCATAAGGTTGCAGAGCTAGTTTGTGATGGATCTTGGCTTGTACTTGAGCTACACCCCCAATCTAAAAGATTTGTACTCAATTTATATGTTTAAAAAGAAATAATTTGCTTAAACACTAAAATTTAACAATTTAGCTATCACTTAAAAACCTTCTGTGAAAAGTTTGAAAATAAGATGTCCATGAAAAATTGATTTCCACGAAATAATTGATTTTATGAAGAATTGATTATCAAGAATGATTGTCCACCCACAAAACTTCCGTTTTAAATAAATGTCCACGAAATACTTGTGTCACTCACGAAAAATTAAGAAAATGGTGCCATGAAGAATTGTTTTTAAAGTCCACAAAGAATAGTTTCCTTTTTCTTAAATTATTTTATCTAGTTCTTCGTGAAAAGCCAAGTTTATGGATGAAGAACATTCTTCGTGAACATGAGTATTTCGTGATGGATTCGTTGATTAATGTTCTTCGTGAAAAGTAGGTAAGATTTATCCTTTTACAAAAGAATTTTATTTCTGACTTTGTGAATGATCTAAAGGAAACTTACCCAAACTAGTTTGAAAGTAATCCTTTTTCCGGTCATTTTTACGGCCAAACACCTTACCGGAGAAGATGGCGAACTAAAAATTTGCTTGAAATTTTAACAAAAACCATATTTTAACATGTCTCCATGGGATTTAACAAAGTTTTTTATAAAAGTTTTCTGCAAACAACAAACTTTTCTCAAGTTTTGGTTCACCTTTCTTTCAAAAACTTTTAAGTTTCTTGTCCAAGTTCAAGTACAGGAGACACCCAAACTTTGCTCAAAACACACCAAAATGCTTGGTTTTCAACAAGGAAGAGAGCCAAAGCTCTGATACCACTTGTAGGACCACTTGGAGGATCAAGATTAACCTACTTCCTTGTTGTCTAACACACACACGAGTGTGGAATCCAAGTGTATATGAAACCAAAGCAAGAGTACAACCAATATAACACAAGATATCACTTTAAAGATTCACTATATTGATTAGTTGAGAGACCCAGTACATACACTCTTGAAACAAACTGCTTATCTCTCACTCTGCACTCTTACAGGACCCAGTTATCATATGTTGGTATATATAGGCCATGAACCAGCAAAGTTCACGAAGAACCTGCTGAGCCACGAAGAACTAAAAGGCACTCACGAAGAACAGGCCAGGCCCACGAAGAAGGAGGTTCTTCGTGGACCTTACCAAACAAAAAACCAATGTTCATGAAGAATGTTCTTCGTGAACTCCAATACATACAATTGGTTCTTCGTCATCATCCTAAAATAATAAATATATAACTTACATGGATTCTTCGTGAGATTAGAATGAATGCATTCTAATTTGCATTACGATTTGTATTCCAAGTGACATCATCACAATGATGTCATGATGATCTCGTCTTCGGTCCCGCATCGCAAATGTTAGTTCGTACGACGGAGGAACGTCGTCAACTTAGGTCTCGAACCGAACCGAACTGAGCCGAGCCGAACCGAACTGAGATGAACTGAGTCGCATCCACACAAATATGCATCAGAAGTTCTTTATCATGCTTATCTGACAAGATAGCTATTTACGTCTTCAGACCAAGATAAAGATGCCTTCGAACGTCAAAACGTATGACGACATGGTAGATTCTGAAGGCCATCTCCAACTAATAACTGGAGCTGCTACCGTTAAACGATGGAACAACACTGAATGTGGCCACATTTTCATGCAAACCCTCATGAATGCTACGGTCATGCACCAGATCCAACAAAGGACCATGAGGACCTTCAAACCCTCATGGAGAGATTCAAGAAAAAAAGGCTTGACTTGCAATTGGGTACTTGAAAAAAATGAGGGTCTCTGCAGAAGGTTCCATGAAAACAAGCCCAAACCATGGAGAAAGCTTTCGAAAGGGCAAAATCCTTTATGAAGGGTGAAGAAGCTTTAGAAAAACAAGTTGCTAATAAAAGAGAACAAATAAGCTGGAGGGAACATGCTCCCTCAACAAAATAAACGACTGTTCCAACCCTACGAAGGTAGAAGGTCCGACGAGAGGAGAAGGTCACCACGTCCAAATAAGGTGCATGAGAAAGAAAATCACATCATCACTACACTAACCTAGACATCTCAAGAAATACTGTCAACCGAGGAGGTCAAGTATAGCTTCAGACCTCCGAGACCTCTCACGAAACCCTAAAGCACTAAAGATACAACTAAGTTTTGTGCTTTCCACAATGACACAGGACACCACACCAACGATTGCTTCCAACTAAGAAAAGAACAGTGGAAGCTGTCAAAAAAGGCGAACTAGCTCCCTTGGTGAAGGATATTAAAGGCAAGAAGGAGGGAAAAAAAGAAGTCGATGTCAACATGTATGGGGTTAAATATTAACAAGAGGAAAAAAGAAGCGAACGTCCTCTTGGAATCAATAATGCATATGCTTCCCCCCAACTGATCCCAACAAATAAATTAGAAACACCTATCGTCATGGAAGCTGAGTTTGAAGGCTTCCCCACTGAAAGGGTATACATGGATCCAGGGGCAGCATCGAATGTGATGTATAAGAGATGCTTCAACCAACTCAAAGATAAGTAGAAGGATCGTTTGGAAACCCTTGACACGTCCCTGAGAAGCTTCACCTGGGAAAGGGTACAACCCCTGGGGAAGCTTACCCTCAGCGTCTGCTTCCGGGATGGAGACCTCTCCAGGTATAGAAGGACTGACATTCTTAGTCATAAAATCTCTTCCAGTTATAACTTATTGCAAACCCGACATCTCTGAATTCGATGCTGTGGTCTGTACGACACATGGGATGATGAAGTTCCCAACAGACAGAGGAACTGCCTCGTTAACACCAAAACAGGAAGCCCTCTTGGTCACTTCTATGGAAGTAGAGGAAGAATAGGAAAGCAGTGAAAGCAAGAATCAGTTGAAGAGAGAAGCATCAATAACAATTACCCAGAACAAACCATCAAAATAAATGGTTACCTTCCTAAGGAAACGAAGAATAGGCTCAAGGATCTCCTCCGAAGCAACAAGGATCTGTTGCATGGTGTGCTGGTGACATGGTTAGTATACTACGAGACATCGTGGAAGATGCACTAGATATAGCTCCAACACACAAAGTCGCCTGGAAGAAGCGAAGCCTAGCTACTGGTTGTCCAACCCTGGCTGTCCAACCATGTTATGATAAAGAAGCTTGATGCTTCCTGGCAAATGTGTGTTGACTTCAAAGATCTCAACAAAGCCTTTCCTAAGGATTACTACCCCGTACCCAAGATCAACTGGAATGTGAATTACATTACTTGCTTCGAGTACAAATGCCTCCTTGATGCCGACAAAGGGTATCACCAAATAAAGATAAAAAAAGAAGATGAGGAGAAAACGACATTCCACACCGATAAGGATATCTTGTGCTACAAAAAGATGTCTTCCGGGTTGAAAAACGCAGGAGCAACATATCAACGTCTTGTGGAAAAAGCCTTCTCCAAAGAAATCAGGAGAAACATGGAAGCATACTTCGATGACCTAGTAATAAAAAATCACACAGACATCAAGGAGACATTTGAAAACCTCAAGGAAATCAACATGAAACTAAACAAGTCAGTTTCGAAGAAGGCAAGTTTCTTGCTCATATGGTAGGGAAGACAAGCATCAAGACAAACCCGGACAAGGTCCTTTGCCATCCTGGAAATGAAGTACCCAAAGACCAGGAAAGAGGTAAAAAGCATCAATGGGAAGATAGTTGCCCTGAAACGTTTACTTCCCAAGACAGTGAAAATCATTGCCGTCTTCAAGATGTTGAAAAACTGTGCGGATAAGAATGACTTCAAGTGGACAAATGAGGTGGAAGCTGCCTTCAAGGCACTAAAGGAGATCATAGCTTCCTTCTCAACAATGGCGACACCAAAAAAAGGAAGAAACAGTAACGGTCTACTTGTCTACATGTTCAAAAGCAAGTTTTTTGATAATCATTTCCTGTGTCACAAACCCTTTGCTCTTGGCATTATATACTCACGATTTCTTAAAACACTAGTACACGGGTTAGGAAGCTATAAGCTCTATGTTATTAGTGGAACGAGGAAAGGATCAAATCCCAGAATACTTTGTAAGCAAGGCATTAAAAGCAGCCGAGATCAACTATTCTTCGATCGAGAAATTGCTACTAGCACTAGTACATACAGCCAAAAGACTACAAAGATACTTCAAAGCTCATCATCTCCAAGTTATAATTAACCATCCCAAAAGAACCATATTTTAGAATCCTGAAGATTCAGGAAGGTTCGCTAAGAGGGTTGTAGGCTTTGGGGAGCACAACATCGAGTACATACCAAGAAAAGCATACAAAGGGAAAGTCTTAGCCGACTTCCTATCAGAAATGTGGACGTTGTTCTCAGCTGGAGCTTCAAGTATAGAAGGTTCTAAGGCTGATCTCATCATCACAAACTGTTGGTGCATATGTCTATTGCCTACGTCATTATGTATCGAGTTTGAGAGAATAGGGCTTATTTTGTTAGAAACAAGGCGTATTTAAGTGAGTTGGAGGTCAAGTTCGCTGGTGATGATTATGTTGATGTCAAGTTTGGCCGAACTTGACTAGGTCAAGTTCGCCCGAACTCATCCTTCCTCCAGTGAACTTGAGTTGCTATATATAGGTGCCTTGGTGATTTCATTTGTAACTTCAGAGATTTTGGCACAGATACAGCGAAGCTCTGTCAGATCCGGTTCTCGAATGTATTGAACTTTAGATCAATGAAAACAACATTTAAATGAGTAATTCTTGTTATTTGGTTAACTTGTCATTAGCTTCCGCCAAATTGGACAATAGATAACAAATTTAGGTCCCCGTGCTAATCATGGACGTTCCTAGGACCCCCCATGGAACCGAATATACTTATATGCTATATCTTGACTTTCCTTGTACAAATAATGAAGCTGAATGCGAAGCTTTGTTGGTAGGACTAAGCCTAGCACGAGCCATGAAGGTGAAAGAATTGTATGCCTTCACAAACTCAAAGCTGGTAGCCAACCAAGTGTGTCACACCCCAACCGACGGGGGAAACATCGGAGTGAGACGAAAAGACGAGATTGCTAGAGGATTCATAACACTAATTGTGTCACGTGTTTAATAATTACATTATTTAAATCATATATACAATTTAACTTACGACACATATGAAGGAATATAATTTCATTTCATTGATAACGGCTTAGTACAAAGTATTGAAATGAAATACAACACGATAGAAATATTACAATACAACGAACATTGAAATTTAAGTGTGTTTCTAGGCAATCCTACTCGATTCGTCGATCACAATCCTACAACATGTAATAAAAGCATGGATCAGTACGAAAGCACTGGCGAGCATACAAGTTTGAAATTAAATTCAAGTATAAATGTTTGTTTCGATTGTAACATGGCAAGTATATATTCAAGTCGAATAGTACATATATGGAGACGACTTTCGCATAATAATAACATATAATCAAATTCTTTGGCTAGCATGCATAACGTCCTAAGCATAACAATATCATGATAACACAAGTTGGAACTAAACAAGCATAAACAAATAGCATGTATGTACGAGTTGGATACGTTTTATTTCGTATAATGTGACTTTTGTTAATTAATACATGTTGCACCCCAAATCGTGTTGAAATGTTAAAAAAGGGTCGAGTATGCTCACGGTTTTGCAAAGTTTCCTTTGGTGATTCCGTTAAGAATTGGAGGTTGGAGGTTCAAAGCTTCCTTTAACACTTAGTGTTTTCTTTTAGAACTCTTAAGTTCTCTTCCTTGCTTGGAAGATTTGAGAGAAGTTGAGAGGTTGAGAGAAGAATGGTTGGAACACTTAGTGTCTTTTTAGAATTCTTAGAATTCTTGATTTAGAGAGATTGAGAGAATTAGAGACATGGAGAGAAGAATAGTGTGAAGAAAATGGTAGAAGGAGGTTGGTATTTATAGGTAGAGAAGGTGGAAAAGGGTGAAATATGATTGGTTAAAAAAGGTGGAAGAGGATTAAAATGATGATTGGTGGAGAAAGGAGGTGGAAAAATGGTGAAATATGATTGGTTAAAAAAGGTGGAAAAGGATTAAAAAGATGATAGGTGGAGAAAGGAGGTGGAAAAGGGTGAAATATGATTGGTTAAAAAAGGTGGAAGAGGAATGAAAAGATGATTGGTGGATAAAGGAGATGGAAAATGGTGAAATATGATTGGTTAAAGAAGGTGGAAGAGGATAGATGAGGTGGAAAAGATGATGGGTATATTCTTGGTATTTCTTGAGTATATATTATATAATTGAGTATATAAAAAGTACAAAAGTATAATTCAAGTATTGAGGATGTGTGTATAAGTATTTATACGTATAATTGTGTCGGCTTACATATAAATACGTATTTAAATGATCGGTTGTGTGAATAAAAAAAATATGTATAAAATATGAATTTTATTATAATTAACGCCTAGAATTGTGAGATTGAAATTAAAATATGAATGTAAGGTTTCTAAATTTAGAATACGAATACGGACATTTTTAAAATAGAAATATTTAGATACGAGTTATTACACGAATAAACGATTAAGAATATATATATATATATAAATATTTTTATTATGTTTTAACGCCTCGAATTATGATACACATATTTATTTTTTAACATAAGGATGCGAAAAAGCGAGGCGTTACAGTCTCCCCTACTTTAGGAAATTTCGTCCCGAAATTTATTCAAGAGGAAGACTTTAAAAAGAGTTAGCATTTCGAAGTATGTTTGGGTATAACCGAGAAATCGGCGGTGAGTGATTAAAGTTTGTGTTCAATACTAGAGAACCATCGAATTTCTCATGGCACGTTTTCACGAAAGTCCGGTAATATGGTAGGAACACTTATATATAGGAAGTACCAGCGGCGTATCCACCATGTTCATACCATATTACGTTCGTTTCACTAATCAATGCCATGTTACGTTCCGTGTCACCAACAGGGTTTATTAACGTACTACAAGGGGGAATGGTAACGTATAAGTATTTAAGTTTGTAAGTATGGTTGTATTTAAGTATGAGAATATTAAAATGAGGTATATAGTTAACTCGATTAACGCATTACTGGCATGTGATATCACTGGCCAAACCATCGTGTCCGCAAGTATGTATCTATATGTGGCATAACATGACCACAAGTCCATGTGGCGGTGCGCTACTCCTATAGTCCTACACAAGCACTATACATGTTAAGGTGTGGCTTCTGACGAAGTTAATAACAAGCTGTCAAACCATCGCTTTCGCGAGTTCGAGATCAAGTATGTATGTATGTGTGTATGACTTAACATGACCACAAATTCATGTGGCGGTGCGCTACTCCTATAGTGCTACACAAGCACTATATATGTTAAGGTGTGGCTTCTAACGAAGTTAATAACAAGCTATCAAATTCCGCGAGTTCGAGATTGAGTATGTATGTATTTGTGTATGAATTAACATGACCACAAATCCATGTGGCGGTGTGCTACTCCTATAGTGCTACACAAGCACTATAGTGCTACTCCTATAGTGCTACAAAAGCACTATACATGTTAAGGTGTGGCTTCTTACGAAGTTAATGACAAGCTGTCAAACCATCGCTTCCGCAAGTTCGAGATCGAGTATGTATGTGTGTGTGTATGACTTAACATGACCATGTGGCGGTGCGCTACTCCTATAGTACTACACAAGCACTATACATGTCAAGGTGTGGCTTCTTAGGAACTTAGTAACAAGTTGTCAATACATCGATTCTGCTAGCATCATCTAATCATAGCACATGTCATCATTTCGTTGCTATGAAAAGATCCGTAAAGTATGTATGAATGCTTTGACATTACCACAAATCCATGTGGTGGTGTGCTACTCCTATAGTGCTACACAAGCACTACATATGTCAAGATGTGGCTCCATCCGAAGTTAATGACCAGTTTATCACATAAGGCTATCCAGTAATCCTTAATCAAGTGTAACGCATAAGTATGCGTGCATTAATTTACTGTGTACAACAATGGTATTGAAATAACGAGGTAACAAGTATTAAATCGCGTAAAAGTTGAATTAATATAAAAGAGAGGCTTGATAAGTATTGGGGGTGCTTCGGATTTAGAAACTTCGACTATTCCAAAGTGAATCGCAAGTCCTTTTGAATTAGGGAGACATGCTTTGGCCTAATAGGTATAATACTCTCGTCGCCAGGCGATTGATGGTATTTTACCCTTCCAGTTAGTACAAGCCCCTAATCCGATCGAAGATACGAAACTTTGGCGAGATTGAAAATCATAGAGCGGGACCAGTCATCAAGGTGTGGATATCAATCCTAGCTTGACAATTTGGTCCCCTAAATTGTGGTTTATTGAATGAAAAAAGATAAAATCTCGACTCGTCAAGATTATGAAATGGAAATTCTCCATCAAGATATGGATATCACTTCTGACTTAATGGTGAAATTCGCGTAAAATACATATAAGGTGGATTGAAATTTGTCACCAAAGGCGGGAATCACCCCTATTTTGATGAGTTATTTCGATTGTGGAACAAGAGTATCATCAAGTGTGTGTATTGTGTAGATGTTTTAGTAATGCACTTTGTATATTTAGACGAATGAAGAGGTGAGAGCAATTTGGAGGAATTATTATTTTAACAAGAAGCAAGTATGGTCAAGTTTGGTACTTAAACTATAGACTAGGTCGAATCATGGCAATTCTACCTAATTCCCTATAGTTATGGCTCTGATACCAATATGTCACACCACCGATGGCGGAAACTTCACAGTGAGACGAAAAGACGAGATTGCTAGAGGCTTCATAACACTAATTGTGTTACGTGTTTAATAATTACATTATTCAAATCATATAATACAATTTAACTTATGACACATATAAAGGAATATAATTTCATTTCATTGATAACGATTTAGTACAAAGTATTGAAAGGAAATACAACATGATAGAATTATTACAATACAACGAACATTAAAATTTAAGTGCGTTTCTAGGCAATCCTACTCGATTCGTCTATCGCAATCCGGCAACGTGTAATAAAATCATGGATCAGTGGAAAGCACTAGCGAGCATACAAGTTTGAAATTAAATTCAAGTATAAATGTTTGTTTCGATTGTAACATGGCAAGTATATATTCAAGTCGAATAGTACATATATGGAGACGACTTTTGCATAATAATAACATATAATCAAATTCTTTGGCTAGCATGCATAACGTCCTAAGCATAACAATATCATGATAATACAAGTTGGAACTTAACAAGCATAAACAAATAGCATGTATGTACGAGTTGGATACGTTTTATTTTGTATAATGTGACTTTTGTTAATTAATACATGTTGCACCCCAAATCGTGTTGAAATGTTAAAAAAAGGGTCGAGTATGCTCACGGTTTTGCAAAGTTTCCTTTGGTGATTCCGTGAAGAATTGGAGGTTGGAGGTTCAAAGCTTCCTTTAAAACACTTAGTGTTTTCTTTTAGAACTCTTAGAGTTCTCTTCCTTGCTTGGAAGATTTGAGAGAAGTAGAGAGGTTGAGAGAAGAATTGTTGGAACACTTAGTGTCTTTTTAGAATTCTTAGAATTCTTGATTTAGAGAGATTGAGAGAATTAGAGACATGGAGAGAATAATAGTGTGAAGAAAATGGTAGAAGGAGGTTGGTATTTATAGGTAGAGAAGGTGGAAAAGGGTGAAATATGATTGGTTAAAAAAGGTGGAAGAGGATTAAAAGGATGATTGGTGGAGAAAGGAGGTGAAAAATGGTGAAATATGATTGGTTAAAAAAGGTGGAAGATGATTGAAAATATGATTGGTGGAAAAGGAGGTGGAAAAGAGTGAAATATGATTGGTTAAAAAAGGTGAAAGAGGATTGAAAAGATGATTGGTGGAGAAAGGAGGTGGAAAATGGTAAAATATGATTGGTTAAAGAAGGTGGAAGAGGAATGATGAGGTGGAAAAGATGATGGGTATGTTTCTTGGTATTTCTTGAGTATATATTATGTAATTGAGTATATAAAAAGTATAAAAGTATAATTAAAGTATTGAGGATGTGTGTATAAGTATTTATACGTATAATTGTGTCGGCTTGCGTATAAATACGTATTTAAATGATCGGTTGTGTGAATAAAAAAATATGTATAAAATATGAATTTTATTATGATTAACGCCTCGAATTGTGAGATTGAAATTAAAATATGAATGTAAGGTTTCTAAAATTAGAATACGAATACGGACATTTCTAAAATAGAAATACGAAGATACTAGGCATTACACGAATAACGATTAAGAATATATATATATATATATATATATACTATGTCTTAACGCCTCGAATTATGATACAAATATTTATTTTTTAACATAAGGATGCGAAAAAGCGAGGCGTTACAGTCTCCCCTACTTTAGGAAATTTCGTTCCAAAATTTATTCAAGAGGAATACTTTAAAAAGAGTTAGCATTTCGAAGTATGTTTGGGTATAACCGAGAAATCGGCAGTGAGTGATTAAAGTTTGTGTTCAATAGTAGAGAACCACCGAATTTCTCATGGCACGTTTCACGAAAGTCCGGTAATATGGTAGGAACACTTATATATAGGAAGTACCAGCGACGTATCCACCATGTTCATACCATATTAAGTTCGTTTCGCTAATCAATGCCATGTTACGTTCCGTGTCACCAACAGGATTTATTAACGTACTACAAGGGAATGATAACGTATAGGTATTTAAGTATGTAAGTATGGTTGTATTTAAGTATGAGAGAGGTTATAGGTATGAGTATGATTAAAATGAGGTATGTTGTTAACTAGATTAACGTATTACTGGCATGTGATATCACTTGTCAAACCATCATGTCCACAAGTATGTATAGTGCTACACAAGCACTATACATGTTAAGGTGTGGCTTCTGACGAAGTTAATAACAAGCTGTCAAACCATCGATTCCGCGAGTTCGAGATCGAGTATGTATGTGTGTATGAATTAACATGACCACAAATCCATGTGGCGGTGTGCTACTCCTATAGTGCTACACAAGCACTATACATGTTAAGGTGTGGCTTCTTACGAAGTTAATGACAAGCTGTCAAACCATCGCTTTCGCAAGTTCGAGATCGAGTATGTATGTATGTGTGTATGACTTAACATGACCACAAATCCATGTGGCAGTGCGCTACTCCTATAATACTACGTAATCACTATACATGTTAAGGTGTGGCTTCTTAGGAAGTTAGTGACAAGTTGCCAATCCATCGATTCCGCTAGCATCATCTAATCATAGCACATGTTATCATTTTGTTGCTATGAAAAGATCCGTAAAGTATGTATGAATGCCTTGACATTACCACAAATCCATGTGGTGGTGCGCTACTCCTATAGTGCTACACAAGCACTACATATGTCAAGATGTGGCTCCATCCGAAGTTAATGATCAGTTTATCACATAAGGCTATCCAGTAATCCCGAATCATGTGTAACGTATGAGTATGCGTGTATTAATTTATTGTGTACAATGATGATTTTGAAATAACGAGGTAACAAGTAATAAATCGCGTAAAAGTTGAATTAATATAAAAGAAAGGCTTAATAAGTATTGGAGTGCTTTTGGTTTAGAAACTTCGACTATTCCAAAGTGAATCGCAAGTCCTTTCGAAATAGGGAGACATGCTTTGGCCTAATAGGTATAATACTCTCGTCGCTAGGCGATTGATGGTATTTTACCCTTCCAGTTAGTACATGTCCCTAATCTGATCGAAGATACGAAACTTTGGCGAGATTGAATATCGTAGAGCGGGACCAGTTATCAAGGTGTGGATATCAATCCTAGCTTGACAATTTCATCCCCTAAATTGTGGTTTATTGAACGAAACAAGATAAAATCTCGACTCGTCAATAAGGAACCACTAGATTATGAAATGGAAATTCTCCATCAAGATATGGATATCGCTCCTGACTTAATGGTGAAATTCGCGTAAAATACATGTAAGGTGGATTGAAATTTGTCACCAAAGGCGGGAATCACCCCTATTTTGATGAGTTATTTCGATTGTGGAACAAGAGTATCATCAAGTGTGTGTATTGTGTAGATGTTTTAGTAATGCACTTTGTATATTTAGACGAAAGAAGAGGTGAGAGCAATTTGGAGGAATTATTATTTTAACAAGAAGCAAGTATGGTCAAGTTTGGTACTTAAACTATAGACTAGGCCGAATCATGGCAATTCTGCCTAATTCCCTATAGTTATGGCTCTGATACCAATCTATCACACCCCAATCGATGGCGAAAACATCAGAGTGAGACGAAAAGACGAGATTGCTAGAGGCTTCATAACACTAATTGTGTCACGTGTTTAATAATTACATTATTTGAATCATATAATACAATTTAACTTACGACACGTATAAAGGAATATAATCTCATTTCATTGATAACGGTTTAGCACAAAGTATTGAAATGAAATACAACATGATAGAAATATTACAATACAACGAACATTAAAATTTAAGTGCGTTTCTAAGCAATCCTACTCTATTCATCGATCGCAATCCTGCAACATGTAATAAAAGAATGGATCAGTCCGAAAGCACTTGCGAGCATACAAGTTTGAAATTAAATTCAAGTATAAATGTTTGTTTTGATTGTAACATCACAAGTATATATTCAAGTCGAATAGTACATATATGGAAACGACTTTCACATAATAATAACATATAATCAAATTCTTTGGCTAGCATGCATAACGTCCTAGGCATAACAATATCATGATAACAAAAGTTGGAACTAAACAAGCATAAACAAATAGCATGTATGTACGAGTTGGATACGTTTTATTTCGTATAATGTGACTTTTGTTAATTAATACATGTTGCACCCATAATCGCGTTGAAATGTAAAAAAAAGGGTCGAGTATGCTCACAATTTTGCAAAGTTTCCTTTGGTGATTCCGTGAAGAGTTGGAGGTTGGAGGTTCAAAGCTTCCTTTAAAACACTTAGTGTTTTCTTTTAGAACTCTTAGAGTTTTCTTCCTTGTTTGGAAGATTTGAGAGAAGTAGAGAGGTTGAGAGAAGAATTGTTGGAACACTTAGTGTCCTTTTAGAATTCTTAGAATTCTTGATTTAGAGAGATTGAGAGAATTAGAGACATGGAGAGAAGAATAGTGTGAAAAAAATGGTAGAAGGAGGTTGATATTTAGAGGTAGAGAAGGTGGAAAAAGGTGAAATATGATTGGTTAAAAAAGGTGGAAGAGGATTAAAAAGATGATAGGTGGAGAAAGGAGGTAAAATGGGTGAAATATGATTGGTTAAAAAAGGTGGAAGAGGATTGAAAAGATGATTGGTGGATAAAGGAGATGGAAAATGGTGAAATATGATTGGTTAAAGAAGGTGGAAGAGGAATGAAAAGATGATTGGTGGATAAAGGAAAACATAACCATGCATTTCATTACCGGGTTACCTAGCACCTCCAGTGGGTATGACACCATATGGGTAATAATCGATCGTCTTACAAAATCAGCTCACTTCATTCCGATTCGCGAGGACTTCAAGAACGAGAAGTTAGCTCGGATCTACATCAGCGAGATCGTAAGCCGTCATGGTATACCTTTAAGCATCATTTCAGACCATGATGGTCGTTTCACTTCACGAACATGGCGAGCCGTACAAACCGCCTTGGGTACAAGATTAGACCTCAGTACCGCTTTTCATCCTCAAACTGATGGACAATCTGAACGCACCATCTAAACTCTTGAAGACATGCTTCGAGCATGTGTCATAGACTTCAAAGGGAATTGGGACTCTCATCTACCGTTAGTTGAATTTTCGTACAATAATAGCTATCATTCAAGTATCGGCATGGCTCCTTTCGAAGCGTTATATGGTCGTAAGTGCCGATCTCCAGTATATTGGCACGAAATTGGGGAATCACAAATCACCGGTCCAGAGTTAATTCAAGAAACAACCGACAAGGTCATTCAAATTCGAAACAATCTTATAGCGGCTCAAAGTCATCAAAAGAGATAAGCAGACAAACGACGAAAGCCCTTGGAATTTGACATTGGTGATCACGTACTTTTAAAAGTATCACCGTGGAAGGGAGCGGTTCGTTTTGGCCAGAAGGGCAAGCTAGCACCACGCTACGTAGGACCTTTCAAGATACTCGAAAGAGTAGGTCCTGTAGCATACAAGCTTGACCTACCAGAAGAGCTCAACAGAATTCATCCCACATTCCACGTATCAAACTTGAAGAAGTGCCTCGCCGATGAAAACCTCCATATTCCGCTAGAAGACATTTAGATCGATGAATCTATGCACTTCATTGAAAGACCAGTAGAAATCATGGACTTCGGAGAGAAGCGTTTAAGACGAAGTCGTATTCCAATTGTTAGGGTACGTTGGGAGTCAAAACGAGGACCTGAGTTTACTTGGGAACGTGAAGACTCAATGCGCGAGAAATACCCACATCTTTTTCATGTTACCACTACTACTTAAATTTCGCGACGAAATTTTTCTAAAAGTAGGGGATACTGTAACATTCGTTGAAAGACGGGTTTTCAAAACCCGCTTCGTTTATTTATCAAATATCCAGTTATAATTTTTCGTTGTATATTTATTGCTCAAACTAATTTTAAACGATACATAATTAATAACTATAATAGAATTTAAAAACCATAATTTATAAATAATCTTAAATAGTGAGAAAAAAATAAAATGGGGACGCCGGGTTTCGAACCCGGGTCGCCCACAAACCCAAACACACAACACACCGCACCGCCACATGCCTTCTTTGTGAATATAATGAAACAAATAATACTTAAAATAAAACCCGAATTCAAAACCGGAGATCACCGCGCTCAGAACTCACAATCACTGGAAAATCCGGCAATCCGCGACTTTGCCACTTTCCTGTTGACTAAACATGCTAACCGACCTCGACATCGGTTATAACCGATGTCTGACCCTCGATTTTAGTCGTAACCGCCAGAAAACCCTTGACCGCGAATCAAGACCCAAAATCGGACCCAATTCACTCAGTTCTTTCCTATAAATACCCACTCAATCTTCCGGAAATCCTTTCGCTCAGAACCGCTCACTTTTTCGAAGCTCTAGCTCGTCGCCGGAGATATTCTGCATTCGCCGGACTTTCACCGGAAAACAGAGACTTACTCCGAATTGGTAAAATTCTCGACTCTTTTGTTTGCAATCCATTATTCAGCATGTATTAACATAAATCGTGCAACCAGAATCGGTCTCAGACGACGTTGCCGAGAATTCCTACACTCACCGGAAAATCACTGAAATTCCGAGGTCTCACTGTCAATCGGTACAATCATCTAAACCCCCTGATATCCCTTGTTTAGTAACTTAATTGCACAACTCATTGATCAAAACTGTTAATTGTTTCACTCAGACGGAAGTCACCAATCAGAGCCGACGACTCTTGCCGGAAATCTGAGAAAAACATTATGTTCGGTACATTTTACTCCGTAATCCTCTTTATCCATTTCATTCCAATCAATTATAAATTCGATGACCGATTTAAACAAGAACAGTCGGACATCACTGTTCTGTGTCTTTGTAAACGAAGAAGACAAAGTTGAATATGTGTATAAGTATAATTAAAAACGGATATTCGAACGGGTTAGACACACAGTCCAGCGGTGGACTGTGTGCACAAACAATGCACACGTCCCGGGTTCGAATCGCACACGTTACCGAATTTCAGAATTAAAAACCAACATTTTTACAACTAAATCGGATCAGGTCACCAAATGTTAATAAGAATAATTTAATCCATAAGTTAAACAGATATGACACACAGCCCAACTGGTTGGGCTGTGCGCACTCGAACCGAAGGACCCGAGTTCGACTCCGGGTCCCTGCAACCGATTCGGCCATATAAATCGTTTTTAATAAAAACCCAAATAAGTTAAAAGTTAATTAGTATATAAATATATTTAAAACAGAGAATATTTCAGGTTAGACACGTAGCTCAGTTGGTAGAGCTGCGTGCACGTATACGAGAGGTCCCGAGTTCGAACCTCACTCAGCGCATAATTATACACAATCCGACCGGTCAACGGTCAAAAAGTCAAAATTTTTTATTTATTTTTATTAATTTATTTAATCAGAAAATCATTTAAAAATACTTAAAAATAAGATTTTAAAGTTAGAAAACCTCCTTAAACTCACAAAAATAAATCTAAAAATCACATTAAGAGTATGAATTAAAAGAACTAATTTACCGAATCATTTCGTTATTATTTTAGGTTAGTTTTCCTCGTCGATCAAATCCTAAAATTCGTGCGCATCCAACGTCATCAAAGAACGCACCCAATGTGAGTGAATCTCTATCAATTTCCCGTTTTAATCATGTTTTGGGGTGTATCATGTGTCGTTTAATTCCTTATTATATTAAACACTTGTGCATCCATCATATCCGTGATCAAATGTGTATCAAATGTGTATCAATTGTTGTGTGAATTATGTTTAGATTGAAGTTATCATTTTCAGTGCATGCATTTCATTAGGCCCATCAGCTCCCCGTGGGATACGGGTTGAGTATCAGGTGCCTCATTCGATCGGCTCCGTTTGATTGAGCCTTGATCTCACATACATCATCATTCATGTCACTCGATCGGCTACGTTTGATTGAGCCTTGATCTCATATACATCATCATTCATGTCATTTACTCATCCAATGTGGTTTGTGTTTTGTTATATATATATGTTTGCTCACATGTGATTATTGCACAAATTTTCAATATTAAATACAACAAGAAATTAATAACAATGTTTTATCAAGGTTCACTCGCCAACTTTTGTTGACCCAAAATATCCCCCGTTTTACACCTGATACAGGTGATCTAGTTAAGGCAAGAAACACATAGGAAGGCCTAGAAGAATAAATCCGTTTAAGCTTTGGATTGTTTTACTTAGTTTCATTTCCTTGTAATTGTATGGATGTGATTTGAATATTTAAGTTGTAATTTGAATTTAATAAATATGAAACATTTTAGTAAACATCATGAGCTTTGGTGATAACCCAATTATGCCCCGACTCTTATTCCGCTGCGGGTCGGGGTGTGACAGATTGGTATCAGAGCCATGACTATAGGGATATAGGATAGGTTATTAGACCCTTAGAGCCTATACTATAGTAGATTAAAATTTTAAATTGTTTGTGCGTTACATACAAAATTCATGATGTTTATATGCTTTATGTTTATCGTTACACTCAATGTTATGCAAGCATGCTCACAAATACATGTTATTATACAATGCTCATCATAAATCGTATCCTCATAACATATCATATCCATGAGAGCACACACCTCACAGTTCCCATGATTTTTGCAATGATTTTTGTATTTTCAAATCACATCAAAGTGAGTTCTCATGACGGGCATGTAGTAACTGGAAGGGTACGAGTACCGGTAGTCGGAACGTCCTGTCTAGGCTTGGCATTCGTATAAATCCAAAATAAAGGACCAGCTTGCCTACCTGGGGACTAACGATGAGAGTACGAAGGACCTATTAGGCCAAAGCATGCTATACCAAACGTCGTGTGAGCTAACCCCACTTTGAGTTGTCATTGTGTCTATACCTGGACACCCTCCTACCATACATCTCGCAATCATATTTCACGGTTTTCATTCGGGTGATGCGAGTGTTAATACGCCAACACCAATGTGAATCCTACTAAGCCCAATAGTCATGGGGGCCCACATGACTATACAGGCGATGGTATGGGGGACATTGGAGGCCCAAACATGAGCAAACCCAAGACATCCTATGGATGTAGTTGCATTATTGATAGTTATGTTATTTTTATTCTTTTAACGACACATGACACCTAAAAAAAAACTTCTTAAACTCACAATCTTCCTATGTATGTTCCTGTAGATGTCGGCTAGGCAACTATGTGGAGGTAGAAAGTCAGGAAGATCCAATGAACGCTTGGCCACTCAAATTGCTAAACAAATGGCCGCGGTACTTCCTGACATCGTGATTCAAGTTCAACAAGCTCTCACCGCAAATCCTATCAACCCTCCCAATCAAGAAGACCAGAGCGTCGCCAACCCTCACTCCAAAAAGTGCTCCTACAAACACTTCAAATCTTGCGATCCCCCAAAGTATGAAAGGACCGAAGGTGTTACTGCCCTCCTCCACTGGTTTGAAGAAATGGAGAACACCTTCCTCAATTGCGATTGTCCCGAGGATCGCAAGGTACATTATGCATCAGGGAGACTGTTTGGAGTAACCCTTACCTGGTGGAACACAGAAAAGGGTAAGCGAGGAGTCGAAGATGCCATGGCCTTATCATGGGAAGAGTTAAGGGAACTCATGACAAGGCGCTTCTGTCCAAGAAGCGAAATAAAAAAGTTGGAAGATGAATTCCACTCGTTGAAACAAAAGGAAGGAGATCACACTTCCTACAACAAAAGATTTCTCGAACTGAACCAAATGATCCCTAATCTGTTCACCCCCGTGTCCCGCTTGGTTGAACACTACATTCGAGGCCTCCCCTCGAAAATTCAAGACTCGGTTCTAAGCACTTCGCCTGCAACACTTGAAGCCGCAATGGAACTAGCTACCGAACTTACCGAGAATCGCATCCGAAACGGCAAATTCAAGGATGAGAAAAAGAAAGCCCCCATTGAGGCCCAAACTCCAAACCATTCCATCTCCTCCTCGAAGTTTGCTGGTAAGAGGAAACGAAACAGCAGAAATTTTGTGGTCACACACACAAACCCTCCTATCACTGCCGCACCAATTACCCAAATTGCTCCCTCAGCTGCACCATTTAAAAAGCCATACACCGGCCCATACCCAAAATGCAACCGTTGTCAATACCATCACCTCCCAGAAACTCCTTGCCAACATTGCACCAGCTGTGGCCGTGCGGGTCACACCATCCAAACTTGCCGCACACTTCAGCGAATGAACCGCAATCAACCCTCAACCCAAACCCACCATCAGATAGTGGGTCAAGCCCAACAACCCTTACTTCTACCACCCACGCAACACATAGCTCAACCTTACTATCAACCCAACTACCCCATGATGCAACCTATGCGAGCTTGTTACAACTGGAGAGACCTAAACCACTTCAGGAACACATGTCCCCGCTTGGTGAACATCATCCATGCCCAAGCTCAAGCGAATCCGGTAAACCAAGCTAACCAAGCTCCTCCACCTGCTAGAGGAAGAGCTTTCAACATCAATGCCAACCAAGCTAGGGCTGACAACAACGTGGTTAACGGTACGTTTCTCATCAATGGTAGTTATGCATCCATGTTATTCGATACTGGCGCGGATAAGAGTTTTGTGTCTTTAGAATTTGAACCTATCCTCAACCAAACTCGTGATAATCTCATGGAATCTCTAACGGTGGAAGTAGCTGACGGAAAGCCCGTTTCATTAAATTCTATTATACGAGATTGTACCCTCACTCTAAACGATCACGATTTTCCAGTTGACCTCATTCCTATGAAGTTGGGAAGTTTCGATATTATAATCGGTATGGACTGGCTCAGCCAGCATCACGCTGAAGTAGTATGCCGCGAAAAATTCATTCGCATTCCTCTTGCAGACGGTCAGACCCGACGTATCTTTGGAGAAACCCCTTCGAAAGGACTCAAATTAATGTCCTGCCTCCAAGCCCGAAAATATCTCCGCAAGAACTATGTCGCATTCCTAACTCACGTCGTCAAGAAGGGAAACAAGGAGAAGAAACTCGAAGATATACCAGTAGTGAAAGAATTCCCACAAGTCTTTCCCGACGACATATCAGGACTCCCTCCTATGAGAGAAGTCAAATTCCGCATCGATCTTGTACCTGGCGCTACACCAGTCGCAAAATCTCCTTATAGGCTAGCCCCATCCGAAATGCAAGAGCTTGCCAGTCAACTGCAAGAACTGACTGACAAAGGATTCATACGTCCTAGCTCCTCGCCTTGGGGTGCGCCTGTTCTTTTTGTGAAGAAGAAAGATGGAACGTTTCGCATGTGTATCGACTACAGAGAACTCAACAAGTTAACGGTTAAGAATCACTACCCACTACCTCGCATCGATGACGTCCTAGACCAACTTCAAGGCGCCACCTGCTTTTCAAAAATCGACCTTCGTTCTGGTTATCATCAACTTAGAGTACATGAAGAAGACGTCCCAAAGACCGCCTTCCGGACTCGTTATGGTCATTACGAATTCATGGTCATGCCATTTGGTTTAACCAACGCCCCAGCTGTCTTCATGGATCTAATGAATAGGGTATGCAAACCCTACCTCGACCGCTTTGTCATAGTCTTCATCGACGACATCCTCATCTACTCTAAGTCTAAATCCGATCATGAACGACACCTTCGACTCATCCTTACACTCTTAAGGACTGAAAAGCACGCTAAGTTCTCAAAATGCGAATTCTGGTTAAGAGAAGTACAATTCCTTGGACATGTCGTTAATGACAAGGGAATACATGTCGATCCTTCGAAAATCAAGGCAGTACAGGAATGGCAAGCGCCACGTACCCCTACCGAAGTAAGATCATTCTTGGTTTGGTTGGTTACTATCGCCGCTTCATTGCCAATATCTCCCGTATTGCTGTACCACTCACGGCTTTGACTCATAAAGGAAAACCCTTCATATGGGGACCTAAACAAGAAGAAGCCTTCCAAACCCTTAAGCAAAAGCTTTGTGACGCACCTATCCTCACACTTCCTGAAGGTTGCGATGACTTTGTAGTATATTGCAACGCATCAGGGCAAGGGCTAGGCTGTGTATTAATGCAAAGAGGAAAAGTGATAGCCTACGCTTCTAGGCAACTCAAGGTTCATGAAGAGAATTACAACACCCACGACCTGGAACTTGGAGCCGTTGTGTTCGCTCTCAAGATATGGAGACGTTACCTCTATGGTACCAAGTGTGAAATATACACTGACCACAAAAGTCTCCAACATATCTTTAACCAAAAGGAGTTGAGGCAACGAAGATGGGTCGAACTTCTTAACAACTACGACTGTGAAATTCGATATCATCCTGGCAAGGCAAATGTGGTGGCTGATGCACTCAGTCGAAAAGGTTATGCGAACTCCATTCGTCTTCTATGTTCGCAAATCATAACCGACATCAAAGATCGAATTCGAGCAGCTCAACATGTTTCTGTAACAGAAAACGACGTACGCGATGAGCTGTCATGTGGAGCAGAACTCAAAATCGAAACCAAATCCGACGGTATTCTATACTATTTAAACCGCTTACGGATTCCTGATCGCGACAACCTTCGTGACTTCCTCATGAATGAGGCGCACAAAACACGATACTCTGTACACCCAGGAGCCGACAAAATGTATCAAGACCTACGCTACACCTACTGGTGGCCTGGCATGAAAAAGGCTATCGCTGTTTTTGTTTCCAAGTGCCTTACCTGTTCCAAAGTAAAAGCTGAACATCAAAGACCTTCAGGACTTCTAGTCCAACCCGAAATACCTGTGTGGAAGTGGGAAAACATAACCATGGATTTCATTACCGGGTTACCTCGCACCTCCAGTGGGTATGACACCATATGGGTAATAATCGATCGTCTTACAAAATCAGCTCACTTCATTCCGATTCGCGAGGACTTCAAGAACGAGAAGTTAGCTCGTATCTACATTAGCGAGATCGTAAGCCGTCATGGTGTACCTTTAAGCATCATTTCAGACCGTGATGGTCGTTTCACTTCACGAACATGGCGAGCCGTACAAACCGCCTTGGGTACAAGATTAGACCTCAGTACCGCTTTTCATCCTCAAACTGATGGACAATCTGAACGCACCATCTAAACTCTTGAAGACATGCTTCGAGCATGTGTCATAGACTTCAAAGGGAATTGGGACTCTCATCTACCATTAGTTGAATTTTCGTACAACAATAGCTATCATTCAAGTATCGGCATGGCTCCTTTCGAAGCGTTATATGGTCGTAAGTGCCGATCTCCAGTATGTTGGCACGAAATTGGGGAATCACAAATCACCGGTCCAGAGTTAATTCAAGAAACAACCGACAAGGTCATTCAAATTCGAAACAATCTTCTAGCGGCTCAAAGTCATCAAAAGAGTTAAGCAGACAAACGACGAAAGCCCTTGGAATTTGACATTGGTGATCAAGTACTTTTAAAAGTATCACCGTGGAAGGGAGCGGTTCGTTTTGGCCAGAAGGGCAAGCTAGCACCACGCTACGTAGGACCTTTCAAGATACTCGAAAGAGTAGGTCCTGTAGCATACAAGCTTGACCTACCAGAAGAGCTCAACAGAATTCATCCCACATTCCACGTATCAAACTTGAAGAAGTGCCTCGCCGATGAAAACCTCCATATTCCGCTAGAAGACATTCAGATCGATGAATCTATGCACTTCATTGAAAGACCAGTAGAAATCATGGACTTCGGAGAGAAGCGTTTAAGACGAAGTCGTATTCCAATTGTTAGGGTACGTTGGGAGTCAAAACGAGGACCTGAGTTTACTTGGGAACGTGAAGACTCAATGCGCGAGAAATACCCACATCTTTTTCATGTTACCACTACTACTTAAATTTCGCGACGAAATTTTTCTAAAAGTAGGGGATACTGTAACATTCGTCGAAAAACGGGTTTTCAAAACCCGCTTCGTTTATTTATCAAATATCCAGTTATAATTTTTCGTTGTATATTTATTGCTCAAACTAATTTTAAACGATACATAATTAATAACTATAATAGAATTTAAAAACCATAATTTATAAATAATCTTAAATAGTGAGAAAAAAATAAAATGGGGACGCCGGGTTTCGAACCCGGGTCGCCCACAAACCCAACACCGCACCGCCACATGCCTTCTTTGTGAATATAATGAAACAAATAATACTTAAAATAAAACCCGAATTCAAAACCGGAGATCACCGCGCTCAGAACTCACAATCACCGGAAAATCCGGCAATCCGCGACTTTGCCACTTTCCTGTTGACTAAACATGCTAACCGACCTCGACATCGGTTATAACCGATGTCTGACCCTCGATTTTAGTCGTAACCGCCGGAAAACCCTTGACCGCGAATCAAGACCCAAAATCGGACCCAATTCACTCAGTTATTTCCTGTAAATACCCACTCAATCTTCCGGAAATCCTTTCGCTCAGAACCGCTCACTTTTTCGAAGCTCTAGCTCGTCGCCGGAGATATTCTGCTTTCGCCGGACTTTCACCGGAAAACCGAGACTTACTCCGAATCGGTAAAATTCTCGACTCTTTTGTTTGCAATCCATTATTCAGCATGTATTAACATAAATCGTGCAACCAGAATCGGTCTCAGACGACGTTGCCGAGAATTCCTACACTCACCGGAAAATCACTGAAATTCCGAGGTCTCACTGTCAGTCGGTACAATCATCTAAACCCCCTGATATCCCTTGTTTAGTAACTTAATTGCACAACTCATTGATCAAAACTGTTAATTGTTTCACTCAGACGGAAGTCACCCATCAGAGCCGACGACTCTTGCTGGAAATCTGAGAAAAACATTATGTTCGGTACATTTTACTCCGTAATCCTCTTTATCCATTTCATTCCAATCAATTATAAATTCGATGACCGATTTAAACAAGAACAGTCGGACATCACTGTTCTGTGTCTTTGTAAACAAAGAAGACAAAGTTGAATATGTGTATAAGTATAATTAAAAACGGATATTCGAACGGGTTAGACACACAGTCCAGCGGTGGACTGTGTGCACAAACAATGCACACGTCCCGGGTTCGAATCGCACACGTTACCGAATTTCAGAATTAAAAACCAACATTTTTACAGCTGAATCGGATCAGGTCACCAAATGTTAATAAGAATAATTTAATCCATAAGTTAAACAGATATGACACACAGCCCAACTGGTTGGGCTGTGCGCACTCGAACCGAAGGACCCGAGTTAGACTCCGGGTCCCTGCAACCGGTTCGGCCATATAAGTCGTTTTTAATAAAAACCCAAATAAGTTAAAAGTTAATTAGTATATAAATATATTTAAAACAGAGAATATTTCAGGTTAGACACGTAGCTCAGTTGGTAGAGCTGCGTGCACGTATACGAGAGGTCCCGAGTTCGAACCTCACTCAGCGCAGAATTATACACAATCCGACCGGTCAACGGTCAACGGTCAAAAAGTCAAATTTTTTTTATTTATTTTTATTAATTTATTTAATCAGAAAATCATTTAAAAATACTTAAAAATAAGATTTTAAAGTTAGAAAACCTCCTTAAACTCACAAAAATAAATCTAAAAATCACTTTAAGAGTTTGAATTAAAAGAACTAATTTACCGAATCATTTCGTTATTATTTTAGGTTAGTTTTCCTCGTCGATCAAATCCTAAAATTCGTGCGCATCCAATGTCATCAAAGAACACACCCAATGTGAGTGAATCTCTATCAATTCCCCGTTTTAATCATGTTTTGGGGTGTATCATGTGTCGTTTAATTCCTTATTATATTTAAACACTTGTGCATCCATCATATCCGTGATCAAATGTGTATCAAATTTGTGTCAATTGTTGTGTGAATTATGTTTAGATTGAAGTTATCATTTTCAGTGCATGCATTTCATTAGGCCCATCAGCTCCCCGTGGGATACGGGTTGAGTATCAGGTGCCTCATTCGATCGGCTCCGTTTGATTGAGCCTTGATCTCACATACATCATCATTCATGTCACTCGATCGGCTCCGTTTGATTGAGCCTTGATCTCATATACATCATCATTCATGTCATTTACTAATCCAATGTGGTTTGTGTTTTGTTATATATATGTTTGCTCACATGTGATTATTGCACAAATTTTCAATATTAAATACAACAAGAAATTAATAACAATGTTTTATCAAGGTTCACTTGCCAACTTTTGTTGACCCAAAATATTCCCCGTTTTACACATGATACAGGTGATCCAGTTGAGGCAAGAAACACATAGGAAGGCCTAGAAGAATAAATCAGTTTAAGCTTTGGATTGTTTTACTTAGTTTCATTTCCTTGTAATTGTATGGATGTGATTTGAATATTTAAGTTGTAATTTGAATTTAATAAATATGAAATATTTTAGTAAACATCATGAGCTTTGGTGATAACCCAATTATGCCCCGACTCTTATTCCGCTACGGGTCGGGGTGTGATAGATGAGGTGGAAAAGATGATGGGTATATTTCTTGGTATTTCTTGAGTATATATTATATAATTGAGTATATAAAAAGTACAAAAGTATAATTCAAGTATTGTGGATGTGCGTATAAGTATTTATAAGTATAATTTTTTCGGCTTGCGTATAAATACGTATTTTAATGATCGGTTGTGTGAATAAAAAAATATATATATAATATGAATTTAGTTATGATTAACGCTTCGAATTGTGAGATTGAAATTAAAATACGAACGTAAGGTTTCTAAAATTAGAATATGAAATACGGACATTTTTAAAATAGAAATACGAGGATACGAGGCATTACACGAATGACGATTAATAATATATATGTGTGTATATATATATATACATATATTTTTATTATGTTTTAACGTCTCGAATTATGATACAAATATTTATTTTCTAAAATAAGGATGCGAAAAATCGAGGCGTTACAAAGTGGGAGGCGACTACCTGGGAAAAGAGCCATCAATGATAAAATACAAAGCAAAGGTTCAAGAACGCTTGAATAGCTTCGAATTATGCTCGTTAAGCCAAGTGTCAAGAACAAAAAACAAGCAAGCAAATGCTCTTAGCAAACTAGCTTCCCTTACCTTCGCATACCTCACAAAGAAAGTGTTGGTCAAAGTTCTCAAAGTAAAATCCATCAAAGAGAAAGAACTCCAAGACTTAGTAATTGAAGAAGGGGAAACATGGATGACACCCATATATAACTTCTTGAAAGAAGGGACGCTACCACCCACAGAAGGGGAAGCTATCAGACTGAAGTCAAAGGCTAAGCAATATGTCATAGAGGACGACAAGCTCTAAGAAATGTCACATTCCCCCATTGCTTTGATGTGTTGGTCCCACACAAAGAAATTACTTAATCAAAGAAGTACACGAAGTCATATGTGGAGCATATGCCGGGGTAAGTACCGTAGTGTCAAAACTGATGAGCATTGGGTATTATTGGCCAATGATGCATAAAGACACGGCTGAGGTCAAACACAAATGTGAAGCTTGCCAACTACATGCTCTGGTCAAGACCAGCCCAAAGCAAGACCTAGTTCCAGTCATTGCAGGCTGGCCACCGATCAAGTCAAGTTCCTACTAGTCGACGTAGATTATTTCACTAAATGGCCAGAAGTCAAGCTATTATCAAAGATAACGGACAAGAATGTGATCAACTTCGTATGGGAAAATCTGATATGTTGATTTAGGCTACCCGGGGAGATTGTAACTGACAACGGCAAGCAGTTTGCAGGGAAGCCTTTTAGCACTTGGTGCAAGGAGCTAAACATCAAACAAATCTTTAACTCTGTCTCCTACCCGCAGTCAAATGGACAAGTTGAAAGGATGAACCAAAGCATAGTCGAAGGGCTAAAGACAAGGTTAGGAAGATATGGAAAGAATTAGGTCGAGGAGTTCCCTAGTGTACTTTGGGCTATATGAAACATTAGAAAAAATAAGCCATCAAAAAACCCTTACAGCCTCGTCTATGGCTCAGAGGCTGTCATCCCAGCTGAGATAGCAGTACAATCACTAAGAAGCACAAGAAGAAACAAGGCACCAAACGACTCTGAGATCCTCCTCAGCCTTGACTTGCTAAAAGAAGCTACCTTAATCATGGAAGCCATATACAAACAAAATTTTGAAGGATACTTTAACGCAAGAGTCCATAAAGAAACCTTCAAACTGGGCAATTTGGTACTCAGAAACAATGAAGCTAGCAAACAAGAAAATCTAGGAAAATGGGTCCCACATTGGAAGGTCCATACGTGATAACTGAAGCTCACCAAGGAGGATTCTACAAGCTTGAGACCCCAGGCGATCAGAAGCTCTTAAGACATTGGAACAGGAAGCACCTAAAGAAGTTCTGTTAGTGCATATTTTGTGTGCTCGCCACTGTACGAATAGGCTAGATAAAGCGTGTGTTGAATATTGTATGGTTACGAATTAGAAGCGAACACATGATAGTTTAGAGAGGACAAAGAATCGTCCGTACCGATGAGACTCATCCGCATGGATAAATCTCAGCCACACAGACAAGCTTATTTGTGCGAATTTGTTCATCTTCACCACACAGCATGTCTATATATAGTGTCGTGTGTTCAAAGTTGTTAAGTTTTGGAATCTAGGGGAAATGTTGAAGAGATTGCATGATGCTCTCTCCAGCTTGTAAATGATGTATGCTCTTTCGGTATGAACCTTCTACTTATGACTATTCTTCTACCTAATTAGCTCTATCCTATCAAAACTTCCATCTAAACTCGCCTGATCCGGAAAATTCAATTGGTATCAGAGCTACGAAACTAATTTAATTAATCTAACAGTTGATTTAATAACCTACGCTCATGATTTAGGGGTTTTAGATGTAAATCATCAAACTAACGGTCAATCCATGAGAAAAAGGTAAAATTGAAACCAAAGAACTGATTAGAAATCAATTTCGACCTAGTCTGTGAAAGATTCATTATAAATTCGAAGAAATAAAGATTTTGGATCGAATAATGTGAACAGTGATGTTTCAAACGAACGAGAGATGTTCCTGCATAGGAGTGCCACAATCATGCATAGGAGTTCCATGTTCGTGAGCAGGAGTCATTCATCAGGACGATTGAGCCTGATCCGTTTTAATAAAGGAGTTCATCCACACGAACTATTAATCATCAACACAAATCAACCTTCATCCGTACGGATACGCATTCATTCGTACGGACCCGACCTCATCCGTACGAACCAGCCTAATTCATTCTAAAACCATTTAATCAGCACGAAGGAGACATTATCACGAATGAACATATCTTATCCGTGCAAATGCGTCAAAATTGCCTAAAAAACGATATCATCTTAATTGGAAATTATCAAGTGCCGAATGCATGGAAAGTCAAAGCATATATTAATTCATACATACGTACGGAAGTGCGTGCATGAAGTTTCACATACATAAGAAAGAGAAAGCAATACGTTCATATGGATGTATATCACTATATATACATAATCACATTTGTTCAAGCAGATAGATCTTCAAGTTTTTATACGGATCAAGGGTAGAATAGATTGTTTTGTGTCGTATAACGTCGAAAATCTATCCAGTTATCGTCAGATCATACTATAACGTTGTTATTATCATTCGTGTATCGATTACGCTTCGTTTTACGGATTCTTCACGTAGAAACAAAGTCATATGCAGATCTTGTGTTCGGTAACGAACCGATCCTGCTCATACAAGTTCATAATCAAGGTGACTAACAATGTAACATGAATAAGCTTGTACTTGGCTACAAAAGTTTAATGAAACAACAATAGCACTTTTGTTAAACACATTTTTGTTATCCTATCCTAAGGGTGAGCTTTCCTAACCAAGTTCCATGGGATCCGACAATATATCTACCCATGAAAAAAGGATGAGCTCCTAGGCCATATCGTTCAATGGAAAACAAGGTGCTATACCTTTATGTATAAAGGTTGAGTGCCTAAACCAATACTACCCCATGGATCGAAAAAACATATACATAACTCCATGAAAGAGGGTGAGCACCTCATTTCAAATCCACTCCACAACCACAAAGCAAGAAGCTAGAAGCTTGTGTACAATATAGCATATAATAAAAATAAGTTATGGACTACAAAAGCGATAGGATAAAGTAATTGCATCGGTTCTTTTCTAACATAATTAATCCAAGATGTCTGCAGCATCTAGCCTTGGTATGATAGAAAGACATTTCAAACACAAATAAACTAAAGAGGCCGATCATAGCTTCAGTCGGCAAAAGCTAAACAAGCCTCACGAAACGCAAGTACAAGAAAAATAACAAAGGGAAGTCAAATCTAATTCCCAAATGTCAAAATAACGAAAATACTTTGTGTTAGGATCTGAGTATGAATTTGTTGTGAAAGTTTGGATAAGGTAATGAATGAAGATAAACAAATATGAAATAATGAAGTGGAATAATAAACTTTGATTCACAACAATGAGACATTGTTTTCATCAACATGCTTTTATAAACTTTGATTCACGTATGCATGCATATATTACAACCCCCGTCAGCCTAAGATCACTCCTATTTTTTCGTACAGAATGTTAGAAGGAAAGTGATGAATAGAACAGTACATGCACTGTTCTATTTGTAGTACAACTCAAACATCTGAGCAACTTAAGCTGACATCACATTGACAATGATATCTAACAACCTAACAAACTCTATCGTCTGCTAGACCTAAACATTGTTACATTGAAATAAAAATATTAACTCTGATGACAAAAATCTGTTGAGAATTATCTGATGAGCTTTATCCTCTGTTGGTCCAGCAGACCTTTGCTTCAATAGTCTTTATCTTTAGCAGCAGAGTTTCCATTTTGTAGACCTTAGACTTTGAGCAGAGTTTATCTTCAACAGTTCTTTGAATGCAGAGTTTATCTTCAATAGTTCTTTGTAAGCAGACTTTAGCTTTATGGATGTTGACGAGCAAATGTTAGAAACCTTTTTCTTTGGGAGGAGCAGTTCTTTAAAGCACTGTTATGAAAAATCAGATGTAATAGATTATTTTAGCTTTCCAATCATCTGTTCTTTTGTTGGGTCAACTAGATCGAACAATCTCCCCTAGAACAGATGATGCCAAAACACTTCTTTAGTTCTGATTTTTATTTTTCATCAGCGTTTCCCTGATTTGACATTTGAACTGTAATCAAAGTTTAGGGAAACCATGTCTTTAAAATCCCTTTCAAGATCGATGTTCAACAGATCTTGGAGGTCATCTACATTCCGACCATATGCATCCTCCATTCTAAGGTTTTGAACTTTACCATCTGATCTGGGCAATGTAAATTCGTGGGTGTCTGAGATGACTTCCACTTTAGAATTTTGAATCAGTTGGCTTTCTTAGGTGAAGGGTAATTTGTGAGGAGTTTTGTGATTGTGGCATACTGACAAGATTTTTAACCGTTTGTGTTTGTCACTTGTAAGATCTGTGTGGAAGAGCAGCTGGTTCTTGATTCCCCCTTTCTGTGTTCTTCAAACCTCTGTCCATCATCCTTATCCATGTGCTTTTGCCTTTTTGCTTGGTTTAAGGCAATTGTGGGTAAGACAGAGGTTAAGGGCTGATTTTTAAAGGTTTGGGTTTGTTGAGGGATAACCACTGTTGGATAGTTTGGCTTTCTAGGAACTGTAGGATCTTTTTCTCTTAACTGTTCTAGTCTTTTGTAGGTTTTAACAACCTTGCATTCAGACCATCTGGCAATAGCTCTAGCAATACCATATTTGGCAAAAACAAGCTCTTCTTTCATTCTCTTAAGCTTCAAATCCTTGTTTTGATTAATTGGTTGGTTCTTCTTCCAAACTGGTGGAGTTGGCTTATGTAAAGGATCTTTAAGCATTGCTTTGATTCTATGAATCTCTTCTTTGAGAGCATCTGCTGTCCAATCTTTGAATTATGCTCTTATTGCTTTGTATGGTTTATGCTTCATGATATGATCGCGGTAATCCTGCTTTAGTTCTTCATCAAGCTCAGCAGTTGTTGGCTTCTCTGACATGGACTTGCTCAGGTTCTTAGCGTAATCTTCTATCAATCTTACCTTGCTAAGCTCTAGTGACAAGATTCCTTGAACAGTCCTGTCATCCTTCCCTTTGCTTGTCTCTTTTGCAATGTTCTCAGCCTATTTTGCCTTTAACTTTAAATATTCATCCAAGTTTCTAGGCTTTCTATAACCAAAAGAGATGGGAAGGATCTTTGAGATGGATCCTCTATGTTGAAGAAAGATTCAGTTTCACCTTTGATAACATGAATCTCAAGAGGATATTTTAGAGCCAAAGGGATGACAGATGGTGGTTCATAGATTGGGATTGAAGTGGATTTAGGTGGAAGTGATGAGAGTGATGTGGCTGGAATGGTAGCAGATGATAAGGGAATTGGTGATGGAATTCCCTCATCTTCTTCTTGCACTACAAAAGTTTTCCTTTTGCATGTAAATTTAATTGTATGTGAAGGTGGGCGTGTAGGTATTCTTGGTGGTGTGGATAATGGCTATGTAAGTGTAGGAAATGTTATCATGGCAGTGGTTGGGTTAACAGCTGCTGGAACATCTGTTGTGCAAGCATCTGTTGGGTGTGGTAGTGATATTGAAACATCTGTTGTAACTTCTGTTATTCCAGCATCTGATGGTTCTTTTGGTGATGTTTTTGGTGGTGGTGATGGTTTTCTTTTAGGTGACTTATGTGGTAAAGGTTTGGTTTTTTGGTGTAGCAGAGGATACACTTTTTGTAGGTCCAGTAGAGGTTTTAATAGGTGGTTATTAGCTATCTAACAAGTTTTGTTGACATTCTTCGTTTTGAAGTGCTAATGTCTTCTTTTTCCTTCTGCTTAGCCTATTCTTCTTCAATCAGTTGGGAAGCCTTGCTTTCCAGTGTATCTTGCATTTACTTCTTTTCTAAGGCAATCTCTTCTACTTCTTTGTTTAGGGTCTCATCAATCCCTTTTTCACTAGAAACATCTGATGCCTTAGCAGAAGTTTGAGCAGACCCTTGCTTTTGTTGTTGCACCTTTGTATCTGGCTGCAACTTTCTCAATTTATCACTCTCCCCCTTTTTGGCATCATCGTCTACTTCTTCATGAAGAAGTGTTGCAGTGGCAGAGCAAGTGGTCTTAACAAGATGTTCTCGAATGGCCTTGATATCTACTTGGGCAACCTTATATCTGGCCTCAACCTTATTCCTTATAAGTTCCATGCAAGTGTTATGGTTGATGTCAACCAAATTCCTTTGAGCTTGGATAATTGGTTGTATGGATTTTCACAGCTAATTGGCAATTTGCTTAGTTGAAGGTTGGTTTTGAGAATTTTGTAACATCTGCTTCATGATATCTTTCATTTCATGGATAAAAGCTTCCATGGATGTCATTCTTCCATCAATTCCTTGTATTTTACTTCATCACCTAACTTAATAGGATCACCTGAATCCCTCCAGAGGTAGTTGTATTTGAGTCCTTAACAGGAGAAGACTCCAAATTAATAGACTCAAATGCCCCTTTTTCTTGGTACTAGGGACTTCCAACTGGAATAGAGGTTACATTTGTACCCTCAACAGTTGTTGCCTTCAAGGAAGACTTATAAGATCTAACCACTGTCCAACTAAAACACTATTATGTCATCAATTGTAGTGGCCGCTTCACTTGAACTACCACCATGAGTTAAATGTAACTCATGGGGTGTAGCCTCCTCAGTTGTTTGTGGGCTAGCAATTTGAGTATTCTCAGACTCAGTCACTTGTAGGAGTGTGCTCTCTTTAACAGGTGATTGAGAGGAACTGAGATTTGTCTTAGTTTTCTCAATTGCATCATATAGAGGTAAAAAGGTGGGCAGGATTGGATTGGAGGGTTGTTAAGTGGAAATAGACATTGCCCTGGGAGAAGGGATGTGAAACATACTTTCAAGCGAAAGAGATGCTTCATAAGGTGGTATCCCCATGCTACAACTTGATCCTTTTGTGATGATTCAAGAGGAGTTAGGCTTTTGGGTGGAGATCTTTCCATCTGTTGTGAAGAAGTAGCAACAGTGGTTTCAAATGGCTTTGGTGATGCCACAAGGTTATCCTCTATGATCTCATCTTCCAGAGTTGCCTTTTCTTGTTGTTTTCTTTTGGTGGGCTTTTTGGAAGTGGAAGGTTTTCTTTTGTATTTGGCTAGTGTGGGTTTCACCACACCGGATGTGGTGTCATGACCACTAGGAGCAGTGGGCTCAGCAACAGAGGTTTGAGCTTTTGATGTGGACATATCTAAAAATGGATCATCCCCCTTTGCTTGTGTTTTGGAAACTTTTGACTCTTGATTTAGCATCCTGGTAAAAGTTTCATTTGTAAGACTTTTCATTTTAAAAACTACACCTTGTTGAAAGTCCTTTTTAGAAACTTGCTTTTGAAGGTAATAGCTTAAGAGTCTAGGATACAACAGAAAACCTTTATTTGTTTTTATTTTATTTACGTTTGCAACCAAGTCCAAAAACAAAGCTTGGGATAGATTAAAATGTGAATTTGTCAAAATAACATATGCCAAATTTTGAATGTTTTGTGGAATCTCATTAAATGAGGTGGTCTTGGCAGAAAGACATATAAGTAAGGTATGGAAAAAATATCTCATTGAAGTAGGGAATTTTGGTTTATAAATTGTAACACCTGTCATTTGACCACCATACTCTAGTTCAATGAACTCTGTGTGATGTTCATGCTTTTCAAAAGAAAGTTTACCTTCCTGGTCGTTCAATGCAAATGTTGGGGATATAGAAGATAGTGATATTTAAACAAGAGTTTCTCCGATCTTTGAAGTGATAACATATGTCTTGTTCTTTTGCCCAATATTGTCAGAGAGTATCCACATAAATAGGTGCATCAGCAAGCAGGAAGGTTTTGTATTTGGATGATGTGAGAACATCATATATTGAATGAAAGGATGTGTTTTTGTTGTTTTTCTCGAAAATAGGAAGGTAGTTATGGGGAAGTTTTATTGCAAGCCATGATCGGAGAAGGAATTAGTGAAAAAGATGAGGGTAATGGAAACTGCTTCTATGAATTTTGAATTCTAGACGGCAGTAAAAGCTCTGATTGGATGAAAAATGGTTTTATAGAAGAAAAAGTGAGTGATAACGCGATAGCGGTTTCAAAAGATATGATGGCTATCATCTATCCACGTGGCAACCTCTGTTAAATAATGGATGACAGTTGTTGTGTAACCTTTGCTAGAGAGTAGCAAAGGTTGGGAAAAGTGAATGTGAACAGTGGTGATTTTAGGTTATTAGTGGATAGACATCAGAGGTTAGGACAACAGTGGTTAGACCATACAATGGTTATGAACAATGGATAAAGAGGACAAAGAGTACCATAGAACATGTATAAACTCAGCCAAACAAATGTTTTAGAAACAATAATTTTGGAAAGACTTTAAGAATATTAAGCTATTTTTAAGCATGGATTTTTTATTTTTCAGAAAATTTTTAATGCTTTTTATTCATGGAAAACAAAAATTGCTTTTATTCCATGTTTAGCATGCCAATCCTATAGATCAAGCTTTCAAAGGTAGATGTGTCTAAAGGTTTTGTCAACACATCTGCCAGCTGATCCTTAGTTGGAACATGATGCAAAGAAATCAAACCTTTTTCATAGCAAACCATCACAAAGTGATGTCTAATGTCAATGTGTTTGCTTGTTGAATGGGAAAATGGATTTTTAATGATGTTTTCAGCTGCTTGACTATCTAACATGAGAGGAGTCTTTAGAGCAATTACACCAAAATTCAGCAATTGATTTTGAAGCCATAGGAGTTATGTAGTACAGCTTGTAGCAGCAATATACTCAGCCTCTGTCGTTGATGTTGATACAGCAACCTGCTTTTTGCTTTGCCAAGAAACTAAGCAATTGCCTAGAAATTGACCGTGCTCATGAAGTTGACTTCCTTGTAGCATGGCAACCAACCAAATCACTATCTGAAAAACCTGAAAGCTCAATATTCCCATTAGCAGGATACCAGATACCAAGTGTGGGAGCACCTTTTTATGTATCTGAATATCCTTTTCATAGCTATAAGATTTGACTTTCTAGGTGCTGATTGGGATTTGGCACAAACACATTTGGCAAACATGATATCTGGCCTTGATGCAGTTAGGTACAATAAAGACCCAAATATGCTTCTATACAATGTTTCATCTACCAAGTCATCTTTGTTATCAATAGTGACCAATTTTGATGTGGTCATGGGTGTGCTACATGGTTTACAATCATTCATAACAAATTTGGTTAACAATTCTTTGAAATACTTGCTCTGATGAATGAATGTACCATTTTGCATTTGCTTAACTTGGAGACCAAGAAAGCATTGAAGCTTACCCATGGCACTCATCTCAAACTCTGCTGTCATGAGTTCTCTAAACTCTTCACACATGGCATTGCATGTGGATCCAAAAATGATGTCATCCACATAAATTTGGACAAACATCAAATCCTTTCCTCTTCATTTTAAAAACAAAGTTTTATTAGTTTTACCTCTTATAAAGCCTCTGGATAAGAGAAAGGTGGATAGAATTTCATACCAGGCTCTAGGTGCTTGTTTCAAGCCATACAAAGCTTTGTTGAGCTTGTAAACATGATCTGGATAAAAAGCATCTTCAAGACTAGGGGTTGACATACATATACTTCTTCCTTGATCTTACCATACAAGAACACACACTTGATATCCATTTGATACACCTTAATGTTGTGGTTGGCAGCAAAGGCTAAGAATAATCTGATGGCCTCTAATCTCGCTACAGGAGCAAATGTTTCATTATAATCAATGCCCTATTCTTGTCTATAGCCTTGAACCGCAAGCCTAGCTTTGTTTTTGACAACAATCCCCTTTCATCTGTTTTGTTCTTGAAACCCATTTTGTGACAATTGGACATACATCCTTAGGCAAAGGTACAAGTTTCCATACTTGTTGTCTTTTGAACTATAGGAGCTCTTCTTGCATGCCTTCTAACCAATTATTGTCTCTTAGTGCCTCTTGGTACTTGACAGGTTGTGTGAGTGATAGAAAACCAGCGAAAAGACAAATGTTTTGGGACTGACTTCTTGTGAGCACCCCTTCATTGATGTTGCCAATAACTTGTTCTAGTGGATGATTTTTAAGGTAGATTAGATCTCCCTTGTATGGAACAATGGCATTTTGAGGTTAAGGCTGCAGATGTGAATCATCTAAGCTAACATCCATTGGCAATTGTGAAGAGCCAACATTTGTTTAAAATGGAGGTGGAGGTATTGGTGGGATAGGGGTAAAGATGGTTGACTTTTGTTCACAGAAACTGGACTTTTGTCAATAATGGTTTGACTTGATGAGGTGTCAGAGGTTTGAGGATCAACAACGGTTGATGTAGCAGGGGCGGAGTTTTGACCAGTGTTTTGAACATCGGCTCCTCTGGAACTAGAAGTGACTTTGTATTGTGGAACCACAATATCATATCCATAATCTTGATAGGAAGATCGTGGTGTACTTGCATTTGTTAGTCTTGACAGACACGTCTTCAAATGTAAATATATCTAAGTCAAATAATTCAGCAGGATTTGCTGGGATTTTTAAAGAATAATGTTCACTGAACTTTACATTCTAAGTCTATTCTACACACCTAGTCCTTGCGTTAAACACATTATAGGCTTTGGCAGTAGTTGAGTATCCCAGAAAATAACCACAATCTACTTTGGCTGCAATTTTTGAAATTGAATCTTTTAAGTTTAAAATGAAGCATGGGCAGCCAAAGATTTTAAATAAGAGATCAGTGGTTTGATTTTATACAGAATCTCATAGCAGTCTTTTGATGTCTAGGTTAATCAAATATCTGTTTTGCACATAGCAAGTAATGTTTATAGCCTCTTCCAAAAAAAACAAGGGTAAACCTGAGTCAGTGAGTCTGCAAGCATTGTTCTAGCAACTTCAATTAGAGTTCTATTCTTTCTTTCAACCACCCCATTTTGTTCTGGTGTCCTTGGGAATGTTGTATTACCTTGGAATTCCTTTTGACACACATAATCATCCAACTCTGTATTTTTAAACTTCGTTCCATTGTCACTCCTAAAGACTTCAACTGGCAAGTGAAATTGCTTTTCAACTTGTCATACAAAGTCCTGCAAAATACCTGCAGGCTCATCTTTGGAGTGTAAAAAGTAAGTGCATGTAAACATTGAAAAATCATCAACAATAACAAGACAATATCTTTTCTTTTTAAGACTCATGATTTTAACGGGGCCAAACAAATCCATGTGTAACAATTGTAATGACTGACTTGTTTTTGGACTCTTCGACGGATTTGTATCAGCTTTTATGTAGTTTACCTTTTAAACAGGAAACACAATGCTCATCACATGTAAATTGTTTTGATGGAAGACCTCTTACAAGACCTTGTTTTGATAGTGTGGTGAAAGTTTTGAGATTTGTGTGACCTACTCTTCATTGCCATAGTTCTGCCTCTTTGCTAGAGGCAAATAAGAACAAACATGCATTAGACATAGGATTATCTTTATTCATTTCAACCACATACACATTGCCACTCATTGAGCAACAAGAAGTGCTTGCTTTCAGCTATAATTTGCTCAATCTTTTTAACCACATCTGGCCTAACAATCATACAGTTTTCCTTAGTGAAGAATGACCCATAGCCTTTATCACTCATTTGAGACACACTAAGGAGGTTAAACTTAAGATTGTCAATAAGATTGACATTTTCAAACTTGAGTTTCCCAGTTTGGACTATCCCTGACTCCAACACCTTCCTTTTTGAATTGTTACCAAAGGATATATCACCCCCTCCATGAGTAAGAGAGTCTTTGAGAAGGGCTCTACATCATGTCATGTGCCTGGATCCTCCACTATCTACATACCATAAACTATCAAAGCATGCAGAAGCTCTCTGCACACCAGTAACACATTAGTTTTGGTGGGTTTCCAAAGCCAAAATTACTTTGGATGGGGTCACAGACGGTCCAACCTCACATCCAGGAGAACGTTCAGAGTTTTGAACAAATTTTTTTAACATCTGTTGTGAACCATTTCCTGTCAGATGGTTATATCCATGAGGATGCTTGTTCACTCTTGGTTTTGAAGGTCTTTTATAAGCCTCATAACAAGGTGGTAGTTTTTGAAACAGTAGTTGGCCAAATACTCTTGGAAATTTATTTGCGGGTGGTGTATATGTTACTTGAAACTCTCTGGGAGCAGAGGTTATATTCAGTTGTTTGGTAACAGATTTTTGGACTAGGACAAAGGTCTCTTTGGTCTTTTCTTTTCTTGAACTCTCAGGTGTTTTAGATTTATACTCATTTCTTTTGACATCAATTTTTTTGAGATAAACACACTCTTGAATTTTATGATTTTCTTGCCACAGATTATGCAATGAGATGAGTCAACAATCACACTTGTCTTGTTAATGTCATATGCTTTTAGAAGAAAACAATTTTTAGTAACATGATTCTTCTTTTCATAAAATCACAAAACAAGTTTGTTATCTTTTATCTCTTCTTCCCTTTTTCACCCTTTTTGTCAACGGATGTTGTAACATCTGCTAGAAGGTCTTTTAAGGGAATGACCTTGAATTGGGGTGCTTTCACACCTTCAATGGTTGAGAAATCCATTGGCTTCAAATTTTCAAGAATGTCACATTCACCTGACTAGGTTGGTTTGAATTGATATTTTTCAATTTCCTCAAAAGATGAGGATCCTTCTGGTCTTTCTAAAACATTTTTTCTTACCATTTGGTTCAGTGACTTTAATCTCTTGACCATCCATGTTTGTTAGAATAATTTCAACCAAACCGCAATCATTTACAACAGTGTTTTCAGAAACTTGGTCATTTTTTTTAAAGCCTATGCCAAATTTAAATTGCTTTTGATTTGTGATATAACATCACCTCGTAACCTTTGCAGGATTCTACCCATTTTTCACAAGTGATCTGGGTAGCTTCAAGCTCCTTTTTACAACTTTGATATTTTTCTATCATAGTTTGCAGTTGATCCTTGGTTATGCTTGATTCATGCTTTAGACTACTGATTTCAATTTCTTTTTTAAACAAGTTTGATTTTAACTCTTTTGCAAGTTTTTCAAACTGAATTTCATCATCTAAGATCTTGTTTCTAAGGTTTTCATTTACCTCTTTTATATTTGCAAAAGCAATAATGCATTTATCAGAACATATGCCTTTAAGGACCTAAGGTGATACCTTAGCAACAGCCATCATGGCACAATCACATTCTCCTTCACAAACACTGGAATCCCATGGGTCAGATAGAGGATTTACCATTTCTTCACCAACCTTTTCTTCACCAACAGTTTCATTAGTAACATCTATTGTAACATCTGATTCAACATTATCACAAACCTCAATTATATTAGACACCACTTCCTCAGATTCAATCCCTTCCAAAATAGTGTCTAGTGCCACAAAACGAAAATCCTTAGTTTTCTTTTCAGAATTGGCAACTAGAGCAAAATTTTCATAAGTGAGTTCCTTAGGTAAGCTATTCCAATCCACAAAGCCTTGTGTAAAGAAGCTCTGTTGACTAGTCTCTACCTGAGTAGAGGTTTGTGTAGCTTGTGGTGCAGGTTGCACTTGAACCTGAGGAGCTGGGGTTTGAACATATTGTATCTAAGGAACAGTGGTTTGGATATACTGGTTCGCAACAATGGTTACAAGGTGTGCAAAATGAGCATTGTTTTGCATGTCTGGAGCAGGCGTATGTTAGGAATAATGGACAGTGTTTTGAGGTCTAGGACTTGGATGTGTGAAAATAGAGCCACTTGTTTGGCTCCTGCATTCTTCAGCAAAATGAACTAGCCTATTACACTTATAACACTTGATTTTTGACTTATCTAACCCAACTTTTAAGCCTCCATGCAACCCTGGAAATTCCTACCAGTTCTCTTGTAAAAGTTGTTAGTCCTAATACTTAGTAATGCAAGTTGATGCAAGATGTCCATTTCTTCCAAATCAGTGGGGTCAAAATGTTGTAGATCATTTAACCCAAAAGATAAGTTGTCAGAAACTTGGTTTTCCCCATTTCCTGCAAAAGCATAATTGGGTGAGTGAGAATCAGAGTTGAAATTTCCTCCAAATGTTATGTCATGAAAATGATCATAACTCTGATCGTTACTAGCACTCGAGGTTTCCTCTTGACCAAAAAGTGTTGTACTACCAAACGCATAGTCATTAGCAACTTTTCCTAACACTTGAAGCTTCTTTTTCTGGTTAAGCTCTCTCTCATCAGTCAAGAGCCTACCATGAAGTTGAGTCCAACTCATCTCTTTCAAATGACAGAGTTTCTAGTTACAAAAGCAATAGTGTCCCATTTATCTGGTAGTGATCTAAATTATTCAAAGTTGAATTAGCAAAGTTAGCATCTACCAGTTTTAACTCACTTATTAGACAACTAACCATTCGAACTGTTGAGTTAATGATTCTCCTTTAACGTGACAAAACGTTTCATACTGTTGGTTTAAAACCTCTCGGTTGTTTTCAATAACTTCCTCTGTGCCACCGAATTGCTCGTTCAAATCATCCCACAACTCCTTATCATTGTTGCAATGCAACAGGTCAGCAGAGATATCATTCGGCAAAGCCGTAGCAAGGATACTAAATGCCTTTGCATCTAGTTTGATTTTCTGGAAATCTTGCTAGAAGTAGTTTTCAAGCTTTTTAGGGACTTGAATTTTGGGTCCTCGGCACTTGATACCATCGGAATATGTGGTCCTAAAATAACCGATTTCCAGCAACCCGTGTTCTGTTGTGCAAGTATGTGACCCATCCAATGTTGCCAGATATTATACTCCGATCTGACAAGCATCGGAGGTTTGTACATGGTGCCAGTGCTGTGTGGATCTTGTGAATTTTGAGACATTATTGATTGTTTGCAAACGGGTTTTTGTTTAAAACTACTTTGAACGTAAATAAACTTTTATTCAGTTTTCAATTCAACGAACAAACAAAGAGAGCTGATCAGTTTATATCAAATTAATTGTAAGATCGAATTTGATTGACCAAGCTCTAATACCAATTGTTAGGATCTGAGTTTGAATTTGTTGTATAAGTTTGGATAAATAATGAATGAAGATAAACAAATAAGAAACAATGTAGCGGAATAATAAACTTTGATTCACAACAAATGAGACATTGTTTTCATCAACATGCTTTTATGAACTTTGATTCATGTATGCATGCAAATATTACAACTCGCCCTCAGCCTAAGATCACTCTTATTTGTTCGTACAGAATGTTAGAAGGAATGTGATGAATAGAACAGTACAGGCACTGTTGTATTTATAGTACAACTCAAACATCTATGCATCTTAACTTGATGTCACCTTCACAATGACATCTAACGACCTAACAAACTCTATCATCTGCTAGACCTAAATAGTGTTACACTGAAATATAAATATAAACTCTGATGACTAAACTCTGTTTATAAACATTTGATGAGCTTTATCCTATGTTGGTCTAGTAGACCTTTGCTTCAACAGTCTTTATCTTTAGCAGCAGAGTTTCCATTTAGCAGACCTTAGACTGTGAGTAGAGTTTATCTTCAACAGTTCTTTGTAAGTAGACTTTAGCTTGACAGATGTTGGAGAGCAGATGTTAGATATCTTTGTCTTTGGGAGGAGTGGTTCTTTAAAGAACTGTTATGAAAGATCAGATGTAATAAATTATTTTGGCTTTCCTATCATCTGTTCTTTTGTGGGGTCCACTAGATCCAACACTTTGACATACAAAAAACAATGTAAGAAGATACACATATAAACATAAGGGAAATTAAACACACAGAAGGGCAGCTCCCATTCTATTAAAAAGTTAATATGATTCAAACAAATAAAAGCCTTTAAGGGGCACAACAACCACAACACCTTCATACAAGGTTTAAAAACGTCAAAACAACAACAAAAGATATAAGATAAAAACATTTAAGCGGAGCTTGAGTCTTAACACCTTCAACAGGAGCTGTTTCACCCTGAGGAACAGACGATGACCAGGAAAGGCCATCATACAAACCATTTAAGGCACCAAGATCTTCATCTTAAATTACAAGAGAAGCAGTCTTGACTCTTGCAAAAGATAGCAGACCAACATCAATTGGAATGGACATTGAAGTAACTTGTTCACGCTCAAGGTCCAAAATCATCACCTTCCTCGTCACTGGTCTCGAACAACGCTCTCTTAGCAGAAGCAATAGCAAACACCTGCTTACATAAATCCTTGATCGGACCCTTGGGCACAATAGCTTCAAGCTCAGAAATAGGCTGCTCCACCATTTGGGACAAGGCATCAAAATAGGGCAGGACATCATCTCCATCTCTTTCACAACACTCGTAAATTCTGGCAAAGACTCTAGTTTAAAAGAAGGAACATTTTCTATAGCATCCCCTCTACTAGTAGCATTAAAACCTGCAATCAAACCTGTATGCCTCCCGTGAGCCATGACTTATGATAAATCCTGGCAAGGGGAGCATTAAACTCCTAACCATGAAGGAGTTAGGTAACAAAATACCTAATATCGGTCCCAATCAACCACTTCTTTTCATCCTTCAACTTCTCAACCTGCTGCCTTAGCTCTTTCAGATTTGCTTCACTAGCAGCCTTCTCCGCCTTAAACTGTCACACCCCGACACGCAGCGGAAGACAATTGCAGGGTGCGACAGACACATGGTAATTTCCCATAATTTAAAACATGTTATCACATAGAAAGGGAACCTCGGTTACAACATACTATTAGTATCATATTACACACCACAATTTTAAGTACAGTACTATGAGCTATCACAACTCTTATTCTGCTACAGTTCACTACTAAAGCCATCCACACGCACATTCCTTACTCTTGCTTCACTTTCCCTGAAATGCATGTTAGTTTTAAAAAGGGTTAGCTAAACGTTGCGTGAGTTCCACTTGTTTTATTGTTGTGTAACAATATGTGTTAACAAGTTTAATTGCACTAGTCATGGTCACAATGACGGTCATAGCCACAGTTATAGTCACATATGGAATTACATGAGGACACAAGTGAAACCTTGACCTGTCATAGTCACTCCATGTCGAGACAGACACATCATCACACTGGGTCGTGTCACCACAGACACTTCCACCAGGCCGTGTTAAGACAGGCACGTCATCCCTGCAACTGAGTCATGTAAAGCTCAATGTTCCCCTGCAGTTATGCCTAACAACATAACTGAATTCACGACGCGTGTAGTTGCCTAGTCACCGACACACAGTGTCACCTAGACACTGCCTGGAGCAACTAGGTTTGTCAGGCCAATAGTACTATCCACTGCCCACGGCTTACGCTAATCACTTGTAGAGGGGAGGTAGTTCGTGTATTAGATAATTCACATCTCACAAGTTGGTGCAATTAACATAGTTTCATAACATGCAAGTCATTCCAGAAAACAGTGAAACAATTTACAAGTGGGAGAGTAGAACTCACTCCCAAATTGGTATATTCAACACAGTTTTTAACATGCAAGTCCCCACAAAACAGTAAAACAGTTTAAAAGCGAGGAAGTGAAAACTCACAGTGGAAATAGTGGTCTCAACACAAGAGTGGTAAAGTAGCTGTGTAGGAACGTCCACGATTAGCACAGGAACCTAAATTTGTTATATATTGTCCAATTAGGCAGAAACTAATGACAAGTTAACCAAATAACAAGAATTACTCATTTAAATGTTGTTTTCATTGATCTAAAGTTCAATACATTCGAGAACCGGATCCGACAGAGCTTCGCCGTCTCTGTGCCAAAATCTCTCCACCTTACAAATGAAATCACAAAGGCACCTATATATAGGGTTGTAAGTTCGCTGGTAAGACCATATGTTCGGGCGAACTTGACATCCCAAGTTCCATAACCAGCGAACTTGTCCCAAAACTAACATAAATACGCCTCGTTTCTAACAGATTAAGCCCTATTCACTCAGACTCGATACATAATGACGTAGGTAACAGACATATGCACCAACAGACTCCCCCTTGGATGTTGCCGTAGTCATTCACTTTTAAAATCTTCTGAGTCTTCCAATCTTTAGTTCTTTAATAAACATTAATATCTTGATGTTTATATCCTCTTCCTCTTTCTTGAGCTTTGGCTTGATAGAATTTTTAATCAACATGCTCCCCTAGCTTTAAGCTCTCCCCCTTGCTTTAAGCTTTCCGGTATCTTCAATCTTTGCTTTATCAACTCCCCCTCAATCTTTAATTCTTGTCTAAATACTTTCTGACATTCAAATAAACATTTCAGATTCAAAATTTTGAAATTTTGTACCATCAACATTTCAAATTTGTTAATCTTCACTTTCAACTTTTCAAATTTTAGTTATTCAAGTTCAATTTAATGACCTTGAACACATTTAAGACCTTGTTTACTTAATAAAATTTCCAATTATGAAATCCACTTGGTTGACCAAGTCCAAGTTAATGACCTTAGCTAACTCATTTCATTTACCAAGTCCAAACTAATGACCTCAGTTTGAAATCGTTGTAGTTGAACTAATGTTTTTCTTCAATTTTAAAGTTTCAACTTAATGAACTTTTTATGAACAAATTTCAGCACCTTACCAGACTTCGATGATCCAATTATCCAACATTGGCTCGTTAAAACTAATAAAGAAACAAAATCTTTTTGATTTTTAGAAAGTTTATGCTAAAACACACCTAAAATCTTTTTGATTTATATGTAAAGCAATTAAAGAAAGTAAACTATGTACAAACATATTTACAAACATATTTTTGTGAATTCATGTCTAAGGATCATATCAGTTGATTCAGACATATCACCAGTACTGTTGACCTTTTTTGATGACATTAAGTTCTAAACTTGTTTACCTAGATTGTCGATATGTTTGTCCACTTAAACTTCGACACATTTCTCAATTGTTCCAAGATATGTTAAGATATGATTTATGAAACTTGACTTAACTGTGTTTCCTACTTCTTGAATATACTCCCGAATCCAGATTCCCTAGATTTCATCTTACAGGTGAATATCGTAATTAATATCTGTATCTGGGTTGTGTGAGGCCTTGAGAGCTCAGGTTAGTACTATCGTACAGACAAAGAGATGAAGGCTCGACTTTAAGTAGTGTTCCAAGTATGGAATCTTTTATGCACTGCAATTAATTAGATCTTTCGATTCTTTTCAAGTTTGCAGGCAGTTTAGGGGTTTATAGTAAAAGCATTATAGAAGTTCTAGGCTATTGCTTCCGCAAAATCAGAAGAACTTGTATAATACCCTAGATATCAACTATCTATAAAGACCTCGTATCTTAGAATCAGGCAACCCATCAATCGAAATTTCGAAGTACTAAGTCCATATATCCAAGATGTGTTAATCCACAAGTTTAAGCAGTTGCTAAATTTAGTTTATATCTTAGAAACAATTTACTAAACGTGTAAAGTCTATCGACACATCCACAGTAAGACTTGTTTATCACTTCTAAACTTTACAATTCTTTAGCATACTATGATAGTCCACTGATGTACTATCATTTCCTTTTTGACCAACAAATTCTTTTTGTCTTTTTCAATGTTTTTGTACTTTTTGAATTTTTTTAATGTTTTTGAATTTTCAACCTTTTCATATGTTTTTTATTTTTTCTAAAATCTTTTTTACTCCCCCTAAAATCAAAAACATATTTTTGAATTTTAGGTTTTAAGAAATACTATTTTAAAAAATAACAAACCAATGTGGATCACGAGACCTCGTCGTCCGATCCCTTTTCTGTAGCTACACACCATTATCCTCATTTACACGAAAGAATCAAATGGTTATAAAATCAGTGTTTCGTTCAACGGTGTGGATTTGCACAATTTGATCTTGACAATTTTCCTTTTCAACTTCTTCTTTTCTCAAAATGATTAAGGATTTGACTTTCTGAATAAGTTAAGAATCATGAAGTTCCGTTATCCAGATTTGACTTTGACAACGCGGATCTTTTGGAACTTCTGCACACAAAGCAACTATTTGAATAAGGAAACCCAAACCTTTTTGGTTTTGGGTTTGACATGATGAGCATCATAACCATATTCAAACTCAACATCGTAATCAAAATCATCATCAAACATTTCATCCAATGTCGATTATGAAACCGTTTTGACCTTTTCTTTCTTTGTATGTTTAATCACTGACTCATTTGTTTTGACATTTTCAGTTTTATCAGCAACAGACTTTGGTTTTTCTGATGATGAAAGCCTTTTCTTAGCAACCCAGGATTGTAGCTTGCTTCTCGCTTTCTTGATATAGAACCTAGTTTAGGTTTTACTTCAAATGTTGAATTTAATTTTGAAGTTTCACCTTTTTCAAATGTTGAATTTTCAAACTTTGATCCAGGTTTAGGTTTTACTTCGCATTTAGATTCACAGTTTCTATTTGACTCTGTGATCACAATCTCTGTTTGTTTTTGTTTTTCATTTTTAACACATTTTTTCTTTGTGGAAACATAGGCTTTAGATTCAGACACTTGCGAGCAATAGGACCAATAGATTGCATTTAAAGCAAGTCCTATTATCAAAAACATTTCACTAGTGGGTCTCAATCCACTTGTGGACTTGTTTTAAGCCTCGTCCCGAAGTTCTTTATCCTTCTTGAATTCATCATTCGATTTCTTACCAATCATACCTTCTTCTTGAACCGTATTGGTCCCATACACAAACTTCATGTGTTTACCTTTGTATTCATGAAATGGTGACTTCTGGTTCCTTCTCGGTTCATCTTCATTTTCCTCCAAACCCAATCCTGCTCTCCTGTTCTCAGGAAAATCACCACCAAACTTTCGATAATTGTTAGCATTCCTTTTGGGTTTCGAGTAAAATATTTTCTCATTTTCTCAAGATCATCTGATGAAACTTCTACAAGTTTGAAAATTTTATCAAGTTAGCCCTCTCTCACGTTCCGAATCGGAAAACTATCATCGAAGTACAATCTATCAGATTCCTTAATCTTGTACATGACAACATTAGGATCATCACTTAGATCATGTTCTGATGATGTATTGTCATCTTTAGATTGTGATTCCGAGTTATTCGAACTTGATTTGGCGCTTTCAGAGCTGCCTTCATCAGAATCATTTTCTAACACATTTTTAACCACGCTTTTACCACTGCTTCATTGTCATCATTTGATCTCGTAAAGTCTACGTCAATGTTCTCAGGCAATTTATCTTTCATTTCTGATAAGAGTAAAAGATTAAATGCCTTTTCAATCTCATCATCTTTCTTGCATGAGTAGCTTGCAAGAAATGGTGGAGGAACACTTCCGTATACTTTACGCTTTGATTTATCACCATTTTCCTCCGACTTAATCGTAGGTAAAATATGATCAATGACATATGCGTTTGTGGTGTAACTTTTCAGCAGTTGTCTTACCCTTTATGTTTCTATCTTTTTGTCATGAAGCTCACGCTTTGTTTCGGCAATAGTATTAATGTACATATTAATTGCTTTTTTTTTCAATTACTGCAGCATTTAACATTTTAACATTAGCACTGAGTTCAAGATTAGTTTTTCGACATTTTTATACTTGCTTGATATTTTGTCATAAGCTTCTTTCATGGTTCTGTAATCATAACGAAAATTTTCGTTGTTTACTGTCAATTCTCTTATGACTTTGACTTTATCAAGACATGGTTCACAAGGATTTGCGCACTTTGTGCAAGGTTTTTCAACCTCCACAACTTTCACAACTTCCTTTTCAGACAAACTTACTTTAGCTTTTACGTTTTCTGCCTCTAATTTCAATGCTTCTTGCCTTTGCATCTCAAGGTAAGCTATTTCTTCTTCCTCAGCTCTCTGCCTATAACCTTCCAGAATAGCATTTTCCAAAGCAGCATCAACATACGATGTCTCAGATTCATCCACTAACTCTACTATCATAGCAACACCAGTTTTCTTTCCGATGTATCTGTTCCAATCAAAACCATCTTCTTCATGAGTAACAACAAGAGCTTGTTCGGTTTTCTTTGAAAATTTATCTTCAACTGCGACTTGTGTTCTCTTTGGATATGGTTTATATTTAAGAGCTTTCTTATAATACTCATTGTTACTGCCGAAAGGATTTTGATTTCCACTTGCTTCTTGATTGTTGCATCTCGTTTGAAGTGTCCCTTCTGTCGACACTTGAAGCATGTGACTTTAGACTTGTCGAATCCAAGCATGTTACTTGAATTTCCAATATCCCTTCCGGTGAGTGCCACAAAATTGGTAACTCTTTTGATGATAGATGCCAGACTCCACTTTATATCCATTAGCTCCAACTCTTCTTCGTCCACCTGATCGTAATCATCGGCAGTCATTCCGGGATTACCGATCTTTCCAGCAACAAGGCTTTCATAGGATTCGAGAACAGTAGCAAGCAGTGCTATATGCTGTTTAGCCACCTTTTTTGGAAATACATTCTTCAAATCAACTGCTATGTTGGACTGGAAAACATTTGAATAAGAACTGGCTTGGCTTGTCTGATTTTGAAATGACGAACTTGAACTAGCACTAGTATATCCAGCATATGGAGAACTTTGATTTGGAGAAGAATTTGTATTTGCACTAAATGCTGTTTGAATTTTCGGGCTTTGAATCGGAGTATCTTGAACACCTCCTTTATAATAAACACCGACATCTTGAACAACATTAGCATTTTTTGACTTTGCAATTTTCATCAATTCCATTTATGACCTTCCAATTTGTCGATGAAGGATGACAACTTGAAATGTCTCCAAGATGGAATATTCTTCAAAATCATTTGATATATTGTCCATTCTCCTTCTGGAAGTGCATCGGCCAACTTCTCGATTTGCTCTTCATTAGATCTTTTGATATCATGTCTCCGCATCTGGACCATGAGGTGATCGTATCTATCGATCATATGTTTCATTGTTTCACCTTTAATCATCGTGAAGATCTCGAACTCTTTTTTGATCAAAGCCTTTTTGCTCTTGATCATTTCATCACTTCCTTTAAATTTGTCGCAAAGAGCGTGCCATAATTCTTGTGATGTATCATATTCTGGCAAAAGAATCAAGATATCTTCCTTAACTGATTGTTGTATCAAGCTAATCATTTTCTTTTCAGCGACATAATTTTCTTTGTCGGTAGAAGAGAACTTGTTCAACGGAAGATCTTGATCACGCTCATCCTCTGGGCCATTTGTACCCATCCTCAACTGCAACCCAGTTGTTGAATTGATTCGCTTGTATCCAATTCACAAACTTTTCTTTCCACCCTTCAAACTCATCCATACTCATTAGCTTTGGCGGTTTCGACGTAGTACCCATTTCATTGTCGATATTCATCTGGTTTGCCGCAAGAGTATTAGCATTTGATGAAGAAGCTATTTGAGAGACAAACACGTTGTGGAAATCTTCCATTTTGACAATCTGAAGACGTATCTGAAAATACGATCAACAACACTCGAAAATTGATTAGAAATAGACAAGTTCGGTCGAACTTGTTTGAAAATCAGATTTTGATTTCACTTTTTCTCAGGTTCGGTCGAACTTAGATAAAGATTTCAAGTTTTAACACATTCACCTCAAGTTCGGTCGAACTTGATGAGATATTTGAGAGAAATCACAATTTTGAGAGGACTTGTAAAAGATTTCAGTAAGAACACATAAGTTCGGTCGAACTTACAACTGATTTCAAAGACAAACTTGCAAGTTCGGGCGAACTTAGCTTAAGTTTCCTGATTTTTTATCAAGTTCGAGCGAACTTGATAAAATTTCAAAAGAAACTTATTAAGTTCGAGCGAACTTAACACAAATTCACTCTAAAAACATCAAGTTCGGTCGAACTTGATAGAAATTCAATAAGAAACTGGATTTCTAAGTCAAGTTCGGTCGAACTTGATAGAAATTCAATAAGAAACTGGATTTCTAAGTCAAGTTCGGTCGAACTTGGCTTATAAGTTCGATCCTGACGTGTTTTGAAAACATGGTTTTTTCAACAATTTGATATCAAAACGTTTGAATTTGATGTCCAAACTCTCAGGGGTTTATCACAAGTGTATTTTACATGACATATTCAAAAATTAGTCAATTCTATCCATGAATTCATCAAAAATGTGAAAATGTTAAGAAAAATGATAGAATGGAGATGAATAAAAGAAATTCTTGTCTTGATTCCAGCAAATTTAGGTATCCAGGCTCTGATACCACTTGTAGGAACGTCCACGATTATCACGGGAACCTAAATTTGTTATCTATTGTCCAATTAGGCGGAAACTAATGACAAGTTAACCAAATAACAAGAATTACTCATTTAAATGTTGTTTTCATTGATCTAAAGTTCAATACATTCGAGAAACGGATCCGACAGAGCTTCGCCGTCTCTGTGCCAAAATCTCTCCACCTTACAAATGAAATCACCAAGGCACCTATATATAGGGTTGTATGTTCGCTGGTAAGACCATATGTTCGGGCGAACTTGACCTAATTGACATCCCAAGCTCGGCCGAACTTGACATCCCAAGTTCCAAAACCAGCGAACTTGTCCCAAAACTAACATAAATACGCCTCGTTTCTAACAGATTAAGCCATATTCACTTAGACTCGATGCATAATGACGTAGGCAATAGGCATATTCACCAACAAGCTGGTTCAACTTTAATAACATACAGGCAAGCATAGACTCAAATCAGTATCTAGGTTGGTAATGGTTATAACTTGGATCTAGTCAGGAGTTTTTACTCCTAATTGAGTCTATATGACACTTGTATGGTGATGGGCGTCAGGGTAGAATTAGTTTTCAGTTTGGCTTCCGGACACCGTTTCGCGTGCCAGCCAAAGTCAGTAGTTTAACGTGTTTGGATAATGGTACAAAAATACCAGTAGTGCCAACACGTGGTTATTCAAGAATGATTAACTTTCCATCAAGGGTGTTTGAATGTTTGGGGTCTAAGTTGCTCAAATTTGAGTTTCTATTTTCACCATCAGGAATTCTCCCGAACTGTCTTAGGACACACCCATAGTGCCCAATTTTCCCAGGAATCTCCCGGAATACTCCCGGTGTTCCAATTATAGTATTTGTTGGGTTGGGTCAGTTCCCAGTTCCAGCAGGTTCGTTATACGGTAAACTGACGAAATTGCTTTAAAATAACTCATTTTTAATTCCATAAATTCCCATTTAATCTATTTTTTATATAAAAATCTATAATTCTTATATAACTCAGTAAAAATCAGTAGATTATGGGAAAATTTTCTGTGAATTTATTTTGGCATCTTACTTATTTAAGTAAATTATTTATAAAACCATTTTTAACCACATAATTAACATTAAATAATATCATTAGTCCAAAAATTCCTAACACCTTATACATGTCCAGAAACATCTCATAAAAATTGGAGATTTTTCTGATTTCGTTTCAGTGCGTTTCCGGCTACTGAAAACTCCCCAAAACACGGATTTTTATCCCAAAACAATACTCAATCACTGGACTCCGAAACTTCCCAGAACTTTCATTATATGTTCCTTAGTGTTCATAAAAATATTGGTGATTTATTGACCCTGTTTGGTAATTTTTCTGAAATTCTTCCGGTAAATCAGTTAAAAATTTCACCAAAAATCGTAGAAAATTACAAAAATTATAATATCTTAGGTGGACACTCCTGTTAATACCCTTCATTACCATACCAAGTTTCAGCTCAATCCAATACCCACAGACCAAGTTAGAAGCAAAACAATTTTCTGCCTATCCTAGATTCGGTTCTCGGACGTCCTACCTAGCGATTCTTCCGATTCCAAGTGTTTATCTTGATCCCAGAAGTGTGTGAAGGCTATATTAAGTACCTACACACCAAGTACAATCCAAATATGCTTGAACTTAGATCAATCAAGCTTTAATTCATTGTTTTTTGGTTAATCGAATAGTTAAGCGATTTTTGTCGAATAAGAGTTGATTAGGGTATCAAACCCCAAAGATTTGTGATCATGGCTGCCATATAACACCAGGTAAATACCTGGGTGTTCTTATTCAGCCCATAAACATGTCTAAACCTTCAAAAATATTGGATTAAAATGAGTTTTTTCGGCTAGAAATCGCGTTTAATCAAGAAAACTCAATCAAAACTACTTAGAACTTGAAGAATACCTTTGAATTAGTGATGTTTTAGGATGAACTCAGCTGAATTCAGGTGTTGGAGAGCAGATTTTTGAGAGAAAAGTTGAGATTTTTGGAATAAAAATGAAGTTAAAATGAAAAAAAAAAGAAATAAAAAATAATATACACATGGGGGGTGTGGTGGCGGTTTGGGAGGTGGGTCTCAAGGGGACACCTCGCGCGTCGTTTGGTGTGACAAAAGATGATGTTTATCTTCCGTTTTCGGGCCCCGGACGCGTCTCCGATTTGCGAAACGGGCTCCGTTTCGCGCGTTCTTAGTGTCAAAAGACTCGGTTTTAAAAACCGAGCATAAACATCTCGAAAGCTGAGCATGGTTACGTTTTAATCATAAAAGTATCATTTAACGTTCATTAAGTGTTTTTAAGCTTGATCGATTGTTCCTTGCACATTTGGTTGCCTTATGTTATGCCCGGAACGAAGGCGTTTCCCCAACCGGGAGCTGCTTCATTTTGCGTGCCCGTACTTTGATTATTTTCAAACCTTATGTCACAGTCTATGGCCAAAACTAAGTTATTTCTGGAACTCGAAATCTTAAATGATGCTACCGATAACCTAATAATCAACATTAACGGTTTAATGCGCTGTTAAACTTCAAGTCTCCGTTTAACACGTTGTTCAAGGCTTAGGACACCAACCTCGCATCTTTGGTCCTTAATAGTGTTATGTCAACCATGACGTGCTCTCGGATTCCTCCGAGATATAACATATATTGTTTCGCACAACACACAAGTCATGCAATTTCACAAGGTTTACGCGCAATTATAGTCTTAATCATGCTTTAAGTTTAGGACCAATTAAGGTGTACCTGGTTTCGTCATGGGTATCACAGTCTCCCCTGGTTAAGAAATTTTGTCCCCAAAATTTACCATGTCTAGCTAGGGGAAAAGGTGAGGATATTTTCTACGTAATTCATCCTTCCGTTCCCAGGTATATTCCGGTCCTTGTTTCGAGTTCCACCGAACTTTAACCAGTGAAATCTTGTTATGCCTTAATTGTTTGACCCACTATCAACTATTTCCACCGGCTCTTCCACAAAGTGGAGTTTATCATCATCGTGGATGTCTTCCAATGGTATCTGACTGGCCTCGTCCGAAAGGCACTTCTTTAAGTTTGAAATGTGGAAGACATTATGAATGGCATTAAGCTCGGTTGGTAGCTTCAACCGATACACTACGGGAACTACTTTTTCTAGGATCTTGTTGGGTCCAATGTATCATGGGGCTAACTTTCCGGTGTTTCCAAATTTGATAACGCCCTTCCTTGGCGATACTTTTAACAACACTCGTTCATCAACTTTGAACGATAGTGGCTTCCTACGCACATCAGCCCAATTCTTTTGCCGACTTTGAGCGGCTTTTAGATGATTCCGAATCTGATGGACCTTATCGGTTGTTTTCTGAACTAGTTCAGATCCCGTCAGTTGAGTGTCACCCACTTCGGCCCAACAAAGAGGTGATCGGCACTTTCGACCATAAAGTGCTCGTACGGGGCTGCTTGAATGCTGCTATGATAACTGTTGTTATACAAGAATTCCACGAGTGGGAGATGCTTGTCCCAGCTTCCTCTAAAGTCTAGGACACAAGCATGAAGCAAGTCCTCTAGTGTCTGAATCGTGCGTTCCGATTGGCCATCGGTTTGGGGATGGTAAGAAGTGCTCAGATCGATTCACGTCCCCAATGCTTCTTGTAGTTTCTGCCAGCATCGTGAAGTAAAGTGGCTGTCTCGATCGGAAATAATAGCAATCAGGACACCATGTCTAGCAACTATCTCATTAGTATAAATTTCGGCCAACTGGTCGGTCTTATAAGTCGTACGGATTGGAATAAAATGCGCTGATTTGGTCAATCGATCTAGGATTACCTAGATCGCATCATGACCATGAGGCGTTTTCGGAAGATGGGTCATGAAATCCATCGTGATTTGTTCCCACTTCCACTGAGGTATCTCAGGTTGTTTCAACATCCCCGAGGGTTTTTGATACTCAGCCTTGACTCACGCACAAGTCAAGCATTGGCTCACGTATCCGGCCACGCCCTTTTTCATTCCCGGCCACCAATAAAACTCTTTCAGGTCGTGGTACATCTTGTCTATACGGGGATGAATCGAATATTTTGATTTATGAGCCTCGTCCATTATTAATTGTCTCAGCTCCGAACTTGCCGGAATCCACACTCGATTCTTGAAGTACAACACTTCGTCCGTTTTCTTCACAAAGCTTTTCTCATTCCCGTGCAACCCTTCACTAGGTAGCTGGCTTTCCTCCAAGGCTTGTATCTGCGCATTCCGGATCTGCTCGATAAGGCTCGCCTGCACAATCATTCCTAATGCTCGTACTCGGAGGGGCTTAATTCGGTCCTTTCTACTTAGCGCATCCGCTACCACATTAGCTTTTCCCAGGTGGTACTTTATCTCGCAATCATAATCATTTAAAAATTCCACCCATCTGCGATGCCTCATGTTCAAGTCTTTTTGGTCGAAGATATGTTGGAGGCTTTTGTGATCCGTATATATAGTACACTCGGTACTATATAAATAATGTGTCCAAATCTTTAATGCGAATATAACTGCTCCTAGTTCCAGGTCATGCGTCGTGTGATTCTTCTCGTGCACCTTCAGTTGTCTAGAAGCATATGCGATAACTTTATTCATTTACATAAGGACACATCCAAGTCCTAGTCGCGATGCGTCACAATATACGACAAAGTCATCATTGCCTTCAGGTAACATCAGGATTGGGCCTCACATAACTTTTTCTTTAACAGTTGAAACGATGTTTCCTGGTCTTCCCCCCATTCATACTTCTTATCCTTTTGTGTCAAAGCGGTCAGCGATTGAGCACTACCGGAGAAGTTTTCGATAAAGCGGCGGTAATATCCTACCAATCCCAGAATTGGCATATTTCTTTTGGAGATTTCGGCGCTGACCAGTTCTTAATTGCGTCAATCTTACTTGGATCCACATGAATTCCATGTTGATCCACCACATGCCCTAGAAATTGTACGGCTTGTAACCAAAAGTCGCACTTAGACAACTTAGCGTATAGTTGTCTGGTCCGTAGTATCTCCAAGATAGCACGTAAATGATGTTCGTGCTCATCCTTGCTCTTGGAGTAGATCAAGATATCGTCAATGAAGACGATAACAAATTTGTCAAGTTATGGCTTACATACCCAGTCCATGAACACCGCGGGTACATTGGTTAACCCAAAGGGCATAACTAGGAATTCGTAGTGGCCATAACGAGTTCGAAACGCTGTCTTAGGAATATCATCCTCTTGGACCTTCACTTGATGGTAACCTGACCGAAGATCTATCTTAGAAAAGTATCGAGCTCCTTGTAGCTAATAAAAAAAGGTCATCGATCCTTAGAAGAGGGTAACGATTCTTGATGGTGACCTTATTCAACTCTCGGTAGTCAATGCACATGCGGAAGCTACCGTCCTTCTTCTTCACAAACACAGCTGGGGCTCCCCAAGGGGAATAACAAGGACAAATGAAACCACGATCAAGTAACTCCTGCAGCTGCGTCGATAGCTCTTGCATCTCAGACAGTGCAACGCGATATGGGGCCTTGGCAACGGGTGTCGTTACCGGTATTAAGTCGATGCAAAACTCGACTTGACGATTGGGCGGCAATCCGGGCATTTCCTCCGGGAACACATCAGGGTATTCACATACTACCGGGATGTCCTCAATATGATTCTCAGCTGGCTCCTTCAATGTGACGCTGGCTAAGAAAACGTCACATCCTTGTCGTATACACTTCAACGTCTTAAGGTGAGATAGAGGTTCAGCGTGGCACCTAACTTCTCTCCTTGTACCATAATTGCATCCGTGGGGGATAAGGGAATCTTCACAACCTTTTGTCCACATAACACCTTTGCTCGATGGTTGGACAACCAGTCCATTCCTACAACAATGTCAAAACTACCCAATTCTACTGGTAAAAGGTCAATAGTAAACTTGTAACCGTTAAGGGTTATACGGCAATTAACAATAAGTTGGTGGCTGGTAACTGGTTTCCCGCTGGCAAGTTCAACCGTATAGGGTTGTTTCAGGTCAACAACAGGCATATTCAAGAGTGGCAAAAATGCAATCGACACATAACTTCTATTGGCTCCCGTATCAAACAACACTGAAACAAATTGATTAGAGACGAGGAACGTACCTGAAACCACGTTGGGATCCTGGCGTGCGCCACCAGGTCCCATGACAAAGGCATGACCTCAAGCTGCATTCGAGGTAGAGGCTTGGTTCTGGGTGTTCCTTCCTGCCATCTGCTGGGCTACCTTCGGACAATTATTACGAAAATGCTCCGTGCTGCCAGATCCAAAGCATGCACGGGGGTAGGTAGCCTGTGGTGCTGGTTGTAGAGGTCAATGCTAAAGAGGTTGAGGCTTAGGAGGTTGGAAACGGGTTGCTTTGGGATTTGGTTCCATGGCCATCTTACAGTCTTTGGCAAAATGCCCATTGTTATGACACTTCGAACATATCATTGCTCGACATGTACCAGAGTGGTGGAAAGCGCACTTGTTGCACTTTGGGGCCTTTCCCTTGTAGCCATCAAAGTTACCCGTGAGGGTAGTCATGGCATAGCTCTAGCTAGTACTTCTCCCCCTCTCCGGTGGTGCTGCCCTTGCGCGACTACTCTCTGGGGCTTCCCGCTTGTTCCCAGCTGGCTCTCCCAGCATTGTCAGAATCTTACGCCTAACCATGTCATATGTAACGGTACCTGACTGGGCTACTACCTCGTGCATGGTTCAGTATTCCACCGAGTTAATGATACTCGTCACTTCTGGTGCCAGTCCCCAGATATACCTTTCAATCCTCTTGGACTCTGGTTGGACCATGTCTGGCGAAATACGCGCCAGTTCATTGAAACGGTTGGTGTTGGTGCATATGTCTATTGCCTACGTCATTATGTATCGAGTCTGAGTGAATAGGGCTTAATCTGTTAGAAATGAGACGTATTTATGTTAGTTTTGGGACAAGTTTGCTGGTCATTGTGATGATGATGTCAAGTTCGCCCGAACATGTTTTCTCACCAGCGAACTTCCAATCCTATAAATAGGTACCTTGGTTATTTCATTTGTAACTTGGAGAGATTTTGGCACAGAGACGGCGAAGCTCTGTCGGATCTGGTTCTCGAATGTATTGAACTTTAAATCAATGAAAACAACATTTAAATGAGTAATTCTTGTTTTTTGGTTAACTTATCATTAGTTTCCGCCTAATTGGACAATAGACAACAATTTAGGTTCCCGTGCTAATCGTGGACGTTCCTACAAGTGGTATCAGAGCCTGGATACCTAAATTTGCTAGAATCAAGACAAGAATTTCTTTTATTCATCTCCATTCTATCATTTTTCTTAACATTTTCACATTTTTGAAGAATTCATGGATATAATTGACTAATTTTTGAACATGTCATGTAAAATACACTTGTGATAAATCCCTGAGAGTTTGGACATCAAATTCAAACATATTGATATCAAATTGTTGAAAAAACCATGTTTTCAAAACACATCAGGATCGAAATTATAAGCCAAGTTCGACCGAACTTGACTTAGAAATCCAGTTTCTGATTGAATTTCTATCAAGTTCGACCGAACTTGAGGTTTTTAGAGTGAATTTGTGTTAAGTTCGCTCGAACTTAATAAGTTTCTTTTGAAATTTTATCAAGTTCGCTCGAACATGATAAAAATCAGGAAACTTAAGCTAAGTTTTCCCGAACTTGCAAGTTTGTCTTTGAAATCAGTTGTAAGTTCTACCGAACTTATGTGTTCTTACTGAAATCTTTTACAAGTCCGCTCAAAATTGTGATTTCTCTCAAATATCTCATCAAGTTCGACCGAACTTAAGGTGATTGTGATAAAACTTGAAATCTTTATCTAAGTTCAACTGAACTTGAGAAAAAGTGAAATCAAAATCTGATTTTCAAACAAGTTCGACCGAACTTGTCTGTTTCTAATCAATTTTCGAGTGTTGTTGATCGTATTTTCAGACATGTCTTCAGATTGACAAAATGGAAGATTTCCACAACGTGTTTGTCTCTCAAATGGCTTCTTCATCAAATGTTAATACTCTTGCTGCAAACCAGATGAATATCGACAACGAAATGGGTACTACGTCGAAACCGCCAAAGCTAATGAGTATGGATGAGTTTGGAGGGTGGAAATAAAAGTTTGTGAATTGGATACAAGCGAATCAATTCAACAGTTGGGTTGCAGTTGATGATGCGTAAAAATGGCCAAAGGATGAGCGTGATCAAGATCTTCCGTTGAACAAGTTCTCATCAACCGACAAAGAAAATTATGTCGCTGAGAAGAAAATGATTAGCTTGATACAACAATCAGTTAAGGAAGATATCTTGATTCTTTTGCCAGAATATGAAACATCACAATAATTATGGCACGCTCTTTGTGACAAATTCAAAGGAAGTGATGAAATGATCAAGAGCAAAAAGGCCTTGATCAAGAAAGAGTTCGAGATCTTCACGATGATTAAGGTGAAACAATGAAACAGATGATCGATAGATGCTGTCACCTCATGGTCCAGATGCTGAGACATGATATCAAAAGATCTAATGAAGAGCAAATCGAGAAGTCGGCCTATGCACTTCCAGAAGGAGAATAGACAACATATCTTATGATTTTCGCTAGTTATTCCAGATGCTCGCCAAAGCTGAAAAACCCAGAGGTTATTTGTATTCCTCAATCCTTGCTTGTATATTAGTTTTCAGTTATTCTCTTTGGCGCGGGGTAGAATAGTCCATCTTGGAGACATTTCAAGTTGTCATCCTTCATTGACAAATTGGAAGGTCATGAAATGGAATTGATGAAAATTGCAAAGTCAAAGAATGCTAATGTTGTTCAAGATGTCGGTGTTTATTATAAAGGAGGTGTTCAAGATACTCTGATTCATAGCCCGAAAATTCAAACAAAATTTAGTGCAAATACAAATTCTTCTCCAAATCAAGGTTCTCCATATGCTGGATATACTAGTGCTAGTTCAAGCTCGTCATTTCAAAATCAGACAAGCCAAGCCAGTTCTGATTCAAATGTTTTCCAGTGCAGCATAGTAGTTGATTTGAAGAATGTATTTCCAGAATAGGTGGCTAAACAGCATATAGCACTTCTTGCTACTATTCTCGAATCCTATGAAAGCCTTGTTGCTGGAAAGATCGGTAATCCAAAAATGACTGCCGAGGATTACGATCAGGTGGACGAAGAAGAGTTGGAGCTAATGGATATAAAGTGGAGTCTGGCATCTATCATCAGAAGAGTTACCAAGTTTGTGGCACTCACCGGAAGGGATATTGGAAATTCAAGTAACAAGCTTGGATTCGACAAGTCTAAAGTCACATGCTTCATGACATAAAGATAGAAACAGAAAGGGTATGACAACTACTGAAAAGTTACACCACAAACGCATATGTCATTGATCACATTTTACCTACGATTAAGTTGGAGGAAAATGGTGATAAATCAAAGCGTAAAGTATACGGAAGTGTTCCTCCACCATTTCTTGCTAGTTAATCATGCAAGAAAGATGATGAGATTGAAAAGGCATTTAATCTTGTACTCTTATCATAAATGAAAGATAAATTGCCTGAGAACATTGACGTAGACTTTACAAAATCAAATGATGACAATGAAGCGATGGTAAAAAAATATGGTTAAAAATGTGTTGGGAAATGATTATGATGAAGGCAGCTCTAAGAGAGCAAAATCAAGTTCGAAAAACTCGGAATCACAATCTAAAGATGACAATACATCATCAGAACATGATCTAAGTGATGATCCTAATGTTGTCATGTACAAGATTAAGGAACCTGATAGATTATACTTTGATGATAGTTTTTCGATTCGGAACGTGAAAGAGCATCAACTTGATAAATTTTTCAAACTTGTAGAAGTTTCATCAGATGATCTTGAGAAAATTGAGAAAAGATTTTACTCAAAACCTAAAAGGAATGCTAACAATTACCGAAAGTTTGGTGGTGATTTTCCTGAGAACAGGAGAGCAGGATTGGGTTTGGAGGAAAATGAAGATGGACCGAGATGGAACCAGAAGTCGCCATTTCATGAATACAAAGGTAAACACATGAAGTTTGTGTATGGGACAAATATGGTTCAGGAAGAAGGTATGATCGGTAAGAAATCGAATGATGAATTCAAGAAAGAAAAAGAACTTCGGGACAAGGCTAAAACAAAGTCCACAAGTGGAGTAAAACCCACTAGTGGAAATGTTTCTGATAAGCGGACTTGCTTTAAATGCAATACTGTTGGTCATATTGCTCGCAAGTGTCTGAATCTAAAGCCTGTGTTTCCGCGAAGAAAAACTGGGTCAAAAGATGAAAAGCACAAACAACCAGAGATTGTGAAACCTGTCACAGAATCAAATAGAAACTATGAATCTAAAGACGAAGTGAAACCTAAAACAAGTTCAAGGTTTGAAAACTCAATTTTTGAAAAAGGTGAAGCTTTAAAATTAAATGAAAACAAAGATTCTAGGTTCTATATTAAGAAAGCGAGAAGCAAGCTACAATCATGGGTGGTTAAGAAAAAACTTTCATCATCAAAAAAATCAAAGTCTGTTGCTGACAAAACTAAAAATGTTAAAACAAACGAGTCAGCAATTAGACAGACAAAGAAAGAAAAGGACAAAACGTTTTCAGAATCGACATCGGATAAAATGTTTGATGATGATTTGGATTTTGATGATGAGTTCGAAGATGATTATGATGCTTATCAAGTCAAACCCAAAACCAAAAAGGTTTGGGTTTCCTTATTCAAATAGTTGCTTTGTGTGCAGGAGTTCCAAAAGATCCGCGTTGTCAAAGTCAAAACTGGATAACGGAATTTCATGATTCTTAAGTTATTCAGAAAGTCAAATTCTTAATCATTTTGAGAAAAGAAGAAGTTGAAAAGGAAAAATTGTCAAAATCAAATTGTGCAAATCCACAACATTGAACGAAAAACTGATTTTATAACCGTTTGATTCTTTCATGTAAATGAGGATAATGGTTTATTTGTTAAACAAGTGTAGCTACAGTTGCTGGAAAAGGGAGGACGACGAGGTCTCGTGATCCACATTGGTTTGTTATCTTTTTAAAATAGTATTTCTTAAAACCTAAAATTCAAAAATATATTTTTGATTTTAGGGGGAGTAAAGAAAATTTTTAGAAAAAATCAAAAACATATGAAAAAGTTGAAAATTCAAAAACACTGAAAAATCAAAAAGTACAAAAACATTGAAAAAGACAAAAAGAATTTGTTGGTCAAAAAGGAAATGATAGTACATCAGTGAACTATCACAGTATGCTAAAGAATTGTAAAGTTTAGAAGTGATAAACAAGTCTTACTGTGGATGTGTCGATAGACTTTACACGTTTAGTAAATTGTTTCTAAGATATAAACTAAATTTAGCAACTGCTTAAACTTGTGGATTAACACATCTTGGATATATGGACTTAGTACTTCGAAATTTCGATTGATGGGTTGCCTGATTCTAAGATACGAGGTCTTTATAGATAGTTGATATCTAGGGTATTATACAAGTTCTTCTGATTTTGCGGAAGCAATAGCCTAGAACTTCTATAATGCTTTTACTATAAACCCCTAAACTGCCTGCAAACTTGAAAAGAATCGAAAGATCTAATTAATTGCAGTGCATAAAAGATTCCATACTTGGAACACTACTTAAAGTCGAGCCTTCATCTCTTTGTCTGTACGATAGTACTAACCTGAGCTCTCAAGGCCTCGCACAACCCAGATACAGATATCAATTACGCTATATTCACCTGTAAGATGAAATCTAGGGAATCTGAATTCGGGAGTATATTTAAGAAGTGGGAAACACAGTTAAGTCAAGTTTCATAAATCGTATCTTAACATATCTTGTAACAATTGAGAAATGTGTCGAAGTTTAAGTGGACAAACATATCGACAATCTAGGTAAACAAGTTTTGAACTTAATGTCATCAAAAAAAGGTCAACGGTACTGGTGATATGTCTCAATCAACTGATATGATCCTTAGACATGAATTCACAAAAATATGTCTATAAATATGTTTGTACATAGTTTACTTTCTTTAATTAGTTTTATAGATAAAAATCAAAAAGATTTTCAGTGTGTTTTAGCATAAATTTACAAAAATCCAAAAAGATTTTATTTCTTTATTAGTTTCAACGAGCCAATGTTGGAGAATTAGATCATCGAAGTCTGCTAAGGTGCTGAAATTTGTTCATAAAAAGTTCATTAAGTTGAAACTTTAAAATTGAAGAAAAACATTAGTTCAACTACAATGGTATTAAACCGAGGTCATTAATTTGGACTTGGTAAATGATATGGGTTAACTAAGGTCATTAACTTGGACTTGGTCAACCAAGTGAATTTCAAAATTGGAAATTTTATTAAGTAAACAAGGTCTTAAATGTGTTCAAGGTCATTAAATTGAACTTGAATAACTAAAATTTGAAAAGTTGAAAGTGAAGATTAACAAATTTGAAATGTTGATGTTACAAAAATTTCAAAGTTTGAATCTGAAATGTTTATTTGAATGTCAGAAAGTGTTTAGACAGGAATTAAAGATTGAGGGGGAGTTGATAAAGCAAAGTTTGAAGATACCGGAAAGCTTAAAGCAAGGGGGAGAGCTTAAAGCTAAGGGGAGCATGTTGATTAAAAGTTTTATCAAGACAAAGCTCAAGAAAGAGGGAGAGGATATAAAGATCAAGATATTAAAGTTTATTCAAGAACTAAAGATTGGAAGACTCAGAAGATTTTAAAAGTCAATGACTACGGCAACATCCAAGGGGGAGTCTGTTGGTGCATATGTCTGTTGCCTACGTCATTATGTATTGAGTCTGAGTGAATAGGGCTTAATCTGTTAGAAACTAGGCGTATTTATGTGAGTGGTAGGTCAAGTTCGCTGGTCATTGTGATGATGATGTCAAGTTCCGCTGAACTTGACTAGGTCAAGTTCGCCCGAACATGTTCTCTCACATGTGAACTTCCAATCCTATAAATAGGTGCCTTGGTTATTTCATTTGTAACTTGGAGAGATTTTGGCACAGAGACGGCGAAGCTCTGTTGGATCTGGTTCTCAAATGTATTGAATTTTAGATCAATGAAAACAACATTTAAATGAGTAATTCTTGTTATTTGGTTAGCTTGTCATTAGTTTCCGCCTAATTGGACAATAGATAACAAATTTAGGTTCCTGTGCAAATCGTGGACGTTCCTACAGTTGGTATAACCTGCATGATCAGCACCTTGCATCTGCAGGTTCCAGAACTCATGCTCAAGCTTTTGAATTTCATGAGTTAAGCAAAACCTTTCCCTCATCAGTATCTTGGGATCATCCCAAGTCATAGCATTAATCGCGTCCTGTCCGCGAGTTTGAACAATAGTGTTCCACCAGTTTAAAGCATGGTCGATAAAGGTACAAGTTGTATACTTAAATGCGCAATTACCAGGACAACTACTTATGTTAAGCACCGATTCCGACTTCTCGACCCATTTCACCAACCCATTGGGTCCTTCAGTACCATTGAATTCCATCGGTTTGCATTCCATGAAATGCTTATATGTGCAAACCGGCCTACCATTATTCTGGTTATCGTTCTGACCTATGGGTCCTGGTTGCGGGTTCGGTTGCGGGTTAGCATTAATACCTGCGCTAACATGCGCCACAATCGTGGGAATAACATCCTGGAGTTGTTGCGCTATCATTTGCGCAATTTTGGCCTCAGTCATCTGTGGTGCGCGTTTCGGGGCCATTCTATTATAAACAATAGATGTCTAGGTATCAATGTCACGTATCCAGTTAACAAATATTACATGTTCGGCTAAAACATAACACACATGAATCCACGACACATATAGTCAAAATCATCATATATATATATATATATATATATATATATATATATATATAATGCCATCATCATACAACGTCAAAATTTGCACATAGACTTAACCCATAAGGGCCAGTGCTTAAATGTGCTGTCAAAATATGTCACCAAAGTGACGTACAGACTCGATGCAACGAGGGTACTAACTAGGAACACGTGAAAACACTATGACTGCATCACCACCTCGACATGGGTATAACCCAGTGCTTGGTAGGATGTACAAAAGATACATCATCTCTATCTATACTGAAAGAAAAAAATGTACTAGGAACGCCACATCCACCATGCCAACCCTCCAAGACCTGCGACCAACCCTACAATGGCACCACTACATCCGTATACCAACGCATGGAAATGATCCTGCTCATGATGGACATACCCCATACCCTACTGTAAGGCGATGATCACTTGCTGTAAGACGATCAGGTAGTCTCTCATCAACCTCCTCTGCTGCTCATCCTCATCCCGCGCCATCCGTAATAATGAAATCTGCTCAAACAGGAATCCCATCAAGCTGCTCTCGGTGATGGGAACAGGCACCTCCTGAGGAGGAACAGGTATACCCCAGACGGGTGGGGAAGGCTCTCTAAACGGCTGGGCAGGGCCACCTCGCTCGTAAGTGTGAAACGGGGAAGGGTCCTCCCGGGGTGGTGTTAGAAAACGGGCAGTAAAATGTTGTTGGGTTCCTATCGGTACGGGTATCGGACGAATAGGGGAAACAGGTGGTGTGAACACAGGTACAGGTGTAAGTACCCTTCGACGAGCCGTCTGTCAGAGGCCAAAAGTGGGTATCTCAAGAGGGCTAGATGAGGAGGGCGAATAAGTACTCGGAGTGGAAGGAGTATAAGGGTCAGGCGATGTCTCGGGTGACGGTAAGCAGGGTGCAACCGTCTCCCACTATCAATGCCCCGTGGCGTGAGTAGGGCTCCTATGAATAGGTCCTACTGGTATGGCAACATCCGGGGTATGACTATGCTCCGAGGAGCTAGTCGGATGGTGAGGTGGGGAACGGTAGGCGCTCGAGGCCTCTCCCTCGCGCCTAGTACGAGGTATGGGTGGGTACGGACCACAACAATAACCAGAAGGATCTTGCGAGTAGCTCGATGTCAAAAGGGGTGTCAGCGGATCCTCCTCAGGATTGGTCTCCATATGCGAAGTACTCTGGTCACTCGAGCGATTCGACATGCTACCTGAAAAAAGAAAACCCCACACAACATTGATTTCACTGGCCGAAATACTGAACTCAACATTCCACAAATATACACATAAGCACGTATTGCACGCAGTTATGATTTTTAACATTTATAAAAAAATTATTTGCGGTTGGTGACGTTAGTAGACGGATGGCCGTCCTATCTCAACGACGTTCCAAGGAACCCCCAAGTATGAGCAGATAAATTATGGTGTTCCAGACCACAATAACAAGAGCTTCCTGGTAATAGCCATACTACTCAGTTTCTAGAGGTTCTCAGCGTGTGGAGACTAACTTAGGATTATAGTCTAGGTTCTTTAGAGCTACCTAGTTCGTTATAACCGAAGGCTCTGATACCATCTTCTGTCACACCCCGACTCGCAGCGGAAGACAATTGCAGGGTGCGGCAGACACATGGTAATTTCCCATAATTTAAAACATGATACCACATAGAAAGGGAACCTCAGTTACAACATACTAGTAATATCATATTACACACCATAAGTTCAAGTACAGTACTATGAGCTATCACAGCTCTTATTCTGCTACAGTTCACTACTAAAGCCATCCACACGCACATTCCTTACTCTTGCTTCGCTTTCCCTGAAATGCATGTTAGTTTTAAAAAGGGTCAGATAAACGCTGTGTGAGTACTGGTTTAATTGTTGTGTAACAATATGTGATAACAAGTTTAATTGCACTAGTCATGGTCACAATGACGGTCATAGCCACAGTTATAGTCACAGATGGAATTACACGAGGACACAAGTGAAACCTTGACCTGTCATAGTCACTCCGTGTCAAATAGACATATCATCGCACCGGGTCGTCTCACCACAGACACTTCCCACCGGGCCGTGTCAAGACAGGCACGTCATCCCAACAATTGAGTCATGTAAAGTTCAATGTTCCCCTGCAGTTATGCCTAACAACATAACTGAATTCAGGACACGTGCAGTTGCCTAGTCACCGACACACAGTGTCACCTAGACACTGCCTGGAGCAACTGGGTTTGTGAGACCAATAGTACTATCCACTACCCACGGCTTACGCAAATCACTTGTAGAGGGGAGGTAGTTCGTGTGTTAGATAATTCACATCTCAAAAGTTGGTGCAATTAACATAGTTTCATAACTTGCAAGTCATTCCAGAAAACAGTGAAACAGTTTACAGGTGGGGGAGTAAAACTTACTCCCAAATTGGTGTATTCAACACATTTTTTAACATGCAAGTCCCCAGAAAACAATAAAACAGTTTAAAAGCGGGGAAGTGAAAACTCACACTGCAAATAGTGGTCTCAACACAAGAGTGATCAAGCAGCTGGATCAACTTTAATAACATACAGGCAAGCATGGACTCAAATCAGTATCTAGGTTGGTAATGGTTATAACTTGGATCTGGTCAGGATTTTTTACTCCGGATTGAGTCTATAGGACACTGGTATGGTGATGGGCGTCAGGGTATTATTAGTTTTCAGTTTGGCTTCCGGGCACCGTTTCACGTGCCAGCCAAAGTAAGTAGTTTAACGTGTTTGGATAATGGTACGAAAATACCAGTAGTGCCAACACGTGGTTATTCAAGAATGATTAACTTTCCATCAAGGGAGTTTGAATGTTTGGGGGTCTAAGTTGCCCAAATTTGAGTTTCCATTTTCACCGTCGGGAATTCTCCCGAACTGTCTTAGGACACACCCATAGTGCCCAATTTGCCCGGGAAACTCCCGGAATACTCCCGGTGTTCCAATTATAGTATTTATTGGGTTGGGTCAGTTCCCAGTTCCAGGAGGTTCGTTATACGGTAAACTGCCGAAATTGCTTTAAAATAACTCATTTTTAATTCCATAAATTCCCATTTAATCTATATTTTATATAAAATCTGTTATTTTTTATGTAACTCTGTAAAAATCTGTAGATTATGGGAAAAATTTCTGGGAATTTATTTTGGCATCTTACTTATTTTAATAAATTATTTATAAAACCATTTTAACCACATAATTAACATTAAATAATATCAGTCGTCCAAAAATTACCAAAAAAATCCTAAACACCTTATACATGTCCAGAAACATCTCATAAAAATTGAAGATTTTTCCGATTTGGTTTCGGATCGTTTCCGGCTACCGAAAACTCCCAAAACATGGATTTTTAACCGGAACCATAACTCAATCACTGGACCCCAAACTTACCAGAACTTTCATTATACGTTCATGTTTGGTAATTTGTTGACCCTATTTGGTAATTTGTCCGAAATTCTTTCGGTAAAACAGTTAAAAATTCACCAAAAATGGTAGAAAATTCCAAAAATTGTAAAATTTTATGTGGACACTCCTGTTAATACCCTTCATCACCAATCCATATTTCAGCTCAATCCAATACCCACGGACCAAGTTATAAGCAAAACAATTTTCTGCCTAGCCTTGATTTGGTTCTCGGACGTCCTACCTAGCGATTCTTCCGATTCCAAGTGTTTATCTTGATCCCAGAAGTGTGTGAAGGCTATATTCAGTACCTACACACCAAGTACATTCCAAATATGCTAGAACTTAGATCAATCAAGCTTTAATTCATTGTTTTTTCGGTTAATCGAATAGTTAAGCGATTTTTGTCGAATAAGAGTTGATTAGGGTATCAAACCCCAAAGATTTGTGATCATGGCTGCCATATAACACCAGTAAATACCAGGAAGTTCTTATTCAGCCCACAAACATGTCTAAACCTTCAAAAATCTTGGATTAAAATGAGTTTTTCGGCTAGAAATCACGTTTAATCAAGAAAACTCAATCAAAACTAATTAGAACTTGAAGAACACCTTTGAATTAGTGATGTTTTAGGATGAACTCAGCTGAATTCAGGTGTTTGAGAGCAGATTTTTGAGAGAAAAGTTGAGATTTTTGTAATAAAAATGAACTTAAAATGAAAAAAAAAAGAAATAAAAAATAATATATACATGGGGGTGTGGTGGCGGTTTGGGAGGTGGGTCACAAGGGGACACCTCATGCTTCGGTTGGCGTGACAAAAGATGATGTTTATCTTCATTTTTCGGGTCCCGGACGCGTCTCCGATTTGCGAAACGGGCTCCGTTTTGCGCGTTCTTAGTGTCAAAAGACTCGGTTTTAAAAACCAAGCATAACCGTCTCGAAATCCGAGCATGGTTACGTTTAATCATAAAAGTCTCGTTTGACGTTCATTTAAGTGTTTTTAAGCTTGATCGATTGTTTCTTGCACATTTGGTTGCCTTATGTTATTCCCGGAACGAAGGCGTTTCCCCAACTGGGAGCTGCTTCGTTTTGCGTGCCTGGGCTTTGATTATTTTCAAACCTTATGTCACAGTCTATGGCAAAAAACTAAGTTATTTCTGGAACTCGAAATCTTAAATGATGCTACCGATAACCTAAAAATCAACATTAAAGGTTTAATGCGCTGTTAAACATCAAGTCTCCGTTTAACACGTTGTTCAAGGATAAGGACACCAACCTCGCATCGTTGGTCCTTAATAGTGTTATGTCAACCATACGTGCTCTCGGATTCCTCAGAGATATAACATATATTGTTTCGCACAATACACAAGTCATACAATTTCACAAGGTTTACGCGCAATTATAGTTTTAATCATGCTTTAAGTTTAGGACCAATTAAGGTGTACCTGGTTTCGTCATGGGTATCACATAAACTTACTTCACCCTAAATCAAACGCGGACCTCTCCTTAGCAAGTTTATCATTAAACTCAGATAACATGCGCGAATAAGTGTTGATCCCAAATAACATTGCTTTGATCTAAAATGGCAAGCTGATTTCAACTTTATATGAAAATAATGTGCGGAATTAGAAATCAACTTGTAAGTAACAGAGGTACATAATTTTCAAGTTTATATCACTTTTGAAAGGTTACAAAAGATGACTGAAAAAGTTATTTTCTAATACAAAACAATGCTTAAGAATTTTGTGGGAGTGAAGGGCAATGGAGTATGTAAGAAGTAATACTTGCAATGCTCAGCTCCACTGATCTCCGGTGTTGGTGATCTCTATTTATAGAGACGAATTGGCATGAATAAACAATTGTTTATTAATGCAAGGGTTTATCGTGGAAGACCATTTCATTCGTCATGCTTACTACTTCCACTTGTGTCATAAATCTCCTTCAACAATATTACCTTATCTTTGGATGCAAGTGGACACTATGATTGGTCATCAGAAACTGATGACTTTTGATCAGAATCTGGTAAGGTTTTATCAGATTTGGTAAGGTTTTATCAGATTTTGATCACACTTCTGATCCATTCGTCGAGCACTTAGACAAAGATATTCTCATCAGATCCGATTCAGATGCTTCTTCTTATGGCCTATGATCATATATCTTCTGTTGACTTGATCCTTTAACTTCTTATTGATTAGATCTGTTCAGATTGATCAGATTCTTTTCTTCATTTTTCTTCAATATTTTACATTCATACGTAAAGTTTCCTAACAATTTCCCCCTAAGTATTGTAAGTAAAATTAAGAACATACAACTTAAAAAAATGCATTCAACATACAATTAGAAAAGCAAATAGACACAACTTCTTGAATAGTTTTTCAACCAAACACAAAAAAAAATGTTCAAACATAACCATAGCAATCCTTGTCTTAGTAGACTCAATAGTAAAAATCATTCATGCTCGGCTTCCATTTCTGAGGGATTGGTTGTTTGGCATTCCTCATACATGGCTTTCACCTACTCTCTATCTTCAATCCAGTCATCAATGATGCCTTCAATTTGTTTCACTAAGGGCTCTATTTTCTTATCTTTCTTCTGTTCCTGCTTTTTTCCTTATGATCTCCTTGATGTAAGTCAAAGTTCTGTTTGAAAACTTACATATTTGATTGACTCTGAACATTTTTCTTCCTTATTCGTCTTTATAGATTATTGCTAGCTCAGGTGCTTCAACAATGCTACCTGTTCTGGTATCTTTCATTTCTTCAGGGATTTCAGTGTTTGGGGCAGTGATCAGAGGTTTGCCATTGACTAAATACTTGTATCGAAGGAATAGGTCAAAGTCTGCATGACATATTGTGGTTGCCATCTCCATTCCCCGTTCTGAGAAGCTGCTTAGTGCTCTTCTGTTTTCTCTTCTTCTTGGTGATTCCAGTGCATACATTCTTCTTAGCTTGACTATATCCAGTGTATGAAGATATTCCATTATTTGACTATCAAGGACCTTTTGTTCCATACCATCTTCTCTTCTGATGTGATACACATTTTGATGATACTCTCCTTTGAGAGGAGTCTTGACTGAATTATCTGTGATGTGTACACTCTTGATGGGATTTTTGTATTTCCTCCAGAGACACCCTTCTTGTCTGCTGCTTCTCATTGTGAGAGCATTTCTGGTGAAATGGTTCATTTTTCTAGGAAGAGGTTCATCATCTTTTCTATAATATTCTTTTAAAGCAACCTCTGGAAAGAGTACTTCATGATCATCCACAACCTGTATGATCCTGGTTATGTTTGGATCTTCTGTTGGAATTGTAGTAGGTTTCTTTGAGGAAGTATGACCACTTTCTTCCCATTTCCTCTTCTCTCCAGATACACATTGTTTGCTGAATTCAGTTTGGCTTGAAAGAGTAGGTTCAACAGTTTCCTTTCCTTTCTTTTTGTCTCTGGATGAAGAGTGAGTTATGTATTGAGCTCTTGTCCTCAATGATGGTTCTGTTTGTGTTTGAAATTGTTGTGGTGATGGTTGAATTGGTTTTGATTGAGTTGGTGGTTATGTGGGTGATGATTGAGTTTGTGTTGAAGGATGCAAGATTTTGGCTGTTTCTTTAAAGGTAGAGGTAGGATGAGGTTGAGGAGGAGGACCCATTTTGCTTTGTAAAGGTTCAGTTGAGGTTTTTGGTCTGATTGGTATAGGAGCTGGTTCTCTGAACAGAGATTTTGTTGGTGCAGTTGTAGTTTGCTTAGATGCATCCCTCTGAGTTGTGCCAGGCACCTCTCTTTTCTCTGGAATCTATTTCAATGGATCTGGCAAGCTGGCTTTGGTTGCTTGTGCAATGTTAACACAAAGTCTTTTTAATAAATCCTTTACATCTTCAGTCAGCTTTGTGTTGGAAGCACTTTCTTCTTAATGCTTGCCATCTGCCCTGTAATTCTGTTTTGCTTCTGTTCCAGTTCTGTATTTGTTCTTTTAGTAAATGTACCATCAGATTGTTGTTCTTCTCAACTTCTTTCAGCCTGTCCTCCATCTTTGTAAAGTTTTCTGCAATTGTTGATAGATTCTGTGCTGCAGTACTTGATTCAACACTTTCTTTTGTTTTCACAATTTCCCTCATCTCATCCTTCATAGCTCTAAACTCATCAGCTAGTTTCTTAAACTCATGAGAAATCTCCATTACATCTTGAGAGACAAATGGAGGTTCTTGCAACTTGTTTAGTTTGTCTGTATTTGCTTCTGATTGCTTTCTAATGACTTTAAAAGAATCTGACAGATTTCTGATATCAGATTTCTGTTGCTTCATTTCATTCAATAGAAGATCCAGCTTTTCTTCAAGTGGAGAATTTTTCTCTGGATTCATCACCTTCTCCATTGCTTTCTTCAATGTTGATTCAAGATCAGTTGTAATTGGGTCAAATGGGGCAACAGATGTCCCTGCTAACATACTAGCAGAAAACACATTTCTTGTTGTTTTAGGAATTCCTATGTCTTGATCAAAAGACCAACCCATGATTTCCTACCAGAATCATGCACCATAGGCATCTCCTAGATTTCCTCAATTCCTTGAACAATCATTTCAGAATGTTCTCATTGAGTTCTAGGATAACACAAAGTATCCTATACTTGTCTCTGATCAAGTGGAAGTTCTCCACTTGTTGCAGTTTCAACCTCCTCCTCATCAGATTCGGAGTTGATACTAAGTGCCATACCCAATTGGGCTTCAACATCAGGTACCCTTGTTCTTATTTCAAAATTACCATCAACAGATTCTGATGAGGTTTCATTAGAGGTAGGTTTTGTAAAGTTAAGATCAGTGCTTAATTCAAGATGTGCACCTGTTTCAAGAGTATCATATGTTTGACCATCTCCGGCTTGTATGGTTCTGAATCAGATGCTTCATCTTTGGTGGATGAGACTTCATCAGATTCTTCATTTGTTCCATACTCCTCAACAATGTTTTTGTCTCCAGCAGCTGAAGTGGACACCATTCTTGAACCACAATCATCCGGTCTTGTTGGCTTGATCAAATCCTCATGCCTTTTGATGAAGGGTGAGTCTACAAGAATCACCTTCAGCATACTGAGAGGCAGGGAAGGAAGATCAATGGGAAGTGCCCAAGCACTTGCTGCAGCAGTCCATGGAGTCATTACTACTGGTTTCCATACTGTATCAAGAGTAGGAATCTCCATGTTTCTTTCAGCAAATACTTTTGTTATGATTATTGACCAGAATCTTGCATGTGGAAGATGTGTGTTTGTTCTTCCTTAATGAGTGAATATGCTACTTTTTAGTAATGAAAAGATTTCTTTGGTATAATCTACATCTTCACCCATTATCAGCCCATACATGATGTTCAAAATTGGAATGGTTACCTGGTCTGCACCTCCTATCTTTCCTATGACCCAAATGTTGATTATGTCCATTGTCACACCCCGACCCGCAGCGAAAAAGGTGATCGGGGCATGATTGGGTTTTCATCAAAGCTCATGACATTTATTATACTGTTTCATATTTATTATTACAATTTTAAAGAAGATCATACAATCAAATCATACAAGTACAACATGTTCTATACATCTTTCTAGACTTCATTATTTTTCTTCTAAGGCACTTTCCTATGTGTTCCTTCCTTCATCCTGTCCACCTGTATCATGTGTAAAAATGGTTTTTGGGTCAACAAAAAGTTGGCGAGTGAATCCTATGAAAAACATTTAAACGAGTTTATTGTATTGATTATAAAATAAAGTGCATAACCACATATGAGTAATGTAGATGTAAATTTATTCACAATACACATAATATTAAATATTGCACACACATACAACAATTGATTGTTTTGAGGCACGCGTTGTTCAACTCGTCTCCCACGAGGAACTGATGGGCCTAATGAATGTGTTTTGAGGCGCGCGTTGTTCTACGAACTGATGGGCCTAATGAATGAGTTTTAAGGCACGCGTTGTTCAACTCGTCTCCCACGAGGAACTGATGGGCCTAACAAATAATTTGCATACAACTTGACAATATGTAATACATCACAACAAACAATATTTACATCCTAAGTTTAGATCATAATATGGTATAGCACGAGTTTGAATAAGCGAATTAGTTTAAGCGACACATGATACACCCCAAAACATGAATAAAAAGGGGAATTTGTAAGAATTCACTCACAGTGGGTGCGTTTCTTGGATTGATGATGGATGCGCACGAATTCGGATTTAATCGGCATGGGAAACTAACCTACATAATAACATAATAGTTCGATAAATAAATAAACTTTTATTTGAGATTTATATTTTTAATTAGTGTTCTTAAAGGGATTGTTAGGTTTATTTTTGTGAGTTCAAGGAAATTTTCTAACTTTAAAAATATTATTTTTAAGTATTTTTAATTGATTTTTAAATAAAATAAATAAATAAAAGAAAAATAAAAATTTTTGACTTTTTGACTAGTTGACCGTTGACCAGTTGACCGTTGACCGTCTGACTGTTGACCGGTTCGGTCTTGTGTTTGTTTGCTCTGAGTGAGGTTCGAACTTGTGACCTCTCGTACGCGTGCACGCAGCTCTACCAACTGAGCTTCGTGTCTAACCCGAAATATTTCTGTTTTTAATTATACTTATATACAAATAAAATAAATTCATTTCTGTCCTTAATTAAAAACTTGATAATTTCCAGAACCGGTGCAGGAGCCTGGACTCGAACCCGCGACGTGCGTAATTTTCTTGCACACAGTTCACCACTGGACTGTGTGTCTAACTTGGTTATTATTCCGGTTTTTATTATACTTATATACTATTTAGTTTTATCCAGAAATCATTTACTTAAAAAGAATTTTAATTATATCAAACCGGTGCACTTAACAGGACTCGAACTCGAGACCTGTTGTTTAACGCTGCAGACAGTCCATCGCTGGACTGTGTGTCTAACCTGGTTAGAATACTGGTTTTTATTAAACTTAAATACTAACTGGAAAGTTCCGTATTTGGGTTTTATAAAAAGGGTTGAATATTGTGACGAATAGGAACAAGGACAGACTCGAACTCGGTATTTCTATGTTTCAAATGCACACAGTCCACCGCTGGACTGTGTGTCTAACCCGAGATATAACTCAATTCATATTATATATATATACAACCGAAACTTCATCTTCTTCGTTAACCAACCCAGAACTCCCAATCCCGACTGTTTCGATACATTAATCAATTTCTTTAGTAAATTGTAATTAACTACATATGAGATTAATAAAAATGGGAGAGTTAGGTGTAAGATATACCGAACAGAGATCCCCTGTTTCTCCGGCGAGACTCCGATGACAGCAGGTTATTCCGGCGACGTGTATCTTGCGGCAGAGGATCTTCAGGAAGTTTGAGGTGAGTGTGGGTGATTTCGGTATGAGCTCTAGATGCCCGGTTTATAAAGTAAAACAACGGTGGAATAAATTCTTCGGTTTTCCGGTGATAACTTTCGGTCAAGTTGCAGAGGACTCCAGCGACTTGCGGCGAGGTTTTCAGAGCGAATTAGAGAGAATAAGTTTGATAAACTCGCGAGCTCAAATGATGAATAAAGTATAACTCGGATTTAATTACATTTTCGGTTTCGAATTCAAAATCATACGGTTATGGTTTTGACGATTTGAATGAGTGACTTTAAGGTTTTTCAGTTATAAACGACGTTTATCATCAATTACATTTACGTGATTTCGGAGTCAACCGTCGGATTCAATGATTGAGTCAGTTTCAGCGGTTACAGAATTTGTTCAAACCGGTGACTCTGTGAGTTTTCGTATAAGAGTTTTTTTTGTTTCAGAAATCATACAACTAGTGTGCATGGCGGAGTGGTGTTAAGTGTGTTTGGTCTTGAGAGTGACCCGGGTTCGAAACCCAGCGTCTGCAAAAATATTTTTATTTCAATATTTATTATTGATTATTAATTATAGTTTTTAAATTATAATATATTTATTAATTATGTATCGTATAAAATTAATTTGAGCATTAAATACGCAACGAAAATTTTAACTGGATGTTCGGTTAATAAAAGAAGCGGGTTTGGTTAACCCGGTTTTTGATGGATGTTACAGTATCCCCTACTTTTAGAAATTTCGTCCCGAAATTTAAGTAGTGGCATGTTTGACTCAAAAGGATGGTGTTTTAATTTGACAATTACATACTTAGAAGGGGGTAAGAGTTTAAATTTTTGTTTGAGTCGGTAACGTTCCTTGTAAGGGTTGAGTACCCTGCTACAGGAATCGCTTTTTGATGCCTACGATAAAGAATATTGATAAACAGAGTTGATTCACTAAGTATGATTTCATGCACAAGAGTTTTGATACGTTTGGAAAAATAAAGTTATATCCTAAAACAAAACTTTTACTACTAAAACCTACATGGAACCTCTCATAACCGCCTGACAATGCCTCTGATCCTTTGACAAGAATACTTATATATGGGAAGTACCAGCGGCGTATCCACCATACTCTTGTCAAATTTCTATTGGCTTTATCAGTAAATTATGATTAGTTCTATGTGACTCTAAACACAACAACCAAAACTTGAGTCTCAATTCCGAAAGTATACATGTTTGAATGATGACAGTACCTCTCTCGTTTGTTATAATGAAGAGGTTAGTCTATGTAGAAGTGAGACACAGCCCAACTTCTTTGAATGATGAGATTGAAATACGTTGAGATGTATGATGATATGAATGCTAAATCAGTGAGTATAAAACAAACTTCAACCAAGACATTACTAAATCCTACATGGAACTTCTCATAACCGCCTGACAATGCCTCTGATCCTTTGGCAAGAATACTTATATATAGGAAGTACCAGCGGCGTATCCACCGTATTCTTGTCAAATTTTCATTGGCTTTATCCGCAAGTTATGATTAGTTCTATGTGACTCTAAAACATAAACAAACACAATCAACCAAAGCTTGAGTCTTAATTCTGATAGTATACATGTTTGAATGATGACAGTACCTCTCTCGTTTGTTATGATGGAGAGGTTAGTCTATGTAGAAGTGAGACACAACCCAACTTCTTTAAATGATGAGACTGAGATACGTCATGAGGTATGATGATATGAATGTTAAATCAATGAGTATAAAACAAAACTGAAATAGTAATTCGCATTAAGATTCTTGGATAAATTTCCAATTTATAATTGATATACGTGAAAATTGAGATAACATAAAGAAAAACATAAAAAAACAAACTAAGCGGTTGGAGTTGAATCTTGATTTTTTTTTGGTGAAGGAGACTAGTTGGGTGGTTCGTTTGGGCCGTCATTATCTTCAACAGGATTGGCGTTGATGTTGAAAACTCTTCCTCTTGCTGGTGGCGTAGTGGTTAGGTTTTCTTGATTTGTTTGGTTAACTGGGTTTGCTTGAGCTTGGGCGTTTATGATGTTAACCAATCGGGGGCACGTGTTTCTAAAATGGGTAGGGTCGTCACAATTAAAAGAAGCTCGAACATAAGGAAACATGGGGTATTGGGGTTGTTGATATGTTTGGATCATGTTTTGAGTAGGGGGTGAGGTTTGGTTTTGAGAGGTGCGGCAAGCCTTGCTCAAATGACCATAGCGTCCACAATTCGCACATAGTCGACAAGGTAAGGTAGATGGATGGTGATAAAAACAGGTGTTACATTGAGGGTGAGGTCCAAGTTAAGGTTTCTTATTTGGGTAAGTTGAGTTGGGTGCTACTTGAGTGATTGGGATAGCTTGGAGGGGTACGGCTTGTGAGGCTGGTTGATTGCGTTGGGTGACAGCGAAAAGTTGCCCATCTCGTTTTCTCTTAGAAATGGGTTGAGAAGGGGATTCGGTTTGGGTGGAGTTTGAGGTTTCAGTTTATGCTTTATCCTTCTTCTTCTCCTCCTTGAAGTCCTTATTTCATATGCGATTCTCGGTGAGCTCTGTAGCTAACTCCATTGCTGCTTCCAAAGTTGCAGGTGTGGTACTTATTACAGAGTCTTAAATTTTTGAAGGAAGACCTCGAATGTAGTGCTCGATCAAACGGTAAAGAGGAGTGAACAAGTTGGGAACCATTTGATTTAACTCGAGGAATCTCTTGTTGTATGTGGTGTGATCGCCTTCCTTTTGTTTCAAAGAATAGAACTCATCCTCCAATTTCTTGATTTCGCTCCTTGGGCAAAACCGTCTTGTCATGATTTCCTTCAACTCTTCCCAAGTCAAAGTCATAGCATCTTCAACACCTCGTTTGGCCTTCTCTGTATTCCACCAGGTAAGTGCTATTCCAAGTAAGCGACCAGTAGCATATCGCACTTTGCGATCATCGGGGCAATCGCAATTTAGAAAAGTGTTTTCCATTTCTTCAAACCAATGGAGGAGAGCGGTGACACCTTCAGTCCCTTCGTATTTTGGAGGGTTGCAGGATTTGAAATGCTTGAAGGTGCATTTAGTGGTAATTGGGGGAGGGTTGACAACATTTTGACCTTCTTGATTGACGGAATTAGCGGTAAGGGCTTGTTGAACTTGAACTACAATGTTGGGTATTACGGCAGCCATTTGTTGAGCGATTTGGGCAGCCATGCACTCGCGAGCTTTTCCTGATCTCATCTTCCTACGAGCGGAATTAGAAGACATCTACAAGGAATACATATCAAGAGTATGAGTTGAACGTTTTAGGGGTCAAGTGTCGTATTTAGGAATGAACATTCATAAAATAAATATAGAATAATAAATCTACTACATCCATAGGATGTCTTGGGCTTTGCTCGTAATTGGGCCTTGCATGCCGCCATACTTCACCTTCGTAATCATGTGGGACCCCATGATTACCGGGTTTTTCATATGGTTCGCATGTGTTAGCCTGGTTACGTACACTAAAACCCGGAGAAAATCGAGAAATATGTATGTAACGTATGATATTCGGAATGTATCCAGGTGTGGACACGGTGACACCTCAAAGTGGGGTTAGTTCAAACGACGTTTGGTGTGGCATGCTTTGGCCAAATAGGTCCTTCGTACTCTCATCGTTAGTCCACAGGTAGGCAAACTGGTCCGTTATATTGGATTTATACGAATGCCAACCAAGACAGGACGTTCCGACTACCGGTACTTGTACCCTTACAGTTACTACATGTCCGTCGCAGAACTCACTTTGATGAGATTTGAAAAATGAAAAATGCGAAAAAATCTTGAATAACGGAAGTATGAAGATGATTTGAATATGTGAACATTGAAATACGTATGATGAATATGTACGTAAGTATGTATGTTTGACTGTAAGTAATATTCATTATGTATCACAAAATGTAATTATTGGAAGTGTTTGCATGCATTTGTGTATGTAATAACTATGAAATAAATAAACATCATGAGTTTGCATGTAACCACATAAACAATTAAAATCTAATCAACTATAGTATAGGCTCTAAGGGTCTAATAACATATCCTATATCCCTATAGTCAAAAGCTTTGATACCAATCTGTCACACCCCGACCCGCAGCGGAAAAGGTGATCGGGGCATGATTGGGTTTTCATCAAAGCTCATGACATTTATTATACTGTTTCATATTTATTATTACAATTTTAAAGAAGATCATACAATCAAATCATACAAGTACAACATGTTCTATACATCTTTCTAGACTTCATTATTTTTCTTCTAAGGCACTTTTCTATGTGTTCCTTGCTTCATCCTGTCCACCTGTATCTTGTTTAAAAATGGTTTTTTGGTCAACAAAAAGTTGGCGAGTGAATCCTATGAAAAACATTTAAACGAGTTTATTGTATTGATTATAAAATAAAGTGCATAACCACATATGAGTAAATGTAGATGTAAATTTATTCACAATACACATAATATTAAATATTGCACACACATACAACAATTGATTGTTTTGAGGCACGCGTTGTTCAACTCGTCTCCCACGAGGAACTGATGGGCCTAATGAATGAGTTTTGAGACGCGCGTTTTCTACGAACTGATGGGCCTAATAATGAGTTTTAAGGCACGCGTTGTTCAACTCGTCTCCCACGAGGAACTGATGGGCCTAACAAATAATTTGCATACAACTTGACAATATGTAATACATCACAACAAACAATATTACATCCTAAGTTTAGATCATAATATGGTATAGCACGAGTTTGAATAAGCGAATTAGTTTAAGCGACTCATGATACACCCCAAAACATGAATAAAAAGGGGAATTTGTAAGAATTCACTCACAGTGGGTGCGTTTCTTGGATTGATGATGAATGCGCACGAATTCGGATTTAATCGGCAAGGGAAACTAACCTACATAATAACATAATAGTTCGATAAATAAATAAACTTTTATTTGAGATTTATATTTTTAATTAGTGTTCTTAATGGGATTGTTAGGTTTATTTTTGTGAGTTCAAGGAAATTTTCCAACTTTAAAAATATTATTTTTAAGTATTTTTAATTGATTTTTAAATAAAATAAATAAATAAAAGAAAAATAAAAATTTTTGACATTTTGACCAGTTGACCGTTGACCAGTTGACCGTTGACCGTTTGACTGTTGATCGGTTCGGTCTTGTGTTTGTTTGCTCTGAGTGAGGTTCGAACTTGTGACCTCTCGTACGCGTGCACGCAGCTCTACCAACTGAGCTACGTGTCTAACCCGAAATATTTCTGTTTTTAATTATACTTATATACAAATAAAATAAATTCATTTCTGTCCTTAATTAAAAACTTGATAATTTCCAGAACCGGTGCAGGATCCTGGACTCGAACCCGCTACGTGCGTAATGTTCTTGCACACAGTTCACCACTGGACTGTGTGTCTAACTTGGTTATTATTCCGGTTTTTATTATACATATATACTATTTAGTTTTATCGAGAAATCATTTACTTAAAAAGAATTTTAATTATATCAAACCGGTGCACTTAACAGGACTCGAACTCGAGACCTGTTGTTTAACGCTGCACACAGTCCACCGCTGGACTGTGTGTCTAACCTGGTTAGAATACCGGTTTTTATTAAACTTAAATACTAACTGGAAAGTTCCGTATTTGGGTTTTATAAAAAGGGTTGAATATTGTGACGAATCGGAACAAGGACAGACTCGAACTTGGTATTTCTATGTTTCAAATGCACATAGTCCACCGCTGGACTGTGTGTCTAACCCGAGATATAACTCGATTTATATTATATGTATATACAACCGAAACTTCATCTTCTTCGTTAACCAACCCAGAACTCCCAATCCCGACTGTTTCGATACATTAATCAATTTCTTTAGTAAATTGTAATTAACTACATATGAAATTAATAAAAATGGGAGAGATTAGGTGTAAGAATACCGAACAGAGATCCCCTGTTTCTCCGTCGAGACTCCGATGACAGCAGGTTATTCCGGCGACGTGTATCTTGCGGCAAAGGATCTTCAGGAAGTTTGAGGTGAGTGTGGGTGATTTCGGTATGAGCTCTAGATGCCCGGTTTATAAAGTAAAACAACGGTGGAATAAATTCTTCGGTTTTCCGGCGATAACTTTTGGTCAAGTTGCAGAGGACTCCAGCGACTTGCGGCGAGGTTTCAGAGCGAATTAGAGAGAATAAGTTTGATAAACTCGCGAGCTCAAATGATGAATAAAGTATAACTCGGATTTAATTACATTTTCGGTTTCGAATTCAAAATCATACGGTTATGGTTTTGACGATTTGAATGAGTGACTTTAAGGTTTTTCAGTTATAAACGACGTTTATCATCAATTACATTTACGTGATTTCGGAGTCAACCGTCGGATTCAATGAAGAGTAAGTTTCAGCGGTTACAGAATTTGTTCAAACCGGTGACTCTGTAAGTTTTCGTATAAGAGTTTTTTTTTGTTTCAGAAATCATACAACTAGTGTGCATGGCGGAGTGGTGTTAAGTGTGTTTGGTCTTGAGAGTGACCCGGGTTCGAAACCCGGCGTCTGCAAAAATATTTTTATTTCAATATTTATTATTGATTATTAATTATAGTTTTTAAATTATAATATATTTATTAATTATGTATCGTATAAAATTAATTTGAGCATTAAATACGCAACGAAAATTTTAACTGGATGTTCGGTTAATAAACGAAGAAGGTTTGGTTAACCCGGTTCTTTACGGATGTTACATCCATGAAGACTTGCCAAAATCCTGGTAGTAGCTTTCTTTTGAACTGACTAATTAGGGTAATTGGTGTCTTGTACCCAAGGTTTCCGAATACTGCTAAGAGTTCTTCTTTGACTGGAGAAGTGTAATATTCTTCTTTTTCACCAATCTCCAACCATCTTCTAATGTTTTCTTCATTAACAGTAATTCTGATATTTCCCCACATATGTGCAGTTAACTATGTTCCTGACTTCTCTGTTGTTTGCACTATTTGTTGTAGAATCTGTTGAGGAACTTCATAGCCTCCTGTTAAAGCATATTTTATGGGACAGTGATCAGAAACTCTACTAGAATCCTGACTCTTTCATCATGCTGCTTATGATCAGTGTTGAGAGCTAGGTTGTTCTTTTTCTCTGTTTCTAGCCACTTTGATCTTTTGACAAGGGGAACTTCATGTTCCACAGCTGGAATATTGAGGTTCATGGAGCCAGAAGAAGACATGATGCTGAATTCTGAGGTTTTGGGTTGCAGAAACAAAGTTGTGATTTTTAGGGATTGGAATTTTGAAAGTTTGAATCTTTTGGAGGTGATGGTGAGAGATTGTGTGCTAGGTTGTTTTATATAGGTTTTGTTGTCCCACGTATTTAAGATCATGAATAATTGGTGATTAACTGTGTCATTAACCCATTGAATTTGTGTTTGACACCTTTGGGTTATCTTTTAACACCTTTATCGTTTTATCTTCATAAATACCATTTCAACGTTTTCTTCTATTGGTCCCTGCAAACCGCCAATCTTCACTTTTGCACAAGTGGGTCCACGTTTTGAAGTGTGGTCCACTTAATTTCTTTCGCTCTCCAAATATTCCTTTTTATTGACCTTATCTTCCCCCTTTTCTGCAATCCAAAAGCTCAAGTATCTGTTATCTTTGTCAATGCATTTTATGTTGGTCAATAGATGGTCAACATATTAGATTATCTGTTGGTATTTTTGCCAACAGATGGTCAACAAATTATCTGTTGAATCAATAAGTCAAATTCTATTGAAATGTATCTCAAATGAATTGAAAGTTTCTAAGAATAAGCTTAATGTAATTTTTATTATTTTTTTGAGGTGAGAGGGTGTCATCGAGAATTCTTCTGTGATACTTACATTGATTTGAAGTGTCTTCTATTGATGATGGTCAAAATTTTGAAATTTTCTGATAAATTGATCAGATTTTCTGATGAAAGTTGTTTTCATGTTGGGTTATTAGAAAATATGTAATTTTTATCATAAATTCTTTTAGGAGATCAAAGTAGTTCTTTAAAAGAAAAAGATGTTGCATTTGAAAAAGAACTTGTTAAACCACCTCTTTATCTTCTATTTTGTGTTTGAAAAATTTTCATCAGAATTTATCAGATTTTTGTCAGAGAAATTTGATTTTAGAAGAATCAAAGAAAAAGTTGTTGCATTTGAAAAACATATTTTCATCTCATATTATCCTCTGAAAATTTTCATCATTTCATATTTTTGAAAGATTTTCATTCTTTTGATAGAGGTCTCATCAAGGTTTCCATTATCTCTAAAATTTTTGAAAATTTCCTCCCTCCTTTTTTAAAAAAAATGTCTCATCATTAAATCTTTCGTAAAATATGATCTCAATCAGAAAATATTCTTTGAACTATGATTTTATCAGAAATTTCCCCCTGAATTGCTAATCTCATCAGAAATTCCCCATGGGTTACTGATCTTATCATAAATTCCCCATGAATTACTGATCTTATCAGAAATTCCCCCTGGATTACTAATCTTATCAGAAATTCTCCCTCAATTAGATATCAAACTAAAATGCAAAAGAAATAAGCAAGTAAGATGTAGGACCGATCCTGATAGCATAGAAACCTAGATTTGATATCTAATGTCCATAATAGCGGAAATATTATGACACGATTACCAAATAACAAGAATTAATCAGTTAAACATCAATTTTATTGATAAACATCAAGTCTCCAATTTGACAGAGCTTCGCTACTTCAGAGTACAAAGTTACAAATGACAAGATCAAGCTAGCTATTTATAGGATGCTAAGTTCGCTGGAGTGAGCATGAGTTCGGGCGAACTTGACTTCACAAATCCATTCTCAAGCGAACTTGACCCCATATTACATAAATACTTGATTTCGCTAGCCTATTCACATCTAATCTATACAGACTCGATATAAGACTAAGACATAGACATCCTGCAACAACAGACTCTCCCTTGGATATCGTCTTCGTCTTTTATAAGTCTCCAAAACTCTGTCTTTAATAAAACTTTAACGCGTACGACCAATGAAGTTTTTGAACGGCTTCTTTCGTCTTTCAAGATTTGTTCTTGTTCAGCGGATCGACGAACCCCGGTGGTTGGCCGACGTACACTTGTTCACGAAGTTTACCGTAGAGAAATGTAGATTTTACATCCAACTGGTACACCTTAAATCCTTTCCAAGCTGCGAACGCGAGGAAAATGCGGATAGACTCTAATCATGCAACAGGTGCGTATACTTCTGTGCAGTACCCTCTTGCTGGTGGAAACCTTTGACAACCAACCGAGCTTTGTTTCTGACTATTACACCCCGATCGTCTGTTTTACACTTGAAGACCCACTTCGTATCTATAGCTTTCTGCTTCGGTGGTAAGTCTACAAGCCTCCAAACACCTAATTTCTCGACCTGTAACATTTCCTCTTTTGCATTGCTATCACCCAATTCTCGTCACCTAGAGCTTCATTAACCGTTTTTGGCTCTATTTGGGAAATGAAACATGAATAGTAGCAGTAGTCTTGAGTAGGAGCAACTTGGGTGTAGAAACAACTAAGTGCTTTGTTGATTTGGCTTCGTGTACGCACACCAGTTTGTAATTCACTAATGTTATTTGTTGAAGGATGGTAAGAATATGATCATGGCATTTCTTCGCTAGGAACATCAACTTAGCTTTGCTGATTTGAGATATTCAGATCACTATTCAATTCAACATTAGGAGCATTTGATGAAGCTTCATTCTGATTTCTTGGACTAGCAGATTGATTCAACATGTTGGATATCTGCTCAACTTCTTCATCCGATGAGGTTTCACCATCAGCATCAAATGTCGGCGCTTCATTAGAGTCAGAATTCTGATTCTGAGGCATACTTGGCACTGTTGTAGCATTTTCTGGTTCAGAAGGATCATTCGACGGTGTTATAGATGGTGTTGCTTCTGCTTTAGACATATTCTGAACTTGAACACCACTATTACTAGGACCTGCTCCGGAAGACGAAGAATCCAACGTGGGTTGATTAACCACAATTGTTCTAATGATTTGTTCTTGATTCTCCGACTGTTGAAGATAATATAACGCTGCAATTTCTTCTTCAGACGGTTCTTTTGGCAAGTCGAATGACTTCCAAAGATCTTGATAGTTGAACATCCATGCGTCGCCTCTTCTTTGAATATGATCCGTATAGTTGAAGCAATCAACATGCTGTGCTTCAATAACCTTTCTCAACGAGGGAACATACACTCTTCGTAGCGGACTCGCATACCCGACAAAGAAACCTTCAAGCGATTTGGCCCCAAATTTACCATCTTGATCTATTACATTACATGGCGCACCAAATGGCTCTAGAAACTTCAAATTTGGCTTCCGCCGGTTTATCATTTCAAAACATGTCTTTTTTGATGGTTTGACAGTTAAAACCCTGTTTAGTGTGTAGCAAGCCGCTGCAACTATCTCACTCCGAAAGCTTACTGGAAGTTTCGAATCTGCAAGCATGGTTCTTGCTGTTTTGATTAAAGTTCTGTTTTTCCTTTCAGCTACACCGTTGTGCTGCGAAGTATAGGGTGCACTGAATTCTTGCAGAATTCCCTTGGCATTGCAAAATTCTTTCATCTTATTATTCTTGAATTCCGTGTCTTTGTCACTGCGGATTCGTCGGACAGGGAGATGATAAAGGTTTTCTAACTTCTTGAAAAGAATCACTAAATTTTCAAATGTTTCGTCTTTTGATTCTTGGAAGAAAACCCACGAACAACGCGAATAGTCATCTGTCACAACTAAGAAGTATAAATCTCCTGAAATACTTCGAACGTTTACAGGACCAAATAAATCCATGTGGAGACGTTCAAGCGGCAGCTTTTTGGAAGTCAGAATCTTCTTCGGATGTGACTTTTTGATCTGCTTCCCCTTTTTACATTCTAAGCAGTGATCAGACATATGGAAGCTCCAAAGATTCACACCTTCAACCAGATCATTATGTACCAGAAAATTCATTTTTCGTAAATGAATGTGCCCATTTTTCGATGCCAAAGAATAGAATCTTTCTCAGTAGCTTTTGTCACAAAACATTGCGCTGATTTTGATGATGTGGTAGCGACGCCCATATCTAAGACATATAAATCGTTCTCATGCGGAGCTCGCATCACAATCTACTCATCAGGTATTTTGAAACCCGGCTTTAGAAGAATACATTCTTTGTCATTGAAATGCACTGTGAAACTGTTTGTCACAAATCTGCGATATGCTCAGAAGATTATTCTCAAGCTCAACAATGTAGTTCACGCGATCAAACAATACTACGCCATTGTAAAGTTTTCCTTCGGCGGCTATCCTTCCACCTTGATTACCGGCAAATCCAACATATCCGCCGTTGATAGCTTTTATGTCGAACAAAAGAGCTTTCATTCCCGTCATATGTCTGGATGCTCCACTACCCAAAATCCACTTTGAAAGAACAGATCTTTGGAGCCTCTGCACATATTAAAATCTAGGTAAACAACGCGACCCAAGCCTTCTTGGTCTTGGGTTTGGGATAAAAAGCTAGGTAATCATCCTCATAATCTCCATCTGAGTCTCCACTGTCAGTTACATTATCAAAGTTCACTTTCTTCTTACCTTTTGTTGATTAGACAGTTTCATTTTTTATCTCAGATTTTGATTCTTTGTTATCAGTCTTAACAAGCTCAGACTTGATAACGTCAGATGTTGTTGACTTTTTCTTAGCAATCCAGGCTTGTGATTTTATATTTGCCTTTTTGATGTAAAACTTTGTCTCGTTTACCCTGGAAGTTTCACCTTTTTTGAAAGTTGAGTTTTCAAATTTCTTTTCAGTTTTAGGTTTAACTTCAGGTTTTGATTCGTTTCTTTTCAAAATAGTAACAGGTTTTACAAACTCTGGTTGCTTTGGTTTTACAACATCTGAACTTTCTTTTCTTCGTAGATAGGTCGGCTTAGATTTCGGACACTTGGGTGCAATATGACCAACTTCATTACACGTGAAGCAAGTCTGATTATCATGTAAGTGTCCACTAGTGGATTTTACACCACTTGTGGCCTTCGCCTTGTCTCCAAGTTCTTTCTGTTTCTTAAACTCATCGTTTGATTGCTTCCCAATCAAACTCTTCTCATGAACCGTGTTCGTCCCATAAATGAATTTCATGTTTTTATCTTTGTACTCGTGAAATGGTGACATTTTCTTAACCGGTTCTTCATCCACATCTAAACCCAGCCCAGCTCTCCGGTTTTCCGGATGATCCCCACCATTTCTCTGGTAGTTATTGTAATTTCTTTTGGTTTTAGAATAGAATTTCTTTTCATTTTTCTCCAGGTCCTCTGATGTAACTTCAACCAGTTTGAACAGTTTATCCAGTTGATCTTCTTTGACATTCTGAATCGGAAAACTATCATCAAAGTATAATCTATCAGATTCCTTAACCTTGTACATGACAACGTTAGGATCATCACATAGATCATCTTCCGATGATGTATCATCATCTTCAGATTTTGTGTCAGAACTGTTCAAACTCGAGGTGGCGCTCTCAAAGCTTCCATCATCAGAATCATTCAGAACGTTTTCAACCACATTTTTGACCACCGCATTATTGTCATCATCTGATTTAGTGTAGATTACATCAATGTTCTCTGGAAACTCATTTTTCTTTTCAAATAACAACTCAATGTTGAGTGCCTTATCCATCCCATCAACAGTTTTGCGACAATATTTCTCGCATAGCGGTGGAGGAACATTGCTGTATTCTCTACCATTTTTCTTTTTAGACCTTTTATCATTTTCTTCCGACGAAATCGTGGGAAGAATATGATCGATGACATAACCATTAGTTGTGTAACTTCTTAAAAGTTGTTGAACATGTTCTATTTCAATTTTCATGTCCTGGAGTTGTTGTTTAGATTCGGCAATGGTGTTAATGTAAATATTTATTTCTTTTTGTTTATCCATTACCGTCCCTTTTAACATCCTCACAGTATCGTGTTGTTCAATATTATTTCTGTCGAGCCTGCCATAATCATCTTTCATTTTGTCATACGCTTCCTTCATTGTACGATAATCATATTTGAAATGTTCATTATGTACATTGAGTTCATCGATGATTTGTGATTTTTTGCCACATTTAGCACACGGCTCGGTACATTTTTGTGCAAGGTTTGACAACCTCTACAACTTGCACTTTGACAACTTCCTTTTCGACGATCTTTACCTTTGGACATACCTTGGTTAGATTCGCCATCATTGCTTTATTGGCAATGTACGTGAGGTTTTCAGCATTCACCTCTTGAGCAATATCAATGACATCTTCATTAATTGATTTCTCCTCAACCACTTGCTCCTGAGAACTTCCGTCAAAATCAACTGCAAAAATAGAAGTTGAATTAGGAGTTAATGCCTTGTGTCTTCATGTGAAGATAAGCCGCCTCTTCTTCCTGTTGTTGCAGATATTGTTCCAGTAGAATATTCTCCAGAGCTGCGTCTTCAACAGATATATCTTCGACAATCTCAACCATCAATGCAACTCCTGTCTTCTTTCCAATATATGAGTTCCAATCAAAACCATCATCTTCATTTGTAGCAAACATCGCCTTCTCGGTATTGTTGGATGATTTTTCGTGAATCTCAACTTGAGTCTTCTTTGGAAATGGTTTATACTGAAGAGACTTTTTGTAGTAATCACTTCCACTTCCGAACGGACTCTGATTACCGCTTGCCTCAACATTCTTACACTCTCTCTTGAAATGCCCCTTCTGTCGGCATCTAAAACAAGTGACTTTTGATTTATCAAACCCTAGCTTGTTGCTTGAATTTCCGATATCTCGGCCTATGAGCGCAACAAACTTTGTCACACTTCAAATGATAGAAGCTAAAGACCATTTTATATCCATGAGTTCAAGTTCTTCTTCGTCCACCTGATCGTAATCTTCTGTGGTCATTTCTGGATTGCCAATTTTCCCGACCATCAGACTTCCATACGATTCTAGAACTGTAGCGAGAAGAGTCATGTGTTGTTTAGCAACTTGCTCAGAAACAACATTGTTTAAGTTGACAGCAATGTTACGTTTGTACACATTCGGATCAGAATTTGTTTGTTGATTCTGATTTGCTTGACTCTAGTATGATGAATTTGAACCAGAGCTCGAAAACGAAGAAATCTGTGGACTTTGGTCATATTGTGGTTGATTCTCTGGAGAAGAATTCATATTTGCACTGAATGCTGTTTGAATCTTTGGGCTTGAAATGCTGTCTTGCATTCCATTCATGTCATACAAACCAACATCTTGAACAGTGTTAGCATTCTTCGACTTTGCGATCTTTAGAAGTTCCATTTCATGACCTTCAAGTTTGTCGATGAATGTAGACAGCTTGAAGAATTCCCAATTTGGACTTTCTTTTAATACCATAAGATATGTAGTCCATTCTCCGTCAGGTAACGCATCAGCAAGCTTGTCGACAAAAACGTTCAATCATCTGTTTCATTGTCTCGCCCTTCATCATGGTAAAAATATCGAATTCTTTCAAAATAAAAGCTTTTTTTACTTTTGATCATCTCTGCGCTTCCTTGGTATTTCTTTTGCAGTGATAACCATAGTTCTCTTGCAGTCGCGTATTCGGGCAATAAGATCAAAATATCCTCTTTAACGGATTGTATAATGAGACTAATCATCTTTTTCTCAGCAATGTACTCATCTTTTTGTATTATGGAGTACTTGTACTTCTCCAGAACTTGCTGGTTTTCGTCTAACTGAACGACATATCCTCTATCAATAACCACCCAGCTTTGGAAATGCATGGCTTGAACCCAATAACTGAACTTCTCCTTCCATCCTTCGTACTCGTCCATACTCATTAACTTCGGGGGTTTGACGGACGTGCCCATTTCGTTGTCAAGGTTGACTTGTTGTATCACATTGGCATTAGACGTACCCACTTCTGACATAAACGCTCTCTGAAGATCATCCATCTCGAATATCGACACACGTACAATGAAAATACTTTCGAACTTTGAAAATGATTAGAACAACTACAAGTTCGGTCGAACTTGTAGTGGATGTTTGAAGAATTTCAGTTTTACACACAAGTTCGGTCGAACTTATGTGTTTAAATTTGAAAATGATCCCTGAGACAACCTCAAGCGAACTTACAATTGAATTATAAGGAAACCTTTGCAAGTTCGGGCTAACTTAAGATAAAGTTTCCTGATTTTTATCAAGTTCGAGCGAACTTGATAAAATATCAATGAAAATTTAGTAAGTTCGAGGGAACTTAACAGAATTTCTATCAAAAACTCTCAAGTTCGAGCGAACTTGATAGAAAACCACTCAGAAAGTGAATTTCTAAGTCAAGTTCGGCCGAACTTGGGTTACAAGTTCGATCAAAGTGAGTTTAGAAAACATGGTTTTTGCAACAATTTGACACCAATTTGTTTGATTTTAGTCTCCAAACTCTCAGGGGTTTGTCTATGATGTATTTAACATGACATATTCAAATTTGGACAGAATTTTCCCGTAAATTCTTCATTTGAGTGTAAAAGTTAAGAAAATAAGAAGAATGGAGTAGAATTAGAGATGTTATTGTCTTGATATCAATCAAATCAGGCTATTCTAGCTCTGATACCACTTGTAGGACCGATCCTGAGAGCATAGGAACCTAGATTTGATATCTAATGTCCATAATAGCGGAAATATTATGACACGATTACCAAATAACAAGAACTAATCAGTTAAACGTCAATTTTTTTTTATAAACGTCAAGTCTCCATTTGACAGAGCTTCGCTACTTCAGAGCACAAAGTTACAAATGACAAGATCAAGCTAGCTATTATAGGATGCTAAGTTCGCTGGAGTGAGCATGAGTTCGGGCGAACTTGAATATGTCATGTTCGGCCGAACTTGACTTCACCAATCCATTCTCAAGCGAACTTGACCCCATATTTAATAAAAATACTTGATTTCGCTAGCCTATTCACATCTAATCTATACAGAGTCGATATAAGAATAAACATAGACATTCTGCACCAACAAAAGACATATATGTACTTGTCACACCCCAACCGATGACGGAAACATCAGAGTGACACGAAAACGAGATTGCAAGAAGCTTCATAACGCTATTTGTGTCGAATATTTAGTAATTAAATTTTACATTGTCTGAATTAGAATATAACAAATTTGAAATAATGATATAATCAAATATTCAATTAATTAAATTTCAACTCATTGATAAAGGTTTAATACAAAGATTGGAAGCAAGATACAACATGTTTGAAAATAAGTTACAATACAACAAGTTTTAAAGCTTAAATGCTTTTCTAGGCAAATCCTACTAGATTCCTTGCATCGTCAAACCTTGCAACATGTACTAAAAGCGTAGAATACAAAAGTATTGGCAAGCATACAGGTTTGAATTTAAGTATAAGACTAAAGTTTAACACAGTATAACTTGGCAATTTAGATTCGAATTTAGCATATGTAAACAATCTAAACATAATGAATAGCATGGATGTATAAGCTGGAACTAACACACGCAAACAAACGAGGCATAGCAAATACCATATGCATACACGTTGTATCTAACAGGCGTACCCAACCTAAACATAGCAAATAACGTATTCAATAAATTTAGTATTTAATTATAATCGATCACGCAAAGCGAGTTTTGTAGTGATACACGTTGCACCCAAAAATGCGTATAGCGTAAAAAGGGGTTGAGTATGCTCACATTTTACGAAGTGTCCTTTAGTATGTCGCGAAGTGTTAAAGAGTTTGACATCGCCAAGCCGAGATTATCATACATGTGTAAACGAAGGTAATGAAATGCGTTTAGAATAAATATACATTCATATATATATATATATATATATATATATATATGTTAAAAAAATTAATTCGGATCTGATAGACTCGTTTTATTATTTAACGCATTTTGTTTTAAGGATTTTTTACGGAAGACGGACAGGATTTCCTCTGTTTTTGGATGATCCTGACAACACAAGTTGTCGATATTTTGTCAAACCACAACAATAACAATTCGGCGCTTTAAAATATATCATTAACATGGATAATATGATGAACGTTGATCAAAATATCATCAACATGAATAATACTAGAGTCGGTACTCTAATGAACAAAAGTTTACATAAAAAATAATGAGGTTCACGATGTTAGAATCTTACCGAACTAGTGTTGATTGTTTGACCATAGTTGACCAGCTTCGACCAGGTTTGACCAAGCCTGAACCAAGTCTGACCCGAACTCTCAAACCTGACCCGTGTTGCGAAACCCCAACAGAACTGAGCATGACCCGAGCCAATATAACCCAATCCCAAACCGAATCAAAATAGGCCCCAGTTGACTGACCTGTACCAGAGCAACCGAATCCAGAACTGGAGCCGAAATGAAACCAAACTCAAGCGAATTCTGACCCAAACCGGAAACCAAGAGCTGAATCGAAACTGAGTCTGGTTCGATTACCACGAACCACGAATGTCATAACTGAGTGAAACTCGCACAAAATCAGATCTGTATGAATCGGGACTTGAACCTGAGCCACTCGCACCACTGCCGCTGTCGGCGTCGACCGGCGAGCCGCCGTTCACCACCTATTTTTCCGCCGCTGCTACTATTCTAGCTCCGTCGCCGCTGTTTAGGAGAGAGAGGGAGAGAGGAAAGTGAGGGGTTTGCAGGAGGGTGGTTGGTGTGTTGCCGGAGAAGGAAAGAATGGCCGGAGGAGAAGGATGGCCAATGGTTAACTGGTCACTACGGTTATACTGGGTTGTAGTCGAAGGAGTGTCAAGGAAAGGGGGTACAAGTGTTGGTGAAAAGGGGGGTTTGACCCGATTGTTAGACGCGGTTCACTGGAAAGACGGCGCCGGAACCCTAGTCCGACAGCCGGAATCCTTGAGGCAGGGAAAAGGGTGTTTGTGTGGCCAGATATGGGACTGGTTTTAGAGGGGAGAGGTGAGTGGTGAGTGTAGTTGGTTGGGATCCGCCGGAGATGTTTCCGGACTCTGGGATCCGACGGCCGGATCTGGTGAGAGAGATGAGAGGGATGAGTAGGGGCTAGGGTTTCTTATGAAGGAAGTGGATTTTAGGAGGTTTATAAAGGTAGGTTTTAGTGTGTGTTGGGCCTTAAGACCGTTAGCGGTTGGATTACGTTTCAAAGATCGTTTTCGCACCCGAATCATATTAAATGTCGTAATATTATTAGTTTAAGGTAGAAAATACCCTAAAACGTGTTAGGGGTTTGTTTTGGCGTTTACATCTTTTAATTACGTTAAAATCATGAAAAAGGGCGACGTTTGTCGCTTTTAATCTGTCTTTCGGTCTGGTTTCGACAGCAATTCAAAGGGGTGGAGTAACGACACGTATTTCTAAAAAGTATAAATTCACGGAAATACGAGGCGTTACAGTCTCCCCTACTTTAGGAAATTTCGTCCCGAAATTTATTCAAAAGGAAGGCGCTAGGGAAGATGGCATTTTTAAGTGTGTTCGGGTAGCAAAGGAGTATGAGGTCGCGAGCGATCAATGTTCGTATTCAATAGTAGAGACCACCGAATTTCTCATGGCACGTTTTCACGATAGTTCGGTAATGTGGTACGAACACTTATATATAGGAAGTACCAGCGGCGTATCCACCATGTTCATACCATATTTTGTTTGTTTCGCTAATCGATGCCATGTTATGTTCCATGTCACCAACAAGGTTTATTGATGTATTACGAGTGAGAATGATAGCGTATAGAAAATTAAGTACGTAAGCATGATTGGTAATTAAGTATGAGAGTCTATAGAGTATAAGTATAAGTATAAGTATAAGTATGAGTATGATTAAAATCTTTGATTAGTCTACATGTGATATTTAGTTAACTAGATTAACGCATTACTGGCATGCGATCTAACTGGTCAAACCATCGTGTCCGCAAGTATGTATGTACGGCATAACATGACCACAAATCCATGTGGCGGTGCGCTACTCCTATAGTGCTACACAAGCACTATACATGTTAAGGTGTGGCTTCTCACGAAGTTAATGATAAGTTGTCAATCCATCGTTTACGCAAGTACGAGGATCAGGTATGTATGGCATAACATGACCACAAATCCATGTGGTGGTGTGCTACTCCTATAGTGCTACACAAGCACTGTACATGTTAAGGTGTGGCTTCTCACGAAGTTAATGACAAGTTGTCAATCCATCGCTTCCACAAGTATGTATGAGTGATTGACTTAACATAACCACAAATCCATGTGGCGGTGTGCTACTCCTGGAGTGCTTCACATCACTACATATGTTAAGCTGTGGCTTCATCCAAGTTAATGACCAGTTTATCACATAAGGCTATCCAGTAATCCCGAATTAAGTATAACATATCAGCAAGCGTGTATTAATTTGTTGTGTAAAACGATGATTTTTTGAAATAACAAGGTAACAAGTATTAGATCGCATAAAAGATGAGTTAATATAAAAGGGAGGCTTGATAAATATTGGAGTGCTTCGGGTTTAGAAACTTCGACTATTCCAAAGTGAATCGTAAGTCCTTTCGAATTAGGGAGACACGTTTTGGCCGAATAAGTAAAATACTCTCGTTGCCATGCGATTAACGGTATTCTACCCTTCCAGTTAATACATGTCTCTAATTTATCAAAAATACGAAACATTGGCGAGATTGAAAAAAATCGAAGAGCGGGACCAGTCATCAAGGTGTGGATATGAATCCTAGCTTGACAATTTCGTCCCTAAAATGTGGTTTTTTGAATGAAACAAGATAAAATCCCGACTCATCAATAAGGAACCACTAGATTATAAAATGGAAATTATCCATCAAGGTATGGATATCACTCCTGACTTGATGTTGAATTCGCATAAAATACATGTAAGGTGGATTGAAATTTGTCACAAAGGGCGGGAATCACCCCTATTTTGATTAGTTATTTCGATTGTGGAATAAGAGTATCATCAAGTATGTGTATCGTGTAGATGTTTTAGTAAAGACACGTATATTTAAATAAAAGAAGAGGTAGAAAACAATTAGGAAGAATTAACATTTTATGCAAAAAGAATCAAGAATGGTCGAAATTTTGTACTTAAACTATAGACTAGGTCGAACATGGCAATTCTACCTAGTTCACTATAGTTATGGCTCTGGTACCAATCTATCACACCCAACCGATGGCGGAAACATCAGAGTGAGACGAAAACGAGATTGCAAGAAGCTTCATAACGCTATTTGTGTCGAATATTTAGTAATTATATTTTACATTGTTTGAACTAGAATATAACAAAATTGAAATAATGATATAATCAAATATTCAATTAATTAATTTCATCTCATTTATAAAGGTTTAATACAAAGATTGAAAGCAAGATACAACATGTTTGAAAATAAGTTACAATACAACAAGTTGTAAAGCTTAAATGCATTTCTAGGAAAATCCTACTAGATTCCTTGCATTGTCAAACCCTGCAAGATGTATTAAAAGCGTAGATCGAGAGTATTGGTAAGCATACAAGTTTGAATTTAAGTATAAGACTAAAGTTTAACACAATATAACTTGGCAATTTAGATTCGAATTGAATTTAGCATATGTAAACAATCCAAACATAATAAATAGCATGGATGTATAAGTTGGAACTAACACACGGAAACAAACGAGGCATAACAAATATCGTAGGCATACAAGTTGTACCTAACAGGTGTAAACAACCTAAACATAGCAAATAATGTATTAGATAAATTTAGTATTTAATTATAATCGATCACGCAAAGTGAGTTTTGTAGTGATACAAGTTGCACCAAAAAATGCGTATCGCGTAAAACGGGGTCGAGTATGCTCACATTTTACGAAGTGTCCCTTAGTATGTCGCGAAGCGTTGAAGAGTTTGACATTGCAAAGCCGAGATTATCATACATGTATAAACGAAGGTAATGAAATGCGTTTAGAATAAACATACATTTTATATATATATATATAAATAATATATATATATATATATACATATATATATATATATATATATATATATATAATTTTCTTTAAAAATTAATTCGGATCCGATAGACTCGTTTCATTATTTAACGCATTTTGTTTTAAGGATTTTTACGTAAAACGGATAGAGTTTCCTCTATTTTTGGACGATCCCGACAACATAAGTTTTCGATATTTTGTCAAAACACAACAATAACAATTCGGCGCTTTAAAATATATCATTAACATGGATAATATGATGAACGTCGATCAAAATAACATCAACATGAATAATACTAGAGTCGGTACTATAATTAAAAAAAATTACATAAAAAAATAATGAGGTTTACGACGTTAGACTCTTACCGAACTCGTGTTGATTGTTTGACCACAGTTGACCAACTTTGACCAGGTTTGACCAAGCCCGCACCAAGTCTGACCCGAACTCTCAAACCTGACCCATGTCGTGAAACCCGAACAGAACTGAGCATGACCCGAGCCATTATGACCCAATCCCAAACCGAATCAAAATAGGCCTGAGTTGACTGACCTGTACCGGAGCAACCAAATCCAGAACTGGAGCCTAAGATGGGACTGGTTTTATAGGTGAGTGGTGAGTGTAGGTGGTTGGGTTCCGCCGGAGATGTTGCCGAACTCCAGGATCCGTTGGCCGGATCTGATAAGAGAGATTAGAGGGATGAGTAGGGGCTAGGGTTTCTTATGAAGGAGGTGGAGTTTAGGAGGTTTATAAAGGTAGGTTTTAGTGTGTGTTGGGCCTTAAGCCCGTTAGCGGTCCGATTACGTTTCAAAGCTCGTTTTCGCACCCGAATCACATTAAATGTCGCAACATTATTAGTTTAAGGTTGAAAATACCCTGAAACGTGTTAGGGGTTGGTTTTGGCGTTAACGTCTGTTAATTACGTTAAAATCACAAAAAAGGGCGGCGTTTGTCGCTTTTAATCTGTCTTTCGGTCCGGTTTCGACGGCAAATCAAACGGGTGGAGTAACGACACGTATTTCTAAAAAGTATAAATTAACGGAAATACGAGATGTTACAGTACTTATATTTAAAAAAATAACAAACTAAAAAAAAATAAAAATAAAAACTTAAACTAAATCCATCCCCAAAGTCTTCATTCCCATAGATGATACCCACCATCTCCAGGAGAAGTGTCTTACTCCCTGTGTTTTCTTTTGTTGGTATGAGGGCTGCAATGTGTTGATCCTCCTGAGGAACTACCCGGGCTTTGACATATGTTGTTGGAACTCCTCCAAAGTCCAGTTGTGAGGTTATCACCTTCATCAAGAATCTTGGGTAAATGAGGAAAGGACGAGCTCCCAATGTCACACCCTCAATTTCCACTTGCGGAGTTTTACCGCGAGGCGTGTGAACAAACCAGAATCTGAAACACTAGTACGTCGAACGACTCTATATGATTTGATTATACGTTTTCCAAAATTGTTCTTTGTAGATTTTATATCAATTACCAATATTTAGCAGAGCATTAGTTTTAAAGTTTGAGCGGAAGCATAAATAAGTAATGATGCGGGCGCCAACACAAACGCCAAAACAACTTGAAAAATCCCAAAACAATACTAATAAATAAGACTCTATAATGATGTCTTGTTCAATGCATGTGCGTGCACCTAGAGCTCCTAGCGTCCTGAGAAACATGTAAAGAAACAAGTGTCAACATTAAAGATGAGTGAGTTCACAGGTTTTCATAAAATCGTTTGTTCAGTTATAGTTTGTTACTCCGTTATCCCCAACCCGGGATAACTAATCAGTTCCACTATTCCAATCCCGGAATAATAAGTTGTTGCATCCAATATTCCCAAACCGGAATATTAAGTTGTTGTTTCCATTATCCCCAACCCGGGATAATAAGTTGATGTTTCCAATATTCCAAACCCGGAATATTAAGTTGTCCCGTAATTAAGTTCAATATTAATGTATATAGGTAGCTAGCCTAAAGTCATGTCACTAAGTGTTCGCGATCGAAGCTGACAGTTGTGCCTCCGTTTTGCCAGGCCTATCACATGACCATGGCGATGTTAGGCCAATCATACACCCGTTGACCATACCCGGTCAGCTAGCGCGACTAGCTCGGATGGGGCTCGTCAGACCCAGTAGTACTACTTATAATTCCCCCGCTATTTAACCCAAATACTAACGATCCGAGGAGATTGTCGAGGACTTAAGTGATAAAGCTGCATAGTGACCATAACATTACATTAACATTAACTTAGTTACCGTATAGTTATGTGACGTTAGATTCGTATAACGTAAAGAGTTTGAGTTTGAGAGTGTATACATGTTTCTCCCCCTGTTGTTTAAAAACCGTATAAAGTTAGGGGCCGTGAACTCACCTTTATTTGCTCGGTTAGTGTAGCAAAGATGTTATAAGAGATGGGACCGCTAGTTGCGTCCTAACAAACCAATTAATTCCACGTCAGTGTGTAATCACACCAATACAAATTCCACACGCAATTTACTCACAAAGTGATACACACAAACAACATATCTAACACTCAAACATGCATGCAAGTATTCTCATGTGATCATAGTAATCAAACAACTTATCATGAACATATTCCAAATCCATGCAACACTTTAATGCATAAAATCACAAGTTAACAACTTTCTGCTTAACACTCAATTATTCAGCTGTTTTCTAGGATTTTTATAAAATAGTTCCAGCATTCTAAAAATTCCCATATTTTTACAGTAGGTGCCATTTATACGATAGAAATTTATATAATTTTTCTAAGTCCTGAATCTCTACCAATTAACCATCAATATTAATTCCCTAAGCTGCAGTCAGATTTACCGCTTTCTGACTGCAGTCCACGGAAGAATTTATTTAAAAATCACTGATTGTCCGATTAACGAAATTCCAGTTGGAGTTGCCCGGAAATTTCTATACCTAGTTTCTGTACAAAAATCATGACTCAACTCTCTACTGATTTTAAAATCTAGCTTGATAAACAACCAACAAAATTCCAGAATTTTAACAGCTTTACCTACTGAACTTGTTTAGCCCTTTAAAAATATCAAACGATTTCAGAAAATTATGAATCCAGCGCCATTAGATTCCTTATTCAAATCTCTACGTTCTAGACATAAGAAAATCCGTTTTTCGACAACTAACGACCAAGTTACAGCCAGATGAAATCGGCTGTAACTTTCACTCAGCTTCCTGTTTCAGCATGTTATTATTATAAACTCGTGTAATCCCGTTCATGCGATTAATCTAAGTGATCAAGAACTGATTTCTAGTCCTAGATTAATACTAATAACCTATCCATGCAAACCCTTCTCAATACTTTAGTTTTTATACGCAAATCACAGCCTATACATTCAGCTTTCAAACAACATTCAACCTAGTGTAAACAATCCGAAACAATAAGATTATTCAATGTAAACATCATCAACAAATCGGCTAATCTAACATCTCATTCAATCATGCTTGGCAATCTTATATGTTCCGAAAACTATCATAACTATAAACAAAGATTAACTCAGCCGATTTCATTCATCAAATATCGTCCGAAACAACTAACCATTCAAGCATATACATATCCGAAGCAACTAATCATTCAAGTACATAAATATATATATCCGAACATGATCTCAAATCAAACATGATCCTAACCTTGAGTCACTAGACAAACGGGCCGAGATGTGGACAAAGGCGACTCGGCTGCTGCTTGCTGCGACCGAGAGAAAGCAAAAAAAACTGATCTTGCGATCTAGACTGAATGGGACTGGAGATAACCGGCTGTTAACGACCGAGAGAATGGCTAAGCTGTTTGTGATCGTGATGGAGTGTATCAAAACTGATCTGGCGATCAAGGGAGCAAGTAAAAGGGTTGTTATGCGACTGAGATGATGAAAACAAAACTGATCCCGATCGGTTAGAAGGAGGAAAGGGAGCTGCCGACGGCAGTTTTGGTCTAGGGTTTTGTGAATTCTGAATTGAGCATGCATTGTTGATATATATAGGCAAGGAGAGAGATGAGGGTTGCGGTTTTAGATAAACACTCGTGGCCGAGGGACTTGGGTTGGTTTGGTTTGGGTTTGGGTCTTGCGGCCGAGAGATTAAGGTTACGGTTGGGTTTGTGTATTGTGGCCGAGAATCTTGGGTTGGGTTTTATCTTGCGGCTATGGTTGGTTTGGTTTTGATCTTGTGGTTTCGAGTTTGATCTTGCGGCCAAGTAATAGAATGAGTTTTCAGTTTAGGTTTGATCTTTGATTCTTGTTCTCTTTTGGCCGAAGACTTGGGTTCCAAGTTTCCTAGTTTCACACAGGGTTCGGTTTGTGTGCATATTTACAATAATTACTTAATAACTAAACAATCACATAAACACTCATCACGTATTCATTCACGTTTAATACTTAGCACGCATATTATTCGACAAGTGTCACGTATAATTTATCCGAAAAACCCGGGATATCACATTATCCCCATGTTGAAAGAATTTTCTGTCGATCTCGTGCCGCCGCCATGCGGTTTCTGATTTGTACAATCTTTTCAGTAGCCTCAAGTATTAACTCAGGGCCTGTGAGTTGACTGTCACCGACTTCTGCCCAGCAGACCGGTGATCTACATTTACGACCGTATAATGCCTCAAATGATGCTGCCGAAATACTCGTGTGATAGCTGTTGTTATATGAGAATTCTACTAGAGGCAGGTGAATTTCCCAATTATTTCCGAAGTCCACTACGCATGCCCTAAGCATGTCTTCCAAGGTCTGTATGGTCCTTTCGCTTTGACCATCAGTCTGAGGGTGATAAGCTGTGCTCATATCCAAGCGTGTTCCCAACGCTTTCTGGAGTGACTGCCAGAAGTTTGACGTGAAGCGAGCATCTCTATCTGATATGATGGACGTTGGCACTCCGTGCCGAGAAACTACTTCCTTAATGTAGATGCGAGTCAACTTCTCCATCTTATCTGTTTCTTTAATAGCTAGGAAGTGTGCGGACTTAGTCAAACGATCCACAATCACCCAGATGGTATCGCAACCACCCAAGGTTCGCGGGAGTTTAGTGATAAAATCCATGGAGATCTGATCCCATTTCCACACTGGGATCTCAGGTTGTTGGAGTAGCCCCGATGGCTTTTGATACTCCACCTTGACTTTTGCACAAGTCAAACATCTACTCACGTAGGTGGCTATATCGGCTTTCATGTTGGGCCACCAATACGCAACTTTAAGGTCTTGATACATCTTATCCGAACCCGGATGGATAGAGTATCAAGATTTGTGAGCTTCATCCATGACTAGCTCTCTGAGGTTCCCGTAGAGAGGTACCCATATGCGATTCATGAAATACCGGGCTCCATTGGGCTTTACTTCCCAATCGCGTTCCATTTTTCCACTGATTCAGCTTTGATGTTTTCCTCCTTAACTGCTTCTAACTGGGCGTCGCGTATTTGATCGGGTAGCCCCGAATGAATAGTGAGTTGTAGTGCTCGTACACGACGAGGTTTCAAGTGTTCCTTCCTGCTGAGGGTATCAGCTACCACGTTAGCTTTACCTGGGTGATACCGAATGGCACACTCATAATCGTTCAAGAGTTCGACCCAGCGACGCTGTCGCATGTTCAACTCCTTCTGATCAAAGATGTGCTGGAGGCTTTTGTGGTCAGTGAAGATTGTGCACTTCGTTCCATAAAGGTAGTGTCTCCAAATCTTAAGTGCAAACACTACTGCTCCCAATTCTAAGTCATGCGTCGTGTAGTTCTTCTCGTGAACTTTCAGCTGTCGTGACGCATACGCGATGACCTTATCGCGTTGCATGAGTACGCATCCCAATCCTTGAATGGAAGCATCACAATACACTACAAAGTCATCTGTCCCTTCCGGCAAGGACAGAATGGGTGCACTGCAAAGTTTCTGCTTCAGCAGTTGAAATGCTGCTTCTTGCTTGTCACCCCAATTATACTTGATACCTTTCTGGGTGAGGGTAGTAAGCGGTTGTGCAATCTTTGAAAACCCCTCGATGAAGCGTCTGTAGTAACCAGCCAATCCTAAGAATTGGCGGATTTCCGTCGGTGTCTTAGGTGCTTCCCAGTTTTTGATGGCTTCAATCTTGGCAGGGTCTACGTGGATACCCTTTTCATTCACGACGTGCCCGAGAAACTGAACTTCCCGGATCCAGAAATCACACTTCAAGAGCTTGGCATATAGCTTTTCCTGTTGAAGTAATCCTAGCAGTAATCGTAGGTGCTCAGCATGCTCTTCTTTACTTTTGGAGTAGATGAGTATGTCATCGATGAACACAATGACAAATTTGTCGAGGTATGGTTTACACACGCGGTTCATGAGGTCCATGAATACCGCAGGTGCGTTAGTGAGACCGAATGGCATGACCAAGAACTCGTAATGGCCATACCGAGTGCGAAATGCTGTCTTAGCGATATCCTCCTCCCTGACGCGTAGCTGATGATAACCGGACCGTAAATCAATCTTAGAGTAGTAACTTGACCCTTGCAGTTGGTCGAATAGATCGTCGATGCGAGGTAACGGGTATCGGTTCTTGACTGTAACCTTGTTGAGTTCCCTATAGTCGATGCACATGCGGAAAGTCCCGTCCTTTTTTTGACAAACAGGACTGGAGCTCCCCATGGCGAAACGCTTGGTCGGATAAATCCTTTTTCTAGCAGCTCTTGAAGTTGGGTAGACAGCTCCTGCAGCTCGGCTGGAGCTAGGCGGTATGGAGCCTTGGCGATGGGAGTTGCATTGCTTGCCAATTCGATTTCAAACTCCAATTGTCGATGTGGTGGAAGACCAGGTAGTTCTTCTGGGAATACATCGGAAAAATCACGGACGACAGGGATGTCTTCTATACGTTTCTCGTCCTTAGGCTGTTCGGTAATTAGTGCGAGTAAAGCGAAGGAATTCTTTTTCCGAAGATACTTCTGCGCTTGCATAAATGAGATAATGTTGGTGACGGCGCTTGCCTTGTCGCCTTGTACCGTCAGGATTTCGTCGTTCGTGAGTGGAATACGGATAGACTTTTTGAAGCAGAGAACTTCAGCCCGGACGTCGGATAGCCAGTCCATTCCGACTACCACGTCAAAACTACCCAGGGTAGTTGTCATCAGATCGATGGTAAAAGTGTGGCCCGCGAGTTTGAGTTGACAGCCGGATACGATTTGGGTCACATCTACCGATTTACCATTGGCTAATTCTATCACATAAGGGGTCTCTAATGGTTTAAGCGTGAGATTTAGGTTCTTCCTAAAAGACTCAGATATAAAGCTCCTATCCGCACCCGTATCAAAAAGCACAGAAGCAAAATGTTCATTAAGGGGAAACTTACCGGTGACCACGTTCGTGTCGTTTCTGGCCTCTCCGCGGCCCAATGTAAATGCGCGACCTTTGGCACCTCCTATGCCACCGTTCCCATTATTGTTGTTGTTATTATTGTTGTGGTTGTTTCCACATTATTGTTGTTATTGCGCAACTGTGGGCAGTCTTTTCTGAAATGAGCGGTGCTACCACACTGATAGCATCCCCGGTTTATACCCTGCTGCTGACCTTGGGGCTGATTCTGATTTTGTCGGGACATAATTTCCCCACGACAATCCCTTGCCGCATGTCCCATCTTGCCACATCTTTGGCAGCGATTTCCGGCACAAGGGCCGTTATGATGGAGATTACAGCGGTTGCACTGCGGCTTTCGACCTACATAACCGCCTGCATTCTGGTTGTTGTTGTTGTTGTAGTTGTTGTTGTAGTTGCTGTTGTTGTTGGAACGATTTTGATGACCCCAGTGGCTGTGGTAGTGATTGAACCGTTTCTGGTTCCCTTGCTGTGGATGAGGTGACGAAGACTGTCGAATGGTGGAGTCTTCAAACTTTCTTTTGTTATTTGAGGCAACTTCAGTGGTACCCCGTGCTGGCAGTTTCTTCTGTTCCACCGCTTTATCGGTGAGTTTGTGAGCCAATCGGATTGCTTGATGTTCTGTTACAGGGTTACTAGCCATTACCATGCCCTGAATTTCCGGAACCAGACCCCCGAGATAGAACTCGAGTCTTTTCTCCACCGTGTTGGCCAATTCAGGACACAGAAATACCAAGTCATGGTGTTTTGCGGTGTAAGCCTCAATTTCCGATCCCACCATCTTGTGGTTCCATAGAGCTTGCTCTAACTGTTGCACTCTGTCTCGTGGACAGTACTCCTCTTTAATCAGGGCCTTGAACTAAGTCCATGCCATTGCATTTGCAGCTAACAGTCCACGTGTTTGGACTTGGGCATTCCACCATGTCAGTGCCCCCTCTTCCAGTGTTGAGGCGGCGTATTTGACCTTGTTGGCCTCTAAGCAGTTGCACATTTCAAAACAGATTCCGACTTTTCAATCCAGCGGACCAATCCAATGGGTCCTTCCGCCCCGAGAACTTGCTTGGCTTTGCGTCAAGGAACATCTTATAGGGATTAAAGCCCCCTCCTGCTGACAGAGAACAGGAAGTCAGCAAGGAATTGTACTAGCCTCACTATTAGATTTTCACGCGAAAACTTAATAATGGTTACCTGCCGGCTGGTTCTGAACACCCGCTAATGCTGCGTTCACATGCTCCTGAATCATGGCAGCTAGCTCTTCGGGCGTCAAGTTAAGGTTTCCACGTCTTCCAGTCGCCATTTAGATCTTCGAAACACAACATAAACACACTCCGATAAGTCTATATATCCAATAGAGTTATCCTACTTCGTACTTTAATAATTATTAAGTTATGTCAACTCAATATGTTAAATAGTCAAAAGAAATACTTGATTAACTGAAATCTCAACGTCTTACAAAAGTGCAAATCAAACATACGAATTCACTATAAAGTCTCAAGTTTAAATACAAGTGGAAAATAATAAACTGAAGGAAAACAAATAATATAAACGAGACGTGTCAGTCGTCTACGTCTCCATCCCCCAAGTCACTGTCGTTGCCGTCATCCTGTGCGGCATTTCCAGCTTCCTCAGCTGGGTCCTCCTCCTGATCCTCTTCAGGATCCTCCTCTGGATCCTCTTCTGGATCCTCCTCTTCCGGCACTGGAGGGGCAGGTGCTGGTTCAAGTGCTTGATTTTGCAGTTCCTGAATGTTCCAACTATTTTCCAGGACTCTGTCCTCAAGCCAGTCAGCTCTTATCTGCTCAGCACGCAGATCTCTGGCTATGGTGTTACGAGCTATCTTACTCGTACGATGTTCTTCCTCGAGCGAGTCGGTCTTTCCTGTAAGGTGTCGGATCATCCATCCTTGTGCTAAGATGGTTTCCTGCATTCTTTCTAACTGTTTTTGTTGTGTATGCACTAGGATTCTAAGCATGTCAATTCCTATTTCTACAGGATTAACCGGTTCAACCGGTACAGCAATAGTTGGGCGTAAAGACGACTCCTCCCCAGAGCGAGCCTTTTCCTCGCCGCTGAGCGTGTCTCCACGCCATAAGGTGGTATGAGTTCCACCATTGGTGCCTTTCCTGGTGCCCTTGGTGGCGTAAGTCTGTCGGACGATGATGACATTGCCTGTTAGGTCGTGTAGTTAGTTATGAGTTGGTTTCATTTCTTATTATAAAGGCATAATCTACTAAACACAGTTTTGGTATATTGCATAATAATTCGGTGCCAAACTAAGTCTAGTGTCGTGATATCAGCTATAGTTTAGGTCTACTCTAATGCAAACCTGGTTCTCTATAGCTAGTAGCTCTGATACCAATCTGTCACACCCTCAATTTCCACTTGCGGAGTTTTACCGCGAGGCGTGTGAACAAACCAGAATCTGAAACACTAGTACGTCGAACGACTCTATATGATTTGATTATACGTTTTCCAAAATTGTTCTTTGTAGATTTTATATCAATTACCAATATTTAGCAGAGCATTAGTTTTAAAGTTTGAGCGGAAGCATAAATAAGTAATGATGCGGGCGCCAACACAAACGCCAAAACAACTTGAAAAATCCCAAAACAATACTAATAAATAAGACTCTATAATGATGTCTTGTTCAATGCATGTGCGTGCACCTAGAGCTCCTAGCGTCCTGAGAAACATGTAAAGAAACAAGTGTCAACATTAAAGATGAGTGAGTTCACAGGTTTTCATAAAATCGTTTGTTCAGTTATAGTTTGTTACTCCGTTATCCCCAACCCGGGATAACTAATCAGTTCCACTATTCCAATCTCGGAATAATAAGTTGTTGCTTCCAATATTCCCAAACCGGAATATTAAGTTGTTGCTTCCATTATCCCCAACCCGGGATAATAAGTTGATGTTTCCAATATTCCAAACCCGGAATATTAAGTTGTCCCGTAATTAAGTTCAATATTAATGTATATAGGTAGCTAGCCTAAAGTCATGTCACTAAGTGTTCGCGATCGAAGCTGACAGTTGTGCCTCCGTTTTGCCAGGCCTATCACATGACCATGGCGATGTTAGGCCAATCATACACCCGTTGACCATACCCGGTCAGCTAGCGCGACTAGCTCGGATGGGGCTCGTCAGACCCAGTAGTACTACTTATAATTCCCCCGCTATTTAACCCAAATACTAACGATCCGAGGAGATTGTCGAGGACTTAAGTGATAAAGCTGCATAGTGACCATAACATTACATTAACATTAACTTAGTTACCGTATAGTTATGTGACGTTAGATTCGTATAACGTAAAGAGTTGAGTTTGAGAGTGTATACATGTTTCTCCCCCTGTTGTTTAAAAACCGTATAAAGTTAGGGGCCGTGAACTCACCTTTATTTGCTCGGTTAGTGTAGCAAAGATGTTATAAGAGATGGGACCGCTAGTTGCGTCCTAACAAACCAATTAATTCCACGTCAGTGTGTAATCACACCAATACAAATTCCACACGCAATTTACTCACAAAGTGATACACACAAACAACATATCTAACACTCAAACATGCATGAAAGTATTCTCATGTGATCATAGTAATCAAACAACTTATCATGAACATATTCCAAATCCATGCAACACTTTAATGCATAAAATCACAAGTTAACAACTTTCTGCTTAACACTCAATTATTCAGCTGTTTTCTAGGATTTTTATAAAATAGTTCCAGCATTCTAAAAATTCCCATATTTTTACAGTAGGTGCCATTTATACCATAGAAATTTATATAATTTTTCTAAGTCCTGAATCTCTACCAATTAACCATCAATATTAATTCCCTAAGCTGCAGTCAGATTTACCGCTTTCTGACTGCAGTCCACGGAAGAATTTATTTAAAAATCACTGATTGTCCGATTAATGAAATTCCAGTTGGAGTTGCCCGGAAATTTCTATACCTAGTTGCTGTACAAAAATCATGACTCAACTCTCTACTGATTTTAAAATCTAGCTTGATAAACAACCAACAAAATTCCAGAATTTTAACAGCTTTACCTACTGAACTTGTTTAGCCCTTTAAAAATATCAAACAATTTCAGAAAATTATGAATCCAGCGCCATTAGATTCCTTATTCAAATCTCTACGTTCTAGACATCAAAAAATCCGTTTTTCGACAACTAACGACCAAGTTACAGCCAGATGAAATCGGCTGTAACTTTCACTCAGCTTCCTGTTTCAGCATGTTATTATTATAAACTCGTGTAATCCCGTTCATGCGATTAATCTAAGTGATCAAGAACTGATTTCTAGTCCTAGATTAATACTAATAACCTATCCATGCAAACCCTTCTCAATACTTTAGTTTTTATACGCAAATCACAGCCTATACATTCAGCTTTCAAACAACATTCAACCTAGTGTAAACAATCCGAAACAATAAGATTATTCAATGTAAACATCATCAACAAATCGGCTAATCTAACATCTCATTCAATCATGCTTGGCAATCTTATATGTTCCGAAAACTATCATAACTATAAACAAAGATTAACTCAGCCGATTTCATTCATCAAATATCGTCCGAAACAACTAACCATTCAAGCATATACATATCCGAAGCAACTAATCATTCAAGTACATAAATATATATATCCGAACATGATCTCAAATCAAACATGATCCTAACCTTGAGTCACTAGACAAACGAGCCGAGATGTGGACAAAGGCGACTCGGCTGCTGCTTGCTGCGACCGAGAGAAAGCAAAAAAAACTGATCTTGCGATCTAGACTGAACGGGACTGGAGATAACCGGCTGTTAACGACCGAGAGAATGGCTAAGCTGTTTGTGATCGTGATGGAGTGTACCAAAACTGATCTGGCGATCAAGGGAGCAAGTAAAAGGGTTGTTATGCGACTGAGATGATGAAAACAAAACTGATCCCGATCGGTTAGAAGGAGGAAAGGGAGCTGCCGACGGCAGTTTTGGTCTAGGGTTTTGTGAATTCTGAATTGAGCATGCATTGTTGATATATATAGGCAAGGAGAGAGATGAGGGTTGCGGTTTTAGATAAACACTCGTGGCCGAGGGACTTGGGTTGGTTTGGTTTGGGTTTGGGTCTTGCGGCCGAGAGATTAAGGTTACGGTTGGGTTTGTGTATTGTGGCCGAGAATCTTGGGTTGGGTTTTATCTTGCGGCCGAGAGACTAGAATGGTTGGTTTGGTTTTGATCTTGTGGTTTCGAGTTTGATCTTGCGGCCAAGTATTAGAATGAGTTTTAAGTTTAGGTTTGATCTTTGATTCTTGTTCTCTTTTGGCCGAAGACTTGGGTTCCAAGTTTCCTAGTTTCACACAGGGTTCGGTTTGTGTGCATATTTACGATAATTACTTAATAACTAAACAATCACATAAACACTCATCACGTATTCATTCACGTTTAATACTTAGCACGCATATTATTCGACAAGTGTCACGTATAATTTATCCGAAAAACTCGGGATATCACACCCAAGAGGTTTGCCCTAAAGTCATTCGTCAGATAGGAGGAGTAGTTGTAAGGGAGATGGTTTACCAGTGCGTGATTGGGATCCATCAACCTCCTAGTGATCTCATACCAATTAGAAGTTTTCCTTGTGAAGCAAAAGGCAAACTGGGTTACAAAGAACTACCATGGTTCAATGAACCCGCTTTTGAAGATGGGGACTCTTTCTTGAGGGTCATGGTATCCCATCATAGCCAATGTGGTTTGCCTGTCTTCAAAGGAGAAGGTGGTTAGGGGACAATCATCATGCAGCTGGAGAGCTTCTGTGATAGTGTACTGATTTAAACAAATGAGCCTGTCTCCCATCACCCATCCTGCAATGGTGGTTAGCCTCCCATCGTCTATAACCAAGCGTGCAGACTTCCAGAATTCTTGAAGGAGTTCCGGACACACTTGAACATGAATGGAGAGTGCAAAAGCTATTGGACTGCTCAAAAGCATGTTCAATATTGTAGAGCACCCAACGTAGTTTGGTCCATCTACATTCATTCTCACTCTTGCATTGTGCCTTCGGAAGTAAGGCATAGGGAATCCGCTTCCATAAATCCTTTGCATGGTGAAGTTGTTTTTGAAATATGAGGGTTAGGGTTTGTAAGTGAAGAAGACGAGTGATAGAAAATTTCTAGGTGAAATTGTACAAGCAAGTGTGTTTATATTTAAAACAATGAGCATATGCGTTAAATGTATCCACCGGTTAAGATCCTTCTACTCCACTTTAAGATATCGTGTCATATTTGTTAGAGCTAAAAATTGCCATATTCTCCCTCCGCATTTAAGAATAGGCGGCACCCTAGTCTTTCAATTTTCTGTTGAGGGGACAGGTGTAACCTTCCTTTCCTTTAACCGTGCTGAGTAAGCGTGTGAAACGGATGTGATGGGGGTAAAAAAATAAAATAAAATAATGGAGACCTTAGTGAATTATCTCTATGACGTATACATCTCTCATGTATTTGATAATTCCAAGTTAGCGGAAAGTAACTATTATACAAAAGTTATCTATGATAACATAAAAAATTAAAAATATATATATACAAGATATGTGTGCATGCATGGTACAAAGAAGGTATGTGATGGTGACACATAAAAAATTGTTTTGTTTCTGATGGATTGATCAGATTTCTGATCTATTCAATAGAAACTTCTCAATTGTCAACTCTTGTTTAATTTCATCAGAAAAATTTGTGGATAGACTTGCTTCATTGTATCTCTTATTTATCATTCCCAATTTGTTGATCAGATAGTTATGTCTTTTCTCATCCAATGGTTTTGTAAAAATATCAGCAAATTGGTTTTCTGTTGGAGCAAAATACATTTCTATGTTTCCCTTTTCCACATGATCTTCTATGAAGTGATACCTGACATCAATGTGCTTGGTTTTTGAGTGGTGAACAAGATTTGAAGTTATAGCTATTGCACTCTTGGAATCACACAAGATTTGTATCTTTGTTAGATTCACTCCATAATCGTTGAATCGTGTTTGCATCCACAAAACTTGTGAACAACAACTTACTGCTGCTACATATTCTGCTTCAGCTATAGAGGTGAAACACAATTTTGTTTCTTGCTTGTCCAACATACTAGCTTTTCTCCTAGCATCTGACAAGCACCAGATGTGCTTTTTCTGTCCAGTTTACAACCTGCATGATCTGCATCTGAATATGCACTTAGGTCTAAACTGGTCCCCTTAGGTTACCATAAGCCATGGTCAGATGTGCCTTTTAGATACTTAAAAACCCTTTTTACTGTCTTTAAGTGAGATTCTTTAGGATTACACTGATATCTAGCCAAAAAGCATGTTGAAAACATCATGTCAGGTCTACTGGCTGCTAGATATGAGAGTGATCCAGTTATCCCTCTGTAGGTTTTAAGATCTACATTTGCACCATCAGGATCAAAATCTAACTTATTTCCTGTGGCCATTGGAGTTTTTGATGATGAGCAATTTTCTAATGAATTTTTTTTCAAAATGGTTGATTGATTCAAAAATATTCCATCAGATTCTTGTTTTACTTGGAGACCTAAAAAGAAACTTAATTCTCCCATCATGCTCATCTCAAAGTTACTTATCATTAGTTTTTCGAACTTTTTACAGTGATTTCTATTGGTTGATCCAAATATTATGTCATCAACATATATTTGTACCAACAGAGTGTGCCCTTTGTGTGTTTTTAGAAACAGAGTTGTGTCTATAGTACCTTTGGTAAAACCTGATTGGATCAAAAAGTTTGAAAGAGTTTCATACCATGCTCTTGGAGCTTGCTTCAACCCATACAAGGCTTTGTTTAGTTTATAAACATGTTTTGGAAATTTTGGATCAACAAAGCCCTCTGGTTGCTGCACATATACTTCTTGATCAATCTTACCATTCAGAAAAGCTGACTTGACATCCATTTGAGCTTGCTTCAACCCATACAAGGCTTTGTTTAGTTTATAAACATGTTTTGGAAATTTTGGATCAACAAAGCCCTCTGGTTGCTGCACATATACTTCTTGATCAATCTTACCATTCAGAAAAGATGACTTGACATCCATTTGATAGATTTTGAAGCCTTTTCAAGCTGCATAAGCAAGAAAGATTCTAACTGCCTCCAGTCTTGCTACTGGTGCAAAAGTTTCATCATAGTCAATTCCGTCTTTTTGACAGTACCCTTTTACTACCAATCTAGCTTTGTTTCTTGTAATTATTCCTTGTTCATCAGATTTGTGTCTCAATACACATTTGACCCTATGACTGATTTATCACTTGGTCTAGGTACTAGATTCCATACTTGACTTCTTTCAAACTGATCAAGCTCTTTTTGCATAGATTGAACCTATTCTGGATCTTTGAGTGTTTCATTTGTTCTTTTTGGTTCAGTTAGGCTTAAGAAACCAGCATGAAGACATTCATGGACAGTTGTTGATCTTGTTTTAACATAACACCATCTTGAGGGTTTCCTATGATATTTTCTGTTGAGTGACCCTTTATCCATCTTGTAGTAGTATTTGTTGGATTTGAGGATGGATTTTGCGAAGAGCTTCCTGCTTCCTCCTGACTAATCATTTGTTCCGAGCTTGTATGTTCTTCTTGATTTTTTGATGTGAAGTCTGATGTCTGATTTGTTGCTTCTTGTAGTCTGATCTATGGGCTCTGCATTCTCTGCAGAGTTGGAATTTGACTGGTTTTCTGGTAAATTTCCATAGTTTCCTTCCCAGTCATACCCAAGGAGTTCATTTGTTAGTTCTGTCAAAAGATGTTAATTGTTCATTGGATTTTGTTTTTCTGAAAAATTTATGATGTCATCAGAAATATATGTTTCTGATGAATCATCAAAAGAGACATACAAACTTTCTCTAACTATTCAGCTATTTAAAACAAATACTCTATAAGCTTTTGAAGAGAAAGAATATCCAAGAAAAATTCCTTTTTCAGCTTTTCTGTCAAATTTCTCTAAATTATCAAAGTCATTGAAAATAAAACACCTACATCCAAAAGTATGTAGAAATTTGACACTTGGTATTCTTGTGTTTATGATGTGAAAAGGTGTCTTTTGATGTCTTTTTTTAATGATAGTTTTGTTTTGTGTGAAGCATGCATTTGCCACTGCTTCTGCCCAGAAATAGGTTGTCAGTTTGGCATATGCAAGCATTGTCCTAGTAGCTTCTACCAAAGTTCTGTTTCTTCTTTCAACAACCCCATCTTATTGAGGAGTCCTGGGAGCAGAAAAATCATGAGATATTCCTTTTTCTGTTAGGAAATAAAATGATAAAGAAGATGAAAATCTTCTCATTATGAACTGAGTAGGGCTAGTTTCTCAAGTTTTGCATTTTTGAATTATGTCCATTGTCAAATCTAATTTTTCATACAATCAATTTTAACAGATTTTCAATTTTCTTAACAAAATTTATGATCAGATCTGGGGTTTCACTCTTTTGCCTAAAAAATTCTACCCATGTGTACCTTGAGTAGTCATCAACAATGACTAAAATGTATTTCTTTCCAGAAAGACTTTCAATGCATATTGGTCCACAAAGATCCATATGTAAAAGTTTAAGATTTTCAGAGATAGAAGATTCTACCACAGTTTTGTGTGAGCCTCTTTTTGACTTTTCTAGCTCACATGCTTCACAAAGTTTTTCTTTTCTTGAAGCAATAAAAGGAAATCCTTTTACCAGACACTTGCTTGCCAATTTGTTCAAATTTTTTGATTTATATGAGCTAGCCTTTTATGCCATAACCAACTATTTCCTTTATTTTCTTTTGAAAATAGACAAAATTGAGGTTCTTCAACCTTGTTATTAAAGTCAAAGAAATAGATTGATTTTCTTATTCTTTTTCCTCTGATATAAATTTTATCATCTTCAAGACCTATTAATAAGCAAGTGTCAGGTAAAAATGTTACCTTGAAGCCTTTGTCACAAAATTTACCACAACTTAGAAGATTATATTTTAAACCTTCTACATGTGCCACTCTCTTAATTGTTATTGTACCATATGTTATGCTTCCATAACCTTTTACTCTACCCTTGATTCCATTACCAAAATTTACAAATTTACCTAGCTTTTCTACATAGTTGCTAAGTAAGCTCCTCCAGTCATGTGCTTGGAGCTTCCTAAATTGCAGTACCAAATCTGCTGCACATGATGGTCCTGTAATGAAGAGGTTAGTGATTTTTTGGTACCCAGACTTTCTTGGGTACTTTGTTAGATGAGTATATTGCATGTAATAGTTTTTTTTTTAATCATCTTTCGATCTTGATCAATGAGAGTCCGTTGATTCAATCTGATCAGATTTTTGTATTAAATCTGATGACATCTGATCAAAATTGATGAGATTTTTGTCCAATGCTGAATCATTGACAAATTGTTGGTTTTTGTTAAGATGCTGTTGAATTACTTTCAGAATATCAACACACATGCATCCCATCTTGTTGGAGATATCTGGTGGAATGGTTTTTGATGAAAGCACATTTTTCTGGTGTTTTTAAGAAATGTTTTGACCCTTTTCTTTTAAGATCCTTTTGGTTTTCCCTTTTGTATGACCTTTTTTTGTTTTATTTTCTCTTTGAAACAGATTTTCTTTGATTCTAGATCTGACTCAGAACATGATGTTATAAAGTCTGATTCTTCTGATAAATTTGAATAAATGTCAGATTATGAGTGTGGTTCATTTGAAGCTTTTACAAACACTATAGGGTTATGTTTTGTTGTTTTAGTGTAACCAAATCCTTCTCCCTGATTCTTTGAAGTTGTTTCAGTGTAGTCAATGAAATCCTTTGCTTGTTGAAAACCTTTTACATTTACCTTATTTTTATGAATTTATGTATACAAAAGTTTTATTTCCTTTTCATAAAAATTGATTTTTGTGTCTTTGATCATACTTTCTTCATGTAAAATGTTTTCATTTTCTTGACACTGTTTTAGCATGTCTTCGAATTCATCAGATTTCTTTGTTTCTACCAAGTATTTTTCTTGCAGTTTTTGAAAATCTTTCAACAATTTGTTTAACTGATTTTGAATTTCTTGTTCATTTTTTCTTACATTGGTTTCTGTTGTTTCTTCATCAAGTTTTGCCATAAGACAAAAGTTGGCCTTTTCTTCCTGGTCATCATCTGATGAGTCATCATTTATCCAGGTATATGTTCCTGCAATCACGCTGACTTGTTGTTGTTTCTTGGCTTCTTCTAGTTTCTTTTCATATTAGGCTGGATCTTTTAGCTTCTTGTTCTTGCTTTCTGATGCATAGTGACCCTTTTGTTTGCACACTACTTCCGACTTGCTTTCTTCTCTTCTTTCCTTGGATCTAGCTTCCATCTTTCCTTTATCACTTCACTGAGTTCTAGGACTTCCTCCCTTCATTCTTTGCTCGAAAGTTTTGGTGAGCAAAGCTATTGCTTCAGCAAATGCAGAAAAATCTGATTGATTTTCAGATTTTTCTGATGCTAAAACTGTATTGTGTGAGTTGGAGGGTTGTGGATCAGGTGTGATTGATCTTTGTGAGTAGGTTATTAAGGCTATAGGTCCACCATACTGTTTTGAGTTTTCAATGATTTGTTGCTCTCTTGGGAGTAAAATGCTATATAGATCATGTAGGTTCATATTTCCTAGCTCTAGTGTAGAGGCTATGGTCATGGCAAGATTTTTCCATTCTCTTGGTAAAGCATCAAGAAATTTTATATTTCTTTCATCATTGGTTTTTTCAACTCCATGCTTTTTTAGTTCATTTAAAATTTTTGTTAATCTGTTGTAAGCATCTGTGAGTGTTTAATTTGGTGAACATTTAAACCTTTCATAAGCAGAGACATGATTTGTTCTCATGTTTCTTTTCATTTTATCTCCTCCTTCACAAAGATTTTCAAGTTGATCCCATATTTCTTTTGCATATGAACATGCATCTACATAAGAAAATATGTCATTTGGAAGTGCCATAATTAGAAGTGATTAGGTCCTTTCATCTGTTTCTACCAGTTTCTTGTTTTCTGGGCTCCAGTTTTTCTCTAGCTTGGGAGCCCAAGAAGCAGAGATTTTTGGTGAGTCATCAGATGCTGGAATACCTAATATTTCAACACGTGGTATATGTGGGCCACACACAATGGATTGAAACAGTGCTTGATCATGTCCATTTAGGAAATTGATCATCCTGATTTTCCATTGGGGTTACTCCACTCTGACTAATGTCGGAGGCTTTGACATAGAACCCGTGTTGAAAGCACTGTTCCAAGACTGAAAGTTTGCCATTTTTTATCAAAGTTAAAAAAACAGAGTATAAACAAAGATACTCGAGCAGGTGATCGATTTGAAAATGTTTTATTCAATCTGCTCTGATACCAATTGTTGATCCCAGATAACAATGCTTTGATCTAAAATGGCAAGCTGATTTCAACTTTATATGAAAATAATGTGCGGAATTAGAAATCAACTTGTAAGAAACAGAAGTATAGAATTTTCAAGTATATATCACTTTTGAAAGGTTACAAAAGATATTGAAAATTTTTTTTTCTAATACAAAACAATGCTTAAGAATTCAGTGGGAGTGAAGGGCAATGGAGTATGTAAGATGTAATACTTGCAATGCTCAGCTCCATTCATCTTCGGTGTTGGTGACCTCTATTTATAGGGACCAATTGGAATGAATAAACAATTGTTTATTCATGCAAGTGTTTATCGTGGAAGACCATTTCATCGTCAAGCTTACTACTTCCACTTGTGTCATAAATGTCCTTCAACCGTGTTACCTTATCTTTGGATGCAAGTGGACACTATGATTGGTCATCAGAAATCTGATGACTTCTGGTAAGAATCTGATAAGGTTTTATCAGATTTTGATCAGACACTTTTGATCCATTCTTTGAACACTTAGACAAAGATATTCTCATCAGATCCGATTCAGATGCTTCTTCTTATGGCCTATGATCATGTATCTTTTGTTGACTTGATCCTTTGACTTCTTCTACATCAAATCTGATCAAATTGACCAGATTCTTTTCTGCACCTTTTCTTCAATACTTTACATTCATACGTAAAGTTCCCTAACAATAAGTTTCAAGCTACTGCATCTCTTCCTCCACTTTAACCCAGGAAGCATCCAGCTGGCTAACAAACTCACCTTCTTTGGTCCGGAATAGCTAATTCTTTCCTCGAAGCCTTAAGCTTTGAATCCTTTACACCAATAGAAGCTTTAAGATCATCAAACTCATGACGAAGATCAACCCAATGCTCTTTTCCCTCGGGAAGAGACATAATCAACTGAACAACTTGCTTAATCATCCTACGAGCAATGTCTTCATCTGAATACTTGTTCAACAACTGCTTCTCAACAGGAGTGGCCACATTCATAAGAAAATCATGAGACACTACCCCATCTTTAGTAGTATCGGTCAGTCAAACTTGCCATTTAGGCACAAACAAAACAAGCTCATCGGCAAAAGCCTCACCCTTGATCAAACCTTTACCTTTCCCAACCACTGCCTTCTCAACAACTTCCTCCACCTCTTCAGCAACAGTTTAGACAAACCTACCTTCCCTTTCTTCTTCTTGACTTGGATTGTTTAAAACCACTAACAATTAGACACCATCTTTTGTACTTCCTTCTCCACAGTTCGTTTATTTTCATTCAAATGTTTCAACACGGCAGAAATCTTAGCCGCAGATGGGGAAGCAAAAGCACTCCCTTCATCACCAACAACTTCTTGAACACTTCTGTCTTCACTAACTTGATTTCAGTCACATATGCTATAACATCCACATCATCCTCATCTCCACTATCTATGGAGATAGGGTCGGAAGATTGAGATGTAGCACCAATAGAAGTAGCTCCCTTGTAAACCTCCTAACAAGGCAGGAAGCCCTCTTCCCCATAGAAGCCTCTATAACTGGTTGAACAAGAACATCAGCAAGATCACCGGCAGTACGAACGTGCTCTGTATGACGGGTGATAGGGGACGACCAGCAGGAACCTCCTTTGATTCCAATTCCACAACAGAGGGATTTTCAAGCATGATGAAGTCCAAAGCACACATTTCTGAAAAAGGTAAAAAAGAAAAAGGTCGAATAATAAGAAAGATAGTATAAAAGTACAAAAGCATAAGAAAGGCCCCTTCCTGTCTAAAACAAAAGATGGTTCAAACTCCAGATCAGTCCAATTTTCACTAATTCCTAAGAACAAAAGAAGCTCCTCCGGGTAAGCCCGAAACTTCGAGCGAGAAGCACGAAGTTTCAATAACAACTTCGGCTCAAACTCAACAGCCTCATGCTCTTTCTTATTTAAACCATCAGCAAACTTGTGATGAACAGTAATAAAGGGAGAAGATTTTCATAAATAAAAAAAAGAACCTATCCTTCCAAGCATAGGTAAGACCAATAGGCCCAGTTATCAAGGGAGCCTCACATTGTGTTTTCTAAATAGTAAACCAATCCCTGTTACGAGCCAAACCAAAAAAATGATGAAACATAAGCAAAGAGGGCTCATAACTAAGAGCACGACAAAGTATCTCAAAATGCATATCACGAGCAACTTCGACAGGGGCTAACTAACCAAGAGGCAAATAGTAATACTTTTAGACTTCTAAGAAAAAGTTTGTAATAGGATAACGCATGTTTGGTTGGTTGATAATACATGTATAAAACACAACATGACGCTCTAGACACTTGTTAGCAGTTCGATCCCTGGGATCAATATTCTCAAGAGAAGGATTGATACCATGCTTAGAGAAAAACTGATTAACATTAGTTTGAGTAAGTCGTGAAAACTGAACATGGATTTCATTCTTAGAACTCCACACAATTACAAACAAGGACTAAGAAAGAAAACACTTACCGATTTATAGGAAAAGATTTCACATGAAAAAGGAGACATCACTGGAATACCCAATGTTATCAGAGGAAAGAGCAAAAGAAAATGGATGAAAAGAATTAAGGAAGTTACACGGTTATAAAGAAGAACCACAAATTCAAAATTTGAATCCCTATAACCACAGACAGGTGGAGGGCCAGGATCGAAACCACCACCAGCAGGAAGCCTAGGGCAATAATACTATCACACCCCAACCGATGGTGGAATCATCGGGGCGCGGCACTAGGCGAACCTGATTGCTCAAGAGAATCCATAACGACTATTTTAATGACAATACTTTATAACGCTTAATTTCCCATACAATCAAACTAGCATTCATAAACAGTCAATACATATTTACAATCCTTCAAACAAACATAGCTCGATAATCTAGAATTCTATTATGCGAGTTTCTAAAGATATGCCCTAAATCCGTTAGCCGCTAGTAGAACATCCTCAACCTGTTACATACGTTAAAATACAAGTCAATACAATAAACTAAAGGTGAGCATACAGGTTTATTAGCATAATAATAGTATTAAAGCGATTACGCATAACCAATATGTATACGTAGGGGAAGTGAATCTAAGTAAGCTAACAATAATGATACATGCTAACCAACACGACTACGATGTGAGTATGCGCGATACGTGTTCACAGTAGCGAACACACATGTAAAATAAATTGCGGGCCTTAACAACCCCCAAACCAATCGGGTGCTGAGTATATACTATAGTACTATCGTTTCTAAGGGTGTTCTACAAGTCCTCATTATTCACACACAGCAAACAAACATTCAGCGATTCACGTATAACATGCAAGAGCGGTTAGCGTTAAAAGAGTTTAGCGTTGTGTGTAGCGTGTTTTGATATAGAGACGCATGTAACACCCAAAAGTGCGTTACTCACAGTCGATGCTTAACAATGAAACACGAACTGATGTGGATTGAATGGAACGCCGGGATCAGCCTGTAAACGCGAACAAAAGTGCATCAGTCTTCCGAAGTGCTGAGACGGTCGTAATGTGAAGGAGCAGTAGACAAATTCGGGCGAACTTGTCTGAGAATCCAATAAGTTTGAGCAACTTCGGGCGAAGTTGGCATTATTTCACAGAATCGGCTACAAGTTCGGGCGAACTTGTCACCCTCTACTAAAGTTTAGTACAAGTTTGGGTGAACTTGACCTGATTCCTTAGAAGCAGTACAAGTTCGGGCGAACTTGACCTGATTCCTTAGAATCAGTACAAGTTCGGGCGAAGTTGATGTTTTTCTTCAGATTTAGTACAAGTTCGGGCGAAGTTGCCACCAATTTGATGACAACTTCGAGCGAACTTGCTCATTTTTGGGGCGAACTTGACGGGTTTTGGTCCAAAATCGTGCATTTTCATGTCGTTTGCTGAGGAAATTGAGTGTCCATCCCTCCAACCTTGAGCTATTGAGCAAAACATAGGCTAGAGAGGTCTTTTGGAGCCAGTTTTAGCCACTTTACAGGAACACGGGCAAATCCGGGTGAACTTTTTGGTTCTTACGGGTTAGCCCAATTCGTGCAAGGTGACGATATCGTCCTTGTGCTTCCGGATCTGAGATCTTGCTTGACAACGCCTCATTCCACTTTATAGTGAATGAAACATACGTCACTTAGTCCGTATTTTGTGTAAAAATCAATGCTTCAAAAGGTTTTGCTCAGATCTAACACTAATCATCAAGATTTGTAGCTTGGGAAGCCAAAGCTAAGCCCAAATACACTCGTTTAGTGTATATCTAAGTGAAAAGAAGAAGTTTTGTAGAAAAAGATGAAGAGTTTCATAAACAGAAGAGTTTTGATGAAAACGAAGGTAATCCTTGTGTAAAATCGTAGTGAAAACGTTGTGGTTTGCATAAAACGGGTTGATACTTACTTGGAAAACAGAGAAATAAGGTTTCGGGAGCTCTGGGGCGAAGTTAGCAGCAAGGAATGAGAGAATGAGGGTGCTTGGTATTTATAGGTGAGGAGAAACAAGCTGGCCGACATCAAGTTCAGGCAAACTTGCCACCATTTCAAGCGAACTTGGCCAGTTCTGCTTGAATGGTACAAGTTCGAGCGAATTTGTTATCTATTTTGGTGTTTTGGTGGCCTGGGCAAGTTCGGGCGAAGTTGTGTGAACACAACTTCGGGCGAACTTGGCCTGGTGGCTGGGTTTTGTTTGTTATTTGCATGTTAGGTGCTCGTTTGGCTATTTGGTTCGTTATGTTAAGTGTTTTAGCGAGGCGTTAAACATTGGGATAATTAAATAATGCGATTAAGCGATTTGTGCAAGCGAGAGCGTTGCGATAGCTAGTACAACCATAAATCATAAAACACACATAACCCATAAATAACTTAATGTAACAAAATTAACCGTGATTTGAGTTTGCGTTGAGAGTTGTGAGTATTAAGCGATTTAAATGCGATAAATAAGCGATGTAATATGCGTTTTTAAAATAATTGTAAACAATTATAATAGATCTCGGAGTACAAACGAGTTTAGAAACAGAAATAAACGGAAATAATGGAAATAATAGAATTCGGATAATAATCCGAAAGATTGGGTTGTTACAGTCTCCCCTCCTTTAGGGAATTTCCTCCCGAAATTCAGGTGGCGGCCTTAACGAAGAGATAAGGATATTTAGCTTTCATATCACTTTTGAGTTCCCAAGTGAACTCGGCACCGCGTTTTCCTTCCCATCGGACTTTCACAATAGGAATGTGAGAGCATCGGAGTTACTTGATCTCTCGATCCATGACTTCTACTGGATTTTCCACGAAGTGCAGCATTTCGTTTATTTGCAAATCTTCAAGTGGCACATGAAGATTTCCTTCAGCTAAACACTTTTTGGGGTTTGAGACATGGAAAGTTGGATGTACGTTGTTGAGTTCCTTCGGTAATTCGAGTCGGTAGGCCACTTGCCAATTCTTTCCAGAATCTTAAAGGGACCCACGTATCGTGGGGCTAGTTTCCATTTCTGTCCAAAACGGATCACTCCTTTCCAAGGTGAAACCTTTAAGAGAACGTGATCTCCCACTTCGAATTGTAGGGGCTTGCGGCGTTTATTGACGTAACTCTTTTGACAACTCCAAGCTTTCAAGAGATTGTCTCTGATTTGAAGGATTTTGTCTGTTGTTTCTTGTATTAACTTGGGACCAGTGATCTGAGCGTCTCCAATCTCGTGCCATACAATAGGCGATCGACATTTTCTACCGTATAATGCCTCAAATGGTGTCATTTGAATACTAGTATGATAACTGTTATTGTACAAAAATTCTATTAAAGGTAAGTGCGCATCCCAATTGCCACCAAAATCTATAACGCATGAACGAAGCATGTCTTCAAGGATGCGAATTGTGCGTTCAGTCTGTCTGTCGGTTTGAGGATCGAACGCAGTACCGAGTGCGGACTGAAAAGTCTCCCAAAGACGTGAAGTAAAACGACCGTCGTGATCAGAGATGATGTCACGAGGCGTCTCGTGTCGACAAATGACTTCGTCGGTATAGATTCGTGCTAATCGTTCTACCTTATAGTCTTCTCGTACGGCTATAAAATGAGCAGATTTCGTAAGGCGATCGACGATAACCCAAATGATATCGTGACCAGAAGAGGTGCAACGGAGTTTTGTAACAAAATAAATAGCTATACTCTCCCATTTCCACACCGGGATGTCGGGCCGTTCGAGTAAGCCAGAGGGTCGTTGATGTTCGGCTTTAACTTTCACACAAGTTAAGCATTTCGAAACATACAGAGCAATATCCTTTTTCATGCCTGGCCACCAATACATGGAGCGAAGGTCCTGGTACATCTTGTCGGCACCGGGGTGAATGGAATATCTAGACTTATGGGCTTCAGTCATTAGTAACTCTCTAAGGTTATTGCGGCTAGGGATCCAAATGTGATTTAGAAAATAATAGATTCCGTTAGACTTATTTTCCAGCTGGGTTTCAGCACCACATTTCATTTCCTCAAACAAGGTGTTCTCAACGAAACATGTGTGCTGGGTTTCGGCACCACATTTCATTTCCTCGAACAAGGTGTTCTCAACGAAACATGTGTGCTGGGTTTCGCAAATCAAGGTTTCGAGCTTATTCTAGGCTTGGACGTCATGAATGTTATACACATAGCTTCGTCGACTTAGAGCATCGGCTACGACGTTTGCTTTGCCGGGATGGTAGCATATCTCACAATCATAGTCGTTGAGAAGTTCAACCCATCTGTGTTGGCGCATGTTTAGTTCTTTCTGGTTAAAGATGTGTTGTAAGCTCTTGTGGTCGGTGAAGACCATACACTTTGTACCATAAAGGTAGTGCCGCCATATCTTTAACGCAAAAATGACTGCACCGAGCTCGAGATCATGGGTGGTGTAGTTCGTCTCGTGGATTTTGAGTTGTCGAGGTGCATATGCGATAACCTTGTCTCATTGCATGAGGACACAACCGAGACCTAGGTTTGAGGCATCGCAATAAACAACAAAATCGTCGTCTCTGTCGGGAAAGGCGAGAACGGGAGCGTCGCAAAGCATACACTTGAGAGTCTGAAAGACTTCCTCCTGTTCGGAACTCCAAACAAAAGGTTTATCCTTGTGAGTCAAAGAGGTAAGAGGAACGGCGATTTTCAAAAAGTCGGCGATGAATCGATGGTAGTAACCTGCCAATCCGAGGAAAGAACGGATTTCGGATGGATTCTTCGAGTATTCCAACTCTTTACAGCTTCAATTTTGGCGGGATCGACGTGGATTCCTTAGTCATTGATGACGTGGCCGAGAAATTGAACTTCGTTAAGCCAAAATTCACACTTGGAGAATTTGGCGTAGAGACGGTTTCCTTGGAGAAGTTCGAGAACTAAACGAAGATGTCGCGCATATTCGGCTCTCGACTTCGAGTAAATAAGAATATCGTCGATAAAAACAACGACGGAATGATCCAAAAAGGCTTTACACACACGGTTCATCAAATCCATGAAGACCGTAGACGCGTTTGTAAGTCCGAAAGGTATGACCACGAATTCAAAATGGCCATAGCGAGTACGAAAGGCGGTGTTCGGAACGTCTTGCTCATGCACACGTAGCTGGTGATATCCGGAACGTAAATCAATCTTCGAAAAACAAGTAGCACCTTGTAGTTGGTCAAATAAATCATCGATTCGAGGAAGAGGGTAGCGGTTCTTTATCGTTAGCTTGTTAAGGTCATGATAATCGATGCACATCCGGAACGTCATATCTTTCTTTTTCACAAAAAGAACAGGTGCGCCCCACGGTGAAGTGGTCGGGCGTATGAAGCCTTTATCAAGTAATTCTTGAAGTTGGCTAGATAGCTCGCGTATTTCGGAAGGTGCAAGGCGATAGGGAGCCTTAGCGACACGTGTAGCACCGGGGATTAGATCAATACGGAATTCGACATCACAAGTAGGGGGTAAACCTAGTAAATCTTCAGGAAAAATGTTAGGGGATTCACAAACAACAGGTACGTCTTTCAAGGTGTTCTTTTCCTTTTATGGGTTCATGATGTGGGCTAGGAAAGCAATGCGTTGCTTGCACAAATACTTTCCTGCTTGGGTACATGACAGAAGAATCAACTTCTTTGAGGGTGTTTCACCGTAAACATGCAGTTGCTCTCCGTTAGGAAGAGAGAAGCGAATCATTTTATCAAAATAAATGACTTCAGCACGATTTTCACGAAGAAAATCCATGCCTACTATGACATCAAAGCTACCTAATTGCATAGGTATGAGGTCGATCGAGAAGCCGTGATTGTTGAATTCGAGAGTACAATCACGTAGGACGGAGTTAACGGTAACGGTTCTTCAGGTGGCGATTTCGACGTCAAAGGTACTTGGGAGATTAGCGTGTTTACATTTTAAAAGTTTTTCGAATCCTAAGGATACAAAACAGTTATCGGCTCCAGTATCAAATAAACAAGAAGCATAAATACCATTAATGAGGAACGTAACATTGACAACATTGTTGTCGTTCTGAGCCTGGCGGTGATTGATGTTGAAAGCTCTTCCATGCATAGCCTGTGGTTGTTGCTGCTCCTGCGATTGTGGTGGCTGTTGCTGAAACTACTGCTGCTGCTGTGGTTCTTGTTTCACGGCACGATTCGGACAGACATTGCTGAAATTATTTGGGTCACCACATGTGTAGCAAGCACGTGCCTGAACTGTTGGTGCTTGCGATGCCTGATTGAGAGGAGCAACATTGAGAGGAGCTGGCGGTGCTGCGAGAGTGGGAGGAGCTTGCTGACGTGGACCAGTACGGCAGTGCGCCGTGAAATGACCATAAATGTTGCAATTAGCACAGAAGCGGCAGTTCCTCCAAACGCGTGATGGTATGTGCACTTGGAGCACAGAGAGTGAGGTCTAGTGTACGCACACTTAGCAACGGGTGCGTTGGGAGTAGCAGCTTGGCAGGGCTGGAAGTTCAGTGCTGGAACCATTGTGCAGTTCTTGTTGTTACCCTTTCGCTTGTGGTTCTGTTGACTTGACTTGGGGGCTTGAGACGGAGCAGTATCGGTGCTTGGCTCAATAGTAGCTTGGCTGAGGTTCTTGTTTGAGACTTTGAAAGCTCCAGCCAAGACTCGCTTGTCGATGATCTAAGATGCGAGTTGATAAGTCTCTTCGATAGTAGTTGGCCTAGCTGCTTGAACAAAATCGGCTACACAGTCGGGTAGAGCGCGGAGATACTTCTTGATTGCTTTCTCGGTAGTATCTACCTAACCTGGGCAGATGAGGCTGAGCTGCTTGAAGCGAGCGGTGAGACCAGCATTGTCTCCACCGTTTTGTTTGATACCCCAAAACTCATTTTCCAACTTCTGAGCTCCTTAATCATGAGCTCCTTGAGTTCTTCCCACGCGAGAGAGTAAGCTTCGTCGTTACCGCGCCTGTTGCGCTCAGCAGTCCACCAGTCAAGTGCCCTTGGCTGAAAGACTCCAGTGGCGTTAACACTGCAGAGATTTTCAGGGCATCCGCTTTGCCTAAAAGTGACTTCGATTGAGTCGAACCAGTGAAACAACTTGGTTGGTCCATCTTCGCCTGTGAATGTTGCAGGACCGCAGGCTTTAAACTGCTTGAAATTGAACCGAGATTTTTGAGCATCGCCTTTGGAATCAATGGAGGAATCGTTGCTGATAGCTTGGATCTCACTGACAATCTGAGGAATCACCTTGGCCACGAGAGAGGCAATTCGTTTGTCGGCATTGTTGGGTTGGGCAGTGCGGCGTGTGTGAGATCCCATGGATGCCATTGCGATAGTGAGATTCTATAGAATGACACATAGGGAATTTAGACGAGATTTGATTATAATTGGTTTTTGTTTAAAAGCTTGCGTTTTACAACATATACTTATTATTATTATTCACACAAGGCACAAAACACGTAAGCATGTATCCACGTAAACACATAAGCACGTAAGCACATAATCACGTAGGCACATAAGCATGTACGCACATATTTTGCACGGATTCACCTTCAGTAAAACTTGCGTAGCGCGATAGGAGATGCGAGTAGTATAAGCGAAATAAGAGAGCAATACCGCGTATGAGGACATTCGCATAAGAGAGTTGAGCGTTTTAGTTTTGTTTGTGATTAATTAGCGTTTTAGATTACGAGAGCTGTGCGAGTTGTGCATGTTTTCGTAAAGCAAAAAGCGATAAAACGAGAAATCGATAAAGCGTAAAATCCACAAAATTTAAACACATAAATAATAATAAAACTCAATGATGTGTAAAATCGGCGATTGCAAGCTTGAATCAATTTGGAGCGTCCGGGGTTTTGAGACAGCGACTACCCAAAGTGATTCGAAATTTCTCTGAGTTTGGGCACACGATTTGGCCTAATAGACAAATGCTCTCGCAGTACAATGGTTAACGGCATTTATCCTTCCAGTTACGTAGTGCCCCGAGTCATCGAAATAGTCGAGACTTTGGTGAGATTGAAAATCGAGGAGTGTAATTAGTTATTAAGGTGCGGGTTTCACCCTTAACTTAACAAACTTCGTTCCATGTTTGTGGTTTTCACCGAACACGTTGGGAGTTCCACTGAAATAGAGGTGGAGATCTTCGTCAAGATGTGGATGTCACTTCTAACTGAACGAATGAATCTCGTGCAGTAAATAGTACGCGGAGTGAGTGATCTCATCGAGAGTTCTTGGTTTTCACACCTAATCCCGACACAATCACTCGTTTGTGTTATGCGAGCGTTTTCAAGCGTGTAAATTGTATTAGCCTTAGGAAAGGCATGTAAGCATTCATGGCAAGTAGTTTAAGCAATTAAGTCAAAGATCGGTCAATTTGGGTACTTAAACTATAGACTAGGTCGAACATGGCAATTCTACCTAATTCCCTATAGTTATGGCTCTGATACCAATCTGTCACACCCCAACTGATGGTGGAATCATCGGGGCGCGGCACTAGGCAAACCTGATTGCTCAAGAGAATCCATAACGACTATTTTAATGACAGTACTTTATAACGCTTAATTTCCCATACAATCAACTAGCATTAATAAACAGCCAATACAGATTTACAATCCCTCAAAAAAACATAGCTCGATAATCTAGAATTCTATTATGCGAGTTTCTAAATATATGCCCTAAATCCGTTAGCCGCTAGTAGAACATCCTCAACCTGTTACATACGTTAAAATGCAAGTCAATACAATAAAGTAAAGGTGAGCATACAGGTTTATTAGCATAATAATAGTAATAAAGCGATTACGCATAACCAACATGTATACGTAGGGAAAGTGAATCTAAGTAAGCTAACAATAATGATACATGCTAACCAACACGACTGCGATGTGAGTATGCGCGATACGTGTTCACAATAGCGAACACACACGTAAAGTAAATTGCGAGCCTTAACAACCCCCGAACCAATCGGGTGCTGAGTCCAAACTATAGTACTATCGTTGCTAAGGGTGGTCTACCAGTCCTCATTATTCACACATAGCATACAAACATTCAGCGATTCACGTATAACATGCGAGAGCGGTTAGCGTTAAAAGAGTTTAGCGTTGTGTGTAGTGTGTTTTGATATAGAGTCGTATGTAACAACTAAAAGTGCGTTAAAGCGAAAAAGGGTTCAAGTATACTCAAATTCGGTGCTTAACGATGAAACACGAACTGCTGTGGAGTGAAGGGAGCGCGGGATCAGCCTGTAAACGCGAACAGAAGTGCATCAGTCTTCCGAAGTGCTAAAGCGGTCGAAGTGTGAAGGAGCAGTAGACAAGTTCGGGTGAACTTGTCTGAGAATCCAGTCATTTTGACCAACTTCGAGCGAAGTTGGCATTATTTCAAAGAATCTTGTACAAGTTCGGGCGAACTTGTCACCCTCTACTGAAGTTTAGTTCAAGTTCGGGCGAACTTGACCTGATTCCTTAGAAGCTGTACAAGTTCGGGCGAACCTGATGTTTTTCTTCAGATTTAGTACAAGTTTAGGCGAAGTTGGCACCAATTTGATGACAACTTCGAGCGAACTTGCTCATTTTTTGGGGCAAACTTGACGGGTTTTGGTCCAAAATCGTGTGTTTTCGCATCGTTTGCTGAGGAAATCGAGTGTCCATCCCTCCAACCTTGAACTATTGAGCAAAACACATGCTAGAGAGGTCTTTTGGAGAGAGTTTTATCCACTTTACAGGAACTCGGGCTAATCCGGGAGAACATGTCGGTTCGTACGGGTTAGTCCAGTTCATGCAAGGTGACGATATCGTCCTTGTGCTTCCGGATCTAAGATCTTGCTTGACAACGCCTTGTTCCGCTTCATAGTGTACGAAACATACGTCACTTAGTCCGTAGTTTGTGTAAAAATCAATGCTTCAAAAGGTTTTGCTCAGATCTAACACTTGATGACGAAATCCTCAAGATTTCTAGCTTGGGAAGCCAAAGCTAAGCCCAAATACACTCGTTTAGTGTAGATCTAAATGAAAAGAAGATGTTTTGTAGAAAAAGATGAAGATTTTCATAAACAGAAGAGTTTTAATGAAAACTAAGATAATCCTTGTGTAAAATTGTAATGAAAACATTGTGGTATCCGTAAAACGAGTTGATTCTTACTTGGAAAACAGAGAAATAAGGTTTTGGGAGCTCCGGGGCGAAGTTAGCAGCAAGGAATGAGAGAATGAGGGTGCTTGGTACTTATAGGTGAGGAGAAACAAGCCGACTTACATCAAGTTCGGGCGAACTTGCCACCATTTCAAGCGAACTTGGCACAAGTTCGGGCGAACTTGGCCAGTTCTGCTTGAATGGTACAAGTTCGAACAAACTTGCTCTCTATTTTGGTGTTTTGGTGGCCTGGACAAGTTCGGGCGAAGTTGTGTGAACACAACTTCGGGCGAACTTGGCCTGGTGGCTGGGTTTTGTTTGTTATTTGCATGTTAGGTGCTCGTTTGGCTATTTGGTTCGTATTAGATAGTTATGTTAAGCGTTGGGATAATTAAATAATGCGATTAAGCGATTTGTGCGAGCGAGAGCGTGGCGATAGCGAATACAACCATAAATCACAAAGCACACATAACCCATAAATAACTTAATGTAACAAAATTAACCGTGATTTGTGTTTGCGTTGAAAGTTACGAGTATTAAGCGATTTAAATGCGATAAATAAGCGATGTAATATGCGTTTTTAAAATATTTGTAAACCATTATAATAGATCTCGGAGTACAAAAGAGTTTGGAAACAGAAATAAACGGAAATAACGAAAATAACAGAATTCGGATAACAATCCGAAAGATCGGGTTGTTACAAATACCTTCCCTGCAGCACTGTCCTATCAATAATGTCATGGCCACCTGGTACCACTTGCATAGGCAAGTGGACAAGTGGATCAAAGCAAGGGCAAAAAAATCAAAAGGAACAAAACGTTTCAAAAGCCCATAAAAATAGTAGCTTTTGCAAGTAAGCTTCTAGCCACAAGGCAAAAAATTGAAATCAAAGCTTTAGCTTCCCCACATATTCCTAAAATAGTTTTACACAAAATAAAAATTAATAATAAAAAGTACGTCAAAAGCAAGAAACTAAAAAAGGAGACTTATAACTCCCTAAAGTAAAAACAAGAAACTAAGAAAAGGGGACTTATAACTCCCTCATATGAGCCACACGCTAATGTACAAACATACATAAAGATAAGGCATAAACTCTGACATAGCTAAATCCCTAAAAAAAATAGCAACGACTCATTCGAGTCATAAGTACCTAAATTTGCAACATAGACACTTATGATTGGGAGGTTGATGACGTGGGTGGCCGGAAGCTAGAAACTAGAAGTTGGAAGCTAGAAGCCAGAAGCTAGAAGCTGGATGCTCATATCGCTATACACACATTGGGTCCTGAACCTGCAAAGTCAAAATGAGGTGACTTTGCCCAAAAGTGAATGAAGTTGCATTGAGACACATAATCTGACCTTTCCCATTGAGGCAAGGTCATCTGCACAAGCAACATCACTAGAGGATAAACTCTACCATGTATAGAAGATATGAACTAGCACGAGCTTCACATGGCAGACCTTTTGTTGGTCCCAGATAGACAAAGAAAATGATTCCTTTGATTGTAATATGGCAAGTGATTTCAACAGGTATGAAAATAGTGTGCGGAAATAGAAATCGAACTTTCAAGAAACAAGAACTACAGAATTTTCAAGTTTTATCACTTTGAAACAAAATGGTTTACAAGGTGATTGTTAGATTATTGTCTAATACAAATAAATACTTATGTAATTATGTGGTGAAAGGGCAGTGGAGTTTTCTAGTGTGTATTAATGGCTAGGCTCAACTCATGTCCTTTACCGAAGGACTTTCTATTTATAGAAAGTCTTGCGAATGATTAAACATTTGTTTATTCATGCACTTGCTCTGCATAAAGTAGCTCTTTGTCATATTCATTGAATCCACTTGGTTCAACTTGCTTCTTCAATTGTGGTAGAGCTACTATTTTCAAACAAGTGGGTTTCATCAAAAATTTTGATGACACCTTATCTGAAATCTGATGAACAGAACATCAGAAAATCTGATGATAAGATTACCATAATCAAATGATATTTATCATAAATATCATCAGATCCGTCAAAATGGCCTTTTCTGGTCGTCTTCTCTTGTTTGGGATCAGTTTCTGATTGATGATGAAGATACATTCTTCATTTCTGGTGTTCTGCCTTGTTTCTTCTTGTTGTTTTTGGCCTTCTGGACTTTATCTTCTTCTATTAATCAGGTCGATTACATTTTTCTTCAATACTTACATTAAAATTTTCCTAACAGTTTCCACCTAAGTATTGTAAGAAAAATGACAACTCATGATAAACAGAAAGAAACTTCAGAAAGAACTTTAAACAATCCAGATACGAAAAGTCAAACAAATTTAAATCAGTCATTGTCTTCAACCATCACATAAAACTAAGAAGTTTTCTTAATCAATCTTCAACCCACTTTTGTAAACATCACCCTTCCTCAACTGATTCTTGTGCTCAATGATCTTGTTAGTTGCTTTGTATAGATCTTTGTACCATCCCTAGCCATCTACCATTCTTCAATTATATCTTCAATTTTCTTTCTCAGTTTTTCATTATCTATTGCTTTCTTCTTGAGTTGATCTTGTTTCTTGTTCATACAGTCCTTGATGTATTTCAAGGTCTGATTTGAGTACCTACAAATCTCATTAACTCTGAACAAAGCTCTTTCATCATAAATGTCTTTGAACACCACAGATAGTTCAGGTGTTTCAAAGATGGTTCCAGTTCTGGCATCAGAAACAAGTTCAGCTGGAATGTCTGTGTTAGGAGGAGGTATGTGCACTTTCTTGCTGTATGCAAATGAGATGCTTAGATCAAAGTCTGCCAAGGCTGCCCTTTGATACAATTTTCTTCCTGCATCAGTGATACTGTTGATAGCCCTTCTGTTGAACCTTGTATTTCCCTTCTCTTTACCAACAAGTTGTTTCATCTTAACAATATCCAAGGGATGAAGGTCACCAGCCAAGTCTTTATCTACAACAGTTGTTGTGCTGTCATCTGCCCTGATCAAAGAGTATTTATTCTGTGTATATATCCCCATGATCTCACCTGCATGAGTCTGACTGCTTACTTTGTCAATTCTAACTATTGGATTTGTGAGAGGCATGTGTAAAATAGTCTTGTCTCTTTTTAGTCTTGCATCAACTATTCTTGTGCTAATAGGAGTCAGAGGCCTTTCAAGTTTGTCTATCTCATCATTCTAATAGTAGTCCTTCAGGTGATGTTCAGGAAACATCATAGTGTCTTGATCAGCATCCAGTACCATATACTCCTTTATATTTCCTTGAGGATCTTCTCCGACTTCTGTTCTTGGTCTCTTTGATGATGTTACAGTCTCTTCCCATTTCCTTTTCTCAGTTGGAATGATTTTTTTGCTGAAAATAGTTTCACCGGAAGAGGTTATTTTAGGTTGATCTCCTGAGAAGGAAGTACTTACAGTTGTGATTCCAGCTGGTGGAGTGGTCAGAAACTCCTGCCTTTCCATCCTTGGAACTTCTGGTGGAGGACCCACTGAAGTGGGTTTGAATTGAGGTGTTGATTGTGTTTGACTTGTTTGTGCTTGCTAGGTGGTTTCTGGTTTCTTTTGGAGTGGTGATTCTTAAGATATAGGAGCTCTGAGTTCTTGCACATATATCTTTGCCAAATTGGCAATGTTTAGCTGCAACCTTTTTGTAAGTGATTGAACATCACTTAAAGTCTATGCATTTCTCCTTTCTTGTTCATGCATCCTTTGAAACTCATCTTTGTGTTGATTTTGTTGTGTGGACCATTCTTTCACCATCTTCTCTAGAGCATCTGCTAGGCTATTGTTTTTTGCGCTTAGCATGTGGATTTCTTCCAGAATCTTCCCAGAACTTGAAGTGTCTTTTGTAGTTAAAGCCTCTGCAATCTTTGACTTGATTTCTCAGATTTCCTTGAAAACCTTTTCAAAGTCTGGTGTCGCCACTTTGTTTTCTGATGACTGCTGTAGTTTGCTCAAAGCTTCAATGTTGCTTTCTGTTTGTTTTATGAAAACTTCCATAGTTTTTGATAAAGTCTTCATATCAAATCTTTCACAGTTGATTTCATTCAACAATAAATCAAGTTTCTCTTCTGTAGGTGTCTTTCCAGTGCATGCTTTGGCTATGTTGTCTAGTTCTTCACAGAGTTGTTCAGTTGTCATGGTTGGTTGATTGGTGACAGGAGGAACAACAGATGCTCCCCTTCTAACACCAGCAGAAGACAAACTTACTGCTGTTGTAAAGTTATGAGGTTGGTTAAAAGGCCCAGCCTGCACATCTTTACCAGAATTTTGAAACAAATTCACATTCGGGTTTTCCTCATATCCTTGTACCGTTAAAGGTTCTCCATGAGTTGTAGAGAAACTCGGATTTTTCTCACCTGGTTTCCTTGATCAGCAGGCCGATCTCCACCTATTGCCATCACATTCTCCTCCTCATTATCTGATTCAGAGAATGGATCTTTGAACCACTCACTTCTTTACTTGCAGGAACAGGTTTACTAGGCAATACAATATAACTTCCTTGAATTGATTCATCAGAATCAGAGTCTGTTGAATTTGCATCAATGTTTTCATTAAAACCTGTTTCCACCATGTAAGATGCTTTTGCATGATGTTTTTCAACCCTTTGGCTTGGTTGATTCTGTTAATCACCCTCCTCAGGTTCTGGTGACAATCTGACAACTTGATCTTCTTCTTCTGTTTGTGGTGCCATTGACTGTTGGTCATCATGTTCTGGTGGAGATGTGCTGTCATAAACTTCAACACTTTCTGGTCCTTTGTTTAGAAGTTCCAAATATTATGCCTTGGAAGGTAATTCATCTGTTACCAGATTCATCATACTTTCTGGTAAGGCGGGAACATCACTATCTGATTTCCAAGAACTAGTTGCACACCATTGTTTCATGACTTCGGTTTTCCACGTGTTTTCTGATGCAGGAAGCTCAACATTCCTTTCTGCAAAAGCATCAGAAATAAGTATTGACCAGAATCTGGGAAAAGGTAACTGTGAATCGACTCTTCCATTTTTAGTCAATACGGATCTTCTCATTAGTTTAAATATTTCTGTTCCGTAATCAATATTTATCCCAGTAATGAGATAGAACATGATTGTTAAAACATTCATGTTTATCTGATCGGTTCCTCCAGTTTTGGATGATATGCACTTATTCAAAGTTTCCATCATCACTTGCCAAAAGGCAGGTAATTTGTTTCTCTTGAAATCAACAATTTTTGAGATCTTCCTCTTGTAACCCATTACAGCATCAAGTTGGTCAAAAATGTCTTCCTTTGCAGGTACAAGATCATAGTGCTCACTTATGGGTAATTCTAAACATTCCCTGATCCTTTCTGGTGTAAAAACGATGAAGATATCCCCCCATAGATGTGCAGTTAACTTGTTGGTTCCTGTTCTGTCGAGAGTATTGACGAGATGTTGTAAGATGTTATCTGGCACTTCTTTAGCTTTGATTAAAGCTTGTGCGAGAGAGGATCTTGTCAAGAATTCTATCAAAATTTGGCATTTAACAACGTAATCTTCGATTTTTTGAGTTCATCTTCTCGTTGTTGCTTTTCATTGATAGGAAATCTTCATTATTGATGAATTGAACAGAGTGTTCGACGGGTGGATTGTTGAGATCAACAGGGTTGATTGCAGCCATGGTGATTGATTTTTGGCTTGGAGCGGAAAAATTTTCTAAGGTTCTTGAGTTGGAAGTTTGGAAGATGCAGGTGTTTTTCTCTTGTCTTTTAAATGTGACATTTATGAGGTATTTGAGACAGAGATCATGGGGTGTAAATCGTGGCTGGATAATGTTTAATAGGGTTAATGACAGTTTAAGTGGGATTTTTTTTTGTTAAAAAACAACTGTCAACAAAACCTTTGATATATCTCCTAAACTTTTGAAATATATATTTTAATAAAATTAGGAGTTATTTCAAAATTTTCGATTGGTGAATACTACCGCCAAGTTGTACCTTTTCTTCCAGTGGAACCCTTTGTTACAAAAAAAGGTCCAATAGAATCCCTTTCTAGAATATGACATTCTTTCCTCTTTTGACAGCAAAAACTCAGTCAGATGACATCATCAAAAAATTTTGTATATATTTTTTGTTCTGTTGTGTTATCTTATCAGAAATTTATCAGAAATGACTTGAAATATATCTGAAATGGTAGTCCGGTTTTATTTTTTGAGATGGGATGAGGGGAAATGAGTAGAGTTTCAGAGAAGTTACATACATATGCCTTTTCTGGTGCATCCTCAAGTCCTTGTTTAATTTCTTCAAGGAGACAGCTTTGTGAAGACTTTTTAGGAAATAATAATAATGAACATTATTTTTCATTATTATCTTCCAAGAATTTTGTGATTAATGTTAAGTCTTAATTTAACAGACTGTTCAAAATAGATGTTTTCTTTCTGGTAAAATTAATCCTTTTATGACTTTTCTCAGGTATTTTCCTATTTTTTTATTTTTACCAGAAATGTCTTTTCATCATAATTATATTTTCGGTCATCAGATTCCTTTTTTTTAATTTTTCTTCCCCCTACATAAAAAAAACTTCTTTTAATATTGCTAATATTTTATATTTACGATAAAAGATAAAAAACGTCAAATAAACATAAACTAGTTATCACTAAAGAAAAGCTTTGCAAAGACCTAGAGATAGGTTGTGTGCCCGGTGTGTTGTGTGTGAATGGGACAAGGGAGGGATCATATATGTTCTCTTGCAGAATGATCTGAGCTCTTGGATACGAGTCTAGAACACCACTGAAGTCTAGTTGACTTGTGATCACTTTCGTCAAGAAACGTGGGTAGATCAGGAAGGGATGGACACAGCGCATGTTTCTCTCAAATTCTCTCATGAGATACTTTGAGAAGTTGTACAGTTTTTCATGTACAACTGCATGCACCACCTCCAACAACTTGAAAGATAAGTCATTGAAGTGCCTATACTTCAATGAGAAACATACTCCAAGTTGTGTCACCAAAACCGCCATGGTGGAATGAACCTTAATTTCCTAATCCCCTTGACGTACTCGACGACCGTATCCCATCTCTATGAGAGTTTGATTCCGAGCTGATGGGCTGTAGACGGTGAAATCAGTGTCATCGTTGAGTTGAAGGGCTGATCTGATGGTCTCCTCTCTGAGAATGATATCCTTTCCCAACACTAAGCTGGTGATCCATTCGTTGCCTCCCTATAGACTGTCTGTGCATTCCATCAAAACTCTTGCAGGAGGAAGGGGTGCAACTAGATGTATGTTGATAAGGCATAGCCGAGAGGGCTTCGCATCGGCATGTTCAGGATGATCTTGCATCCTTGATACTGAGGCTCGTCAAGCCTCATTTTCGCCACATGTTGTGAATAGTGTGGAATGTGCGTGGGAAGTGGATGGTTTTCATTTCTCTGGCCATTTGTTTGTTTGGGGATAAAGATCAAGAGGCTTTTGGGAAGAGAGGTGATTTTGAAAGTGATGGTTGTGATGAGAATCTTCAAGGAGAAAAGTGCCCCGATAGTCCCTGTGGTATGCTTGGATTTCACCTTTAGTCCCTACATTTTCAAAATTACAGCTATAGTCCTTAACTTTGTTAAATTCGTTCTCGAATGGTCCCTAAGCCTAACATCAGTTAGTTTTCTAATTTAAGTGGGTGTAAAATGACTATAATACCCTTACTATTAAAAAATAATAAATAAAAAATATAATTAGTCGTATGGCCCCATCCCCACATCTTCTTCACTACAACCTGGAACATCATGATCCATGTTAGGATCTGAGTTTGGATTGAATGTATTGGTTTAACTAATTTGATACCAGAATGATAAATCATAAAGGATTTTGCAGCAGAAGAACAGTTAAAACTTTTTAACACAATCAACGAGAGAATACTTTTCATCATAACATGTTTTCATTACTCAAACGATTAAAATGATTAACAGATAACTGACATGTATGAATCACTAAACTCCCCCTCAGACTGAGCTTACATAGAAAAGAGTGTACAATAAAGTGAAAGTGTGAAAAGCTAGATAGAACAGTACAAGCACTGTCTATTTATAGTACTTATCCTAACCACTGATCGTTAAAGGTGACATCATCTTTGACAATGACATCTAACAACAATAACAAACTCTAACCACTACCTAACCTAATCAATGTTTGCAAAGCACTGATGACCCTAACCGCTGATAAGCATAGACTCTGATGAAAGTATTGGCAGATGTTCTTCAAAGGATGATCAGACCTTTGACTTCCAGCAGACCTTAACTTTTAAGCAGACTTTGACCCATCAGAGGTTTGGTGAATCAGCATACTTTACACTGGTAGAGCTTTGGCATTGGGCAGTTGTTAGAACTAGCAGTGGTTTGGTAGCTGGTGTTAGGAAGGAGTGAATCTAAACTTTGTTTATTCTGGATCATATAGAGTAGACCTGTTTTGGCTTTCTATCATCTGTTCTTTTGTAGGGTTCAATCCCAACAATCTCCCCCTAGAACAGATGATGCCAAAACTCTTCTTTATTCATGATCTTTATGTCTCATCAGTTTTTCCTTAATTTGTTCTTTGAATTGTGATTCAAAGTTCAAGGAATCTTCATCATCCTCATCCCTGCACAGTTGTAGTTCCAAAAGATCTTGAAGGTCAGCTACACCAAGGCTTAGTGCATCCTTCCTTGGAATACTCACAACTTTCCCATTGGACCTGAGCAAAGTCAATACATGGGTCTTTTTATTAGAGAGCCACTTAAGTATTTTTTGAGTTCAATGGGTTTCGTGGGAGAGGAGTTATTTGTGATGAGAATTGAAAAGGTGAACTTTTTGAAAGCCTTTGAAAAAGATCTTCAGAATTAGGTAAAAGCTTCAATGGTTCTTTATTCAAGTCAGGCAAAGGTTCCTTAGTGATAGCCTGCTTACTTTTGTTAGCATCCCTTTGCTGGTCTTGCATATCCATCTACAGCTGCCTCTTCCTTTGGTTGAGGGCTTGAATAGTTGTTTCCAAGAGCAGATTTGCACTTAGGTTTTTAACATTTTTCCAATTTAGTGCATTTTGTCTTATTTGTGGGTCTTTCTTCATCCTGTCAATTATGTCTGCTTCTTGCTTGAGAGCTAGGATGGACCACTCTTTGAACTGGTTCTCCTCTGCTTGATAGGGTTTTTCTTTCATGATGAATCTGATGAGGTTTGCCACTTGCTTCATTTGAGGATCATCTTTTGGAGAATTCACAGTTATTTTCTCATTTAATTCACTAGCATACTCTTCTAATTTCTTAACTTTACTTAGCTCATGCTGTTCCAATCTTGATAAGTAAGCATTTCCCTTTCCTTCACTCTCCTTTTTTTTGCTATGATTTTGGCTTGCCTAGTCTTCAGTTTTAGATAATCCCCAATGGTTTTGGGATTTCTATAGCCATGAAGAGATGGGAAGGTTCTTTTGGATGGATCAGCTTCTGTATAGAATTGTACCGTTTCTCCTTTTACTGCAGCTCTTTTTGGATTTTGACCTTTGAGTGACTCAGCAAGGCTAATTTGTAGTGATGATGAATGGGTGATAGCTGGTTTTGGTATTGGATTTGTTTGGGCAACAAGTGTAGATGGTATGTCATCATTTTTCACCGTAGCCATTCTTCTTCTTTTTCTAGCATAAACCAGTTTTAGTGCAGGGGCATTTGCGCAAACCACTGCTATCCTAACATATGTTGTACTTTTGGTAGTACCAACATCTGCTACTGTGACAGGTGGTTGCTGAGATGAGAAAGGCAATACAATGAAACTATCAGTGGTTGGCCTTTTAATACCAGCAATGGTTTCTAGACCAGTAGTGGTACCCTCCATCTCCTTCTCTTCTAACATGACATGACTTTGGTCGATCCTCATTTGTGTATCTTCATCATCTGCTTGAATTTTCAGGGTTTCATCACCTCCCTTTTCCTTTTAATTGACAGATGTTTCGACAGAAGTTACTGAGATATTTTCAGAGTCATTTTTCTCCCCCTTTTTGGCATCATCAACTCTTTCAAAGATAGATGCAGGGGTAGTGCTAGGAATGAGAATTTTCTTGATCACATTAAGATCTTCCTGTGTGTCTTTATACCTTGCCCCAACTTCTTCTTTAAATGTCTGCACTTTTGAATCATATAACTGATTAGCATGCAGAATGTATTGTTGAAGCAGAGGATACACTTGTGTTGCAATTTTGGTGGCTTGAGTAGAGGATTGAGCAGTGTTGTGAGATTTGGCAGAGTGTAACATCTGTTGCAGCACATTTTTTATATCTCCCACTGATTCCTCAATCTTTGTGACTTTATCCATCAATTCCTTATGTTTTAGCTCATCTCCTAAGTTAATAGGATCATCTGAGCTCCTACCCAAGGTGGTAGTTTTATCTAGGGTATCATGAGCATGTGAGTTATCACTTGCTTCAACCTTAGATGCCCTTTTTTCTTGGTACTGGGGTCTTCCCACTACAGCAGAGGTTACCTGAGTAGCCTCAACAGTGATTGCCTTCAAAGGAGACTTATATATGAAACTATTTTCCAGATGTAAATCAGTGGATTCAACATCTGTAGTAGCTGCTCCAGTTGAACTATCAACAAGGATTTCAGGAAATCCAAGTGATGTAGCCTCCTCAACTGTTTATGGGATAACTAGTTGATTTTTGTCAGACACAACCATTGTTGAGGTTTCGCTCTCAGTAATGTGTTGGTGAGAGTGGCCTTTTTGTGACTGACTATCAAGAGTTTCAAACAGTGATGTGGTGGTTGTTGTAATTTGGGATGTGGAGAGTGTTGTAAAAAGCAGATTTGTCCTGGGAGATGGACATTTTAACATACTCTCAAATGTGGGTGATGTTATCAGTTGTGGGTTCCTTGTGCTTTCAACATGTTCCTTTTGTGAGGAATCATGAGGAGTTATGGTTTTGGGTGGAGATCGTTCTTCCATCCGCTGTGAGGAAGTAGCAGCAGTGGTTTCATGTTACTTTTGTGTTGTCACTGGATTAACTTCTGGGATCTCATCTTCCAGAAGGTCCTTTTTGATAGGTTTAGTGGGTTTTAAAAAGTTTCTTTTTGGTCTTTTTAGGAGTTTTTGGTGTGGGTTGCACAACAGTGGTTTTGCTGTTGTGGTCACCAAGAGCAGTGGGCTCAACAGCTGGAATCTGAGGAGCAGATGTGGAGTCATCTAAATTCTGCTCAGACTCCCCTGCTTGTGTTTTTGAAACTTTTGACTCTTTAGCCATAAGGGGCCTATATGTTTCAGATGATAGACTATTTATTTGGAAAGGCCCACCTTGAACAAGAACATGTGCACTTTCTTTTGGGATTTTCTTTAGTAAATAATAACTTAAAAATCTAGGAAATAGAAGAAAAGCATTTTCCCTTTTGTTTTTCATATTTTCTAGATTTGTTACCAAATCATTAAAAAATACTTGGGAGTAATTGTAATCAGATTTAGACAAAATGGCATACCCTAAGTATTGAATTTTCAATGGTATTTCATCAAACCCAGTCGTATTATTGGAAAAACATGTGAGCAGGTTATGAAACAAAAATTTCATAGGAGGTGGGAATTTTCCCTTTTTCATAGTAGCTTTTGAAAAATCTCCTGCATACCCTTTGTTTTTTAAAACAATTTGATACTCACTTTTAGGGAAAGAAGTTTTACCTTCTAGATCATTCATCTGAAAAACCTCTGAGATGGTTTGTGGGGTTATTGGAACCAAGATCCCTCCCACTTTTGACGTGATTGCCCAAGGTTTTTGATTCAGACTTTCAATTGCAGCATTTGCCCAGAAGTCTCTAAGGGCATTTTGGTAAATTGGTACATTACAGGTTAATGATGACTGTCGTTAGTTTCATGCAAAAACCAACTAACTCTGTAGAAAGGGTAAGTCGGATATCGAACCAGAGGAGGATTGTGGAAAATGTAATAATGTTGAGTATTGTCTAAAAAACTATAAAAACTCAACTTGTGTTTGAATGATTTGAGAATTAACTAAATTACGAACTAAGAAAATGAGTTTTTATCAGTAAGAGGAAGAATGGTTCCTCCGGCATTCAGGTTTTACAGTTAAATACAATTATGTGTTCAATTGAAACCACCTACATAGACATAGGTGTTAAGCCTAATTAATCGATTATGATAATCAACGACTAAGTACTCTGATCAATACATGATGAGAGGTTATCTAATAATTATCAATTGCAATTACCAACCCTAATCCCCTAGAAAATATATCCCAATTACTAGAAATCTCGGGAATTGAATGATCAAGAATCAAGGTTTGAATAAAAACAATCATTTACAATCAATTAGTCAAATCAATGGTGAAAAGCATCGAATGCTTAGATTACCAAGTCAAAACAATTGTCACGAACACATAAAAGTAACTAACTTACAAAAACCCTCCAACCAGAGGAAACCAAAAGAGTTCAGCCGCTCATCTCACAAGTGAAATCAACGAAAGATTGAAGAATAGATGAACTCATGATCGTGGTTGATGAATCGGCGTGTGGAATGATGAACAATTGAGTGAAAACCCTTGAACTTGGTGTTTGATATCGTCACAAGTCATCCTTGGAAGCTTAGATATCATAAGAGGCTTCCCCAAAACCCTAATATACCAACAAGATCCTTTTGTCGCGTTTTTCGTCAACCGGGTCGTCACCCACGGTCCTGGGCCGTCAATGACGGTCGGGAGTTGTTGTTGCTGTTGATCCACTCAACCGTCAGTGACGGTTAGGCCACTGTCACTGACGGTAGCTTGTCGCTGCTTCTCATTTGCCAAAACATACTCACCGTCACCGACGGTTATGACACCGTAGGTGACGGTTGCGGCCCAAAGCCTTCATTCTCCTTGTTTCAACTTTCCAGAAATGACAGAAAGGCCCCTAGACTTCGCGTAATTCACGCGTCTTGCATTCATACATCCCGTAACCAATCGAAAAGCTTCTGAATCACACTTCAAGCTTTACTTATCATCCATGCAGATTCCACTTGCACTTTTAACTCACGTAACTTCACCAAGTTACCTGTTTTACCTGTGAAACAACTTGATCTCGTAGTTAACATATCCTCGGCAAGTAAACACACACATAAAATAAGTCATTTAACCACTTTAATACTCGGCTTTCATCCTCTACATCACATTCCCACACTTACCTTTGATTGTCCTCAAGCAAACCAACTAGAACTAATCACCACAGTAATCAACACCTCTAAACCCTTAACCAGTTCAACCTGTTTAATTCCCAAGTCATACCCGTCCCATAGACTGACACAATCGAGATTGACCACTTGACAAGCAACACATGCAAATTCACAACATAAGACTTTTCTATCTAAAACTAACATTTTTAAAATACTAAACATGCTACACACCTCTCACAATATCCTCTCCTCTCGGGTAAATATCTGGACTAGCATGTAATGTGCTAGTATATAACACTCAAATGAACACATATGAAATCCTGAAATCATAGGCTTGTATGACAATCATACCTCCACTGTATCATCTAACATAGCACATATCAAAAGGACTTTTTCGGTTTTGGGCTTAGGCTAAGGTAGGGAAAATTTTTATTTTTCTTTTAATTGGCTCACAAACAATAACCAGACCGTGATAACTTTATTCAAACTCAACTTGGGTTGGTTTCTACCCAAACTATAAACAACAACCAAACTTCTTTTTGTTCTTTTCTCTTTGTTTTCTATATTTTTGTAATTTTTCTGATTTTCTCTCTTTTTTCTTTTATATTTTTTTTTCTTTATCACTATCATCACGGTCGGTCTTCACGAAACAACGGGTGAACAAACGAAAGGTAATTAAGCTCAACAGGGCTACTAAAGGAATTTGGTGAACACATGCAACAAACACAAACACGAATGAAGAACAAATATCCTAATGCCTTTATAACCTATGTGCACATGTCAAATCCACAATCTCAGCATGCATCAAATCACACAAGTTCTAACACAAGATAACACATAGCCAGCACTCAACAAATGAATTCATCATATAATGCATTCTATCCATCTACAGGCTCAAAATCTCACCAAGAAAGGGTAAAAAGGGTTAACGACATGTAGCATATGCGATTAGAAACATGTTACCCCTAGATAGACATCTCTTTTCGATTCTTTTCTATAAAAATACTTGCCAAGCCTACTCTCATAAAACTTAAAGGAACAACCATGAAAAGGGAACTAATCTAGTCTACTACCGGTAAGGAATCTATTAGTGGTTGAAACTTTCGGTTTTCGTATCCAATTAGCAAGCTCAAGACGATGACAAAATTTTCAAAATTTTCAATTTTTTCAGTTTTCATCGATTTCCAATCACTAATTCATCTCTTCAAACTTTTATCCGCATATCCCTTCCCGGGCTTCCCATCCCCACACTTGGGGTACATTGTCCCCAATGTATGGTACTTTTAAAACTGAGCCCAGGAATCCAACCAAACCTACCCGACTTAGTGGATAACTCCTGATAATTAAATAACACGCATTTCCATAACATAACATAATAAGTTCAAACACCACCAAACAGAAAAACAAATAAAACACAAGATAAAAAAAACATATGCACCTGATCATGTGTCTGTAATGATGCGATTAATGTGCTCCGACCGGCATAAACGCATCCCATAGATTTCTTGATATCTCACCGGGGAAGTTGCACAACATCCCCACACTTGAATCATTGACTCTTTGAAGATGAACGCGTAGAAACCTGTCAAAACACAACACACCAACCGAAACCAAAACGAAATACAATACTCTACATCCTCGGGCTGCCTCCTGAGAGCGCTAAGTTTTAGGTCTTCAGCCAGACCGTACCTAACATGCTCAGGGTGGTTCAACCATACACTCCTCCACCCCTTTTACATTATACACCTCAGTCTAATATTGCGGGATTGTCATTGCTTCATGCCTATTAGAACAATCCTCGGCTTCCTCACCTCTAATATCTTCATATCAATCCATATCATCACCTATCGAACCCCAGTAATCCCAATTACCTTCGCTCACGTCTTGCTCTCCTAGAATATTATCATTCCCCTCTGCGCCCAACCTGTAACATTCTACCTCGCTAGAACTAGATTCGTCAGAGATTTCCACACTACCAACATAGTCACATGGATCATAAGAAATAGTACGCAGCAAAACATTAAAATATAGCTTATAAGTTTGGTAACTTAATGTAACAAAGCCACCTCTATAGTCAATCTGCGCATTTGCAGTAAACAAAAATGGACGACCTAATATTAACTGTGGTTGCTCGTTCGTCTGTGCTGGGGCATAATCAATAACGAGGAAATCATCCAGTTAGTAAAACTCACCCAATTTGATAGTCACATTTCTTACCATCCCTCTAGGCTGCTTTACACTCGCATCCGCAAATGTTGATCTACTATTACACTTTTGCATAGGACCAAAGTCGTACTGGTCATACAGACTTCCAGGAAGAACACTTACCGATGCTCCATAATCAAATAGTGCCTGGTGGATTTTGAAACTGCCCACTTGAATTGGAACAACCGGCTGTCCTAAATCAATGCCACAGCTTCCATCATCCGTCTCGTTAATACCTGCAACCACATCACACACAGAAGATATTAAACTCTGATCATTCAATTCATTATTTGGAACGACACTTACTCCACTAATTTGCACACTCTTCACATTTTTTGGGATTCAGTTGAGTGTCACTGGGAAGTTTTCCACTATTCTGCTTAAACTCTCTCATTTCGGTCGCGATTTGGCCCATCTATGTAGTCAATGTTTGAATCGTCTTATCCCGAATCTCATCATTTTGAGTTGTTTTCTGCATATCCTTCTGAATCGTCTTTAACATCACCATCACATCACCACCCCCAGATCCATCTGAGCTACCACTCAACCTTGTGTGTGCATTGTTAAAATATCCTTGCGAATTGTTTTGGAAACGATTCTGATTGAAATTTCTTTGACCACCCGACTGATTATTTCCTTGAAATCCCGGGTTAAGTTGATTATTTGAGTTCCCATAGCTCAAGTTTGGATGGTTTCGAAGGCCCGGATGGTATGTGTTCAATTGCAATGTAAAATTTCTTCCTCCACCTCCACCTTGAACAAAGTGGACATCATCACTTCCACCCAAAACCACTGTGCACTGATCAGCTATATGCCCAAACTCTCCATAATGCCCACATGAAGGATATTGTCTACTAACCATATCAGGTGTGTCTTCGACTGCTCTCACCACAGAATGTCATGTGCTTCTTGAAGATTGTGCCTTCCGTTTTGAGTTTCTAGCAGTCCGTTCAAGAATTTCCCAATCAAACAATTCATCATTCGTGCCAAAAGTTCCGTTAGACGCGGAACTAATCTCTCTCGCATCCTCTTCTGTTAAGCCTTCATGAAATGCATTAAGGAGCTCCCATAGTTGAATTCCATGATGTGGCCAGTTCTTGAGCATCATCTTGAAACGGTTCAAAGACTCATGAAAGAGCTCGCCTTGTTGCTGACGGAAACCACAAATGTCCTTTCTTGCATTATTTGTACGCAAGGCAGTATAGAACTCATCCAAGAATGATTGTTGCATCTTGGGCCATGAAAAAATTGATGCTGAGGGGAGAGAGTGAAACCATTTCTGTGCCTTGTCTTCAAGCGTGAACTGGAAGAGTACCAATTTCACGTCATCAGCTGTAAAACCTAGGCTTGCGATCGTGTTGCACCGAGCATCGTAAGCTGCCAAGTGAAAGTACAGCTCCGCATGTGCATGGTCGTGATACTTAGGTAAACAGGCAATCAATTGCTCACGGACCTTAAATGATCTTCCCCCTCTTAATTGTGGAACCACTACGGGTGAAGGATTGTTTGCTATTGCTGGCTTGAAGTGGCTCTCTATCCCTCTTAGCGGTCCTCTATTATATCCCATAGGTATGCCTTCTGGTGGGTTAACCTGGTGGGCTAAATTCCGAGGAAGAGGTCTTGCCTGACCTGGCATTTGCGGTATTGGAGGTGGTAATGGAATATCCAGTCTATAAGGCTGCTGGTTTAATGGCTCTGGTTGCTGAACTGGTTGCTGCTGTGGAAATTGTTAATACTGTGGTACTTGCTGATTCACTTGAGATGCTGTCTGAAATGACTGCTGATTACCCACTGGTTCATAAATCCCCTACCATCTCATCGAGCCCCTGTATCGTTCCCCACTTGAATTCCTAATCCTGACATCTGTCTACTCATCTGATTTCCTCCAAACCCCTCGTATCTATCATATTCATCCTCACGCCTATACATACCTTCTTGCTGATTTAGAGTTGTAGGCCCTGTTGAATAATGTTGTTGCCCTTGTGAAGGTTGAAAGTATGTATACTGAACTGGTTGAGTTCGGTTTATAATGGAGGTAGATTGTCTGGTTTGGTCTGATGGGGCCGTAGTGGCACCAGTCACAACTCGAACGTATGGTGATGACTGTTGGAAGTTCGATGTTTGTTCTTGATATGGACTGGAGTAGGGTGGAAGATCACTTAAGTTTGGGAACGGTGGGTTTATTGGCGGTTGGGTAGCAGTAGGTTTCGTGGTTTCTGGTTGTGGTTCAGGTGGTAATGTAGTATTTGCTGCTGGCTGTGTTGGTGTTGTTGTGAATTGGGGTTGATGAAAGGGAGTGACTTGTTGTGTTTCGAAACTACTTGAGTTCTCCATTGTTTTAGAAGTGGTTGTTGGTGATTGTAAAATTCTGTTCTCCCGATGTACCACTCGAGTTTGTCGCACTGTTCTTTCGATTTCCTTGTCAAAAACTAGCGGTGATGAGTTCCCGGAGTTCCGAGTATGACGCATACACGGTTATGATCACCTGCACACAAAAACAAAAGAAACCTCGCGTAATTCCGAATGAAATACAAATAAAAGAAATATTTTTGGATTTTTCAATTTTTTTATCTAACTAAACTCAACAATTAAACAATTTGGGCACGCCTCCCCGGCAACTGCGCCATTTTGATGACTGTCGTTAGTGTCATGCAAAAACCAACTAACTCTGTAGAAAGGGTAAGTCGGATATCGAACCAGAGGAGGATTGTGGAAAATGTAATAATGTTGAGTATTATCTAAAAAACTATAAAAACTCAACTTGTGTTTGAATGATTTGAGAATTAACTAAATTATGAACTAAGAAAATGAGTTTTTATCAGTAAGAGGAAGAATGGTTCCTCCGGCATTCAGGATTTGCAGTTAAATACAATTATGTGTTCAATTGAAACCACCTACATAGACATAGGTGTTAGGAACTGAGTTTGAATTACTTGTAGTTTTTGTTTCAAAAATGGAAAATGATTAAGTTTTAAAAGAGATTTGTAGCGGAAATAGATGGAAACTTTTACTACAAGAAATGGTCGTTTGTTTTCATCATCATCATGCTTTCAAGTTGGTAAACTCGCATGTGATTCACAAACTCCCCCTCAGCCTTTGCAATTGAAGTTTGGTAGTAAGAAAATGCAGAGAAGATGATATGTGAAAGTTGAACTTTTGATAGACAAGTTAAACTGTTACACAAGTTACCTATTTATACTAAATTATCTAACCACTGAGCATCTTTGATGACGTCAGGGTTGATAGTGATAGGAAACTAAATATAACTAACTACAAACACTGCTAGTACTAACTACCAGTGCTTAGCACTATTACATTGATTATCTATCTAATGACTAAGCTCTGATCTCTATCCTCTGATCCTTGTAACTCTGGCAGACCTTTGCAACTTTGTGAAGTTAGATGATAGGAGAGCAGGCTTTAGGGAAAGCAGTGTATATACAACAGAGGTTGTAACCTCTGATAGTTCAACCAAAGCTCGGATAGTGTTATTTGGCTTTGTATCATCTGTTCCTTTCATAGGGTTCAATCCCAACAATCTCCCCCTGGAACAGATGATGCCAAAAACACTTTATTCTTGGTCTTTATTCCTCAGAAAGAATTCTCTTATTTGACCTTTGAATTGAAGTTCAAAGTTAAGAGATTCTATGTCATCAGCATCCTTTTCTAGCTCTAAACATAATAATTCTTGGAAGCCTTCTACTGTAAGCCCATAAGCAGCTTCCATAGATAGTTTAGTGGCATTACCATCAGACTTGAGCAGTGCCAATTCATGGGTGTCTTTGTCGACCTTCCATTTTAGAATTTTTGGGTCTGAAAGTTTTCTTGAAGGAGCTTTTATTGCTGAGGATTGAGAAGGAGCTATTTGTGATAAATCTTTAGCCAGCTTGGCACTTGAATCATCTGTTGGATAATCAATCATGTTCTTTATACCTTCTTTGATGAATGTATCCTCAAACTCTTTGTCAGTCTTTTCAGACATCTCCCCTTGCCTTTTTCTGTGTAACAGGGCAAGTGTGGAATGGGCAGATGTTGTGCTGGACTTTTTGGAGAGTTGGGCTTTGAGAATAGCATCTTCTTTTGAATAATCAGGTTTAGGAGCCATGGATGGATCCTTTTTCCTCCTTTCTTCCAACTTTTTGTAAGTGTCTATCACCCTGAGCTCACCCCATCTCATCACTTGGTTCTTGGAACCATAATGATTCTGAATTAGTTCATTCTTCATTCTCTTCAACTTCAAGGCTCTTTCAGTCATATCTTTCTTGTGCAAATCCCAGTTGGGAGGAGTTGGCTTTTTGAGAGGGTCTTTCTACATTTCTTGCATTCTGTTGATTTCTTATCTTAGCTCATCTATGCACCAATCCCTGAACTGTGCCCTTGTTGCCTTATACATCTTCTTCTCCATGATCAATGAGTTCACTTTTGAGCAGCTTATCTTCCCTTTCTGACAACTGCTTAGGTCTTTGACAAAGTTTTGTAAAATGTTGACTTTACTTAGTTGAAAGGACATGGCAATCTGTATTTCTCTATCATCTTTACCATCTGTTTCTCTTTTGGCAATATCCTCTGCTTGCTTCTGTTTCAGTTTCAGGTAATCATCAACATTTCAGGTCTTGGATAGACATCAAGGGATAGGATTGTTCTTTTGTCAGGGTCTTCATCTGAGTAGAAACTTAGGATCTCTTTCCTGACTGCTGGTAAATCAAGAGGATACAGCTTTGCTGCAGGAGTAACTTTGAGAGTTAAAGATGTTGTAAGCTCTGATGTGAAGGTCATTGGTTGTGATGATAACGGAAGAGGTGCAGGAATCTTATCATCATTTATCACTTTTGTGATTTTTCTCCTTTTAAACCTTAAAGTGGGTGATGGTGGTAGTGGGATCTTTGGTGGTGTGGATAATGGATGAGTTGATGTGGGAAATGTGATCATGGCAGTGGATAGAATTGCATCTGTTGCAACCTCTGTTGTATCAACAGATGTTGACACAACAGATGCTGTAACATCTGCTTGTGTGGATGTGGGTTGTGGTTTTGAAGATGTGATAGGTTTTTGAGAAACAGAGGTTTTGATGGTTGGATTGGTTTCAGGCTTAGTTTTAGGAGGTGTGGTTGTTAGTTGCCTAGCTTTTCTAGCAGGTATCTTCTTTGATGAAGTACCAACCGCTCCTTTTTCTTTTTGATGTTCAATCTTTTCTCAACCAACACTCTGCTCTCCTCGATCACTGTCTTCTTGTGACTAGCCCTTGCCTTGGCCACTAACTCATCGGTTAGATCCTTTTTCTTTGATCCATCAGGCCTAGAAATGTTCACTGTTGGCCTGCTCATGTCAGCATCAATTTTTAACTTCTTTGGACCCAAAGGTTTCTCCCCTTTTTTGGCTTCATCTGTTGTAACAAAGATAACCATTGGAGGTGCTTGACCAGTGGTTTGAAGTAAATGGGCTTTGATGGCATTGATGTCTGCAGCAGTGTCTTGATATCTAGCTTCAACCATATTTTGAACATTATTCATCCAATGCTTATGTTGTAGTTCCAAGTAATGTTGTTGGTGTTGAAACAGAGTGTTTAAAGCATCTTTGAGATCAGCAGAGGATAGAACAGAGGGTTGACTTTTTGTAGCTATCATCTGCTTCAGTAAACTTTTGATTTCATCAACAGAATTTTCTATCTTTGTCACTCTCTCCATCAAATCCTGGTATTTTAGCTCATCACCTAATTTAATAGGATCATCTGAACTCCAACCTGAAGTGGTAGTTGTATATATGGTATCATTAGCAATGGTTTTAGTACCAGCTTCAACCATAGATGCCCCTTTGTCTTGGAACTGGGGACTTCCCACAATAGAGGTAACAGATGTTGCCTCAACAGTAGTTGCCTTCAACCAAGTCTTATTAATGAAACCACTGTCAAACCGAGAACTTGGGAGTTCAGCAATTGTAGTGGCTGCTTGAGTTGAACTATCACCAAGGGTTACATGTAACCCAAGGGATGTAGCCTCTTCAAGTGTTGATGGGCTAGCAACGAATAAAGAGTCAGACCCAGCCTCTTGATGAAGTATATTCTCAGTAATAGGTTGTTGAGAAGTGCTAGTTTTTGTCTGGTCTAATTCAATTGCATTCAGCAATGGTAACATAGTAGGTGGAAGTGTAGTCATTGGTGAAGGTGGCTGTGTAGAAAGCGACAGTGCCCTGGGAGAGGGGCTGTGGAAGATAGAACCAAATGGATCTAGAGATTCATAATTTGGTGTCCCTGTATCTACAACCTTTTCCTTTTGTGAGGAAGAAGGAGGAGTTTCAAAGCCGGTTGGAGATCTTTGAACCATCTGCTGTGAAGAAGTAGCAGCAGTGGTTTGTGACTTTGGTGCTGTCACTAGGTTAACCTCTGGGATCTCATCTTCTAGAGGACCCTTTTTGGGTATGGTGGGCTTTTTGGTAAGTGTTTTAGTTTTCTTTTTGAGGATTTTGGGTGTGGGTGTCAGAGCAGCGGTTGTGGTGCCCTGATCACCAAGAGCAGTGGGCTCAGTAGCAAGAGGTTGAGTTTGAACATTTTGTTCAGGTAAAACTTGCTCAACCTCCTCTACCTGTGTTTTCACAACTTTATCTTGGTTTGTTATTCTGGTGAAGGTTTCATGAGTGAGGCAGCCTGGTTTAGTCACAACGCCTTTTTTTACTTTCAGGACCTTTGATTTGATCTTGTAAGTAAACACTAGAAAACGTGGATGAATCAAAAAAGCTTTTCTTTTTGCAATATTTTGAAAATTATTCACAAGATCATTGAACAGTATCTGGGAGTAGTTAAAGTCTGTGACAGTTAAAATTGCATACCCGGATATTGCATGTTCAATGGAATTTCATTGAAAGCAGTGGTTTTTGCTGAGAGACAAGTTAGAATTGTGTGAAAGAAAAATCTCATCTCAGCAGTTAGGTTTAAAGATGGTCATACCTTTCATCTGGCCTACATAACCTCTTTCCAGAAACTCTGCTTGGATCTCATTTTGGGGAAATGACACAGGATGTTCTATGTCATTTAACTTGAAAACTTGAGAGATCGATTGGGGGCTAATTTGCATCAACACTCCCCCTACTCTTGAGATTATTGTATAAGGAACACCAGCAGCAGTTGAGTGAACCTTAGCATTATTCCAGAAGTCACGAAGTGAATCAATGTAAATGGGGGATTTGACTTCTAACATGTGCTTGAATTTCGACTTTTGCAAAATTCGAATCATTGGATGATAGTGAGTATTTGCGTCGTTTGCTTCAAGTATGGCGGTGTAATTATGTGGGGTTATGAGTATGAGAGTGTAGGGTGGAAGTGCTTGTGTGAATTTCTTCAAAGATTTTGATTTGGGAGCCATGGTGTTTAGAGAGAAAAACTGTTTTGAGATTTTTGAAATCAACACAGTTTTAGGGTAAACACTAGTGAGGGATAAAACAGGGTTTTTAAAGAGTTTTGAAACGGTGACGATGACATGCCATGTGTAACCTCTGATGAGAAAAGTACTGACTCTTATCACTATCAGTGGATAGCTATCAGTGTTTTGAAAAAGTGGTAAAAATGGAAGTCAGAGGATACACTTTAACAGTGGATAAGATTTTGAAGCCTATCAGAGGTTTTGAGCAAACAGATGTTATGAGCAGACTTTTAAAGATTTATTGAAAAATTCAATTTTAACTATTTTTAAGGATGAGTTTTTGATTTTCTGAAAACATTTTGATGCTATGTACGCATGGATTTACAAGAAAACTTGTTTTAATCCATGTTTAGCATTCCAATTCTTGAGATCAAGTTTTCAAAGGTAGATGAATCCAATGCCTTGGTTAAAACATCTGCCAACTGATCTGAAGTATGGACATGATGCAACGAAATCAAACCTTTTTCATAGCAATCTCTCACAAAGTGATATCTAATGTCAATGTGCTTTGTAGTTGAATGGGAAACAGGAATTTTAATGATGTTTTCAGCAACTTGACTATCCAATCTGAGTGGAGTCTTTAGTGCAGTTACACCAAAATCCAGCAACTGGTTTTGAAGCCACAGGAGTTGAGCTGTGCGGCTAGCAGTAGCAATATACTCTGCCTCAGCAGTGGATGTTGAAACTGCAACCTGTTTTTTGCTTTGCCAAGACACTAGACAATCACCTAGGAATTGACATCCTCCTGATGTGGACTTCCTTGTAGTTTTGCACCCAGCAAAGTCACTATCTGAAAAACCTGAAAGCTCAATATTCCCATTAGCTGGATACCAGATACCAAGTGTGGGAGCACCTTTTATGTATCTGAATATCCTTTTTACAGCAATAAGATCAGACTTTCTAGGTAATGCCTGTGATCTGGCACAAACATATGTTGCAAACATGATGTCTGGCCTTGATGCAGTTAGGTACAATAAAGACCCAATCATGCTTCTATAAAGAGTTTGATCAACAAGGTCATCTTTACCATCAATGGTGACTAGCTTGGTGGTTGCCATGGGTGTTCTACATGGTTTACAATCATCCATATCAAACTTTTTAAGCAGTTCTTTCACATACTTGTTTTGATGAATAAATGTACCATTTTGCAATTGTTTAACTTGGAGACCAAGAAAACATTGGAGTCACCCATTGCACTCATCTCAAACTCTGCTGCCATGAGTTTTCGAAACTCTTCACACATAGCAGTGCTTGTGGATCCAAAAATGATGTTATCCACATAAATTTGGACAAGCATCAAATCTTTTCCTTTCCATTTTAAGAATAGGGTTTTATCTATTTTGCCTCTAGTAAACCCTATGGATAAGAGAACTGTGGATAGAGTTTCATACCAGGCTCTTGGTGCTTGCTTCAAGCCATGTTGAGCTTGTAGACATGATCAGGATGGAATGCATCTTCAAAACCTGGAGGTTGACAGACATACACCTCTTCTTTGATTTTTCCATACAAAAATGCACTCTTTATATCCATTTGATACACCTTTATGTTGTGGCTAGCAGCAAAAGCTAAGAACAGACGAATAGCTTCCAACCTTTCTACAGGAGCAAAAGTCTCATCATAGTCTATACCTTCTTCCTGTCTGTAGCCTTGAACCACGAGCCTTGTTTTGTTTTTTACAACAATACCCCTTTCATCAGTTTTGTTTTTTAAGACTCACTTTGTGCCAATTGGACTTACATCTTTTGGCAGTGGCACCAGCTCCCAAACTTGTTGTCTCT